>JARCFY010000004.1:92490894-93690894 GCA_029233225.1 Lepidodactylus listeri
AGTCTCGTGGGGATAACTATTTCAGTAAAGATTATATATCTTTATTGAGATTCGTCTGCATAAAACTCCCGTTTCCCACCCAGGCTCTGCAATTCAGGCAGAACTGCCAGGTGTTAATGAGTGAATGAGATAGTGGTTTCAGGTTACTGGGAAACATTTGGGGGCAAGGGCAGTCAGTACCAAGGAGACAAGCTTCACTCAAAGTATAACAGAGCCCAACTGCTGGCACTTGAGATCAAGGAAGACTGCAGCGCTGCTTTCGAAATGAGTCCTGATGGAAAGACGAACAGGTGCCAGGGAGCATCTGGCTAAGGGCAACTCATTCCTTTGGGATGATATTCTGTGTCCTCAAAGTGAGAACAAGATAGAAGCTGGCATCAAGCACATGGTAACTAATGAGAGCCCAAGTGTCAGAGGAACTTTCATACACAAAAGAGGGAGAAACTATAGAGACATTCATATGTAAATACAGGAAGTCTCAGTGCCAAATGAATTAGAAGTTGGGTGTGTGTGTGTGAGAGAGAGAGAGAGAGACAGAATCAGAAACCTAGTCAAATAGTGATAAATCTAGAGATAAGACAGAATAGGTCATACTGAATCTTATTTTAATCCTCAGCAATGCCCTGGATTTTTACAAAACATAAGGATTATTGAACAGTTTAAAAGACTGTCATTGAATTCAATTTTATATGTAAGGAGAAAATTTACCAGAAAATCTGACAGTCTAATTTTTTTTTATGTGTATAAAAATGATTAGTTAAAAGGAATCTAAAAGGAGACTCAAATCTCTTAAATACCCACTGGGATTAAATAGTGGAGTCAAGGGATGACAGGTACAAGAACTCCTGTTCAGAAATATTTGCTCAGGCAAAGAAAATGAATGGGGCAAAAACTTCAGAAAACCAAAAGGGATGTGCACCATTATATTCAGATTCAGTTTTTATGAACTGGGTTTTACTCTCTCCCCTCCCATATCTCTCCTTTCTCATTCACTTCACCCAAAAGCTTCTCCCACTTCAAGCTGCTGCTCAGGATGGAGGTACCCTTGGAAACATGTAATGGGGAGGGCTTCAGCTGAAGAGGGATCCCCACAGAAATGATGGATATGATCCCCATACACAAGTGGAAGTGCCTCTTAAATGCACAGCCAGCATTGGGATCCAATCCTTAATTTAAATTTTCAATAGGGAGTTGAGGATTTAATAAATACCAAATGAACATTAAATACTTATGTGGTATAAGAGATTAAGTATGGTGTGTGGAACATCTGTTTAGCAGTTTTAATTCTCTCTGCTTAATTAGAGACATTGAAGAACATGTAGTAGTTGTGGTTACCCTAACAATTACGATTTCACAAAGAGCAGTTTCCACTTGTTATTTATTTATTAAATGAATATGGATTAGTTTTATTTTTAAGAACTTTCTAGCCATCTGGTATGTGTGCTGAAAGACATGGAATTTTAAATAGATCTTTAAGGATCACACAGGAACTTTTTATCATATTTTTATAATGCAGCCACTTGTGAATTGGTCGACATCTGGTCATTTTTCAATATTCTGTATACGGGAAAGGAAATACAAATGGGCATGGCCAGTTAGGGAAGAAAAGTTGCTAAGGCAACTTCTTTTCATCCCCAATCTACCTGACAGCATATGATTTTGAGGAAAGAAAGAAGGGCACCAATTAGTCACATGACTGCATGTTTAACCTCTGAAAGCCTAACAGGGCTGCAACGGGAAAAGTGGGAATGGAGCATCTTGAAGCTGCCTGAATCAGTATACTGGTCTATTAGAATACTGGTCTGTTTAACTAGCACCTATTCTGACTGGCAGCAGCTCTCCAGGGTCTTTGCTGTGACCTGATAGTCTTTAATTGTGTTGAAGCTGGGAACGTCTGCGTGCAAACCATATGCTATACCATTAAGCCACAGCCCCTGGCCTGAAACAGAAAGTTGCCATTGGCCATAACTATAGGAACATATGAAGTAGTGTTTTATGAAATCAGAACATTGGCCCATATAGCTTACTCTGTCAAACGGAGTCTCTAGAGACTCAATGAAAAATCTTTCCTAATACCTGGTTACTGGAGAATTTTTTTACAGCAAATGTATTTATTTATGACATTTTATCTCAACCGTTCTTCAAGGAGTTCAGTATCATCCAGTGAGTTTCATGGTGAGCAAGGACTGAACCTGGGGCTCCCCTCTCCTGGTTTCTCAATTTAATCAGTAGAGTATTAGTATCTGAACATTCTACCTCTAAGGCATTTCCCAATCGAAGGGGATCAACAATGCCAGACAGTCTTTCCAGTGCCCAATAGAAGTACTCTGTCGGTGACTTCCCTTCACAGCTCATTCTCTCAAAAAGAAAACCAGTCCCCAATTTTATGAGTTTTGACAGTGCCAATGTAAAAGGGGTCAGACCATCGGGGGCCATGTTATCTCCGGAAATCTGCATCCCCTTTGTGCTATTTTCAATAGAACTACAGTTCTTTGTTTGTGACAAGTCTAAATAATCAGGAAGTGAAGCTAGGAGCCTCACAACTGGCCACCAGCTTCAGAATGACTGTGGGAGTTGCAGGGCCAAACATGAATGGAATCAGAACCTCCCCTCCATGTTGCTTGCAACAGAAATTAAAACTGTCTGTTTGTGGCTGGCATAATTCATCAGAAAATAAAACTACGAGTCTCAAACTTGGCCACTGTTTTCAGGATGATCAGAGGAGGTGTAGTACCAAACATAAAGAAAATCAGAACTTCCTGTCCCACATTATTTCCAGAACACTCTATCCCCTCTTTCTAATGGCTGGCTCTGCCCCCAACTAGGGACAAAAAAGAGGGGGGGAACTTAACCCTAAAACCTGGGATCAAGTGTCCTCAGTAAAGCTTTCTGCTTAAGAAACAACTTTACTGAGGATGCTTTGCCTATACAATCATTGGAAGGCACTTTCGGGACCAGAAATTATTATCAGTGAAACATTATTTGGCATGTGATTGCATCTTTGGAGGCCTCATTTATACTTTTATTCTATGCCTAGTGGTTTCACTTTGGAACAATTCTTTTCTTGTCCATCTTGTATCTATGGTGCATAATTGTATGACTGTACTGTAGTACAAGGGCATAGACTTTCCAATTTGGGGGGGGGGGGGAGGCTGGGGCTCGGCCAGAGGCACTGCTATACTAGGTCCTTAAAAGAACCGAGGCCCAGTGACATCATAGGGAGGAGCCAGTGACACCACAGGCCATTGTCTATCTATGGAAGTGGAGCCATGTGGGATTTAGGAAGGGACTCCCTAGAAATTTAGGGGGCATGGGAAACCTGGGAAACCCCCTAGCCATGCCCCTGGGCTAGGCTAAACCCAGGAAAAGGTGGGAATTGGCCAGTGGTCTCCTGCTGTGTCCTTTATTTAAATTCACTTTTAGAATAGTCACTTTAAGATTTGCAAATATACATACCATGGGCATAGGACAAACAAATGGTCACAAATTTGATAATAAGAAAGGCAACACAGAAAAGACTGTTAGAGGAACATTTTAAAAGTTTTCCTGACATTCATTTACAGGAGTCTTGTTTCTGCCTTATTCATAAGGGTGACTTTGTACAGAAATTTATTAAATTATGGCATTAAATGCATGGCAGAAGTCTCTGAGCCAGAATACTAAAGAGTTGTTGTGCTCTCAATTTCTGAGCAATGTACAGAGTGCAGAGTAGCAGCAATCTTCTTCTCACTTCAAACTCATATCCTACAAGTGAGTACTATCCTACAAGTGAGCACTGAGCCTATTCCCAGGCGCTGTCCTGTCATTCCAGTCCCATTGCACAGATTCTATTGCTAGGGATCATCATTCCACTCTGGGGACTGTTATTCCAGTACACAGGCACAAATTCTCTTCCTAGGGACTGTAATTCCACTCTGGGTGATGCCAGTCTAGTACCAGAGCACAGATTCTATTCCTAGGGACTGTCTTTCCAATCTGGGGGCTTTCCACTCTGGGGGCTAGGGGTAGCCTATCTGGGCCCAAAAATCGGGTTGCCAAGTCTGGGCTGGAAAAAACCTGGAGACTTTGGGGGTGGATCCGGGAGAGGGAGGGGTTTGGGGAGGGGAGGGGCCTCAGCAAGGTACAGTGCCATAGAGTCCACCCTCCAAAGCAGCCATTTTCTCCAGGGGAACTGATCTCTACCAGCTGGAGATCAGTTGTAAAAGCGGGGGATCCCTAGGCCCCACCTGGAGGCTGGCAACCCTGCCCAAAAACCTTAATGGAAAAACCATTCTGCGTTTTCTTTGCAACTTTTTTTGTGCTGCAATGTATTTCAGTGGAGGCCACACAAGTCAATTGGCATTCCTGCCTCCCATTATATCCAATGGGCCTTCAAGCCTCTCCCATTGTTTCCAATGGGCAATCCTATTATTCCTCTTATATATCCCAGTTAGTTGCCTCTTTGCAACTGTACCACAACATTTTAAATAACAGCAAAATAAAGAGCATGAACATGTACAGAGTGCACATTTCTTGCCAATGTTCTTTCTGGGCTGCACACAGGACAAAAGGAAATTTTAAAAGGTCTCTGGTCTGCATGCCCCCCCCCCCCAATCTTGTTCATGCAGATGGGCTTACCATTTAAAAATGAAATCGAAACTGAAAGAAGAGCTTAGGAGTGGTTGAAGCAGCCACTCCCCACCATGAAAAAAACAACTGTTCTCAATCAAGGATATATAGAACCAAGTAGAAATAGAGACACACTTTCCTCCAAAATGTAAATTGGAGTCTGTTGTGGTGAAGATACTGGAGTAAAACAAGGAGGGGGGCTTGTCAGAAGAATCCCCCTTCATTCTGAAGAGTTGTGTGTGCACAGGAAAGTGTAATTAAATTTTGAGCTTGTATTTCTCATATCCCTGATACAATATTCATCTACAAATATACTCCTTTACTTCTCTTCATTCAATTTTACACTATTTACATAGGGGACAAAGAAACCATTTTATAAGGGTTAGAGAGGTTGGGATTTTTTCTTAATACCTTGGGACTCACCCTATTCTCAACAGCACCCAAAAAAGGCTGGGGAGGTGGATTTGTATAACTGAGAAACAGTGGGGGAGGGGAAGACATCAAGCAGCTGAGTGCAATAAATCAGGTCAGGCAAGGGCAGGCAACAAGCGATGGGGGCTTAAAAAGGGAAGGGGAAAGTATAAATGTAGGAGAAGTATAAAAGTAAAAGGATGAAATAAGATCAAACAAAGAGTGAAGCATAGCCTTGAGTGGTTAGTATCCCCCCCCCCCCCCGGAAGTCTACTCACTGTTTTCAAAGCCACAAGAAAGCTATTTCTCTTGCGCGCACTCTCTTGCACCCTCCCCCCTCCCTAAAAGGGAGAGTCCTCAGCCAACGGAGGGGACACAGGGAGGGAAGCAGCCAGAGGGAATTTCATTGGCGTGTGCACTCAGTAAAAGATAAGTGCAGCAGTGCAGGGAACTCACCTTAGCGGGAGGGAACACTGTTGCCTGGCACTGGTTGCCCTGGGCCTGGGGGGAGGGCTCAGTCTCCCATGGAAAATTTCGGAGGGAGCTTCAGCCCCTGCGCCCCCCCCTGAAGTTTACACCTATGCTGTAGTATGATATAAGCCAATATTGCTCCTCTTTGTGTTTGACCTCTGAAGAAGGCCTATATAGGCCAAAACGCATCAGGTCAAGTCAATTAGCCTTCGTGTGCTAAATTCTGGTATTTTTGCATGAGGTGTGATTGTTACATGTTTTTTTAATTCTTTGTTAATAAGTACGCGTATCTTTTTATACTATACACATTAAGTTTTTATGGTTGGCCCTCTATTCTGTTTGACTTACCTTTTTAGATTCTTGGCTCTGCCCCCACCCAGTCAGTCCTCACCTCATGCATAGGCAGAGAGGAGCCTTGTGGTTTACCTCTCTGATCCCGGCCAGGAACTGGTGATTGGCAGTGAAGACTGAAGCAGCGGCAGCAGCAAGGATTTCAGGGCGGACATCATTGGTGGTTTGCAGGCAGCCAGCCTTGGCTGCAGCCAAATGACTTGTGCCAGAGCACTCCCATGCTCTTCTTCTTGAACTGGGCGGTGCGGGGAAAGTAGAACCAGTAGTGGCTACTGCCAAGTGGCTGGCACCAAGGTGCTTTCACACTCTATCCCCCCCTCCCCAGCAACCAGCTTCAATTGCAGTCAAGTGGTCAGTGCTGGTGCACTCCCAGGCAGCACCACTGAAGGCCCTACAGGGACCCGTGGCTGGAGGTGGGGGGGGATTCCTTGGCAGGCCTTAATCATGCTAGGAGCCCCCACACACCATTTCTGGAGGAACAGACACTGGGTTGTACTGCCCTTGGAGGTGGGCTTCCTTTAGGCAGTCTTTGGAGGGTGGCAGCCATTTTATCCAGCTAGCCTGTGGCAGCCATTTTAGGCTACCTATAGCCTACATGGGCAATGGCATCATGAAAAGGCCAGCGATGCTCCAAGGGAAAGCAGCCTGTGCCCAGGGCCTCACCCAAGAGAGTGGACAAGGATGATGATAGTAGCTTCGACAGGCAGCTGGCAGGCTGTTCTGGAGAGGCTAGCTGCCTTGGAGCGGGCTCAAGAGGTGGCTTTGGCATCAATGGGGGACCAACTGGGTGGTGGCCAACATCAAACAAGGCAGGCTGTCAACAAAAAGTTCCAAGCTGGTGTGCTTAAGCCATCTGGTCACAGCCTTGTGGACACATCGGCTGCAGGTCCTGACAAACCAAGGATGAGTGAAGCGGCAACTTCAGTCCAAAGGGAAGCAGCTGATGTGGACACCCTCAAAGGGGACCATCAGGGGCAGCTCTGTAAGCTTGATTATTTGCAGTATCCTGGAATGGTTTGGTCCTGGGGGCCCTGGGGTCAGTCTGGTACCTTTGGGCCCACAGCTGCCAACCACGCACATACCTCATCTGCTGGTTTTGGCCCCTCTCAGCCTTGGGCTTGGGCCTCTAACCAGACTATCCCCAGATGGGGGAATTTGCCAGCACAGCCTCCAGTGGTGCCTGTGGTGCCCTGGGGCGGCTAGGACTATCCCTGTGGGGCTCTTCTTATGCATCAGTACCAGCTAAGGTGTTGCCTTTTCGCAACTGAGCTTTGCTCCTGGGTGATCATTTGCTACTGGTGACGAGGAACAAAATATGCAGGGGTGATTTCATTGACCTTTTTACCCTCCTCTATTGGGAGCTTGAGAAAAAGGACAAGGAAGACCTCAATGACAGGGAGAAGGAAAAGTTAAAAGGGTGAAAGGTTGATAGGACCTGGGCTAAGTGGCTGCCTGGGTTCCTCATCTATGCTGACGTGGTTTTGTGGTCACAGCCTTGGAGGACCACATCCTTATTTCAGTATTTGGACATTATATATATGAGTTGCACTGGCTTTATTGGCCCAGGCTGGTTACAATATGACAAAGAATTTTGTATGTGGGCTGCCATGAACCCTTCCCTCCAGTGGGACCAAATTCATCTGCAGCTCTGGCTGCAAGTTATGGCCCCAGCATAGCCCAACCTGGGCAACCACTCCAACAGTGGTCATGTGGAGCATTTCCTCCCAGCTGCATCTGGGTCCTGCAGTTCTGCATGGCAGGTGGTTCAACCCTGCCTGCTTTGCTGGGAGTTTGGGTCTCAGGGGGGTCTGTAATAGGAAATTATGCCCTTATAGACATGAGTGCCCCCTCTGTGGTGGGTCTCACTCCTTTACAGCATGCTCCAGACGAAAGCCATGTTGGGGCCAGCAGAAGCAGGGGGTGGGGGCTCCAATAAAACTGAAAGCTCTTGAATCATGGCTGCAGAGATACCCCAGGAGGGATGACCATGTTTATTCATTAGACAATATTATGTTTAGTTTTAGAATCCCATTTCAAGGTCCTAGGGTCCCATTTATGGCCAATAACCTTCAGTCAGTTAGGGATATGGAAAGGGTGGTCAGGAAAAGGATCAAAAAGAAGCAGGCAGAGGGCTCTTGAAGCATGGCTGCAGAGATACCCCAGGAGGGATGGCCATGTTTATTCATTGGACAATATTATGTTTAGTTTTAGAATCCCATTTCAAGGTCCTAGGGTCCCATTTATGGCCAATAACCTTCAGTCAGTTAAGGATATGGAAAAGGTGGTCAGGAAAAGGATCAAAAAGAAGCAGGCAGAGGGCAAAGTCCTTGGCCCATCCCCTCCCCCCTGGTTCCCAGCTTTTGGGTCTCCCCCTTGGGCATAGTGCCCAAGAAGGCACCCAGTGAATACCATTTAATTCATCATCTTTCATACCCTTGAAGAGGGTTGGTTAATGACGGCATCCCCAAGTATTTGTGTACTGTGAAGTACACATCCTTTGACCAAGCTGTTCTCATGGTGCAAAGCTGTGGTCTGGGTGTGGAATTGGCCTTTCACCTCCTCCCCATGGAACCAGATGATTTTGAGTTACTAGGATTCTCTTTTGATGGAGAATTCTACAAGGACAGGACCTTGCCTATGGAGTGCTCAGTATCTTGCATCTCATTTGAGCATTTTAGTTTCTTTTTGGAGTGAGTGTTGCATACCCATTGGACAACTTCCTGTTTGTGGGTTCTCAGGGTACTGGCCAATGTGCACAGATGTTGGTTGCATTCACAGAGCTGGCTGAGGAATTGGAAGTTCCTTTGGGACATGAAAAAACTGAGGGCCTGGTTCAACGGCTTACCTTTATAAGGGTGGAATTAGATACACTGACTCAGATACCTTGACTACTGTTAGATAACAAGCTGGGTTTGCAAGCCAGGGTCACTCCTTTCTTTCAAGGAGGAAAGCCACTTTAAGGGAGTGCCAAACTTGGGCTCCAGTTTGCCATTAGTTATGGGAATGAGGTCTGGGAAGAAAAAATTGGGGGGGGGGGGGGGAAGAGTGTGAGAATGCCTCTGTTGTAGCGGAGATGTAACTCTTCCAAAGCAGCCTCCCTTCTCAGGGATGATCTTGGATACTGCCTGTGCTTGTTTCACTGTCTTAGATAAACTTAATGGTAGAATTTACAGGTGGGAGTGTGAGTGTGAATGCTAGGTGGGATGATTACTGAGTGTGCTTGGACAGGTTTTCACCCCTAAACCTCAGTTCTGACCCAGAAGTGGTCTTAGCTTACCAGCGGGCAGCATGCTGACCTCTTTGTCTGGCAGAAGTTTTTAAGCTCTTTCAATGGGGTCTCCTTTCAGAGAGAGTTTGAAGCTAGAGGCTGAGTTTCAAATAACCTCAGACACTGCTGGGTAACAGGGATTTGGGGTTTACTTCCATGGACTGATGCACAGAAGAATGGCCAGTGGACTGGATAACAGTGGGATGGCATAGGGGCCTTACCCTCCTTAAGTTTTTTCCTATCTTGGTAGCCATCTGGCTGTGGGGGTAAGAATTGGCTAACCACACTTTCCACTTTTGGTGTGACAATTTAGCTGTGTTTCACGTCATTAATTCCCCCACATCCAGGTCCTCAAAGATTATAATGTTGGTTCATGCTTTCACTCAGCATTGCATGTGGCTAAACCTACTGTTTTTTGCCAGACATGTGCCCAACGTAGATAATGGGGCGGCTGATATTCTTTCTCCTAAACAGATGGTTTCATGAGCTCGTCATCCAGTATGGATGCCCCCAGAGCTATGGCTGATTGGAGGGCCAAGGCCTGCAGAGTGATAAGGCTGACTATTGCTCCTAGCACAAGAAGAGCTTATGAACACACTGCTCATCAATTTGAAAGATTTAGGGGTGAAGTATTGTACCACAATGAGCAGCCTGTTCCAGTGGAGCACTTGCTCCACTACTGTGTATCACTGAAAGGTAAGGGCTTGGCCATCTGATCTCGGGACACACTTTCAGTGCTAGCCTTTGCCAGCAAGGCTCTTGGTTTTCAGGAGAACACCAGTGACTTCCACCTGCAGAAGATATTAGAGGTTTGGACCCATAAAATGGGCTCCCGGATGGATGGGAAGCAACCCATTTCTCTTATGCTGCTTTGGGGCCTATGGGCAGTATGCAGCCAGGTCTGCACCTAGGGCTGCCAAGTCCAACTTGGGAAATATCTGGGGACTTTGGGGGTGGAGCCAGGAGACTTTGGGGGTGGAGCCAGGAGAAAGGAAGTGACATCATTTTGTGAAGTCACATCCTGTGATGTTGCTTCCACATGCTTCCACATGAACTCATGAAGTTTCCTAATACTGAATCAGGCCATTGGTCCATCAAGGTCAGTATTGACTACTCAGACTGGTAGTGGCTCTCCAGGGTCTCAGGCTGAGATCTTTAATGTCACCTATTACCTGATCCTTTTTTAGCTGAAGAGGCTGATACCTCCTGCATGTCAAGCAGATGCTCTATCACTGAGCAACGGCCCTACTGAATCCTTCCTCATCTCGGCAGAATATGAAGCCCTAAGTGCTACACAAGTGCTAAATATGATTTTCATATCATAAGAACAGGAGAGAAGCCACAGTGGATCGGCCCATCCAGTACAGCCCATCCAGTACAACACTCTGTGTCACAACAGTGGCCAAAAATACCAGGTGCCCTCAGGAGGTCCAGCAGCGGGGCCAGAACTCCAGAAGCCCTCCCACTGTTGCCCCCCAAGCACCAAGAATTCAGAGCATCACTGCCCCAGACAAAGGGTTCCATTTAGACCTTGTGGCTCATAATAGCCACTGATAGACCTCTGCTGGATGGGGACAGAGAGAGAGAGAGAGACAGACAGACAGCTTTTTCACTTACTCTTGCCCAATTCCCAGGTTTTATTTCTGGCCCTTGTTTCACCCAGCTGTTGTCCATGTAAGTCCCATAACTTCTCTCCCCCCCCCCCCCCCCAGCATAGGCTTTTTGGTGGCTAAAGAGAACCTTTGTCCTCCCCTTTTCGCCAGCAGAAAAGCTAGTTGGATCCATCCCTAATTTAAAATACCGGTTACTTGATGTACAAATGCTTTTAAAAATGCAGATTTTTACTGCTGGAGGGGGGGACACGGTTGAAAGAAACAGAAAATTGGCATAAAAATGAGGAATCCCAACTTTTATTTGCAGAAGGGAAATGAGGATTGGTGGGACCCAAGCAGCCACTACAAGACATTTTAAACAATCCCACTCCCAGACCTTCTACAGGCAACCTCTCCTTGTGATGTTTACCTCTTTGGAAGTGACAGTTTATTCCTTTGACAAAACCACAGTGGACAGACAGACAGCAAAAAGAAAGAGGGGGAGGGGGAGAGACAGAGAAGGAAAAGAGCTCGCAGACCCCAGCTTACCGGAGCAGTTTACTTAGCAGCAACCTTGCACGCAGTAGAAAGAGCTTAGTCCCTCCTTAATCTCTGGGCGGGGCTCTCTAGCTGGCTCAGCTCTTAAAGGGGAAATTTCCCTTTTAAGAAGTTCAAGAGGCTGGCCAGGGCAGGCTCCGAGGTTCCCCTGCTGGCAGCCATTTTGTCCCCCCGGTGGCCAATCTTGGAAAAGCGGGGGAAAGCTTTCAAAATCGGTGTTTCCCCCGCTCTTCCGGGGGACTTGGCAGCCCTATCTGCACCTCTGGGTTTGAAGCCTCTCTTTTCCATGCTGCCTCCTTGGTGGCCTTTTTTGGGGTACTCTGAGTGAGTGAACTGGTCTCTCATTGTAAGGCCGACATCTCTGGGCAGGCTTTATTGGCCCAGGACATATGGGTGGCTGGGAGCGTGGCTTACATTACAGTCCAATGTTCAAAGATGGACCAGAATCAGAAGGGAACTGTTATTAAGCAGGGTCCTTGTTCAGATTTGGAACTAGGCCACATTTCTGCCCTCTCCCAGTATCTGGCCATCAGAGGCTCGGGAGAAGGTTTGTTGTTTTGTCATGCGAATGGCAGTCTGTTAAGGAAACATCAATTTTGGGCAGTGACTTCCAGAGCGCTTAGCAAACTCAGGGTGGAGGAAGTGAGGTTTGGTACTCACTCTTTCAAGACTGGTGCTGTCTCCACAGGAGCTGCCCCGGGTTATACTTTACTGCTATTCAGCAGCTGGGCCAATGGCACTTGGCCACTTATAAGGGTTATGTACGCCCTCTTTTTTACTGTAAAATTTTTGTTACTCATGTGTTCAGTTGTTCACTGTTCTTTCTCTTTAGGTGGTGTGGTCTATGGAGAGAGGAGACATGTCCTCATCTGCAGACACAGCTTCATTTTTGGGGGCAGCTCATCAGGCCAGGAGAACATCCACCAGTTCCCAGTTGGGTCTCAGCAAGTGGGCCACCATGGAATGGAGCCTCCAGTGGCCAGACCTTCTACCTTTGCTATTTGAGGGAAGTGTTGGTCCTCTACCTCAAGTTCTTGTTATTCATTTAGGGGGCAATGACCTTGGTTTGGTTAAAGGGAAGGCCCCCGTACTGCAGGCCAAGGAAGACCTACAAGTCATAAAGATCCAGTGGCCACAAACTCTGTTGGTGTGGTCTGCTATGATTCCGTGCCTAGTTTGGCGTGGTGTCACTGACCCATGAGGTATCAACAGAGTTTGACATAAAGCAAATAGGTAGTTTAGAAAAGCCCTTGAGGGTGGGTTAGGCCTCTATTTACCTCACCCTCAGATTAACACAGAATGTATAACCTGTACAGGGGTGATGGCATTCATCTTCCTGAAAAAGGAAATGACCTTTTCTTGGAAGATTTACAGCAAGGGCCAAAGGAGGTTTTCGGCCTTCAGATGGACACAACAGCTTAAGCAGAAGCTTGGCCTTTTGGTAGCAGAATTCTGTTTCAGGAGTGTTATGCGGCTCAATGATCAGCATTCAGCACCCCTATTGGGGGCCTAGGGGTCTTGCAGGATTGTACAGCCCAGGGGTGAGGAATGCAGACTGCCTTTGGGATTGCTGGATTGATTCTCTCCTTCAGTTGTGCAGCTGGGGGGTTGGAACTCCAGGGCATAGCCCACTTGCTGTGCTGGCTGGATGCGAGCCATTTTTGGATGGTTCTACCCAGAGGCAGGGTGGCTCACCTGTTAGTTGGCAGGGAAGGGGTTCAAGTTTGACCCCTAGCCCTGGCCATGCCACTAGTTAAGTTGTTGCCCTTGCCATTTAAATATGTTTGGTTAAAATAAAGTGGCCCTTAGATTTACCCAACCCATTGAGTCCAACTCTTTCTTCCGAATGTGGTGGCAAAGGCAAATTATTTCTAGCACACACATACATTTTGGATGAGCTTACTTTTCAAACTGCACCTGCAACAAAGGCCAACTCTTTCACTGGCTGCAGTGCTATAATTTGCTCATATACTTTCCAACTAACTTTGGTACATTTATTTATTTAGTACTGCATTTGACTAATTTAGTGTTTTTTATTTATTGGCAGTCCTAATTGTGATTTTAAATTGTGATTTTATTTTTTTAATTTTTTTTTAAAAAATTGCTCTTTTATTTACATTAGAAGACATCTTGAGTTTGGCAAGGTCCAAGGGTATCTAATATGTTTTAAATGAATAAAATACATTGGACATGTACACCTTGGGGATAATATGTCTAATATCCAGAGAAGGATTTGATAAATCTTGCATAAGAACTTCTTGTATCTGATTTATGTTTTTGTTTTTATGGATATAGTTTATGCAAGCTCCCCCACTAGGGATGCCAGCCTCCAGGTGGGACCTGATGATCCCCCAGAATTACAGCTCATCTCCATACTACAGAGATCAGTTCCCCTGGAAAAAATGGATGCTTTGGAGGGTGGAGTCTATGACATTATACCCCACTGAGGTCCCTGTTCTCCCCAGTATCCACTCCCAAATTTCCAGGAGTTTCCCACCCTGGATCCGGCAACCCTACCACCAGCCCCTCAGCAGTGGCATGGGAGGACCTGACAATTTTATCCCCACCTCTTTTCATCTGTTTTCAAAAACTGAAGTATTTTCAGCTGTGGGATTTGGAGGTTTGTTGATGTAGAATTCACTCTTTCACACACACACACACCCTGGAGCTCCCTGTCAACAGTGGATATGCATTGGTCAATGGCAGGAATATCTTTGAACTCTATGAGAATGGATATTTTTAATAGCTGTGGTGCTACACCCAAATGTTACCAAAATTTCCACAGAATCCAAAGATCAGCTTCCTGGCGAGGAGTTCTAAGACATATTGCATAATTTCAGGGAAACCTGATGACTACATTTGTAACTGAAGGGTATGTGATAGATATTGGAACAGTGTTCTACTGAAAAGAGGCATCTGTGTGCATAATTTCCCCCTTAGAATGGCAGTCTACCACCTAGATTTCATGTGTTATTCACAGCCTTAAAATATTCTCTTTTCTTTGGATAACTGCCCTGATTGTTCATGAAAGTGAATTACAAGGTCCAAAATCAATACCAAGTAAATAATAATGTACGTGTCAGTCTGTTGTAAGTAGACATTCAGGACCTGGCAGAGTTAGACCCCAAAAGAGTGGTTAAACAAAAATGATATGATGCTGTATTTGTTCACCTCCAAAAGGCCAGGGCAGTTGCCCCTTCCTGCATGATATGTTGTGCACTATTCTGGAAATAATAATACAAGTAAATCAGTTTAACAGTCTTTTGAATAGCAGTTAAGAATGATGATATATTAATTGAATCAAGAGGATGTAGCTGATTTGGCAATGACAAGAGCCCAGCAATTTTAAAATATGGAGAGTGGATTGATGAGCCAGCAGTCAGCTCCTCAAGCAGGCAGACAAGTGCTTGTTCGTTTTAGACAACACGAGAATGAAGTTGCCGATATCCAGGGCACATTTAACTTTTGTCCTTTGTAAAATTGATTACTGAAGATGTGGAAGCAATTTGTGTTGAATGAAAGCATTTGGACATGGGTCAGGGATCTGACTGTCCTGGTCAAGTAGTTATTTCCTGAGTATCTGTGATGGGATTTCTCATCCATACTTTCTGATGCATCCAAGACTGCCGTGGTTTAGTTTAGGAGACTGGAGCAGAGCCTAGATGAATTTATCCTACATAACAATCCCTGGCTTCTTGTGTCAGCTGCCATCCAAGTAATAACCTGCTCACTTTTCATATACAGAGTTAATCTACAATTCAGCTGTTAAAATAGAAAGTGGTGCAAAAAGGTCCACCTTGGCTTGAGCTTTTCTGTAACATGCCCTAATTAGATTTTGTACCATTCTAGTACCATTGCTTTGTTCTCTGCTCTTTTTGATGTGCACATAAGTAACAGAATGTACATATTTCTTGTATTTGACCCTGGTTCTTGACTCCAGCATAGCACTGTGAACCTCAGGGTGCATAGATGGGATTCCATATGGGAATGTCCCAGGGAACTGAAATAGATGTCTTATCTGACACTTCTCATACTTTTCCTCTTCCCACCAAGCATTTATTTCCCATGGTAGCATCTTTGTATCTGTTCCATCCACATGTTCTAATTAGTATAGCTGCTATTATTCTCTGTTAGTACCAGCTTGCCGCTTTCCTCATTTATGCTGGGAACATCTATCTCATAGCCCCATTGCATTAAGTATAAGAAGATATTGCATTTAATAAATATGCTCCAGCTAACTACTGCTGTGCTCTTGAAACCATCCTCACTATCCCCTTAACACTAGCTCCACCTTGAAGGTTTGAACTACTGCTGTATTTACCAGGCACAGCTAAAATCTAATTTAACCTCCAGACAGTGCTAGAAAAATGTGAATCCTAGTGGCTCAGGAGTCGGACGTTGCACTTATAGTTTCCTCAATAAACTAGCAGTAAAATTCTACTTTAAAAGATCCCACCCCTATAAATTACTGAGTCCAGAAACACGTTCTACTGAAATCAGCTCATCGGTTTATTGAGGGTTCAGGAACACACATCTGAATGGGGCTTGGGGGTCTGCTTATATACACCTTTAATCCAGGCCCCCGCCTCGCCCAAACATACTGATAGGGTTACTCAAGAGTTACCCTAAACCATTGGTGTCCATTTGAATCCTGGCTGGCCGATTGGTTTACTTTACGATCCGGCCAGGCTATTGTTTCCTGGAGCGAAGCTCTGTATCCTGCCCGGCCACGTGCATGCCCCTGACCACGTGTGTGGTCACCATAAGAACACAACGACCCCATTTTTTAAAAGAGGGTTTTCAACAACTTTGAAGTAGCGTAACCATTGAGCACTAATGTAAATTTGATGGGAATTAAGTCCAATTAGACATATTGAAAATCTCATCCTACATATTTTAGGGTTGGATTGTTAAAAAAGTTATAGCAAACAAGAACTCCATGATTTAATTAATGTACACCAAGAACCTTTAACAAAAAAAAGGTAAAGTGCAAAGTATTATTACTTCCCATTTGTATTATAAATGAATACAAATTCTTTTGTAGAAGCTGACATTTTCATAAATATCTACTGAACTGCTGCAAAAGAATCAGTTCTTATCTGTATTAAACATTTAGGTTGACTATTTTCCCTAGTATGTATGTGAAAATGTCAGATTCTGTGGGTGGATTTTATTCATTTAAGCCCAGTCTTTTTATCACACAGGTGAAACAGAGTTAGCATTATGAACTGAAATTTCCTAATCCCTGTTTCTCTCTGAAGTTGATCCTGTGGTATCTTGTCAAGAACTGGCTCTCCAAAAGTGATTTACTTACTATGATGATCTCACCCTCTTCCTTCCCTCACATGCAGGATTTTCCCTTCTGTCTTCTTTCTTGCTGAGCAGTCCCTTTATCTATTTTCTTTTTATTTGTTTGTTAATTGCTTTCCCACCCAGTTACTTACATACAGACAAACAGACAGAGAGACAGACAGACATAATGATGCTGGCACAGCCCAGGAAACTGAGGAAAAAGACAAAATTAACTTCTTATATTCTGGCTTTTGAAAGTTCAAAATAAACAAAATGTTTTATTTACTCAGCTGCCTCCAGCCTTCTCCAGGTAGTATTCAGTTCCCTCTAAAGAAGGCAGCTACTTTGCTCTCTTGGTCCACTGGTTCTTTCCAGTTCTTCACACACCCTCTCCTTTTAGTAATGTTGCAAAAATAGGTACATAGGTTGGTGAGTTTTTGGAGCTTGCAGGATTGCATCAGATACAGAAATATCCTGGCTTTCCAGGAAGACTGAACAAAATTTAAGACCATTTAGTGTTAGTAAAACTTTCAAGGTTAGTGATCACTGACAATCCTTTCTCTGAAGTTAGAATCATCTTGATATTTTATTAGTGGGTGCGATCACACGGGCATTTAAACCCGGGTTCTCCCGGGCTGCTCTTTCAAGCGCGATGGCTCAAACGGAAGGTACTTGTTTTTCCTGGTGGTTGGAAAAGCGGGCTCGAGTGCGGGGGGGGGGGGGGGCGGCTTCGAGACGGGAGACAGATGCGGCCATCTAGTCAGCCCCTTTAATTGCGATGGGGAACAGCCGCGAGGCCCGCAATAAACGTCTGTGTGATCGCACCCACGATTGTGCCTCCAACCTATTGACTTAATAAAACCACTGTAGGATTTACTGCTTCAAAGAAGAACTACCAACCTCAAGGTGGGGCCTGGATAGGATTACTAACTTGAGGCTGGAAAATTCTTGGAGATTTGGGGGTGGAACCTGGGGAGGGTGAGATTTTAGGAAGGGACCTCATCAGTGTATAATGCCACAGAGTCCACTCTCCAAAGCTGCCATTTTCTCCAGGAGAACTGATCTCTGTCATCTTTCCTAGTTAGGAAGCCCCTCTCCATGCTGAGAGCCAGTATGGTGTAGTGGTTAAGAGCAGCAGACTCTAATCTGGAGAACTGGATTCGATTCCCCACTCTGCCACATGAAGCCTGCTGGATGACCTTGGGCCAGTCACAGTTCTCTGAGAACTCTCTCAGCCCCACTTACCTCACAAAATGCCTGTTGTTGGCAGAGGAAGGGAAGAAGAATGTAAGTCGCTTTGATACTCCTTAAGGTAGAGAAAAGTGAGATATAAAATACCTCCTCCTCTTTTACTCTTCCTTACCAGCTTCTAGTGCAAATGCCTTCAGTGCATTTTTAAAAAAGAAATCATTAAATAACATAATGTGTACTAGTTCTGCAGCATATAGTATACAGAACTCACAGCTATCCAAACACATTAAGAGCAACATTAATTGCAAGAATGTATAAAAACTGGCTGATTTTCATACACACAATCAATACCATGTATTTGTTACAAAGAAGAATATTTAGTATTTTGAGGAAGAGACAAACCAACCAGGAAGTCTCTACTTTGCTTCCTAAATATTCATAAAGTGAATTCTGCCTCTTTTGCCCTAGGGAAAGAATTATTACTGTAATCTACCATCTGAGCAAGAACATCCTTCCCAAGCCAATTAACCCCTACTCAGTTCCATTATTAATTTCCAGGCCCACATTCTTTCTCTATTGCTGCTAGATATAGATCTCATGTCCAAGTCTTTGTGATCCCACCTGTAGCAAACATTCCCCGAAGACCATTGATTCTTCAAACTACTTATGTTCCTCTTTTATTTCTGATTGTCACATTGATAATCTTAATCCCAGCCAAGTCGTTAAAAACTATTTTGAACTATTTCCCCTGATTTTATCCAGCTAATCACCATAAAAATACTGGAACAGAATTCAAAAGTCATCATAGGATGCATTGCAGTTGAAGGTTTTTTTCTGTCTTATCAGCAAGATAAGATTCATATGAAACTTAAAATGAACTTTTCTATTGTGGTACCTTCAGTGATGGGTGAAGACCGAGGACAGGTTTCCCTCTATAGCAGGAGATCTCTGCTCCTTAGCCCCCAGTTCCCCACAACTGCTTGATAGGCTAGTGGAGGGAATGGATATGACAATATCCTCAACATTGCTCATTGAGCCATAAGTGCCACTGCAACCTTCCCCTACAGCCCCAGTTTCTCCTACCAGGCTGGAAATTGTGAGCACCTTCATGCAGCTAAATAAATAAATAAACAACCTGTCACTAAATACTCAGAAGCGTTCCAAATTGTAATGCAAATGGTTTGTGCATGCACATTCTCACACTGATTTTCCCCTGCAGTTGTTCCCTCCCCCAACCGCTAGTTGGTCAATCCAGCTGGCATTCCCCCCAAAATATTTTTTTTTTAAAGTTCCTTTCCTCGGTAGCCTTTAGCAAGTGAAGGGGAGTTCACATGGCTTGTCTGTCTAGTACTTCAGCCTTGTCCACTTTGCCTGCTTAACTCCAAGGTGACAGTTAACGTGTTGAACAAATTGTTCAAAATTGGATTGACAATGTATCGTGCATTCTCATTCTGCAGCCTGGGAGCTGTGGTTTAGAATCATCGAGTTGGAAGGGGCCATACAGGCCATCTAGTACAACCCCTGCTTGATGCAGGATCAGTCTAAAGTATCCCTGACAAGTGTTCATGCAACCATTGCTTAAAGACTGCCAATGAGGAGGAGCTCATCACCTCCCTAGGCAGCCAATTCCTCTGCTTCTTTTACTGTAAATTTTCCCCATAATATCCAGCCAGTACCTTCCTGCCCTTAATTTAAACCCATTATTGCAAGTCCTATCCTCTGCTGCCAACAGGAACAGCTCCCTGACCTCCTCTAAGTTAAAGGTAAAAGTAAAGGTTTCCTTTGCCCAAAAGCCAGTCGAATCCGACTGTAGGAGGCGGTGCTCATCTCCATTTCCAAGCCGAAGAGCCAACGCTATCTGAAGTCCTTTCCATGGTCATGTGGCTGGCATGACTAAATGCCAAGGTGCATGGAACGCTGTTACCTTCCCACTGCTTTCGAACTGCTAGGTTGGCAGGAGCTGGGACCAGAGATGGGAGCTCACTCCATCATGTGGCACTCAGCTCTTGAACTGCCAAACTACCAATCTTCCAGTCTGCAGTTCAGCGTCTTAACCACTGAGCCTTTGCGGCCCCTTCCTCTAAGTTACAGCCCTTCAAATGCTTCAAAAGAGCAATCATGTCCCCACCACCACCTCCTCTTCTCCAGATTGAACATTCCTGAGTCCCTCAGCCTTTCCTCAAAGGTCTTGGTCTTCAGGCATAGTTTGATCCAGTAAGTTCTGCCTATGTTCCAACATGAAGAATAAAGCTATGCAGGCACAAAAGCAATGTGTACACTTGAAATGAAGCTTATTTTAAATGCTCCCAAGTCTGCAAGTGCAACACTGCTTGAAATAATGACTCATATTTTAATTGTAAAAAATAATCAGAATGGACATACAGCTCAAGGAGTCAGGAATTAAAAGAAAGGTAACTTCTATTTAGAACATCAAAGTTGTGAAAATCTATGAGGATAAATTAGACAACTGTTTAGCACCCTCAGGTCTTTGGTGAATGGCACAATCATAGTAAATCAATATGAAACCTATTCATTCTCTTGTATTCCACCCTTCTCCCAAGGAGAGAGACTTGTCTGTGCCCTTCTGTTACCATCTTCCATCAACAGCTACAGTTGCCAGTTCCAGGTTGGGAAATTCCTCAATATTTGGGGGTGGAGCCTATGGACAGTGGGATTTGGAGAGGGGAGGAACCTCAGCAGGGTGAAAAGCCATAAACTCCAATCTCTAAAGCAGCCATTTTCTCTAGGGGAAATGATCTATGTCTTCTGGAGATCAGTTTTAATTCCAGGAGATCTACAGGACCCAACTGGAGGTTGACAACCTTACCAGCTGCTGCAGCCTTCTTGTTGTTTGTTTGTTCATCTGGTATACCCTCAGTGATCCCTCCTGCCTGCCCTATGTTTCAAATGCTTGTTAATATTTTTATATGAGCATTTAAGCTTTGGTTTTAATTGTTTTAATTATGCATTCTTATTTGGTTTTAATAGTTTTTAAGATGTGTTTTTATCATGTATGTTTTTAATCTGCTTAACATCCTTGATGTCCCTGATGAGGGCAGAAAGGCAGGATATAAATTTGTGGCAGCACTGGCTTCTACACGGGGCTGGAAATAGAGGGTGGTGTTTGTAAGGCTGGTTCTTTCCAAGATGGCAGGGCCATTGTATTATTTATATATATATATATATATATATATATATATATATATATATATATATATATATATATATATATAAAAGCCCTGGTAGGACATATTTCCAAATTGCTCTCAAGAAAGAGTACCCTACTCTTCCTTTATTCAGGATAACAGAACTGGATTGTGGAAGTGCATAGTTTAGAACTCTGGTGTTTTGTTTTTTTAAAGATAGAAAGGCTCAGATAGTAGTGAGAATATGTTGGGGATTTATTACTATTTATAAGTTTTTATTTGATTTTGCTAATGTGAGATGCCTGCTCTTTCTGAGGAGATACAGGAGGGAATGCTGAGCTTCTAAATAAGAAGGGAAAATAACAAAGGACAAACCCCAACCCACCATGGAGAAAAGATGCTAACAGCAGGTCAGATTCAAAGTATTCTGAACCAAAGTATTCCTCAGCTATGTTTCAGAGGGTAGGTTCAGTGTTACATCCTGCAGAGGAGCAATTCATGCTTTTTGTTTTCATTATGTGTGAGCCAAAGCAACACACAGCTTTTCACATGTATTTTGGGTAATGTCTCTCTGATAAATGGTGGGACAAACCTTAGATGATGACCACTGACATCTCACTTTTTTATGAATATGAGTAACCACTTCCCATGACAGTGAGTTCCAAAGACTGATTGAGTCTAATCTTTGAAATGTAATAAAAATTCTTCAATAAATGTATAAAGATACACATTTTGGCAGAGTTGTATTAAACAGCAAAGAGCTCTCTCCCTTCTCATATTATTTTACCAAATACTTGAGGCTTCGTTAAGCCTTTTCCATTACAAAATAATAACAGTAAACACCAAGTGCAATCAGCAGCACTGGCATTGCAC
Organism: Lepidodactylus listeri; assembly: GCA_029233225.1. Classification (NCBI taxonomy): domain Eukaryota; kingdom Metazoa; phylum Chordata; class Lepidosauria; order Squamata; family Gekkonidae; genus Lepidodactylus; species Lepidodactylus listeri. The sequence continues at coordinate 92,512,656 of JARCFY010000004.1, forward strand.
ACCACCCCATTAGTTAAGAGGCTTGAAAGAGGAAGCACCATTCTCCAAATTGCAAATGTTTGGATGGGCTGTCAAAAAGCTCTCAGTAAATGTGTTCCTATCCAACAAAAACAAACCCTGTGCAAACAAATCAAGTGGTGCAGAAATCCTTTGCACAAGTTGATAGGCGAGGCCTCCATGCTGACACTGTATGCAAGCCAAGTTTTCATGTACTTGGATGGCTGACCTCCAACTCCTGACATATTCATTATATTCCAGCATGTTGGGCACAGATTGCATTGAAGTGATGACAGCTACAAGACAGCCAACGAGGAATATGGGCATTCTGGCAACAGGTGGCCTTTCACTTGTACTGGGGAACGTTAATCTAGTTTATCATCAAAGTATATTACGTTCAAGGAGTGTCATGTTTTGAAAATTTTAGTGACAGTTCAAATGGAGGAAGCATACTTCCACGGAATGTGACTTTCCTCCCTATAGTATAAACCCTTTAAACTGCTCTAGTATTTATGCTCGATTTGGGTCATATAAGGAGTTGCCCTGTTGTCTCAAATTGCACACAATTAGTTCCAAAGCTGTGCTTGTGCCCTCTGTCAAGGAAGATAAGTTTGTTAAAAGTTCAAGGTGGAACTTTTGTCTGGCTAAACAATAAGAGCAACCTCAGTGAACCACAGATACAATAAACTTACTAACAGAGCAAATGTTTTAAGAGCAATTTCATCTCTCAACATTTAAAGTTTGAAAGGATCACAGGGTAGCAAAGTTTTCTGTCTGAGGACCTAGAGTTCTTCTACCAGCTGTTGCCACTAAGACCATGTACATGGATCATCAGCCCGATACTTTTACATGTACATGACTTCCTTCTATTTCTTTTGACATGATCACCCTAGAGATAGATAGATGATAGATAGATAGATAGATAGATAGATATGCAAAAATTTTCCATTGAAATGGATCAACATAATTTGTTGAAGGTGGACTTGTGAGCAGTATCTGCCTGAGAACATATGATTTTATCTATGAATAAGTATTCCAGATAGCTTGTCTCAAAAGGCACCAATAAAATAACTGTAGGAGGTTGTGACAATATCCTGTTTCCATACCTAGAATCTAGGGACTGAAATTTCACACCCAAAACCTTTTTTTTGTTTTTGTTTCTTATATTTGTATTCTTGATTATTCTGCTTAGTCTTCTAGTCCTCAGTAAGGGGAATGCTTGGACTCAGAATGCCACCCAGCATTCACTTGGTCTATTATGAGGGTGTTATGGACTTGAAAAAACCACACAACCACACGCAAACTGCACACCACACACAAACAACTAAGAAATAGGTTTATTTCAGTGGTATGCAGAGCTTGGTTATTTCTTAGTTTGCCTTTTCTATGGGACTCTAAGTATTGCAGTCCCAGCATGGTGGAGTGGTTAAAGAGTCAGATTAGGATTTGAGACATCCAAGTTTGAATCCCCACTCTACCATGGAAGCTTACTAGGTGACCTTGGGCCAGGCACACATTCTCAGCCTAACCTACCTCACAGGGATGTTGTGAGGATAAACTGGAGGAGAGGAGAACAATGTAAGCTGCTTAGGGTTCCCAAACTGGGAAGAAAGGTGGGATATAAATAAAGTAAAGAAATTTCTAAATACAAAGCAGGTTTCTTATGTGACCAATTCAGACTTCTGACATAGAACAGAAAGGCTTTAAATTTTAACTGTTTTTGACAGGAAGAGTACCCAAACACTGCTTCTTTTCAAAACACCTGAAGTCCCTAATAGACTCCCTGCCTATCAGATGTCCTAATCCATCTTCCAGCCAAATCCAACAACCACCAGCTCTGTCTATTTGCCAGCAGTTAAACTGCTAAAACCCTCCTTTTTAAAACGTTCCAGTCCACCATTTGAAAGTGATTTTAGCCGATGATCCTAGACAGTAGAATTTGAAACCATCCAACACAGAGATATTCTACAGATGCGGCTGGGTAACTGTTTCTGGAGAAGTCAGGTGGATCTCCTCATGAATGTGAAGTCTTCAAATAATTTTATGAAATAAGTGGAAATAATTACAAATGAGGATGTTGGATGCACGGTTTGGATGCATCTGAATATCACAAGATGATTGTGCATGTATGATTATACACTGTGTTGCTGCAGCTGCCTCCCACCTCATATCATTCTTGGAAGCTCTGCACCCATTACTAGTGTAGTGCTGTTTCTGTATGAACACTTAGGTTGCAGCATAGCAAGTTTATTTCAGGCCCAGATGAAGCCTAAGAAAACAGAGGTCAGGGGCCTGCTTATATACACAGATAAGCCGCACCCCTGACCATGCCCAAACAAGGCAGTTGGATAAGGTAATTGAATAAGTTCCAAGTTAATTGAATAAATTTCAAGGTAATCCCAGGATAATAGTTGGATAATCCCAGGGGCAGATAAATCTCAAGGTAATTGAATAAATTTCAAGGTAATTGGATAATCACAGATTTAATCACAGAACATAACAGCAACTATAATAGCAGATTGCTGAATGAACTTTATTTGGGTGGGAATGCTTTCTATCATTCATAGTGTGAAGGTAACAGAGTACATCATACATCAGAAAACACCCTATCCTCATAAAACTGTAAATTTGGATTAAGAAAATAATGGAATTGCAGCTGCTGATATAGCAAAGCACTTAAATGCTAAAGAAACTTATATGCATCCAAGTCTTCCACCCAACTGACTACAAAGGCAAAAATGTTGTGCTTAGAATTAAATAACCTGCTGAATCTGGATGGCCTTAAATATTTGAGTGTGTGCAGTGGGAGGGTGTAACTCATTAGAAACTACACATTAATGAAGAAACAGTAGGAAGGAAGTTTTTACTTGGCATAGTTTCATAGACATTAACAGTGCCTGTTATTTGAAAGATGCTTAAGATGAATCACCGGAAGGGAAAGGAGTATTTACTGCCAGCTTCTAGCTTTCCAAGGAACAATTTTGCTGGCATAGTTTTGAAGCTAAAATGTATTAAGGAACTAATCTCTCTAATAACAATGCCTTTAACACATTTTTAGCAAGCTTGAATGTCTATGGTGCACCTGAAGAGGCTATTTCCTACGAAGAATAGGAAATGATTATCTATTGATTGAAGCAGGCCTTATTTAAACTTGTATAGAATTTTTTTTTCCTCTTGGCGTTCAGGCTGTTGCTGTAGACAGGGAATTATCTTCAAAATAGCTTTTTCACACATTTCTATTAAGAGAAAGAAAATATATATTCCCAATCCTCAAATTAAAATATTTGGCTCTAATACAAAAAAGATATATTTCTGGCTCTAGAAAAATATAGAAGCCTTTAATGGTAGCAAAATGAAAACTACAAACAGAAACAGATTTTTGAGGTGGGGGAATAAAGCCAAGGAGAACAACTACTTGAAACTAAATATCTCATTTGAGCACTTAGCATGTTTAAGTAAAATGAAGTAGACTCTGAATGGAAAACAACTGAACCTCTAAGAATTGCTTTCTTTAAAAGAAACCTTAACAGCAGCCTGTAAGACAGACAGTGTAGGTGCACTTTGAATTTGCAGAGTGACATAGTCTTTATCAAGTGTTTGGACTCACAAAAATCCTGTGAAGTAAATCATAGTACTTTCAGTTTCTGTCCAGAGAATTCAGGCAGAGATAAAGTGAAGCCAGGGGCCACAAAATGGAGAGAAAGAAAGGAACAAAGAGGAGGGTCAGTCAAAGGAACAATGTATACATAATGGCCAGTTTATAAACTTTTTTTAAAAAAAAAAATTACTTCCAGCCAGATGAAGTGTTCTGGAGAAATGGAAAGCTGGCACACTGTTAAGTGTCATTTGTTAGGTTTTAATAAAAGGTATTGTGTTGATTGTGTTCTGGGCAAACTTAACATGACATACCCCAAGGCATCAATACAGATGTAAGGAAGACAATTAATAACTATGGACAGATACTGCAGACTTTCTCTGGTAAACTAAGTAAAGACAATGAGGTTGTATACAATAGAATAGTTCCACAAATTCCTGTCTTGACCAATCAGCTAAGATTACTTTGAATTGGCTTTCAGCAGCTTGCAGCTAAAGTCACCTGTCATTTGGAGCTATAGTTACCTTCCTTTAACACTGCTTTGGTTGCTCAGGTCTTAAGACATTCCTTAGTTCTTTGACTTTGGACCTCATAAAAAGTACTGTATTCTCCTAGTTCTATGCACTGCTTCAGCTCAACTTCAGAGCTGACCAGTCTTCATAAGTTGTCAAACTGAGAAGCGATGTTTTTACACAGGCTGAGGACAGACTGGCAATCTAAAGCGGAGGCAAAGCGGAGGGAACTGGAGCGGGGGAAAAAACCCACGGAGCTGGCCGTTCACACTGGCCAGAGCAATGCGGATCAGCGGCGATACAGAGCGTTCAGACTGCCACGGAGCGTTCAGACTGCCGCATAGCCAGTGCGTGCAGCTCGCGCGCACCGCGGCGTTGTTTTGTTTTCGTTTGACGTTTTTTGCATGTGCGCACATGCGCACATGCGCACATGCACATAACTTTTTGCTGGTGCGTTCACACTTCCTCCGGATGCCTCCCGCTTCTTCCAGTTCACACTGTTTGGAAGCGGGAGGCATGCGGAGGAAGGCCCCTGAACACCGGGAAAAACCAGTGTCCGGGTAAAGCGGAAGCAAAGTGAATGGGAGACGGGTAAGTACACAACGGAGCCGACGGGCAGATGTGCATGTCTGAACGTGCTCCTTTCCTCCGTTTGCGAAGCGTGCCTGCCCCGCTTTACATTGCCAGTCTGTCCTCAGCCACATATTCTCTCAGCTCAATAGTAACTATCTTCTAAGGTCAACTGCAAGCAGGGCAGCAAGCTGTTTGTGCTTAATAGACTAGCAGCCTCACCACACTTGAAAGCTAAGAGACATTGAAATTGTATAAGAGGAACATACCAACCATTCAGAAAGCATAAAAAGTTGAACATCCACTATCCTAGGACTTCCGAATGCACAGACCTTTACTATAACTTTAATTTTTAACGTAAATGGATGTACACTATTCTTTGTTGTATAATCAGCACCAAAGTCTGCATGTTATGCAATATGCAAAATAGTTGTAGGAGTTCAATGTGCCATTACAACTCTCTTTGACAGTGGCAGAATTAATGTGACAACTGAATCAAGTGACAACTGACTACATACATCTTAGGACTGTGTGAAGTAGCAGTATAGAAACATAGACCTTAAATTGTACAGACTGATGCTGTGCCTTCTAAGCATATTCTTTGCTTTAAAATAACATGGAGATTTCACTCGCGTCCATGGTATGTTGGATTATTTTGTGACAACTATTGGTTTTAAATACATAAACTGAACTAAGCTATATTAAGTCAAACAACTCTGACATTTTTATATCACTTTCTGGAAGTATACAAACTCTAGAATTGGTGTACAATCACTCATTAGACACAGCATGTCCCTGCTTAATTTACTTCATGCTGGTAATTACCCATCTAGTGAGATTTAAATGATGCCACATTTAATAATCTCTGTCTCGCTTTGTTGAAAGTATGTTCACATACAGAAGGAAGATAATGTTGAGAGCACCAGGACATGACTGACATGTACATGGAAATGTGTTTCATTGAACAAGTATTTTATTAAAAATACTGGGACAGTTTAGGACACTTTAACATAATTTTTAACAAAGGACAAGAACTGCACAGCAGCCAGGGGCAGGGTTATATGGAATGCCAGTGCTACTGTATTTATTCATTATATCCTGTCCATAAACCAGATGGTTCTTGGGGGAGTTTGTGATTAAAATCTTTTTTTAAAAAAAACAGTAAAACATCAATAAAATTGAGCCAATATCAACCAAATAAAAAAATAACAGGATCAGAAAAGCATTAAACAAAAGCTGCAAAAACTATTAAAATTAGAAAAAATAACAATAACAGCAGAGATTATACACATGCATACAAACAGAGATAAAACCAAAAGATAAATAAATCTAAATAAAATCTATTTTGGAGTATATTAGGGTCTGACTTTTCAGAACATTAAGACTGAAAGAGTTTATTGAGTCAGTTCTAAAATAGATTACAGTAGGCAAGTCTGTCATGGTATAGTTGTCTTTTTCAAATCATTGTCAACTAATAGCTGATACTAAGTGAATTAAGAGATGTACCTCAATCTTAGATTAAACAATTCAAATGTTTTCTAATATTTTCCCTCTCACGCTTCAGAAAAAGATGTTTGAGGGTTTTGACTGACAGATTAAGACATAACATCACATATAGGTGGGGATTTCCATTTAGACTCACCTTCAAGTTGAAAGAGGTAACTCAGAATATTAGAACACTTGAAGAGGCTGAAGACATAATTAAATAGTATTTTTCATAAACTAGTAGTAGACCATTGATTTTGGAGGTTTGGCTTGGGGGGGGAGTTCAGGATGAGTCAAATAAAGATCTTTTCAATAAATGAAAATGGGCTTAATGAATTTTCAAAAAAGATTAAGAATTTTTTATAAATTAAGAAAAGAGAAAGCAAACATAATTCAAGAAACCCACATGAAATATAGTCATATTCATGTTTTGCAGTATTCTAAACTAGGAATAAGGCCCATTGTGGGAATAAATACAACGGGCTCCAGAAAGAGGCTCTTGGAGAGTGCCAAGGCCTTGCGCACTCAGCGTCAGTTTGCTGTGGCAACCTCAGCAGGGTATAATGACACAGAGTCCATCATTTTCTCCAGGGGAACTGGTCTCTGCTACCTGAAGAGCAGTTGTAATTCTGAGTGGTCTCCTGCCCTCACCTGGAGGTTGGCTGCAGTGGTTCCCCAAGAGGGAATAGCTGGTTTGGAGGGCAGAGTCTATGGCATTGTACCTGTCTGAGGCCCCACCTCTCCTCAAACCTCACCCCAGACTCCACCCCTCAAATCTCCAGGAATTCCCCACCTGGAGTTGGCAACCCCATCTCCTTCCCAGCCAAGCATTAACCTACCTTAATTTCCCCCTCACTGTTCAGCTTTCCATCTCCCTCCCCCCACCTGCAGCCTCTACTGTGCTCTGAAGCCCCTCTTATAAACACAGGTAACTGCCATTTCGTTTCATTTACTAACAGCCACTGAGGTAACAGTTGAACCTTATGGGGGAACATTTTAAACAAACCACAGGCAGCAGCCATTTTATAAACACAGGTAACTGCCATTTCGTTTCACCTACCAACAACCACTGACGTAACAGTTAATCCCCCCACAGGAAGGAAGCAGAAGAAGTGTCTTCGTCAAGAGAGAAAGCAGTCTTACAGAAATTCTGACAGGGCACAGAGGCTGAAGGAGTGGGCGGGGAAGAGGAGCAGCACCCAGCCAATGGCATGCAAGTATTCACAGCCAATGGATAGGGACAGCTTCTGATTGACAGGCCAGGGGACCAAAGGCTGGGGTGGCATGTGGAATCTTCAGGAGTGTGCCACCACCAACAGAGAATTATGTATAAGAGAAATTAGGGAATGTTTATAACACTTTTGGTTCTGATAAAAGTTGAGAAGTTACTATTTATTTAAATTGTTCAGGCTTTACAGTAACTGATACCTTGACCAACTCTGCAAGAAAATATGAATGTATAAAAGGTTATGTTTGATGAATATAAAGTGACTTTCATAAACATTTATATTCCAAATACCAAACAGAGAGTATTTTATAGTGAACTATCTGAAATCCTAATCTTTTTTGTGGAGGATGCAGTCATCATAGTAGGAGACTTTGATCTAGTAATTTAGAAGATTAGACTTTAATCTAGTAATAAACAATAATTTATTATATATATATATATATATATATATATATATATATATATATATATATATATAATTGCTTTTCTATAAAACTACAATTGAAAAATGGAAGGGGGAACTACAAACTATGGGGAAAAGAAAAGAAGGCCACTAAAAGCCCAAGTGGCAGGGGTAATTTTCAATGTTACGTAACTTGGTTGAGATTTCACTTACAATACATTTTAGTAAGATGAAGCATAAGAGTTATGTTTATATACTGTTTAGTAATACAGAAGGATTTTTTTTAAAGGCTGAAATAGGTACGTCGTAGTTCCAAACATATAACTGGATTCATGTTTCTTATTTTTTCGATTTCTTCCCCGTAGGCTTATTCTTATCAAAGTCCCATCTGACTTTAAGTTATTTAGGGGCAGCAGCTCCTAACTCAGATTCAGAGTCCTCCTCAGTGGAGCTGCTCAGTGTGTCTCCATGTCTTCCCAAATCATAGTTGCTGTGGTCTGATGTCTTGTCGTCGTGTGCTGTTCCTTTCGGTTTGTCCATTGTTTGACATTGCTCCAAGAAGGCTGTGGCTTTTGTAACAGAGTCCACTCTTTCTTTTTTGTCCTTAAATTTAAAAGTGAGCCCTTCAGGAAAGAGCTATTTGTAGGACATGGAATTTTTCTGTAGAAAGGTTGTCAGATTTTTATATTGCTTCCTCTTTTTCCTGATTTCAAATGGAATGTCTTTTAATACTTTTATGTCTGTACCTTCGATTTTTAGGGTAGTCCCATTAGTTGCTTTAAGTACTTGATCTCTACTTGATCTTTTGGAGAATCTCACAAAAACCTCTCCAGGCAGATTATTTTTCTTAATGTAATCTGGATAGGGGGGCGGGGTGTCGGCTCGGTTAATGGCAGACACCTGTTAGAGGAGCTCCTTCCATCCCACCCCCTTCAGACTGAAAACAAACAACACACAGCTGAGACGGACGCTCCCAAATTATGGGCAAAACTGGCAACAATCAGTCAAAGACAAACAAACCTGAAAAAAACTCCATTCGCACTTATTTTACTTCAGAAATGGACAGAGGGCCTGAAGCTAAGGACCGGCAGGGTGAAAACAAAACAGCGACCATGAGCGGGGACCTCCTGTCACACCCAGCTATGCAGCAGAGGCACAACAACAGTGAGTTAAAAGATTTTTTTCGGCAGTTTAAAACCGATATGCTTGACAATATAGCCTAGATAATGCACCCTATGGAAGAAAAACTAAGTCAGCTAAACATTTCTGTCCAAAAAATAGTGCAGTCAGCGGAAATGGCCCTAGAAGGGACCATCACCAATCAAGGAGACATAAGAAAATTACAGAAACATGAGACTTGGGCACGCGAGTGGATACTTACCCTAGAACATAAAACTCGAGAATGCTTCCTAAAATTCAGGGGCATAGCAGAGCAATCAGAAGGGCCCACAGAGCTCACTAGTTTCATTTCTAATTGGCTAGCCACAGTTCTGCATCTGGAGAATGAAATAGCCCCACTAATAATCAAAGCATACAGGCTAGGCTCAGTAACATCGGCACAAATATGGGGACCCAGAGACATAATCGCAGAATTCCAAGATCTGCGAACAAAAAAAGCAATTCTCCATGAAGCTAGAAAGAATGGCTCCCTTAAGTATAATAATGTTGATGTGCATGTATTTCCTGATGTGTCCCCAGATGCTTTACTCATTAGAAAATCTCTCAAACCAAGTACTCAGCAGCTGAATGCAGCAGAAATTGGCTAAAATCTGGTTATTTACAAGTGAGGCACCAAGGTTCAAACTACCAAGCAGACGACCTTGACTCAGGGGCAGATATGCTGAAAGCTTTGGGGCTGGAAGTCCCTATGGAAGTGGATGCAGCAACCCAGAAGAAGCGCAAACGTGACTCTCCAAGCACTCCACACCGTTGGAGCAAAATCCCAGTCAGGTTGGACCCAAGTAACTGAGCAAATTCATAGCATGTTAAATATTAAAAATATAAATACAATAAATAAAGTACTAAGTATAAATAAGTGTTCTAGCTGTGTAGTTTCAAAAAACACTAGTTAAGCATCGGTTTTGAAGGGGGTTGGGACGGGGAAGACTTCTTTGATACCCCCCCTTGCTTGTATGAGTAACCTAGATTGTTTGTTCCTAATACTTTTTTTCATTCTCATTGTCCCAACTGGAGAGCCCTTAAGGCTCAAGGGGTTTTTACCCCCAGCCACCTGGGATCTAAGGAACAGTTTGAATGTTGTAGGGGATAGAGGGAGGAGGGAGGGAAGCAGGGAGGGGGGGAAGGGGGGAAGCACAACAACTGCATCAAAGAGATGCTTATATAAATGTATTTTCTTTTTCTTAATGGGAGAGAAGTCGTCAAAAGAGTCGCTTAAGCCAACCTATTTTACCTGTTACTTAAAGAAGAATGTCTTTTTTGTTGTATCAAGATACTTGGCAAGTTATATATTCATACTTACCTTGAGTTCACTATTCAGATTTAGAAATAGAGTTGACCTGCATGTTTGTATTGTAACAGTTGAGTTAGAAATGTCTACTGAGTTGACAAATGATGGATAACCAAGATATTAAACTGATCACACTTAATTGCCAGGGCATGAATAGTATGGTTAAAAAGAAACGTATTGCTTCAGACTTTAAAAAGCCAAAGATAGACATTGTGTTTCTCCAAGAGATGCACGTCAAGAAGAGAAAAAAAGTTGTATATTCCAATTGGTTTCCGCAACAATATTTTGCCCATGGCACGGGGTCGCAATTATTTTTTCCAAAAGGGTGTCTTTTACTTTGGATACAATGGAAGCTGACACTGAGGGTCGCTATTTGTTCCTATGTGGCTCCCTTAATGGCAATAAGACAATGTTAGCCACGTTATATGCCCCAAACAGGAGCCAAATTGAATTTCTCTCAAATACCCTAGGCAAACTTCAACTGTTCGCCAAAGGCCTGATAGTGCTTGGAGGAGACTTTAACCTAATAATGGACCAAGCAATCGACAGATCAGCAGCCAAGCAAAACAACAACAACCCAAAAGCTAAACCGCCAATCATAAACTCTACCTTTATGAACCTAATGGGGCAACACAATTTAGTTGATGTGTGGAGATTGCATCACCCAAAGGAGCGTGATTATACTTACTTTTCAGCAGTCCATGCCCTTTATACAAGGCTTGACTATTTCTTTATTTCTAAACAACATACTAGCATAATGCGGACCTCTTCTATCAACCTACAACGTTGGTCCGATCATGCTTCTGTCAAAAGCACCCTGGCTTTCCAACACAATAAAATGTGCAAGTCATTGTGGTCATTCAATAAACTTTTATTAACTGATAGCTCTTCCCACAATATGCTCCAAGAAGAACTCCAAGAATATTTTAAACTAAACTCCACATGTGGAGTGTCGACGTTTGCTGTCTGGGAAGCTTCCAAAGCAGTAATGAGAAGCAAGTGCATAGCAGTCCTCGCAGCCTGCAACAAAGAGAGAAATGCAGAATGGAATGAGTTACTACAAAACATACAGTTTCTGGAAGCATCACACAAAAAGACCTGCAATGCAAAACTCTATAAAAGACTGCTCCAACTAAGAAAACAACTGGAAACCCTAGATGCGTACAACATCTGCAAAGAGGACTACTTCCTGACACATGACAGAACTACGAAAGGCCCAAAAAGGCTACAACTGCTGGCGTGCACAGCCCTACATAAATAGCCTTCACAACACACAAGGGACCATACACACCTCTACATCAGGCATTCTCCGAATATTGGAATCCTTCTATAATGAATTATACTCATCGACCAAACCCGCAGTAGCCAAAACAGCCTCCTTTCTACGGGATCGCAAGTCTATACCCAAGATCTCTGATCAGCATGGGAAACTACTCGAAAAACCTATTCAAACAGAGGAAATACAACAGGCATTTAAAAACTTAAAAACAAACAAAGCCCCAGGCCCTGATGGCTACACGTCAGAATACTACAAATCCTTCTCTGACCTTCTCCAAGAGCCGCTACGGAAAGTTTGCAATGAAATACTATCCACTGGAACTATGCCACACTTTTGGAGTCATGCTAATGTAATACTTATTCCTAAGAAGGATAATGACCCCACGGATCCCAAAGCTTATAGGCCAATTTCTCTACTTAACAACAATTACAAGATTTTTACATCTATCCTAGCAATGAGGCTTAAGGCACTTGTCCCTGACTACGTACATGTTGACCAAACAGGTTTCATTCCCTCAAGGGACATTTCGGATAATATGCACAAAACGCTCAATACCATTCACCACAGCAGGTCCAACAAGTTTCGAGATTCTCTTCTGCTATCGGTCGACATCGCCAAGGCCTTTGACACAGTTGAATACACGTACCTACAAACACTTATTGACTCAATGGGCTTTGGTTCAGCTTTTCACAATGCTATGACTGCAATTTACTCCAACCTTCAGCCAAGCTTCTGACCAGTGGAGATGCCAGCAACTATATTGCCTTAAATAGGGGAATGAGGCAAGGCTGCCCCCTATCTCCAATCCTGTTTGCACTTGCAGGCATTAAGATAAAAGACAAAGAATACAAACTAAGTCTCTTTGGTGACGATATGGTGGTTCACATTTCTGATCCAATCGTCTCTCTACCTGCACTCTTAAGACTGCTCAACGAATTCGGAGAAATCTCTGGACTTAAAGTTAACAACAACAAAACCCTCCCAATTCTGTTGCAAGATGAAACCAAATCCCATATCCAAAAAAACTACTCATTCAACTGGGTATGACATCATTGGCACTAGGGGTGAACATCCCCATTAACCTTACGGACTACTAAGCTGCAACCATCTTCTAATAGCAAAAGAAGTCTCTGACATGCTAAAATCTTGGAACACGAGAAATATGTCATGGCTGGACAGGATACAGACTATCAAATCCTTCGCCTTTCCCAAGTTTTTATATTGTTTTAGAACTCTACCCCTCAGCATACCCGAGGCGCTCTTCAAAAAATGGCAGAGAACAATGAATTCATTTGTATGGCAAGGCAAATACCACAGAGTGAATTTTACAACAATGCGTAGACCAATTTAAAAAAGGTGGTCTGGCGATACCTGATCTTGCTAATCTTCTCTGTATCGTTCCAATTTTAGTATATGTGCTGCCGAAGTGAGTACGGCGATACCTGATCTTAAGCTATACTATCAGGCATCTATCCTAGTGACACTTATACGTCAACTTCAAACAACTGATATCCCCTATTGGAGTCACATAGAAGAAGCATCACTCTCCAACCTGTCTATTAGTGAAGCTCTATGGACTGACTCTCCTTCACAACTCACCAAAAAACTTACCAATCCTTTTCTAAAAGCAGCTCTGATAATATGGTTCCAAAATAGGACCAAGCTGACTCAAACAAGGTCTTTGGCCAGTAAGTTTACCTCACAAAGATGGTTTATACCTGCCAAGGAACCGCATTCATTCCCAGCCTGGAGGGCAGCTGGCATAACTAGACTTCATGATCTCATACTGGGCAAGAGACAAGCCACAAAGCAGGAACTGGAAAGAAAATATGGAACTGACTTACCCTGGTATGAGTATCTGCAGATCCTTCATCTGCTGGACCTACCTGCAATAAAAAACAATATTAAAACACCCCTAACTAAGTTTGAACAAATGCTAATATATGCGGCAGCCAAAAAAGGACTCATAGCTCAAATTTACAGCATTTTATTGAATGCATATCCCATCAGGCCTCTACAATACCAAATCGTTTGCCACAATGACCTTCAACAACAAATCACAAATGACCAATGGGATTCACTCGGGCCATCTGTCAACATAGTAGCAAAATCACTATCAGTACAGGAGATCCAATATAAAGTTGTCTTAAGGTGGTACACAACTCCCCTTACCCTCCCCCATATAACCCAGAAAATCCCACCCGTATGTTGGAAAGGCTGTGGCCTCACTGTAGACTACTACCACACTTGGTGGACCTGTCCACGGATAGCCTTGTTCTGGAAGAAAGTGCTGACAGAAATCGAGACCATTGTCAACTATCACATACCACTTGACCCAAGCATAATTCTACTCAATCTCTGGTCTGAAAATAGACCACCCCCATGAATATGGGATCTTATCACGGTGTTGCTTGTAGCTGCAAAGGCAGTAATAGCCAAGCATGGGAGATTGGACACTACCCCTTCTACATAACACTGGTGGAACAAGGTCTGGGACTATTTTCTGGAAGAAAAATGCACATTGTGTTTTGACAGATCGTTAATAGAAAGGGAGCTATACAACCCACATGAAAAGTGGTATCCCTTTCCAGAAAAGATAAATAGCAATAAGTTTCAAGGTGAAATAACCTCCTACTGTAAATATAAAATATATTCTTATGGTTAGAAAAGTGTTATAAGGGTCAGTTACAAAAATCTACTTATAGGCAGTATGTTAAGACTTGTAGTTCTGAGAATAGCATTATGCTCATTTTAAAGACTGCTCCCATTTAACTCATGTATATCTTCTTCTGTGCATTGTAACCTTTTTTCTCAATAAAGGCGCTTCTGTTCAAAAAAAATCTGGATAGGTCCAATAAACCATATCCATATCCGATTGTAAAAGTTCTGCTGTAGTATCTGCAACTGGTGCCAAGGCATTGCTTAAAAGCTTCTTCAGGTCTTCTCCATTGCGTTCTGGGCCTCCCTAGAATCCCATTACATAATTTGCTCTTTCTATTTGCAATTGTAACAATTGATGTTCATCCGAGGTTTTCTTTCCCCCCCACTACCTCTAGTCGCTGTTTAAGCTTTTTAGTCTTGGCATCCACTTTTTTAACTAATTTGGCAGTTTCCTCTGATCCCAGATTGGTTTCATCAAGCCGTTTTTTAAGAGTATCAAATTTTGTGTTGAGAATTGTCATCTGGTCCAGCAGAGGGTGCAATGCAGCATCTAACGTCTATGGTATGGAAAGTCTATGGTTGCTTCCGCTTTAGATGGCAAAAGTATTTGAACTCGCAGTTCCAGGAGAAGGTCTGACTTTAGGCAACATGATTTATGTAGTCAGAAATGGGTTGTTTACATTGGGGAAAGTTCTTAAAAAGTCTCCGGAGCCAGTTAGAGAAAATGCTTTAGGCTTATCTGGCTCCTATTTCAACTGACAATGCTTTGGTTGCATCCCTCCTCCTCTCCAATGAATTTTAAAGAGTTCTTATCTTTGTGGGGTGGAGTTAACTCCCCCACCAATGCTTTAAAGAGGATCAGGGGCTTAAACACTTATCTGGCCCTCTGGATTAGCATACGAAAGACTTATGCTTCATCAGACATCTTCCACCAGGTAATAGAAATGGTTTTGACCACCTGCTCGCTTGTCCCGGTATGCGTCTCTGTCACTATTTCTGGTTGCACAACGGCAGGACCTATCAGGGCAAGAGGAGCCTCAATCCCTTGGCATTCACCTTGGAAGAGGCACTTCTCTCGCCCCAGGCTGAGAGCCCCCTACAAGGGCTCAAGGGGGGACTGGGTCCAGCCAGGTCCAGCTGGTACCCCTCCCTGCCACCATGGACATGGGCTACTATAATTGGAGCTCCGTACTCATCAAGTGATCGCCCAAACCAGAATAATTTAGACAAATCTGCTAGGGAGCATAAGGGTTGTGGAAGGTTCTCCCAAATATAACAAAGAAATTACTTGAACAATTTAATCTCACCAATTATGCAGATGTCCTCATACATAGTTTGTGCGAGAAGATTACGCAAGTCTACAAAAAAATGTTCTTGGTTCTGATTTGGAGCATATACATTGACAACTATCTTTTTTTTTTTCATTTGTATCCATATTGTAATTGCTACAATTCTACCATCTTCCGATGTGAATTTCAGTTCAGGACACAAATCCTCTTTGGCATAAATTGCTACCCTTTTTTCTTTTTATGATGGTCTGAGGCTACAAATAAAGTTCATAGCTTTTTGACTATTAAATATTTTTCATCACTTTTCTTAATATGCATTTCTTGCAGACAAACAATATCAGTTTTTAGCTTAGTGATTTGGTGGAAAGTTTTCTTTCTTTTTTGCAGACTGCTCAGTCCGTTAACATTGATTGATAATATATTGATTTTACTGTTCTCCATTTTTATTTGTTTTGTTATCCTTCTCTTTTACCCTGTAGTGGAACCTAGTCAGCATTTGAAAGGGTGTTTTTTCTTTCTTTTTTTCTATCCTTTCTCTGTTCTTGTTTTTCTGCCTGTTCCATGTATTGCTTTGAGGGTTCTTCTGAACCTTCCTCTTCTGATGAGGAGTCTTCCTTTCTTTGCCACCCCAAGTCTTTCCCATTTTTGTCTAAGAAATCTTCTAATTTGAAAACTGAATTTAAAGTATATCTTTTACCTCTATAGTTAAATGATACTCCTTCTGGTACTGACCATCTAAAATTAATTTCATTTTCCATCAATAGTGATGTTGATGTCGTATATTCTCTTCTCCTTTCTCGAACTCTCCATGAAGTGTCCTTTGGAAATTTTATCTCAGATTGTTCTATCAGTACTCTTTTACCATAAGCGTTCCTTAAGATCATATCTTGCATTTCCCTTCTATAGAATTTAATATAAATTTCTCTCAGTGTTTTATTTCTTCTAGCATACTGAGAGTTTTTCCTATAAATCGTTTCTATTTCCTTCTGTACTCCTTCCTTGGTTGCTATTTCTAACTGGTCAGAGATAATCTGAGCCATTTCTCCTTTTAAATCCTTTTCTATAGTTTCAGGAACATTTTGGCATCGAATCAATAATGCTACTTTGTCCATTTCCAAATGAATTATTGTTTCTTCCATTCTTTCACTTCTTGTTTTTAATTCTTGGAGTTCTTCATCCACTTCTTTGACTTTATTATCCAGTTTTTGGATTGTTTTTATAATTTTCATGATTTCTTGCTTGTTATCTGATATTTGCTTTTTATTTCCTCTGTTTCTATATGTATTTGATCTTTGATTTGTTGGGAGGTTTCTTCCATTTTGCTGTGGATTGGTGATAGTTCAGCTTTTAGTAGGGTAGGGAGAGTTGCTTCTACTGTATTTTTAACCATCTGAGCCACAATATCTTGTATAAGTGATTTCAACTCTGGCATTGACAACTGTGGTAGATTAGCTGTAGCTGGCTTTGCCTGTGTTTGGATGTTTCGAGATGGTAGAGATAGTTTCCTAGTTGATGCTGAAGATCCTGTAGCCATCTTTAAATTACTGTACTTTAGTCTGTATGTTATAGGTTTTCTTAGATGCCTTTAGGTGTAGTTTTTTAATTTTATTTTTATTTATTATTGTTGTTGTTGTTATTGTTGTTATTTATTATTTTAGTTTTTATTTTGTCCCCCCCGGGGGGGCTAATTATTTACCAGAGAACACCCTTATTTTTCAATCTAAATCATGCATCCAACCATTGTCTATTGGTTCCTCTAACAAATATAACAGAATACTTTGACTAGATCCTATTAGTTCCTCTGAATTATCTATTAGTTCCTAAATTATAAATTCTATATCTATTAGTTCCTCTAAATTTTAACCATATACAAATAACAATATACTTTCACTATACTCTAACCACTGTCCATTAATCTTTTTCTTTATTCTTTAATTTTCCTTCTTCATACATCAATCACTTCCCCTTCTCTGTCTTCTTCTGTTGTAAACCACACACTTTCCCAGATTGTCCTTCATATGATGCCATCCTTTTCCACTGCTGCACCTGTGCTGTTCCTTTGCACTCTCTTCCTTTAGTCCTCACCGGTCTTTGCAGCTGTCCATCTCCACACTGTGTCACTCCCACTGGCGCTGCCACATGTTGATGCTGCTCAGAACGCTTCTCTCTCTCTCCCCCCACCTTGTCTTCCTTTCTCCCAAATCAGCTCTCTTTCTCCTGAGTCATCTTGAGCCACACCTGACACCAACTCCAAGACCGGAACCTCAAAGCCACAAAAAGACAAGGTTAAAGGAGCCCTTCATTCAATTATTTACTGTTTTAACACCTCATTCTGCAA
The DNA here is from genome assembly GCA_029233225.1 of Lepidodactylus listeri. Classification (NCBI taxonomy): domain Eukaryota; kingdom Metazoa; phylum Chordata; class Lepidosauria; order Squamata; family Gekkonidae; genus Lepidodactylus; species Lepidodactylus listeri. The sequence continues at coordinate 92,530,480 of JARCFY010000004.1, forward strand.
TTCTCATTTCCTTTTTGAGCTTGAATATTTACACAGCCACTTCTCACTGAGTTCTTTGTTGCTCTTTCTCTGTCACTCATCCCTGCAGGGGGGGCGGGACAGGAACTTAGTTATTTAGCTTTAAATTCCCCTTCAAGAGTGATATCCCAGAAAAATACTTAACTTTGCTTTGTTGGTTTGTTTGAGTCTTGTGTTGCTTGCAGTTTGTAGACTCTGTAGGGGTCCTCTTGGCCAACTGGAGCCCAACCATACACTAGTCTTGCTGGGCATCCTCCTGGGTTCTCCCCTTCCAAGCAGCCTTAAATAAAGCAGACACTTGCCAGACAGCTGCAAATTAAGGAAAAGCTTGCTGCTCACTCTCTACTGCCTTAGAAAACTTCTTAGAGTCACAAAAAAGAAAGAATAACCCTGAGGAAAGGCAGTTTGTGGCAGAGCTACTCTGCACACGTCTGCCCTCATTGAGCCCTGGACCAGAAGCCCTCAAACAATTTAATCTAATAGATATATGGTGAGTTTTGAATCCTAAAAATGTGTCATTATACATTTTGTTTGGCAATCCACTACATGTTGATATCAATCTCATCTTAGTATCAAAGCAATTTCTAAGATTTGCAGAAGAATAATTGAACTAATGTTCATATCCCCATAACATTAAAGCTATTATTCGCTAAAGAAAAATATATATGCTGTGGTGCTTAGATAATGACTTACTAAGCACCTATTCAATAAGAAATAAAATGCAGGAGGATCTGTGAGAATTCCTCCTTTTACATAACAATCCTAATATTTACTTGATAGCTGTTTGGAAAACAGGTAAAACCTTCTTCAGAGGTTTAGCCATAAGTGCAGTAGTACATCTAAAAAAGGCAAAGAACAAAGAGAGAAAGCACTATTTAGATCAATTAGAGAGGTTTGAAGTGTACCTTTGTTGGTTTTAAAAGTGCCACTGGACTCAAACTTTATTCTCCTTCTTCAGACAGCATAGCTACTCACCTGAATAAAAAAGACTGTCACCCTCAATTCTTAAGGAAATAAAAAAGTAAAGAAGGCATTAGAAGAACAGGAACTTTAAAGAGTGTATAAAAGATTTATGCATGTCAGCAAAGAACCACAAAGAAAAATGTGTTTCCACTCAACAACAACCCCCAGGCAAAAAAAAAAATACAGAAAAACTTAATATATTTTAAAACAAAGCCAGAAATTAGAAAACTAGTCCTGAAGATGTACAACAGGCAGGCACAGAACAAGAATTTTTCCTCAGGTAGGCAGCACTCCAAGGCAGAGACTAGGGGTGGGCACTGATAAAAAAATCTGTTATCATTTCAGATTTGGGGGGGGGGGACCTTTACCGTGATTGAAGGTTTGTGATAGTACATTACCAGTTTGTGATTTACTTCAATGTGTTTTTGAGAGAGTTCTGGAATTCGCCCAATCTTTGAAATGAACCAATCATCTGATTGCTATGAGATACATGTCTTCACGCTCAGCATCTATTGTAGAGGTACCTTAATTAGTAATTCCAAGGGCTAAGCCTCATGATACATTTGTTGATGAGTTGTCCCTGGGTTCACCACTTTGATCTGAGCCACACATCAGCTCTAAGAACGTCCTTAAAAGTGACAGAAGCTGATTTTACTGACAAGGGGAGGCATCAGGCCAGTAGCCATGGTGGGGCATTTGGGGGAGGAGTCCCACCCCAGATGAGCCCTGCCTCACCCAGAAGAATGCCAGCCCCCCCAGCCCCCCCCAGTCTCAATGCACTGTGTACTGGCCCCAGTGGGTTTGGTGTGGGAGCAGGCAGAAGTCCCACAGGACAACCAGGCAGAAGGGACCAGGTAACCACTCACAGTACAGGTGCAAGCAGGAGAGTGGTCAAGAGGCAGCCCAAAGGTCAGGTATCCGATAAGGGGAATCGTTAGTCAATCCAAGAGTTGGGGGTCCAGAAGTCAGGTGGTTCAGTGTTCAGTCCAGATTCAGAACAACAATGAGCAGCTTCCCCCTTCCTGGATTTATAGCTGACTCTTCAGAGGCTGTTTAGCTGCTGCTAATTGTGGTACGCATCTCTGCAAGTACTTGTCTGGCGACAGGTGTCTGTGATCCGTAAGATGCTCATTGTGACGGGCTCTGAGCTCTGATCTCCACTGATGGTGATGGTGCTCAAGGGGTTTTGGAGAAATGCTGGGCCTAGCCTCCTCCCTCTTCTCTGTGTCTGATGCCAGTAACTTGCTTGCAGCTGGAGAAGAGGGCAAATTGGTTACAGCTGTTGTTTGGTCAAGAGCTTGCATCTCCTGTCCCTGAAGATTGATGGGATCTATTGCAGCTGGCTGTTCCTCCCCCTCCGAGGAGGAGATATCATTATCAGGCTGAGTGCCCATCTGGTTAGATTGGGAACAAGGGAGACATATGACACACTGTGCCCTTTACCCATGCCCCACTGCAACCTCTCCGGCATTTTCATGGAAGACGCTATGCCACTTGTGTTCAGTTTCACTAATCACCAGTCGGCTGTTAAACCTAAAGCTGATTGACGGAGCAAAACTGGACAGAAGTGACATGCCTTTTCTCTCTCTTTTTCCCCAGTCCCCACAGCAGGAAGGAAAGGGAAGCTGCCCCCATGTGCCCCCCCCACCAAAAAATTCTGACTCAAGGCTGGGTGCCCTTGGTGGAGGAGGGGACTCTTGCTTCCTTATTAGTCTGAAAGAACCCTCAGTGGGAAGTTATTCACATAAATTTGGAGCTGTACATGGAGTAGTTTGAGCACTGACACCTTTGCACAGACTCCTACAGTAAAATTTCTTCTCTGGCACTTCTATTCAGAGTTAAGAACATAAGAACATAAGAGACGTCATGTTGGATCAGGCCAATGGCCCATCCAGTCCAACACTTTGTGTCACACAGTGGCCAAAATCCTGGGGCCATCAGGAGTTCCACCAGTGGGGCCAGAACTCTAGAAGCCCTCCCACTGTTGCCCTCCAAGCACCAAGAATACAAACCATCTATTAAGTATTGAGTCAGGAGGCGATGAATCCAATGCAGGCTTTTATTCTCAGCATCGTTCAGCTCAAAAGACAGCTCTGTCAAGAGCGGCACTTATACTGTTCCAACACATAACTATATACATTGTAACTAAGGATACGAAATCTGATTGGACCTAAGCAGGGCTCTTTGATTGGTTCCTAGGATTGGCTTAAGGACCAATAGGAGTCTTTAATCAGCAGCCAATAAGATTGAGGGAGGTAGGATACCAGAGCCCTAATGATGCAGCAACATAAGAGAACACAGAACATAACAGCATCACTGCCCCAGACAGAGTGTTCCATCTATATGTTGTGACCAGTAGCCACTGATGGATCTCTGCTCCATATGTTTCTACAATCCCCTCTTGAAGCTATGGTTGTAGCCACCACCACTTCCTGTGGCAGTGAATTCCACGTGTTAATTACTCTTTGAGTGAAGAAGTACTTCATTTTATCTGTTCTAAGCCTATTGCTCATTCATTTCACGGAGTACCCATGAGTTCTCGTGTTGTGAGAAAGGAAGAAAAGTATCATAATTGGTTGGGAGCATTCACCTTCTGATCCCTTGCAAGGCTATGATTAGACGGGAGAAATGCCACTGCCTGGGAATGTGCAGGGTCAAAGAAAAACAAGATACTTGTTACAGTGCTGATGGTAAGCATCCAAACACAAATAACAAGACTTTTAAAAGAAGACTTTTTTGTAATGCCTAAGAACACTGAAATTGTGTTACCATCATGGTAATGACCTGAAACAGTAATTTTCTTGCATAATTTTGGCTCAGGAATTTTGTAATGCACACCCCAGCAAATATCAGAATAGCAACAAAAAGAGCAGCAGCAGCTCTCCAAAAGGTCTAGCCATGAAATGTAGTTCAGCTACAGGCCTTTTATGATCTTTGTCCATGCTCAGAGAACCATGGAAGGATGAGAGAATTATCATGGCTGGGCAGACAGTTCAAGCACTCCCCCTAAGGCCTGATCCCATTTTTATTTTATTTTTTAAATTTTTATATTTGCATTTCTATCCCACCCTCCCCACCAATTGGCAGGTTCAGGGCGGCTGGGAGAGTTGATTCACCCCCACTGCCACCATTGCCCAGGAATCCTTTAAACGTGAAGAAAAACGTAAGAGAAATATATCTGGGAGCCTTAAAATGCCAGCCCAACTCTTTCCAGATTGTTCAGGACACGATTAATCAGTATCCTGAAAAATCCAGCATACCATCTAGATATCTTCTGAATATATAAAAAAACACCAGTAAGTTATTTTTCAAATATATATTCAGACCAGTTATATCCAAGTGCACATCTCTAGACAACAGTCCTTCAGATAACTGAGTCACATTTACGGTTTAACCTACCAACACTGTAAACTGGACCATGAATTATTGCTACCATTCTTACAGTGTATACATTAGATTGTAAGCCTGCTGGCTAGAGGCTCTTTATTTGTGTGTGTGTGTGTGTGCAATATCTAGATCCATAGAGGTGATTTTATAACTAAAAATGATAATGGTTTAAGAAAAGGGTACCATACACCTACCTACCATACACTACATACATACATATACCTACGTACCATACACAAAGCAAAGCAAACCTGAGATTGCAATTCAGTTTTTCTACATTTCAGTGCAGTGTGGTGTAGTGGTTAGACTGTCAGACTAGGATCTTGGAGACCCACATGAAAATCCCCACTCTGCCATGGAAGCTTGCTGGTGGCCTTAGGCTAGTTACACACTCTAAGACTTACCTACCTCACAGGGTTGTTGTAAGGATGAAATGGAGGAGAGCAGAACCATGTAAGCTGCTTAGTGTCTCCACTGGAAAGAAAGGTGGGGTATAAATGAACTAACTCGGTAAATAAATATTCAACATGCAGTGTGAAAAGAAAGGGAAAGCACTGAGTTAGCATTAAGTTTTTTGGCTGTCAAGAATCCTCTCTTCAGAACTCCTTTTCCTTCATGCACATACAGTACAACCATACTGGTGTTCAGCAGAACGACAAAATAATATCTGTTGATTTTGAGAGCAAAGCATGTCTATTCAGAGTCTAACTCTGGTTTATTTAGTGGGAATAAAGTGTTCTTAGGATTGTATTGTTTATTAGCTTGTAACATGGAAAGTATATGCTTTCAGCATTTTTCTGTTGTTTCACTAGTGATCTTCGAGGTCACCTAAAAAACCACTTCAGAACACCAGTGGGCAATGGACCTTTTGAGAAAAACTGGTTCCCTATAATTTCTTGTCTGTTTGAAAGTTTGGTTCAGGCTTTGAATGCAGCCTGCTTGTGGGTTAATACAGTTCAGAAACAGCCTTGCTGAGGCTAAAGCAAGCTGACCTTGTGAAGTTGCAGATAACACCGTCTGCAGAAAGGAGTCAAGTTGCTCAGTACCAGCTCCCAATTAGCCACATTCCATTCAGTTAAGCAACTGTGGGAACAGGAATGAACCTAGCTGCAGATAGTTTCATTTCTTTGCCCCCTGGTCAGATCACCACTTAGGTCACCTGGTTTCTTATTGGTCTAAGGAATTGATTATACATCATCACCTAATGTCCTTATTGGCCTTTAGGCCTGAGGCCACGAGGGTCCCTGTGCCCATAGGAAGTAGGTTTCTAGTCGATTCATTAGCTTGTTGCTGACTGCTTGAGGTTCTGACATGCAGTCCATTTCATGCTCACAACAGCCATCTTGAATGTTGCTTGCGAGAACCAGACAGCTCCTGGCTATGCTGACTCTCAGGAGAGAGCCACTTTTGGATTACTGGAACTTCAACTGAGAATGGGAAACATCTGATATCTGGAACCTCTGTATTACTGTTTTAGTTAGCATTTGAATTTTTAGCTTTCTTATTTTTATCCCCACAGTTTCTTGTCTTTTTGGAAATATTCTTGCACCTTAATAAAAATATTTTTAAATTACTTTTGTGGTTATTTGCCTTCAACTCACCTCAATCTAAGTCCAGAAGCCTAGACTGGCTGACCACATACTAGAGTAACTTACTTTTGTGAGAAACTCACTCTGCAAGCCTACCTTACAGGGAGGACTTCCTTGTTTAATCCGGGGAAGGCTGGGAATCTGCCCTTTGGTTTCTAACTGTGGTAATAGTTGAAAAGGCTGGTGGCAGACTGCCAGGCTGGTGTGTGAGGAGTCACACACCAGGGTTTTTTCAGTTTTGTGTTCTGCTGCCCTTACCCCCAAAGAGTTCTTGCCCTGGACTGGACTACTGGACTGGGACTCTGACAGGACCCACATCTGAAACCCTGTGCATTAGATAGTTTGATTGCACTTTCCCATATATTATCTCACTAAATGTACTATTCTTTTAAAAGCTCCAAATATGAATGAAATAAAAAAATGATCAAAGAATATCCTGCTCATAAATAAGCTAACACATTTCATCTAAGAAAACTGACTCAGTTCTTGAGCTACTTAAACAGTACACATTATGGGCTCTCAAATATTCTTTTCATTATTATTGCTTATTTGAAATTCGAAATTTAGACTGCATTGGTGCAATGAAGAAAATTAACCACAATTATGTCACTGCCCTAATATTCATGTGCAATACAGAATACTTGCTGTTCATTCACTTTTTTCTATAGACATGAATGGGTACCATTCTGTTGTAATTCCCTAAAGGCTTCTAATTTTTTGTATCCATGGGATACACCATTTATTTATTCAGATACTTGCTCTCCTGCAGAAGGAATGCACTTCTGTTTCATGACTTCTTTCCCTGTATTGTCTGCAACTGGTTTGTTTACATTACATCAGGCTGAAAATAATTCACATTTGATTTTGGTCAACAGTACTATACTTGACCTTGGCAGGTAAAGTAGCCTAGCCTTTCTGTTCCTTCCTCAGTTCAAACAGGCTTGAACAACAGGCCATTTAAGAATGGCCACGGTTGTTCTGAATGCAATTTGTCCTGTATAGCCTCTTTCCAAGGTCTGTGATTCAACGGTACCTACTTTAGCTTCCCTTTAATTGCTCTCTTCACACAATTTCTGCTTGGCTATTTGCATGCATGTAAGAAAGACAGGTTCTCTTCTGTGCTATGCTATTCATAGTCTTAAGTAGTTCTTCAGCTGCATAGAGGTCAGCTGTATTCCTTGTATCTTTACTGGTTACTGATACTTTAGACAAAATACATGGGTGGATGGAAAGGATCACAATTTTGAGAGTTAAATTTTAACATTTAACATTAAAACAAAGTTGAGGCAGCTTTGGAATACTGAAATCAGCACAGATAGAACCCATAAAAGGAATCCAGAAGGTTTTGCAAGAATACATTCAGTAAATACGAGGTAAGATGCCAGTGTGAGACAGAAGCCATTTCCTGGGCTGAACTAGCCCACAATCCACTTTGATTGTACTAGCTAGCAGTTAAGGCTGCAAAGATGGCAGGAACAGCAACAAGCAGTCCTCACAGTGACAGGCTCCTATCTGTCTTGCAGAAATCCTGGGGAGGCGCTATATTATGTGTTATATAGAGAACAGATAATACATTATGTCAATGTTATGTAGTAGCACTCTTAATAAAGTTCTCAGGACAATTAGAAGATGATAGATGTGGAGGCTAAAGCTTCCCTCCACCCCAGCAATGAAAACAGACATACCAAACCACACGGGATGTAAGAGATCAGTGATGAGCAAGGATCAAATTATATTTTTAAGTGTGAAAGAATCACTGATTGGTTGTTGAATTTACTCAACATCTGGAATTTCATGCAAGAGCACTAAGCAGCTGAACCTTGTACCCAATACAAATTGCAGTCTCAAAGATGCTGTTAGGTCTGGTAGTGGAAACAGGGGAGATAGAAAATATATTCCCCCTTGTATAGAAGGTAGGGATTGAGGGGTCTTTTTTAACAGAAATCAGAATGTCCGGCTAAACCTTTCCCTACCCTGTGTCTTCCACCAGTGCTTGAAGTAATTTTCTACCTGTCCAGGCTCTAGTTGACAGGTCTCTCCCCCTGCCGTTCGAGAATCAAGAAAGGAAGTGTGCCAGTTCACTTGTGCCTGCTGTGCAAGTGAGAATTCAGACTGCCTTTAGAAAGAGAACACTTTCTACCATTTTCCTGAAATTTAGGGATGAAGATCCCTTGAGTGGGAGAGCAGTCCTAGAGAATTTCATTCCAGTTGTGGAGTGGGGAGTAGATCCAAAATTTGTTTGCCACTGAAACAAATGGAAACATTGATTTTATAATACAACTTCCTTTATTTCCATTATAAAAGAAGCTGATTCAAATTTTTAAAATCACACACACTCCAGCTTTGAATGAGTTTTCACACACACCCATTAAGTGAACATTCACAATTTTCACACCTATTACACTATTACCATTCATCATCTTTGAAAAGGCAGTTCTTAACTTTCTTGATATCTTGTTCTCCTTCAGTATCAATTTCTGTTATGCTTCCTTGATTTCTTGACGACACACTCACAAAAAGTCCTTTCCCCCTTCCATGCCATATGCAGTTGGCATTTACATAGCATCCACAACACATAAATGCTACAATGTTCCCTGCCACGTAAACTCAGGTGTTTTTGCCCATCTCCTATTCATAATGGAGCACAAGGCTTCTATGCCTTATGCAACCTGAGTAGCTTTTACACACTAAATAACATATTTTCAATGCACTTTGCAAGTGGATTTTACTGTGTGAAATGGCAAGATCCACTTGCAAACAGCCACTGAAATGAATTGAAACCACATTATTTAGCAGTTTGTAGCCTATTATGCATGTGTGTTTCCCCTTGCTTTCACTGTGCATGTCTGTCAGGTTTTCTTTGGTGTTCTGGATTGATTTTCCTCCCTTCAGCACTCAGTTTGCTTTCTTGTTGCTGTTTCCCCAGGTTTTCTGAGAGTGCTTTTGTGCCCATTTTCCCCTTGTTTCTCTTCCAAGCTGAAGTTAATTCAAAAGCGTACAGATTCCTTCAGATTTTCCCCCGCCCTTCTGCCGCCCCTGAAGGTCACTCCCTGCCCACATCAAGGTTGTTCCACCCACTCTGCACCTTCCACCATCCTCCCCCTTCATATATGTACAAGCTCCATTTCCCCCCTTGTTTTTAATTTTTTGTGGGGTTTTTTACAAGCAGCATGAATTTTGGATCATTGAAGAAAAAAAATGGTGGAGGAAAGTTTAAAAGGAGCTGCACAAGGTTTAGTTCCCTGCTGGTATTGACTTGAAAGAGGGATCAGAAAGGAGGCAAATGGCAGCATCCCTAGTACAAAAAAAAAGGATTTCAGTGCTGCCTGCAAACAAAATGGGGGGGGGGGGGGCTCATCAGTGCAAAATTGACACGAGATGTAAAGGGAGACACACACTGGGATGTAAACCTAAGGCTTTGGAAAAGTTTTCCCCTTTAATGCTTTAGTGAGCAAAGTTTGGGAGGGGGGACCATTTTGGCAGTCTCTGGAAGCCTCTTGTACAGCCACAAAGGTATTCAATAATGGCTCTTTGAGGCACATGGCAGACAGGCAAACTCTACCTAACTACTATGGTCATCTTTGGAGGCCCTGCTTTGGGTGTGCCTGCTTCTTAAATTAGGCAGGTGGCAACCCAAAAGAGGGCATTTTTAGACATGGTGCCAAAACTCTGGAACTCTCTCCCCTGGAAGATGTGATTGCCCCTTCTGTTTCCATCTTCTGCCAGTGGGTGAAGACTTTTTGTTTTGGATGGCATTCTCTCAGTGATCCTCAATATTTCAATTGTTTTTAAGTTTTTGTATGTATTTTAGGTCTGGGTTTAACTGCTTTAATTATATGTTTCTTATTGGTTCTAATGGTATTTAAGATGTGATTTTATTGTGTATGTTTTGTTAGCTACCTTTCTGGCCTTTATGAGGGCAGAAAGGTGAGATATAATTTTGTAATTTAAATTAAAATTAATAAATTCCAGCTGTTAAAAATGTTTTTAACCTACAGTTTGCAGCATTCCCTGGCTTAATCAGAACTGCACACCATTGTACCGATGATAACATTGCCTAGTATTATTTTGCTACTGTTAGTTCTCCTACAGGAATCTCCCATCACTTCTCTTTAGGGAACTAAAATCTCAGAAAGAATCTCAGTAAGATTCAGAAAGATATAAAAACACTAAACTGTACAGACAAATCATTGTGTTTTCTATTTTTTGTGATGGACCATGGTTCCATTTCAGATGGAAAGGAAGGATACTTTTGATACAGCCTATAGAGAGAATTCACACCATGATTTGGCTATTCTCTCAATAATGCTAAAATATATTTAGGGATCTCTAGAAAACTGTAAAACATTTAAACACAACTGGGCTTCATTATGATCTCCCAAGAAGCATTAGAGAGTTTTTGTTGCTGCTGCTGTTTATAACACCGTGGGTGGGAAATCAAATCCGTTATACAGTTATTTCCAAATTGTATTAAAATTTTACATGGACAAAAGTATTGAGCCAAGTTTCAGCCTTGAGTAAATTAATTTTTATTATGAACTTTTGTACTGCAGAAAGCAGCAGTAAATAAAACGGGAGCAGTGCCAAGCCTTTAACTCCACTGGCGTTAACATGCACTGCTACAATACATGCTTAAAGTCTGTGGCAATTAGCACTTGACCAGAAAGATTAATGCTGGGGCCTCTTTTCCCACCTTTATGCGATGTAAATTAACTCTCTTATCGATCTTGTATAAGCATGGTAATGTGTTAACTGTTAAAAATACTGCCGGGTATAGAAAATTTATTAGAGAGCTAGCCTCAGGAGTCAGGCTAAGCAAGGATTTGTAAGCAGTTTTCAAGTAAAACCTGTTTACAGAGGTTTGTACTCCCAGCTATAAAATGTGTTGCTAATGAAATTTTAGGTTGAAATATTAAGGGGGATGGGGAAAGAAAAATGCTCTGGTTACTTTTTTTTAAGGAGAATATGTGGATGAAATAGGAATATTTCATTATTTACAGATGCTTCTGTGTAATTTTTGCTGTCTGAGGGACTAATATTTGTATGTCTAGTGGATCCCATTAATCTACCCCACTAACGGCAGAGTCTTCTTCCAGCACAGAGAGCCTTTCTCTAGTATAAGAAGTCTTTGTTTAGTCAGTGCACATGGCATGTTCAGCTGGACCTGAGAAAGGCTTCATCATTAATAGAACAGATGATAGGATCCTGTCCAAGATATACCTACGGTGAGAAGAATGTCAGAATGCACAGTAGGCCTGTTGGTGTGACAGGCAATGTTATCTTCAAGCACTCTATCAAAATGTAAACCATGTGAAGATATGAAATGGCTCAGAGAGGATATAAAGTGTGGCTATGCTTCCATGGAATTGGGCCCAAATAAAAAAGACAACCCTTCTCTGTGTTACTACTGTCATGCACAACTTGTACATGTTTTGTTCTTCTGGGGCACTTCAGTGTTTTTGAATCCCTGCTTCTCCCTCCATGAGTGCTTCCTACCCTCAACCTCCCCCACCCCAAATCTATATACAGATTATTCTTTTATTATTTTATGGCTAGTACAATGCTTGGTTTTTGTTTGTAGGGTTTTTAAAAACTTTTTACCATCTATTTTTCAGACATTTTAAGTCTACTGAGGTTTTTTAGTACATCAAAATGTATTTTTTTATGTGAAGTGTTAAAAAATGAATGGGCTGCCCTCTATTTACCTAACAGCCAAATGTGCTACCTTCAGGTGGATAAAAAATTACACACAGGGCTAGATATGGGTTTCTGGAACCCTGGGAGAATCCTGCTGTTTACTCAAACAATTTTTTTCTAAAAACAATTATTTTGGGGATATATCATTATTTTGGCACATTGCAGAGAGAAAAAATGGATGGTATTTTAGCTTGACAAAGCAACACTAAATGGTAACAACAACTGCGGCTGCCACCAGAAGGATGTTAGGGAGCAAAAGATATCACAGAAAAGGAATGGGTGAGAGGAAGGAAAAAGACAAGTAGTGACAGGACACTAGAGGACAGGTAGGAAAGGAAAGAAGCAGACCTAGATTAGGCAAAGGAAGGGAGCCAGTGAAAGCAGTTTGGAAGGTGGGAATAGAGGAAAAGGCAGCTAGGGAAGCAGGGAATGGAAACAGTCAGTGGGGGAAACTGGGAGCACGGATGGGAATGTGAAAGCTGCAACTGGAAAAGAAAGGAGCCCAGTGCAGGGCAAGCAAACAAGCAGGAGAAAGGGGGGAAGACTGGGCAGCCAGGTAGGAAAACTGAGTGATCAGGTGGGAAAAGCAAAGGCAGAGCAGACCAAGGAGAGGAAGCAGATCTAGCATGGGAAATGAGATTTCCCAATCCTCATGAATTCTCACAGGTCCCTGTTGTTATCCTCTTACATTTAGGTTTCTTTCACTGTGGCAAGCTAGACTTTCTTATCCTGTTATGTAGTGTATGTCCTCTGATTTCAGTGCCAGTGGATATTACCTCTGTCATGCAAATGGAGTCTTCCTCTGCTCATCCAGAATGAATGTTATCATGCCCTTCTGCTGCTCTCTCTCTTTTTTAAAAAAAAATTAGCCCAGTTCAGTTTGTAAGTGCTACATTGTTGGCAACTTCTTAAGATGACTTTTATTTCATAGTCTATTAAAATTTCTGTATGACCTTTTAAAATCAACAGTTTCATGCTACATTTTTCTCGGGATGATGATGGTGGTGGTGATGGTGATGATGGTGTCACCATCAGATATTAGACTGGTAGATGGTGTTTTGCAATTTGAGATCTAGCCAAGTTCTTGGGAATTGTGGATGCATCTTTGCAGGATTCTTGCTGTTCCAAGCAAAACTGTCTTCTGGAGCTGAGCTGGTGTTTGCTCAGAATGTTCAGATGGTTCTTGAGACTTCTAAACAATGTTCCAAGGGCTCCAATGATAACGGCACAATGGTCACTTTCTTCTTCTTGAGAGCCTGTTTATTGTAGTGGTTAAGTGTGCAGACACTAATCTGGGAGAACTGAGTTTGATTCCCCACTCCTCCACTTGTAGCTTCTGGATGACCTTGAGCAAGCCATAGTTCTGCCAGAGCTGTTCTGGAAGAGCAGTTCTTGAAAGAGCTCTTTCAGCCCTACCTACCTCACAGGGTGTCTGTTGCGGGGAGGGGAGGGGAAAGGAGATTTTAAACCACTTTGAGACTCCTTCGAATAGTGAAGAGCAAGGTATTAATCCAATCTCTTCTTCTCCCAAAGACAATCTAACTCTGTTCATAGGTCTTGGTATAAACACAGGAATAAAAAGCTTTAAAGGGGGATTAGATAGATTCATGGAGGATAAATCTATCAATGGCTACTAGCCATGGTGACTGAAAGGAACTTCCACACTGAGAGGCACTAAGCCTCTGAATCCTAGAGCCAGGAGGCAACATCAAGAAAAAGCCTCAGCCTCTGTGCCCTGTTGTTGGCCCTCCAGAGGAACTGATTGGTCACTGTGTGAGACAGGATGCTGATCCATTGGTCTGATCCATCAGGGCTCTTCTTATGTTCTTATTTTGTGACCATCTCCTGTTCTTTCTTTTCTATTCTGCTGTCACCTGCAGTTGCAGTGTCAATGATCTAAACCCTGTTCCTCATTTTTTCTACAATTGTGATATCAGGGGCATTATGCTCCAGGTGCTTATCTGTTTGTAATCAGAAGTCCCAAAGAATCTTTGTTTCATCATTCACCATGCTCTTGTCTGGTTTGTGCTCCCATACATTTCTGCCTGATGGTAAGCTACACTTCTTGCAAAGATTCCAGTCAACATAGCTGCAACTCTATTGTGACGTTCTTTATTATCAGTTTGAGCAATTTTACTGCAGGTACTACCATGTGGTCAACTGTTTCATCCTTAGCCTTGCAAAGTCAACAATTGCTGTTATTACTAGACTTCTGAATCTTGGCTTTCATACTATTCATTTTGAGTGCTCTGGTTCTTTCTTCAAGTGCCCATTCAGGAGCCTCTTTCAGGTATTTTTGCTGTCAACTTTATTCTCTTTGTCTTCCAAATATTGCTCACGCAAGTGTTTTTCCTTCCAGTTGTCGCAATGAGTTTTTATTTCAATCTTTTTGTAATCTTCTTTGGTTTCTGTGACTTTAAATAAATCTGCCTTGTACACTTCAACTGGAAGCTTCTCTTTGCTTTTCTTGGTGTAGTCAGTCAGTGCTCATTTTTCTTCTTCAACTGTTTGCTTAACTTTCAGGAGACATCTTCCACCTAATGTTCTTGGTAAGTAAAGATGATCAACAACATTTCTAGGGTGTAGTGAATGATTCATCATCATTATCTTGTGAGTTTCACAATCTATTGCTTCTAATTCTGCTTGTTTCCAATCGATAATGCTTTGTCTCTAGGACTAGGACTGCCCACACGTTAATTGCCTTTATCGTGTTGCCTCCATTTAATTTTGTTCACAATACCTTCTTCTTTACATCTTTTTGCCCTGGCTGTATCCAGTTGATCCCGTGAAGACACCTCCTTTTCATTTAGGCCCTGTGTTACCGTTTCCCTTCCCCAGCTGGTAATCAGCCCAAAACATCCTCAAAGTACAAGGAAGGGAGTGGGGGGAAAGAGAGCGTACAAAGAATTGTGTGACTGTATGGAACATATTAATGCTTGGGCTGTTGTCCATCACATACACAAAAAAACCCTTGATTTTTAATAGATGAGGAAAATACATGGAACATTTCATTGTTTAAAAAAGCAAATGCCCTATTTTTCTGTAAAACTATTACGTAAGGATTGTAATAATAGTACTTGCAGAATCTGAAATGGCTTTTATCACTAAAAAGATTATTATTGTTCTTTTTTTCTCGATGCACTGGATTTCTGACAGTTCACACTATGCAAGTGTGGACAGTTTCAAAAGAGAAAGGCTTATGCTAATAATATTTGTGATTTCAGAGTCTGTTGCTGGTAGCAGCCATTGAAAAATGACATCATCTTTGACCTCAGCAACATGGGTGACAAATGTAAGAGGATTAGAAATCTTTTTCTACTGTGCTTTCATATAGATCCCTGTCTTGTAAGAAATGACTGCATTATAAGCAAAGTAGTAAATATTGAAAAGTCTTAGTCCTTGGCAAGTTTAAGTATTCCCACTGCAGAAGTATCTAGAAGCCAAAGTCAAAAAGAGATTCCAGGGTGCTAGAGAAGTTATCATTTATATGTCCCAAAATGTGTTAAGCAACTGACTAATACTGCTCCTTCCACAACTTCTTTTTAGTATTTTAAGTTGTAATCACTGATGTGCTGTCCCATTCATTTCAACAGGACTATACCAAATAGGTTGTGGATTGCAGCCTTAGTTCTCATTCCCGTTACACAATCCATGTGTCTTCCATATTGGACTTTATGTATATGTGTTCTGGGAGTTCCCAGCTGGGAACCTAAGTCCCAGGCATGTGTAGGCCCAATTCATATTGTGACTGAGGCACACAAGGAGAAGAGCTTCAGCTTCCTGATCAAAAATGGTCATAGGGAGCTGCTATGGTAAAATGTACATGTAACCATCGCTCCAGGAAAATGGCAGCTTCACTGGGCTATTTCAGGTCAGAAAGAATTGTGGTGGATGAGGCTGAACCCCCCTTCTCCTCACACAACACTGTCCCATTTCAAATTGGGTCTACACATGCCTGGGAATTGGGTTTCCAGTATGGAACTCTAGGAGCATATCTGACCCGAAGTCCTTGTGGCAGCCACGAATCTGTCACATGGACTTTATAACATGTGAATGAGCCTTTAATGTAGACAGAGCTTTACATTCAATCTTTCTCTCACATGTTGCAATAACCCATGATTCTAATCAAATAAACTAAATTGAACTGAACTTTTGCTTGGAATGACTTGTGAGGCAGGTCCTTTACAATTCTTATTTTATAAATGGACAGCAGGTGTCTGGAGACTGTAGTCATAGAACTGCCCCAAATCAAAAATGGTGAAAGGATTAAAATCTAATTCTTTCACAAATTCAGGTTGAATACTTTTTCAATTATACTGCCTTTTTGATACCACATCCATTACTCATCTGTACAGAACTAATCAAATCAATGCAACACTTCACTCAAGTGGGCAATGAGTAGGCTCTCAACTCTGCTTCTGAAATGAAGAAATACAAAACAAATTGTATAAGAGCTTAGCACTGTATTTTGTTGAGGAAAAATTGGCCCCCATATTACCTAAAACCAGAACTCAGTGGGCAAGCTAAGGGGACTGACCCATTTCCTAGCAGCCACACTGCAGTTTCCTTACAGACTACCTTTATCTTACAGTGTTGCCATTTTGCCTTGTCCATCACATGAGCATCCAACAAAGTAGTCCACTGGTCTGAGTATGCTTCTGTATATTTATTCTGGACTTCAACCAAGTAGTTACATTTAGAAAGCACTTTCACTTTGGCTGCGAATTTTTTTTGCAAGAAAAACATCTGTTTAAACTAAGATATTTCATCACACATATTTTCAGCATTCTAAACTGGGAATCAAATCCTGAAAAGCTTTGGTTCCATTTCAGTTCAGGTTCAACGACAAATGAAGTTGTTCCAGTTTGCTTCTGTTTCAGGCCAGTAAAGATTCATTAACCAGTTTGGCGCACATGAACTAAATGGTTCTATTCTGGTTCACAGGCTTAGGAAGACAGAAAAAGCCACCAATCCAGTCAATGTTGAGTTGGGTGTGAGAGAGGGTTCATTGGAGATTGTATTCCACTTTGGGGTGGTGTACGGCATTGCAGACATTTAAGAATATGCTGACACTGCCCTGACCTAAGCCTGGGAGATCACATCTGATTTGGAGGGCCTGATGCACTCTACTTTGGCTAGGATCCTCCAGCAGAAGGTTACAAGTTCAATCCCCAGCATCTCCAGTTGAAAAGGACTGGGCAGTAGGTGCTGTAGAAGATCTCTGTCTGAGACCCTGGAGAGCTGTTGCCAGTCTGAGTAGACACTACTGACCTTGATGGACCCATTAGCATAAGGCAGCTCCATGTGTATCATGTGTAACTTGAACAACAACTGAGAGACTGGCTATGCATTGCAGCATAGATAAGGCACTCTGCAGTGCACAGCAATGGCATTCTCTCTCATGTCTTCCCTCCAATAGGCTGGTTACAGTCTGAAAAAGCTGTTCCAATTTCAAAGAGGAAACAGGCCTCCAGTCCAATTCATGCCTGATGCTTCCCAGGCCAGTCTTTAAAGAGGGTAGAGTGCAGAAGCCTGGAGGGAAATGAAACCCTCCCTATATTCCAGGCTTACCATGGAGCACCTCCACCCCCACCTTCAAATGCCTGCACTCAATCACTTGAGCAACAGGAGAAAAATGGGGAGGGGATGTCACATCATCCAAGGCAGTCGAGGAACATTACCCTAATCTCAATTATCTTTACCATAGAGACTAGGGAAATTCCAAAAGTATTATGAGAACTGTGGCACCACTTTCAGTTGATCACTGAGAAATGATGTTACAGTGTTTGCAGTGTTTTAGAAGTGGAAGGTTCCTTGTGCCAGAGGAATATTCCAGCACTGGAAGAAAAGAAATGTTACTTCTGCCTCAGGTGTTTTGGGTCAAACTCTTATTCTGAACCAATAACTTGATTTTTTATTAGTTATGTTTCCATTTAGATTCAACGGGGATTTTCAGATAATAATTCAGGTCCTGTTCCAGAACACACAAAAAAAATTGGGTTCTGATTCTAATGGATTAAATGTGTAATAAGAGCACATTTTTAAATTAAATGCACCTAAGGGTATTCTGATCTGAGTCAGCGAAGAATTTCCTACTAGTTCCTGAACTACTATGTGAAGTTTCAACTTCAGGATATTTGAAATAACAGGAGGAGTTAAAAGGCACTGAATTGTCAGAAGATTGAATTGTCCACCTTATGGTGGGGAGGGCGGGAAATAAATCACATGAAATAAATAAATAAATAAATTGACTTTTTGGCTACCTATTTCTGCGAAGACATCCAGGGAATCTTTCCCATTGCTATTTCCTACTAATTTCAAGCATTCCTGACTTTCTTCAACTAGTACACAAAGACTGGAAAGGAGAAAATGTTATTTATCCACAAAAGTTGAAATTGTACTATAGAAACATGCTTTAGAAAGTCAGTGGTGAGAGAAGACTGAGCTTAGAAGAAAAGATCGGTATAAGACAACAAAGAAATTCAGGGGTGTTTAGTTTGAAAAAGCAAATATAGCCAATGGGATGTGATGACTATTTCAAACTAATTTTCTTGCAATACCTCTTTTTTTTAAAAAAGATAAATTGCTTCTGTTTTTCTTAGAATTGTTTTAAATAATTGATTATTGTTTACCAGTGTCAGGTTTCCTTTTGATGTTTGTCACATTGTTTTCCTTTTGGAAAGCATTTGCAGTTTCACAGAAGGATTGTTTTGTCTTCACTAAACTGACATCTCACAGTTTTTGTTTATATGCGACAAGCCATAATCATTCTGGATGCAGCTGGTAGGGCAATACTATCTACTTCAACATAATCTATGGAGTTTTTTCCCCACTGTAATCCACCAAGAACACATGGGCAGAATAAATCTTGGATCATGGAGCTTCATTTTTGTCCTATGCATCTTCCCCTTGCCCCGCAAGGCTACATCTTCATTAGGTGCCCTATTTTTTTTGCCCCATTGTTATGTTAAAGTGTAGATGGTAACATGTGCTACATCCCTGCTAAACCATGGTTAACACAGGTAAACCTGTTAATAAATTATAATTCAGCCATTGCATATTGGAAAATATAACATTCAACGTATCCCTTTGAATTTTTATATTATTTTAAGCCCACCCTTTCTCAAAAGAAGTTCACGGTGGCATATATCATTCTCGCCTCCATTTTATCATCCCAGCAACATTGTCAGATGTTTATATGAGAGAGAGAATTAGTAACCCAAGGTCACCAAGTGCGTTTATGGCCAAAGTGCAGTCTTTAGCCCAGGACTTCCCAATCTCAGTCTCCTGCCCTAACTATTTAATTTTATTTATAGACTTTGTTTGTAGCCCATACTTCTCACTAAGATTTGAGGTGGATTACACAAAACTACTACCTAACACAGTCTCTAACCACAAAGTTTCTTTGTTGAGAACTAGTGACTAATGAAGACAATGGACAGTTGCATGGAGGATGATGAGGGAATTCTCTTGTGTATTCATACCCGCCCAACTTATTGTCTCTATGAGGCAGCAACCCACAAGGGTTAGGCATCTGAAGGAATGGAAGAAAAGCAGTTTGTATTCAATTTGTGTTAATGTCTGGTATCCACATCTATTGTTTGGTGTCTCCACTGATTAAGTGCCATTAAGTGGAGAAGTTACAAAATGCTTTAGAATCAACTAGAATGAAGTACAACAGTTAATAGATCTGAAGCTTGCATATGTCACAACTGGTGAAGAGCTGCAGAGCTGCAGAACACACAAAAGACATAAAATGCAGTAAAAGGGCAAAGGGGTGGAAAGAGAATGCTGTCAACTCAAGAGTACATAAAATGCACTTTGAGGAAAGCCAAAACAATAAAAAGGGTGAACCCCAATCACAACAGAATGAATGTTGGGGGACAAGGACTGGATACAAATATCTACTTCAAGAGGTATGAAAGACCAGATGTCATAACAGAATCAGTATAACAATGAAAATTCAAATGTTCATAAAATCTGGTGGCTCAAACTCCTAGGTGATATTTGTTTATATCAACAGGTCCTAATACAATTATACAATTATGCAGCAAAATGCACAAGGTAGAAGATTTAAACATGTATATAGGGTATTTTGAAACTCCTAAACTTTTGGATGTTTTTGAAGGACTGGGAACCAACATGGTGTAGTGGTTAAAAGTGGTGAACTCTACTCTGGAGAACCTGGTTTGATTCTCCACTTCTCCACATGAAACCTGTTGGGCGACCTTGGGCCAATCACAGTTTTCTCAAGGTGACTGCTGTGGGAAGACAAAGGGACTGTGATTGTAAACCACTTTGAGACTCCCTAATGTAGAGAAAAGCAGGGTATAAAAACTGCTCTTCTTGTTGTTGTTTTTCGGAAGCCTGTAAAGCAGATTATTAAAAAACACAATACCTTATTTTTCTCCATGAACTTCCCCTACTATATAAGAAGAGCATCTGATTATACCCATAAAAGTAATAAAACAGTCTCAGCAGTCTCCTAACCCAAATTAAACTGAGCTGAAATGCTTGACTGTAGGAGGGAGCATAAGCAAGTGCTCAGCTCAGTGTGCTTAATACCGACAACATGTTAAAAATTGTTCATGACACAGAAATGCCATGGCATCAAGGCTACACTGGCACAGTGGGATGCCTTTGCCAGGAGGTGGACGGTGAGCTGGAGATGGGTGGTTGGACAACAGTCAGCACAGATTATGAACAGTTGCCGTTGCAAAGTTCATGTTATGCACAGACTTGGATTTGACAACTCAGAGGCATATTACAGACAGCCTGTCAAACAACCTGATTTAGATATCCTCCTTTCCTGTCCTGCTTGGCATGAAGGCAACTATGAAACCTAAACATGCTTTGTTGACCAGGCTAGTTCCACCTTCCTTCAGCCCCATGTAGGCCATTGTTCTAGCTATGAATTAGGTAATGCATAGGGCTCTGCCAAGTTTAAGTACCAACAATGCATTAAAACAAACAATACATTACTTCACATATGTGATAAACTGAGGCCAGGGCCAATGGGTAGCATTTATTAAGGAACACATGACCCTAGTGGTCAGTAAAGATGTTGTGAAAGAAGGTAATTGAATAAGGGATGCAAAGAGAGAGAGAGAGAGGAAGTTGGCTAGCACTCAAGAATGGGACCGATTCCCAGCAGCAGCAGCAGCAGCAGCAGCATGGGAGCAAAGCTAACAGCAGCAGAGCAGGCATGCAAATGTACCAAAACAGATGAAATATTTTTCAAGCGACTAGGAGATGTTGAGACCTATTTATGAGAGGTGATTTTTGCAATAATTTCATAATTAAGTCCCCTGGATGTAGATGCAGACGTGCAACTTCCTGAACCTAAGGGCTCTGCATGATCAAATATCTAAGAAGAAGAGTGTGAAACTCTGATCACCTGCTGAAAAGAAACATGCCAGGAGGGAAATAGCATGTGTGTACTTTTCTTTTGCCCAAGCTTGTGTTTACTAGCCATGTATAAAACAGCTGTTTTTGCTCTGACTGCTTTGCAAAAATCTGGTGTCATCATGCCACCTCTCTGTCATCATGTATAATTTGACTTGAGTCTTACATAACTCCAGTTGCCATATCTCAGGCATGTGGTAGAGTTATAAAGGATGATACAGTTAAGACAAAGTTAATGCTTGGAGGAGAGGCCATCAGCATCCTAGAAGTGTCTAGAAGGAAAAAGCAGTGGTGCTGCTGTTCAGATGACTGCTGGAATTGTTTTAGTTAGGAACCCTAGGCCCAGGTTGTATTAAGTGTAAATAAACCAGTTAAGCTCCTTCATAAGTGTCTGGGATCAGTTCTTTGGAGAACCCATTATAACAAAATGTTGTATCTGAGATTTAGGTTTTAGGGATAAGTTCTCAGAAACTTGGGGTGGCTGGTGAAAATCTCCAGATTATCACCTGATAGTTTCCTTTGTCTGCTTGTGGCAACTACTTCATATGTAGATTAGAGGTGGGAGGCAATATTCCAGCATTAGCATTTTAGCTACATGTTATATTGAACAATTCATAATGATGTACAGGGCTTTCTCTCTCTCTCTCTCTTTTTGAAAAAGAGGTGCCAGAACTCTCAAGAGAAAAATGAGTTTATACCGAAAACTCATGAACTTTTAAACATTTTTTTAAAAAATATTGATGAAGAGGTTCTGGAACTCTGTTCCAGGGCATTCCTCCAGAAAAAAACCCCTGGTAATATATAAAATCCCACACTTGTAGCGCTATTTAATTGGACACCACCAAGCCCCACTCCATGAGTTTCAGAGTTTGGGATACAGGTGGGCCTGGCAACCTTAAACAAAACAAAGTTATCTGTCCCTACATTTCAAGGATGCAAGATGGACAGATCATGAGTGAAAGCGTAAAGGGCATTTCCTAAATATAGTAAATAGATCCAAGCTTTTTACTCAAGGTGTTAATTTTGGTACTTCCTTTATATGACCCTTGTCCTACCACAACTGTTTTAAAACTTCCATTAAATGTCACTTCTTGGCAAGGAATAGAGGGAGAGTGAGCAAAGCTGCAAATATTACTGAGCTAGGAATAGGGATTTGTCTGTTTTGCTCTGGAAAATAAAATTCTGGCATTTCTGTAAATCCATACTGAAGTGACATTTTTATTTTGATTGAGTGACAAATAACTTCTTATGACTTTAAAGCAAAAAATTATGTGTATTCTCCTGGGTTATAAAATGCTCTCAGCGAGCATTCAAGAATAACAAATGTGCTGCACAGTTTCATGTCATATCTAAATCTATAGAAAACAAAGAAAGCAAAACATGCAGGGAAAGGAGAACTGAAACATTTGATAATATAACACAGGTAATCTAAGTAAAGGACTGACAATTAAAAATGTATATTTATGAGATTCCAAAGCGTATAATCCAGAATACAGAGATAAATAGACTGAGAATCAGAGATAAATATTTAGATTAAATACATATATTAAATATATATTAGTATACTATCATTGCTTCAAAGGCTGTACATAGGAATAATCTCTTTTTATCTTCCCAACAACCCTGTCAGGTAAGTAAGACTGACAGACATGGCCCAAGCACGGGGGCAAATGAGGAACAGAGGTTCTGGAGGCCCAGCCCACTCTGGATATTCATTACCAAGAGATGGGGCTGCTTTGAAGTTGACTCTGAAACTACAGCTGGTACAAACTGCATTAGCCTGTTTGTTATCGGAGATAGCCCCAGGAAGCATACTACTCCCATTTTACAATAATTAACTGGGTTACCCATAAGTTTCCAGATCCAATACAGCTGGTGGTGGTTACCTTTCAAACTTTTGAACTGGGCACTCACACACTTGAAGGCTTGTCTTCTTCAGTGTGAGCCCATGCAGCAATTGTATTCAGTGCACCAGGACCTGCTGGTCTATCACCCTGTGAGGGTGAATTCTGTTGCTATCCATTCATGGTCATTCTTGTTATCTTCTCCAGTCCTATAGAACAGTCTTCCAGAGGAGCTAAAGAGCACTTCATTTCTTTTGGATTTTTTTTTCCCCTCAGATTTTCTTTTTTTTGAAAATGATACATAATTCACTTAAGAACATAAGAGAAGCCAATGTTGAATCAGGCCAATGGCCCATCCAGTCCGACACTCTGTCACACAGTGGCCAAAAACACCAGGTGCCCTCAGAAGGTCCAGCAGTGGGGCCAGGACACTATAAGCCCTCCCACTGTTAAACCCCCCCCCCCTCAAACACCAAGAATACAGAGCATCACTTGCCCTAGGCTGAGAGTTCCTATCTATACTTTGCGGCTAATAGCCACTGATGGACCTCTGCCCCATACATTTATCTAATCCCCTCTTGAAGCCATCCATGCTTGTAGCCGCCGCCACCTCCTGTGGCAGTGAATTCCACATGTTAATCACTCTTTGGATGAAGAAATACTTCATTTTATCTGTTCTAACCTGACTATATCATTACATAAATTATAACAATATCCAGTTTGAAAGTCAGCTGACATTAATTAATTTCTAGCTAAAAGACCTCTTGCATTTTCTTATGAGCTTCAAAGGTCCTTTTAGAGTCCTTGAGGCCACTTGATGGCTGTAGTGTCTTCAGGACTTGGGGGGCAGGATCTGGCTGTTTAAATGCTGGTTCTCTAAATTGTTTGATACTTTTGTATTTTATGTTTTAAATGGTTTAACTTTTGTTACACACTGTGGTCCCAGTTACTGAGGAGAATAGTAGGCATAGCAATGTTCAAATAAATAAGTTGTGGTCTAGTTGTATAATTTCAGAAATAAAAAAAATATTTTTCTTTTATGATTCATGAGATTGTATGTATGGGATGGGGCTGGGATGGGAGAAGGAAATGTGTTACCAATTTATAGCAGGCCCAGGAAAATGGTGCTTGTGTCTTGCTGACAGATTCTGTTTAACATCTGCATAAAGCCAGTGGAACAGGATATCTGGAAATAAAATACCATGACACCAGCAGGCTTATGATACCTCTCTCTCTCTCACACACACACACACACTTTTTCTTCAATCTCAGGTGAAACAGTTGAAATCCTGAGCAGGAGTCTGGAGGCAGTAACAAGTGAAGGTTAAAAACCTGAAGCTTTATCCAGACAACATATAGATAATGATGCTTAGGGAATGTGGTGAAGCAGTTGACAGGGGAAATGCCTGACCCAGATAGGAATGGCTGAAAAACAGATTCACACCTTGTAAGTTCTCCTGGACTCAGCTTTGCTTCTCAAATCCCAGATAGTGTTTATGGCCCAGGGTGCTTTTTATCAGTTTTGGCTAATTTGCCCACTATAATCTGGTAATGGAAGAGACTTTAAAAGTGACATAAAAGTTTAGTAAGCTTAATAAGAAAGTAAGTAAATAAATACATACATACTGAATGAATCAAGGCAAGCAGGACATAAACACAGATGCTGTGTTTATTGCCTAATATTGTTATCAACCCCCACCACACTTGTGCCAAATATGTGTAAATTTGTCAATCTTTTATTGCAGAAATATTTAACTTGAAAATGGTGTTGCACCAAAACAGCAAACCAGGAGTCCAAAATCAAAGATCTGCAAGTATAAACCAGTCCATAGCCACGCTGGCTAGACTCAGCCAACAACTTGTGGCCAAGTAGACCAACTGAAAGCCTTTAATAAACTATATCTATACAGATGGGATTCTTAATTTGCTTCCAAGAGAATGGCACCACAGGAAACTGCCATGATGGTGTTGGCCTGACTGCTCTGGTTTTTGTGTAGCAATCGGCACTATAACGGGTTCTTGCCAACTATACCAAGGTCCCACCTCCCCAGTAGTTCTAAGTAATAGGTGTGAAACAAAGCGGTTTCTATAAATGACATTTACTACAAAATATTAGACAGGCTTACAAGGAAAACAATAAAACCACATACATACAGAAGTCTAGGGAAAATCAGATAGAAAATAGCACGTGTACATGAGTAGGAGTATCGTTGAGAGGGAGTCTCGTTACCTGGGTTGGTAGAGGTTGAGTCTCTTCCACGAGAAGAATAGAGGAAGGGTGGCTGGAAGATCTAAGGAGCAAGGTCTGAACAGGCAAACACACGCTCCGGTCCTGGCTGCGCAAACCAGGGATTCAAGAGAGATAGAGGTCGGTGAGGGTAGAAGCTAGGGCAAGTTGCTAGGGGCGATTTCTTGCTGGGCAAGATCTTTTAACAGGTGGCATTTGGGCGGGTTGTGCTGACCACGTCCCACTGTCACACCCAGTAGGTTGTCCGTCATTTCTAGGTGTCCTATTGGTTAGTGTCATAGTTAGGAGGGGGCAGGAAGGAGTGGGCAATATTGCAACACTAAAATGCTAATCAGGAGCTAACACCTGGTCAACTGGTCAGTCTTCTTGGCGCCATTCTCTGGTCCCATGATGGCTTCGTCATGGCTTCGGCCAGGTCACTCGATGGGCAGTAATCAGTTGCTAAGCGACTAATCTCTTTACTAGAATAGCTGGGGACAGGTGTGAGAGGAGGCCAGTGTAGAGAGAAAAGGACTCTTTGAAATTGAGTCTTGGTCCTGTAGAATGGTGGCTCTCATGTGCGGTAGATGTAAGAGCTTCTTTGAAATGCATTTCAACTTCTTCTTGAGAGTGTTCTTTAAGGTGTATTCTCATGCTCTTCCTGAGATATATACCTCTGAAATGGAGGCTGATTTCTCATGCAGTTGTGAACTTTGGAGGAAGTCTCCCGCTGTGGGCTGGAGCCTCTCATTGCTGTAGAGAGTGCTTTTGCCTTGGGCAGTGAACCAAGTCCCAAAGGTCAAACTTATGTTATCAAAGTTCATAAGGGTGTATCAAACAATGTTCTACTGGCTTACAATGGGCCCAACAATGGTAACTGTTGCTGGGACTATCACATCAACCCATAGTGCTGTAGACAGCTTTCTGAGTTATACCATAATTAGTCACATTTTGTATGTTCTTATTGACCATTACACACACACAGATGTGCGCATGAATTACCATTATTTATTGCAAGCCTTTAGTGATGAAAATTAAAGATATTAATAAGTAGAGGGCCATAAACTGCATCACCATAGCTTGTCCCTAAAAACTATATCCTCTTTGCTGTTTTGATCAGTTTACTCTTTGCATTTAAGGAACCTATTCTGTCTATGGCAGAAAGGCAGGCTATCCTAGATTGCAACAACAAATGTTCAGTTTGGCAGGAGAAAATAACATCTGTTTCACATCTCTATTTTTCATTCTTATTTTAACAGCCATAAACACTTTCTAAAGTTGAAAAAGAGCAGGGCTGCAATTCAGACAAGGTAAGAATTCTTGCAAAGTGCATTTGGATACACATACCTAGTCAAAACAGAGTACATTTCATGCTGAATGTGAATTTCTTTCCCCCCTTTGTGAGCCAGGAAAGGTGTTGATGGATTTGCTAATTTTCTTTCCTTTGGCTCTTATAGCCCTGTGACTAATCTTCCCTAATAATCTTGCCATCTACCTATATAGTGGGAAGGTTCATGTTGGTAAGGCAGACCCATTGCGTTGTATTCAAGCTAAATTTTCCTTAAGCAGAGTGGAACTGTTATGTATTGCGTTATATGGATAGCCTGAATTGTAGAATGAACCTGAGCTTCAGTCACAAGCTCCATAGACTCTCAGTATCCTAAAATCAACAGCCTGATTGGCTGCCATTGTACAGTGGACCAGTCAGGGAAGACTATAACTTTTGGCAGGAACAAACCCTATTGGTTCTAAGCGCTCATTTATTATTGGACTGTTCTATGGGTGTGGTTTAGTCAGTTCCAAAGTGTTTATAAGTTGGGGTTGTTTTGTGTGTTCTCAGTGTGTTGTTGTGTTCTGTTCTAATAAACTGGAATCACTGGCTGAAGAAAGAGCTGCCTGATCTCAAGTTACAACAGGAACCTTCTTGCCTCTCCCCTGCAGATCACCTCAATATGCTGGTCCTAGGACAAGGGGACCCTGAGGAAAGATGTGACAGTGATTTGAGGTGGGAACTGGCAGAAATTTCCCTTTTAGTCTGAATCCAGCCTGTTGGCAGAAGTCTTCATAATAAATGAGGTATGAAAATTTCAACAATTAGATCATTTTTAAAGGTTAAATATTTGATAAGTAAAGAAATGAATCTTAGAGGGAATAAACAACTGGAAATATTTTCTCAATTTAGATGTTTTTCATCCAAGGTATTATATGGCTCTTGAAGAGATTAGATGACTCTCCTCAATTTTCTGTCCCCATCCCATTGATATGCAACTGCTCTCAGCATTCCCTACATCCTGAAGAGCAGTAAGCATGCTCTGACCTCATAATACTGGGCGGGATGGGGGGATTCTACACTTTTTACTTGTACAAAGGTTTTTTCCTCGTTTTGCAGTTCTTGTGACTTTGCATTGCATACCTATTAGAGAGGACAACTAGAGAAACCTATTAGATAGTACTAGGGTCCATGAGGACGTATAGGGGTGAATAGAATGATTTAGACTTTCCCCCTCTCTGCTCACATTGCCCTCACCAAGATTGTATCTCAGGAGCTTATGCAGGCCAACCCCCCCCCCCCCTCATTTTTTCTCCGTTCGATTCTCAAAATCATTAATCATTCTGTGGCTCTACAGTAAGCTCAGCTTGCATAATTCTGGTTTGGTTTTTTCTCTCCTCTTTTCATTTTGTTAATTTACTAGGACTGCACATTTACCTGCTGTTACAGCCCCATCTTCTTCCCTTCCACAGAGGCAAGATTTTCCCTCTGTTTTTCCTTCCCTTTTACTGACTGAGCCACCCTAGTAATGTGTTTTCTTCTTTGCTGAAGAACTCAGGCTGTCCCACCCTGTTTCACTATAATATTTTGGCTGCTGGCTCAGCTCAGGAACCTGAGGGAAGGATCGGGAGCCTGCTTTAAACTTAAACAACTTAAATGGCACTCAAGGCATTTTGAAACAAAATATTTTATTCAGCATAGAGGGGAAAGTTCTGGTGAAATCAGGGTTTGAAATTTCTGAGGTAAAATCAGTACATGCACACTTTAGTTCTTATGCAGAAATATGACTGAATCTCTCCTCAGTATGCAGCTTTCTCAAGACTTTCTCTACTCAGCTGATGCTAACCAATCAGATTGCTTGGAGCAGCCTGTCACTCAAGGCCCTCTGTTTCTGTGAAGAATTAACCCCTCACAGTCCTTTTGTTTTTACAGCACTTCTAAGCTTTTAAAAGTGCAGTCTGTCATACCTGCATTAAGCCTGATTAAAGATGATGAGTGTTTCTGAGTAAACAAATGCATAGGGTTGCCTGGAAGCCATATTCTTTTGCATATCTGGAGAGTATATATAGAAACTTCAACCTTGTCTGTGGGAACCCTGGTTTTGTTGTAGTTGATTGGTGTGAGCCATCCATTTAACTAGGTGGGAATCAGGAAGGTTCATAGTATGAAGGAACAATTTGTAAATTCTCCAGCCTTTAAAGTCTTTCCTCCTGAATTACATAAGACATCAGGATCTTGAACAGTCTAATGTCTCTTCCCCCTTTTCTGTCTTTTAATTGACTCAATTGATTTTAACAACATTCTAGTTCTTCTGGTTATATTCAGACTTCATCAAGCCAGCCCCTCTTAAATTGCAGTATTCTGCATATTTGGGGAGCCCTCCAAGTTCTCCTTCAGTGACTGTGGATAGTCCTGCTATGCTGCTTTGGTGATTGTAATGGGGCAAATTACATTGCTATTAGGAGTAACAATGAAAGGCAAACCAATAAAAATAGATCATATTATCTATAGGAGACATTATTTTAAAGAAGGCAAGATAAAGTACAGTCCTGTATTTATTAATCATAAATACAATCCAGTAAAAGATAAATGGGTATGCTGAGCAATTTAATCCAAAATACAGTTACACTCTTTGGAATCCACTGAATTCAGTGGGCTTACACTGGATAAAATTGCCCGTAAGCCTCTCATTGGACACTGTGTTCATTAAGTTAAAAAAAATGGAATTGGCTTTAGACAGGAAATTTACTGGCCTGCACTTTTGGGTATTTTCAATCAAGACTTAGAAAACTAGAAACATTTTTGTCTTTTTGCTGTGACTATACAAATGTGTATGGGGGAGGAGCTTGTACTCTGATTTGCCAGTGCTCTCCTGCTGTCTGGACAGGGCCTGGAGCTAATCCTAAAGGAGATCACAAGGTGGAATTCCGGGACAAAGCGGAGCAATCTGATGTAGGTCCAGGGCTGTAAACTCTGGAGAAAAAACCCCCTTTCATTCATCAAAGATGTGTAGGTTTGTAGAAAGATTAAGAATGGAGGGGAAATTATCCTGCACTTGCCCTTCCTGGTGACTGCTCCCAGGGGGAAACCCACAAAATAATAAATAGAAGAAAACTCTGGCCAGGTTATAGAGTACAACAGGTCTAGTTGTTTTTCTTTCATAGTTTTTCAAGTCCTACTGTGTGAATCTGCAGACTTATAAGAAATATTTACAATGGAAGCTGTTTTTCTTCCAGGCCTGGACTCTAATCTGGTGTAGTGGTTAAGAGTGGCACTCTAATCTCAAGTTCTCTCACAGGGTGTCTGTTATGGGGAGAGGCAGGGAAGGAGATTGTAAACTGCTCTGAGACTCTAAGTGAAGAGTGAGGTATAAATCCACCACCACCTCCTCCTCGTCCTTAAACCGAGGCTTGCTTGAAGTTGGTGTCACTGGTGTAATGTCAGCTCTCTAGAGATCAGACTCTGAACACTACCTGACCCAAACTAAAGAATTCAAACACTGAGAGGCACTAAAAATCCATCAAATACAAACCACAGTTAAAATAAAACATACAAAATGGCTTCAAATTCTCAAATTCTGCTAGTCCAATTTTTGGTGATATTTATATCCAAAATGTTACATTTTTAAATTATCTCTCGAGGATGACCTTTTTTTGTTAATTGTTAATATTCAAATTTGGCAGTTTTGCTAGAAGCTGCATTATGCACAGTTTTCTTTTAGACTCCTCTGTGAAGGTCAACATGCCACCAGCCTCAGTGCTAAAGGCAGACACTTATGCAAGCAGGCTTGTTGCTATACCTTCCATCTTCATATCTGCTTCACCCAGTTCTAAAATCCTTTGCAGAATGACTTGCGTACTTCAATATGTAAGTATAATTGAGCTTGATGACCATGTCATTCAGTGTGCTGCCTTGATAGACCCAGCTTTTACAATCTGTTTGTACCATTTACCCAACCAATTACAAGTTCATTGATCGCTGACCCCAATCCTTATTGGAAATTTATTCTTTAGATAATATTGTTACAATTGCACCATCTTTCTTTAAACGTGACAATAGCATTCTCTAGCTATAAAGTGCTTTAAGTGAAGAGTTCAGAGGGGTTTATATTAGAATCACTTTCCCTAAAGTGTGCACCAAGTTCCCAATGAGTACAATCTGACATGCAGTTGTAACTTTACACTTCTCACTGGTGTGCAGCTGAAGGCTAATGGAAGTTTAAGAGTATCATTCCAAGGCATTAGTGAACCCACGTTAATTTTAAACTATGCAGGGCATCTTGCAATGCCCAGCTTAGAATGTCATGATAACCAGCAATGCTTCCAAGGAGAAACTAAGTGAGACGTGCCGCTATGGTTGCTAGAAATTAAACTAGATCTTGATAGACACCTACTTCAGAATGGAAATTAAATGTAACTATTTCTCAGAGCTTCAGTAAGGAACATGGAGATCCCTCTCTAGCAGTTTTTTCACAGACATACTTGATGATCCAGCAAACTTTCAGGTCTGCATGCATGTTGAGCCCATCTGCTATTAAGAGTTCTTCTTTGGATGGTTAGTGCTGCTATCTGTAATTCTCTGTTTGGTTAGTTTATCCTATATTATACCTTAGCCTACACACACATATTCGTAGCCATACCTGCAAAAATTCATTGCTCAATACAATCTGTATAATTGGCTGCTGATATGTATATTTAACAGCTCATGTAACTGGTCTGTTTGTGACAGCATTTATGGGGGGCATTTATGACAGCAATTTATGGGGGGAACATATACAATGCAATCAAATTCCAGAGTGTAGTCAACTAGGCTGAATAGTCCAGGTCAGGAGGAGAGACCTCAGGCAGTATTACAAATCTATAATAATGCCTGAATTCTCACCTCCTGGGCTGTACATGAGATTTGTTCATTTATATTGTAAACCTAAATAGACTTCAATGGATTTAGAAGGAAGTAACTTTGCTGAGGATTGCACTATTAAATAACTTAGATGTACCAGTGACCAAAGGTAATATGTATGTATTTGTATGAAGAACAGACTCATGCATGCACACACTTCCTTTGATACTTCAGCACTTGGTCACTTTCTGTTGATTAGACAGCAATGCAACAGCCTCTATTCTCCTGGAAATGGGTAAGATAGTACAGGAAGACGCTTGTTTTTCATAAGTGACTAATTTAGTCAAATGTGGATCTTAACAGAGCTACACCACCACAATATTTGCTTAGATCCTTATTATATATGCTAGCTGTTGCAAGACTCCTGTCTAAATCCATTGAAACCAGTGGATTTAAAATGCTATAAACGTGTTAGGGGTTACTAACTATAACATTTGACAGTTACCAGAAAGCAAGAATGAAACTAAGGACAAAAGAATGGGTTTAGTTTGGCAGAAGTTTGAGCTAAACGAATAACTTATTAGACATCATTAACACAGAATTAGATTATTTTAAGTTGAGTGGTATGTTACATGGCTGTATTTCAAATTCTAATCTTGGATTATTAATTTTGTTATGAACTGATGCTAGTATTTACTGTAATGGGCACATATTATTTTTAAGAGATCTTGAATTAGAAAACCATTGTACTTGAGGCTGCTCATGAACAAAGCATTAAGAATGTAAGAGAAGCCATGTTGGATCAGGCCAATGGCCCATTCAGTCCAACACTGTGTGTCACCCACTGACCAAAACCCAGATGCCATCAAGAGATCCACCACCAGGATGAGAACTCCAGAAGCAAACCCACTGTTGCCCCCCCAAGCACCAAGGATACACAGCATTATTGCCCCAGACATAGTGTCCCATCTATAAATTTTGGCTAATAGCCATTGATGGACTTTGGCTCCATATGTTTATCCAATCCTCTCTTGGAGCTGTCTATGCTTGTAGACACCACCACTTCCTGAGGCAGTGAATTCCATGTGTTAATTACTCTTTGGGTGAAGAAGTTGCCCCTTTCTTCACCTTTTCCAATGCTATAATATCGTTTTTTTGTGGTGCAGTGACCAGAACTGTATACAGTATTCCAAATGAGGCTGCACTATAGATTTATACAGGGGCATGATGATACTGGCTGATTTGTTTTCAGTCCTCTTCCTAATAATCCCCAGCATAGCATTTGCCTTTATTATTGCAGCCACACACTGAGTCGACATCTTCAGTGAGTTAACCACCAAGATCTCTCCTCTGGTCAGTTACCACCAGTTCAGACCTCATCAGTGTATATTTAAAGTTAGGATTTTTGGCTCCAATGTACATTATTGTGCACTTGTGCATATTGAACCTCATTTGTCATGTTGACTCCCACTTGCTCAGCATTGACAGATCCTTCTGGAGCACCTCACAATCCTCCCTGGTTCTCTCCACCCTGAACAACTTAGTGTCATCTGCAAACTTAGCCACTTCACTGCTTACTCCCAACTCCAAATCATTAATGAAAAACTTTAAAAGCACCAAACCTAGTACCAAGCCCTGTGGTATCCCATTGCTTACCACCTTTCACTGGGAAAACTGCCCTTCGATACTTACTCTCTGTTTCCTGTTAATTGATCAGTTTTAAATTCATAAGAGGAATGATTCCATGATTGCTGAGTTTACTTAGGAGCCTTTGATGAGGAATTTTATCAAAATTTTTCTGGAAGTCTAGGTAAACAACAACTACTGGGTCACCCATGTCCACATTATCAGGGAGGTTTGATTTGTGATGGGTATTTCATGTTTCCATTAAATATGATGTTGCATGTATTGTGTGGTAAGCATGCATGTCTGGATGATCCTTGTTCTAAAATTCTACAGCACTTATTGTCTTTGTGCTGCTCCAGATTAACATGGCTGCCCTTTTGGCTTCAACCTACTCCATTACACAACAACCCAACAGAGCACTAATAGCACCCCATTCTATTCAGTGTAATTTTTAATGTACTTGGGTCTTTGTTGGAAGTCCACATGTTTAGGAAGCAACATCATGACAACAACCAGAATTCCCTTTAATATGAAGGAAATATTCCATGTTACCTGTTCCCTTGACTGGGAAAGAGCAATATGGAAATGCCAGTAGACCAAAATTGATTTGCTAAATGAGAATACAAATAGCATACAATCATGTAATTGAATAAATTGCCTTGGTGTACCTTTACTATCTGTCACTGCTGAAAACTAGTAGCCGTCTGACACTCAGGTAACTCCAGAAAGTAAAAGGAAAGGAGTTGGAATAGACCACATAAAGTTCATGCCCTTGGGCCTAAAGGTATTGTATATCTATCCAACTGAAGGACAGCAGATAGCAGACATGCTGCCTCCTGATCATTTCCTCTCAGCATCAGTTTCAGCACTCAAGTATCTGCTTTCTCTTTTTACATTACCTTGTCTGTATCTCATGATTCCTCTGGTTCTGTGCATGCACCACAGTATTAAACCACAATGGGGAAAATGGTATTCCTTCCCAGTTTCTTTGTTCTGCATATATTTGGGTCTAGGTAACACTTCCAGAAAGAATATAACTTGTTGCTTTCTGGACTTTTGCATATTTTTGAGATGTAACAATAAATTATATTTACTTCACAAGAACAGCTGGATTCACCATTGTGCTGAAGTCAGTGAAGCAGTATTGGTTAGTATTGATGCAAGCACTTGCTAGATGTGCTCTGAGCAAGATCCTCCACACACACACACACATTATGTACTTGTGAGAATACATTTCATTACAAATAAAGAGTCTGTGATTGTCAAAGATAATATGCTCATGACCCATTTACAATCTTGGTTCTTCCATGGAGTTTGCTGGATGCTGGTGGGCATTCCACTATTTCTGGGTTTCGTTACATGATTAATAGCACCATCCTGAGCAGAGTCTTGTAAGTCCATCTGCTTCAATGCTTCAGTTATGGTGTTTAGGATGACACTGTAAAGTTCAGCCTGAACATTGTTAGGTTTGACAGAGTCCTGACTGAGGAGTTGAGATCCCTCAATGTCCAAAAATGACCCTACCATTAATGAGTTTACATGTTCCCATGGAAAGCAGGGGTAGATTTGGGTATACTTTATTTGCAAATGAATGGTGCACATGGGCTAATGGAGGGAAAGCACACATCCTTCCAAAGCTCATCTTGCAGTGTCCTGTCATTGGAAGCATTTCACTTTAAGCAAGCCTTCAATGGATATTGGAAAGCTGGTTAAGCTGGCTGGGCCAGGAAGAAAAAATGTTGAAATGAGCATGCTGTGTGCATTTCAGTTTCTGGACACCCACAATTTCTGTTAAAAACAGGCCTGCAAAACGAGGAATTTTTTCCTTCTATCTGTAATGTGGCAGGGGCAATCCCTTGATATTTCAATTCCCGAGTACTTCTATCACATTAGAAGTGTTAGAGCTGGATATGTGCTTTGTTTTTTAGTGCATCTATGATAGGGGTGCTTTTTACATATGCCTGAAACTTGGAAAGGAGTCTCCTTTGTGTCAAAGATACAATGCCTGGACATTGCACCCCAGCTGAGGAAGAAAAAAAATACATCTCTCACTTAAATCCTTGGGAATAACAACCACATTGATTAACTAAGTGGAACACAGGCCATTAAAATATTAAGAGATTCTGAATGAAATTATGGATGAACAAAACAAATCTGGACCTTTTTTAATTGTCCTGAGGAATCAATAGTTCAGATATACTCTCTTTTTAAAGTAGTCTGAGACCTTAAGAACTAAATGCCAGGGAGAAGACTAACTAGCAACTTTCCCCTTAATATATAAATTGGCAACATTAGACAGATTACAAGATGTGTGGCCATAGTACCATAATGAAAAATGATTGGGAGCTCTGAGAAAGGATAGTTTAAGAACTGCCCCCCCCCCACCTTGGTCTTCCAAGAGCACTTCTCAGATGCTCCTTTGCTCAGCAAACACAAGCAAATTGTGCTGGTTTTTGTCTCATTTGATTCAGAAGCACTGGAATGCTTGTCAGAAATCCAGGGTGTGCGCAAGAAGTAGGTGTTCCACCTTTCTCCCACTTACTTCTCTCCACTATCACATACTCAGACAAATTCTGCTCACATGGGGCCAGCAAGCTAGGACTTCATTGCAGTAGTCAGGTTTACAGCATGCACAGTTTCTTTCCTATAAAGGAAATGCATTCACTTCCTCAGCACTTATGTTCCCAAGCAGTTCTGTATTACCCTTTTCCGCAAGGATGGCATTATCTTCCATATCATGTCAACTTTTAACCAGGTCTACAAAGTTGGGGGGTAGAATGGTGCAAATAGTTGTAAGAAGAGGGATGGGACTGGTGTGTTGGATGGTGAGGTCACTAAAGCACTGAAAGTTGCTTTGAAGAGCACCTCAGGTATGCAGTTCCAGGAAGAAGGGGCACTTGGTAGACTCTGGTTCCAGGGCCTTTCTTCCCTCCCTCTCAGCCTATTCAGTGTTCCTTCTGCTGTGAAAGCAGAAGGGAAAATGACTGAGAAATACGTACACATGTCCAAAATTACTGAAGATGCAGATAAAGTAAAAATAATATACATGCACCACCTGCTAGCCTGTCATCTCTTGCCGATGTCGTGGCCGGCTGGGCATTGGGAGTACCTAAGGCTTTTAGTCTTGGGGGACTTCCAACGTCCATGCCGACAATGCGGCCTCTGGGCCGGCGATGGACCTGGTGTCGGCCATGGCGACACTGGGACTCACCCAATGTGTAATGGTACTCACACAACAGGCCGGGCATATGCTTGACCTGATTTTTGCGGGGGGAGTTATGGTTGACCTGATTACTGCTCTGGCAGTTCCATGGTTGGATCACCATGCTCTGAAGGCCCGTCTGAAGGTGCCACTCAGACCCTCTGTGGGCGACGAGCAGATTTTGGCTCACCTGCAGAGTCAGATGGACCCTCAGTGGCTCCTCCTGGCTCTATGGGATCCCATGCCCCCTGGTGGCTCGTTGAATGAGCTGGTCGAGGACTGGCAAGCCCGGCTCTTGGCTGCCATCAACGAGATCACTCCCCGATGTTCTCTGTGCCTTTGCTCTAAGCGGGCTTCCTGGTATACTGGGGAGCTGTGGCAGATGAAGTGAGAGCTCAGACGGCTAGAGAGACGGTGGTGGCGTACCTGCGATGAAGCATCACAAGCACCTTATAGGGCGTTTATGAGATCCTATGAGGTGGCAGTCAAGGCCGCGAAGAGGCAATTCTATGCGGACAAGATTGCGTCTGCAAGCTCGCGCCCAGCACAATTATTTAGAACAATTCGGTCCTTAACTGAGCTGCCCCAGGGCAGACCAAATGATAGGGAATTGGACATCGGCTGTGAGGCTTTTGTGAGCCATTTTGCAGATAAAATCTTGCTGCTCTGCCGTGATCTCCTGGCCACAGTTGAGACAGTTAGCGAACTCGAGGCTCCATGCACATCTTGTTCCATTCTGGATTATTTTGATCCGCTCAGCCTGGAGGAAGTCGACAGGTTGATCTCAACTGTATGCCCAACCACATGCAGCCTTGACCCGTGCCCTTCGTGGCTTATAAAAGCTGGCCACAAGGGGTTACGAGGTGACCTCTGGGAGATTGTCAACAAGTCCTTCGAGGAGGGACTGTTCCTGGGGGCACTCAAGGAAGCGATGGTCTGCCCTCTCCTGAAAAAACCATCACTGGACCCAGCTGAATTGGCCAACTATCGGCCGGTGTCCAACTTGCCCTATTTAGGCAAGATTTTGGAGCAGGCGGTGGTGATTCAGTCGCAGAGCTTCCTGGATGACACTTCTGCACTAGACCCGTTTCAGTCCGGCTTCCGGCCAGGTCATGGGACGGAAATGGCACTGGTCGCCCTCATGGATGACCTCTGGCGGCATCTGGATCAGGGTGGTACAGCGGTACTGGTGCTGTTAGATCTGTTGGCCGCATTCGATACAGTCGACCACCAGCTACTGATCCTCTGCGTCGATGACACGGGGATTGAGGGGCTTGCCTTGCAATGGCTCGCCTCATTTCTCCAAGGTCAGGGACAGAGAGTGGCACTGGGGGAGCAGACGTCCCGGAGGCACCCACTAGTGTGTGGTGTGCCACAAGGGGCAGTGCTATCCCTGATGTTGTTTAACTTCTACATGCGTCCTCTTGCCCAGATTGCCCGGAGGCACGGGCTGGGTTGTCACCAGTACACGGATGACACCCAGCTATATCTGTTGTTGGGTGGCCAGTCTGGGGCTAACCCAGATGACCTGGAGCAGATGCTTCAGGACGTGGCGGGCTGGCTCAGGCTGAACTGACTGAAATTGAATCCAATGAAGACAGAGGTCCTGTGCCTGAGTCAGAGCAGATCAAGGGTAGGGATCCCATTGCTGGCCTTCGGGGGGGGGGGCGCCATTGGTGCCAGCACCGAAGGTCCGGAGCTTGGGAGTACTCCTGGACCCCTCGCTAACAATGGAGGCCCAGGTAGCAGTTACTGCCAAGGCAGCCTTTTACCATCTGCGGCTGATTAGGCAGTTGGTTCCCTTCGTTGAATGCAATAACCTTGTGACAGTGATCCATGCAATGGTCACCTTGAGGTTGGACTACTGTAACACTCTCTACTTGGGGCTGCCCTTGTCTCAGCTCCGGAGGCTGCAGCTAGTGGAGAATGCCGCAGCCAGGCTGTTGATGGGTCTCTCGTTGCGAGACCACATCCAGCCTGTGCTAAAGACACTGCACTGGCTGCCTATAGTGTACTGGATCCGGTTCAAGGTGCTGGTTTTAGCCTTTAAAGCCCTGTATGGTCAGGGGCCTGCCTACTTTTCCCTGTATATTCCCCAGAGAGCACTGCGCTCAGGCACTCAACACCGCCTGGCTCTCCCTGGCCTTAGAGAGGCTAGGCTGATGACCACTAGGACCAGGGCCTTCTCAGTGGTGGCTCCTCACTGGTGGAATGAGCTCCCGGATGACATCAGGGCTCTGTGGGACCTTATGCAGTTCTGCACGGCCTGAAAAGTGGAGCTGTTCCATCAGGCCTTCAATTAGGAGCCGTCACTGGGGGGAAGAAGGCCCTTGGTTAGCGCCAATACAATCTATGGGCGCAAGTTTATTGGTCATGGGCCCAGAATTTGCTGTGCTTGTGTTGGGAGTTATGTTGGCTGCCATATTTGTGGCATCCTGTGGATTTTGTTTTTATGTTTTGGCTGTGATTTTATTGTGATACATTTTAGATTTATATTGGTTAATGTTGTAAGCCGCCTAGAGCCAGCTCACGCTGGCTAGGCGGGATATAAATTCCAATAAATAAATAAATAAATAAATAAATAAATAAATAAATAAATAAATAAATAAATATTTTTAATAATTAGAAGAGACAAAAACTCTTTGGTGTGTGGGGTTCCACAAGGGGTGATCCTCTCATCAGTGTTGTTCAACACCTATATGTGCCCCCTCGCCCAGCTGGTACAGAAATCTGGGCTGGGCTTTCACCAGTATACTGATGACACCCAGCTCTATCTGCTGGTGGATGGTCACCTGGACTCTATCCCGGAAAATCAGGGCAGGGCTTTAGAGGCCTTTTTTGGGTGGTTAAAGCAGAGTTGGCTGAAACTTAATCCATCAAAGAGAACTTGAACCTGGACGGAGGTGGGGTAGCATTGGGAATCAGGCTCCCAGACCTTGGGAAGGCACCATTGGTGCCAGCTTTGAGGGTTAGGAGCCTAGGGGTGATCCTGCATGCCTTGCTCTCTATGGAGGCTCAGGTCACTACTGTTGCCAGGTCTGCCTTTCATCATTTCTGGCAGGTCAGGCAACTGGTTCCCTACCTCTCTGCCCAGGATCTGGCCACTATGACCCATGCAATGGTCACTGCCAGGCTGGATTACTGTAACTCGCTCTACATGAACCTTATCCAAAAACTCCAGCTTGTGCAAAATGTGTCAGCTCACCCACTGTCACTGCCAATTATGTGGGTGTGCATTCAGCCAGCACTCCACCAACTGCACTGGCTACCAATAGAGTACTGAATCCACTTCAAGGTGGTGGGTTTAAAGCCTTAAGTGGCCTGGGACTGAAATATCTAAGAGACTGCCTCTCCCCATATACCCCCCAGAGGGCCTTGTGCTCTGCTGAGCAACATCTACTAGTTATCCGTGGCCCAAAGAATGTCCATCTAGCCTTGACCAGGGCCAGGGCTTTCTCAGTCCTGGCTCCCACCTGGTAGAACAAACTCCCACTTGAGACCAGGGTCCTGTGGGACTAATGTCACAATTTCTAGTTAAATTTTAATCTAATTTAAAATTTTAATTTGAAAATTGATTATATTGACTGTATTGTACATGAAACTTTGAAGTTTTGGGAAGGGCAGGATACAAATGCAATAAATAAAATAAATAAGAACTAGCCAGGGGGAAATAGACCGGGGAAATATGAACTTGCTAGTTCTACCGGATCTTTCAGTAACCTTTGATAATATATGCCATAGTATCTTACTGTGCCACCTCTCCACACTGGGACATGTTACAGTGGTTCAAGTGTTATCTGGCAGGGGAGCAGTCTCAGAAGCTAGTATTTGGGGATTCCTGCTCTGTCCCATAACAGGGTTCTATCTTATCCCCCATGCTATTTAATATCTATTTGAAGGTACTGAAAGAGGTCATCAGGAGGTACAGGTTGTAATGACACTCACCAATATGTGGATGACACCCAGCTCTACTTTTCTTTCCCACCTAGTTCCAAAGATGCTGTTGAAGTTCTGAACTGGTGCTTGGAGTCAGTAATGGGCTGGATGAGGGTGAACAAGCTGAAACTTAATCCTGATAAGACAGATTTCTCTGGGTTAGTAGAAAGGCAGACCAGGGACTCAAGATCTCCCTGGTCTTGGATGGAGTTATACTCCCCTTGAAAAGCCAGATTCATGGCTTGGGAGTGCTTCTTGACAGAGCATCACCTTAGAAAACCAGGTGGCTGCTCTGGCTCAGAGAGTGCTTGCCCATTTCTGGCTGGTGTGTCAACTGTGTCCATTCTTAAGTCAGTTAGATCTAGCCACAGTGATCAATGTCTTAGTTACGTATACACTGGATTATTTTATATATTTTATATACTTGAGACTACCCTTGAAGAGTATTCGGAAGCTGCAGCTAGTGCAGAATGCTGCAGCTAGACTGCTGGTCAGGGCCAGCTATTGGGAACATATGTCCCCAATGCTACAGAAATTACACTGACAACTGATCTACTCCTGAGTCCAGTTCAAGGTGTGTGTTTTGTCCTTTAAAGCCTTACATGGCTTGGGAATGGGGTATCTGAACGACCATCTTCTCCCATATGTTCCTGCCCAGGAATTAAGATCATGGGGCAATGCCCTCCTGATTGTCCTACCAATTAAAGATACTCATTTGGTACAAAAGAGAGGACCCTTTCTACAATTATGGAACAACCTCTCCAGGGAGGTACACCTAGCCCCTCTCCTTATGAATCTTCAGGAGGCAGTTGAAAAGAGATTTATTTAGGGCTGTATTTTTATTTAGCTTTTATTATTGGAAGTCCTAATTGGAGTTTTTAAACTGAGATTTTTATGGGTTTTATAACTGTTACTTTTATTGTGTTTTTAAAGGTTTTATTTATATTGTAAGCTGTCATGAGTCCTGCAATGGAGAAAGGCAGCTAATAAATATTTTAAATAAATAAATAAGGTTTGGAATTTTATTTGGAATTTGGAATTCTCTAACCTGGGAGAACCGGGTTTGATTCCCCACTCCTCCACCTGCACCTGGCTGGATGACCTTGGGCAAGCCATAGCTCTGTACCAGCTGTTCTCTCAAGGGCAGCTTGGGAAAAAGCTCTCTCAGCCCCACCTCCCTCACAGGGTGTCTGTTGTGGGGAGGGGAAGGAAAGGAGTTTGTAAGCCGCTCTGAGACTCCAAGTGAGTGAAGGGCGGGGTATAAATCTAATCTCTTCTCTTCTTCTTCTTCTTCTAGAATTAGGCTGTAAGAATCTACTTGGTACAAAGTCAACTAACCATGGTCTACAGCAGGAGATCCCAGGTAATGATTTTTCCTATGTCTATTGAACCCTGGTACAGCTTTGTTTAATCAATGGTAATTAATCTATGGACCCTCCCTATTGTTCCCGGGTTGTGGTTGAAAAGAAATTTAACACACTTCTTCACCCACTCTACTGCTATAATGCCCTGTTTTATTTTTCCAATACCACTTCAACATTCACAGCTCTAGAACATTTAAAGCACGATCAGTGGCAGGAGAGGGTTAGTTCATCCTGGCAAAAATAGATTTTTTTGTTTTACTCTTAGAAATGTTTTTATTGCAATTAATGAAGAAGAAGAAGAAGAAAGAAGAAGAAATTGGGTTTCCACACAGCAGGATTTGTATTTCCCAAAGCTAGTGTTACGTGTCTTGTGGTAACAGACTTTCTTTTGTGGATCTCTTTTTCAGAGCTGCCAAGAAACGTTTGTCCCCTGGCAAGCAGCCAGAACAGATATTAGGCCCATTGTTGGAGGCCACTTTCTAATGTGGGTACTCACTAGACGAAAAGGAAAGTTGAAAGGTGTTCTCACAGCACACTTATGGCAAGTATGAGTGTACTCAGTTTGCATAGCCAGGTCTTGATTAGAGGCAGGATGTGCCAAGAAACTTGTCATTCCCCTATGATGCACCTGTTCTGATGTGTGGATGATGAACTGTGGATAGTACACAAAAGGACAGCTAAGATGATCAGGATGATGGAATAACTTCATGTGAAGAAGGGTTTAAGAATCTAGCATACTTTACAGTTTAAGAGTAAATTGATTTATAGGATAAAGACTACAAATCATGTGGAGAAAGAGTCAAGACTATACAGACTGTTGTAAGAATAAGCTGAAGTTCTGTTATAATGTTAGAGAGGGTATGAAGACGAAGAAGAGGAGATTTATACCCTGCCCTTCACTCAGAGTGGTTTACAATCTCCTTTCCCTTCCTCTCCCCACAACAGACACCCTGTGAGGTAGGTGGGGCTGAGAGAGCTCTGACTGAAACTGCTCTTGAGAGAACAGCTCTGAGAGAGCTGTGACTGACCCAAAGTCACCCAGCAGCTGCATGTGGAGGAGTGGGGAATCATACCTGGTTCTCCAGATTAGAGCCCGCCTCTCTTAACCACTACACCAAACTGGCATGTTTAGTTTGGCCATAAGAGAAATCCTCCTTGCACTAGAACTTGCTTCAGGTGTGTTCTATCAACACATTTCTCCTTTGCATAGGCATGCTCCCCTTTGGAGTTACTGTCTGCCCATCTGTGACACATCCAGGGGGCAGGAAGATGCCATACCTCTGGTTCTCCATCATAGGAACCAGGCAAAGCCAGTTGAGATCAAGTCAAATCCTGTATTTTCTGTACACAGTTGCACAAGCCCTTAAATTATGTCACTAAGGCCAGTGGTGGTATCCAACCATTGACTATTTCCCCCAGGTGGTGTGCTGGGCCCAGACTTGTTGAGGTCTGGTCCTTACTCCTTCTCACTCCCACCTTTCTTTCCTTGCCTGACTCCACCCCCCATGTAATTGCAGGTGTAATCCCCGCACATGCAGCCAAAGATGGTGGGACTGCTCACAACATCAGAATATTAATTTGATTGCATTTATTGTGGGGGGGGGGGGAGATCTCACCCTAACAGTGAGGGTTGGATCCAAATTACCATCCAAAACATCATCAGCAGAACTCTACTGAAAAACAAAGCTTCCTGCCTTGCCTTGGTTGCTGCAGTTCACTAAACTCCCTCAAATACTGGTCCTGAAGAAGAACAGGACTTCAAAAACATCATGAAGGCCAAAGTGGGGGCCATTACTGATAATCATCCCTTCTTCCATCAGTATTAAATGACCTTTAAATCCAATCCAAGGACAGCAAGTGAAAGCTACATATTTCTTGTCATTTCTTTGCAATCGTTTAATCATTTTTAAGCTATATACTACCTGAAACGGCTTTGGCCCACTTATCCTAGTACCGTCAACTCTGGCTGTTCTCCACTATTTCAGGCATGGATCTTTCCTAGACCTGTTAACTGAGTTCCTACTAACTAAAACAAGAATTGAAGCTTTAGTCTTCTAAACACAAAGCACGTACCTCCTCATAAGCAATAAAGAAGAAAATATGTCATTAAAGGAACAAGTCATGCATATTTATAAAATTTTCTTCTAAACTAACCTGTATTATCACTGTCTAATATCAGAAAGCACAGTCAAGGTTACCACTAAAGAACTGGTTAGGAATCGAAACATCAAAAACAAAATGGCAAAAGTTGAAATGTGGACAAGTCTGCTCTTTTATATCTAAAAGAGCTGAAAATAATTTTCAAAATCCAGTTTAATTTTAACAAATTACTAATTTTAATCTCAGATCTCCACTAGCAAATTGGGAATAGATCTGATCAAACTCAGAGAATTAACAAGGCAGAGACTGGAAAACATTGTGCATATTGAAAGTGCTATACATAGTTTTAAGAGAAATATTATCTCATCAAATCAGAGCAATTATAATGAGGCTCTTCTAGTTCATCAAGCTGATGATAGTTGTAGTTTTTTGGGTTAGGATTTGGAATAGTTCCACATGCTCCTAGCCTGTGCTGTTTTGATGTACAATGATGCACAAGCTCAGAAGTCATTTCATAGAAAAAGAGGTGCAAGAGCTCATTAGCATAACTCATTAGCATAACTTATTTGCATATGCTACACCACCTGACATCATTGGAAGTATGTCAGAAGGCGAGAGAGAAAGAAAG
Organism: Lepidodactylus listeri; assembly: GCA_029233225.1. Lineage (NCBI taxonomy): Eukaryota > Metazoa > Chordata > Lepidosauria > Squamata > Gekkonidae > Lepidodactylus > Lepidodactylus listeri. The sequence goes on from JARCFY010000004.1 coordinate 92,574,575, forward strand.
AAAGAAAGAGAGAGAGAGAGATAAAGAGAGAGAGGGGGAGAAAGAAAGAAAGAAAGAAAGAAAGAAAGAAAGAGAGAAAGAAAGAAAGAAAGAGAGAAAGAAAGAAAGAAAGCTGGTAGAGAGGGGACAGCTACTAATCCAAGCCTCAGAAATACCACTATTCTGGGAAGATAGCTTCAATGGTGGCTGAAGCCTTCAGAAGGCTGGTCGGAGGAACAAGGACCTTTCCAGGAGATGGGCTCATTTTGCTGCAGCTATGACACAAGCAGGCATTCCGCCTGGGTGGGGGGGCTAGCACCAACTCCCAGAGCTGAGCTCCCCCGAGCTCCTGCTCGAAATGACCCCTGCACAAGCTATTACACAAATCTGAGCAAATAATTTCCCTGGATGACCAAGATACTAATTTGCACTTGAACTACTCATTGTTCATATTTTCCTGAACTAACACATTATTAATCCTGCATTTTTTTCAGTTCTAATGCCAATACAAACTTTCAACCAATAGAGGATTCCATCCCATTCATCAGTTATCTGAATAGACTATACTGATGCTATTCATCAGGCAAGAAAGGGATGAGAAAGAAAAAAATACTACCGTCATGGTTCATTTTCTTGGCAGGACAGATACACCTTTGATCTTTTTATAGCCTGCAATATCTATGGACCCATTTCAATGGATAAGATGGAGTATATGTTTAAAGATATCCTAATCAATAAACTGGTTTAAAAACAGCAGAAAAGCTCATTCTCAGAAGAAGATCAGGTTAATTCCATTCCCCCCCCATTCTGCTTCTGCTTTCTAAACTAGCTACAAAGAACAGTGACCTTGGTAGTTTGTGTTCCCCTTTAATCATGATAACCAAAATTAAATTGCTGACCCTATTCTATCAGAGTGAACATAGATTTCCATTGATTTAACACACAGTGGCTTCAAAGGAATTTGCAAACATGTTAACAGAATGAGGGATATTACCTACTGCAAAGCAAAGACACAAAACAGGTTCACCTTCAGTCATGACAACTGGAATGGGGTGTAGATAAATAAAATTTTGAGAAATGATGAAGCCATGGAAACAACAGATATTTCAGAGATAATACAAAATTTACTTATCAGACCTAAACTGATTAAGTGGCTTGAGTTTAGAACACTGCCCACAGGGAATAGCCAAACGAAAGTCAACTAAGACCTTGCTTTCAAGTCCAGAAGATGAGCACAATCCACTTTTCGGACCTTTTGCCTTTCTAGATCAGAGTTTACATTAGCCATTTCTAATCCTGCCTAAATATGACTAAAGAATTTGAGAGTAAGAACTGCAGTTCTCAGTTGCTATTTGCAGGGTATCTATGGCTATTGCTAGTAATCAGGCTGTCTTTGGTGAAGGCAGTGACATAAACTAAACCTGTGTCTGTGCATACAACAACATTTCAAGGAAATTATAAACTTTCCTTTTATCTTGGCAAGAGTAAGAGCTTTATGGTAAATTTTAATGTACTGACATATCATATACAATTTGTCACACACAAAGAGTTTGAACCACTTTCATGTTAACAAATCACAGCTTTTCTTCATAGACTTGCTAAAAGGCTGACACCTTTTATAACTGGCAGAGAATCACAGTGGAGACCTTTTCTAGTTAATCTTACACCTGGCTTCCCACTGGCAAGCCTGCTCCATTATACATTTGGTTCCAACTTTGAAGCCTTAACTTTCACATATTTTGCCTAATTGACACCATCTGACACACAAATCCGTATGTAAACAAAGCTTGCAATAAATCCTACCATAGCCACATTAAAAAACCTTGGATGAAGTAGGCAGCCAAGGGTAGCCATCAATTGTATTAAGAAAAGCATCATGGAACTCCTACAGCTCCTGTGTCACAGTGTTTACACTCAAGTGCTGCTTTAACGTTAATTCGCTGAGCTGGAATTTTAATGGACTGCAAAAGTCATATGAACAGCAGAAATACAGAGCTAACAAAACCTATTACTGTAAGTGATGAGCACAGACCATATAGGAGAAGAGACATGATAATAAATTTGGTTTACACCCCCTGTTCTTGTATTCAGACCAGGTATGAACTTCATGAACCAGAGCAGAAATAGCAAGCCCTTGTAATTCACAATTCTAAGGAAATTATTCAAATGATAGCCCATCAATGACTGTGCCTAACTATATACATGTATGTGGAAGTGAAATCTGTTAAACTCTGGGGGACTGACTTTATAATGCTTAGCATCTATCTAGCACACTTTAGAGTGTTCATATAAAATGCTTGAAACAGTTCTGAAAGGTTGATTGGCAGTGATATCTCCCTACTGCAAATGAGTAGACCTGGCTGGGAGACTATAACCTGCTTAAGGCCATCTAAAAGTTGCTTCAAGTTTAAAAATGTTACCTTCGTTATTGCTCACACTATTAAGTGCCTATGAACATATTTAGAAATTGTGGGGCTGAGCTACCTATTCAGTTGGTAGAGCCCTCCTGGACAGATGAGCAATTGCATCACCCCCCCCCCCCCCCAGTTGTGTATAGAAAACTAGCATGTCAGGGAGATAGTTCAAGGATGCTAGCCTCCCTATTACGCTAGCTTTCTGAGTACACAGCTATTTTTACATGGGAAGCATTTAAAATACAAGCCAGTGTTCTCCTACAGCCTGAAATGATATAGAAGAGAAGAGATTAGATTTATACCCCGCCCTTCACTACGCGAAGGAGTCCTAGAGCGGCTTACAGTCTTCTTCCCTTTCCCACAACAGACACCATGTGAAGTAGGTTGGGCTGAGGGAGCTCTTTTGAGAATTGCTTCTGAGAGATAAGCTCTGAAAGATGTTGTAACTGACCCAAGGTCACACCAGCAGCTGCATGTGGAGGAGTGGGGAATCAAACCTGGTTCTCCCAGATTAGAGTCCATGCTCCTAACCACTTCACCAAACTGGAGAAAGAGAAAAGCTATACTGTATTAATTATGCTCAATGTGTAGTTAAATTCTTTTGTTAACTTCCCTAAATATATAGGGTATACACTAAATTATGTGAAGACAGGACAAGATAGCAAAGAAACATAAAATCAGGTCCACATAACATGTTATAATGGATTCAAAATTCAACTTTCAGTGCTTAGGATGTATTTATTTAAGGATCAGTAAAGAGCCACCATGGTAGGAGGGTTCTGAGCTTTCAGACTACTAATGGTGCCTGGATTCTAAGCTTGTCCATTTATGGAGTGACAGGAAGCAGTACAACAAAAGGCAAGAGACAGAGCTAAGACCTGAAGCAAAGAGCCAGCAACCGAGCGTGCGCGCACGCACACACACATGCACTTTTACCTTCCCATCCACTTATCCATCAGCCTGGCAAAGAGCTTTCCACTTCAGCTCCAATCACCTAAATGTAACAGCAGCCTACCCAGGAAGTCTATTTAGGATGGAGAATCATATAGTGTGGCTTGATTTTAATTATACCAAATCCTGCTCTCCACAGGAAGAGAAGCTTGATTCTGAAGGAGTCTCTCTTGGTATATTACCCATTAGTAGAATGACTCTACATACTCCTGTACTATTGCCCAACGTGTTTTAGAAGTCAAAAGTGCACTACATATCTAATATATCAAAAGCAACCAGTGATTTTGGGTGCTCAACAGAGAGAGAGGTATTAAAAGGCAGTTTCCCAAAAGTACAGGTATCCATAATTTGGGGGGGAGGGGGCAGGGCTCTCTCTTCGTATCTGGGTTTAGATACTATCCACCTCTCACTCCCTAATACGGCAATGCTAAGCAACTAAGCACTCTTCAGAAGATTTAGATTCTGTAAAATTACATAGTTACATAGCACTCTTGAGAAGCTACATAGTTCTCATAATGTGCTTTTAGCAACTGCTGATATTTTAAAAAATCAAAGATTTATTTCTAAGTATTGTGTTGACAGGTTTTTTTCTTTTAAAAAATATTTTATTTCAGTTCTATAAAGGCCTCAATTGTGCTTCATACTCTTTTGTAAAAAAACCCAAACTTTTATAGTTTCATCGGTTGAATATTTTTAATTGTTTAATTTTTTCTGCTCTTTTTCTAAAAAGCTCTGGGCAGCACATATCTTTTCTCCTCCATTTCATCTTTATAGCCACCTTCTGAGGTAAATTAGTCTGAGAATGAACAATGGGCTTCATCAAAGAATGGAGGTTTGAACCTTTGTTCTCATGGGCCTACTCCAGCTCTCTAAAGCAACTCTGAACATTAACACACACACCCATTCTACAAAGGAGTTTGCTAAAATTAGCTTTGCTGCCATTGCATTCCTTTAAGATTAAATGATAATGATTACCACTTAAATGATAAATGAGAATTTACTGCCTCCACAAGTTATGCCGAATGCAGCACTTCAACTATTGAGGGGTTTCAGTCCTATTAGTATCTCATATTTGCGCTGCTACTCATAGTATTCACTAAATTTTGCTTCAAAATTCACAATACTATTTTTCTGATATCCTGGTGTTTCTGAACAAGTTTCATAACTTTGAGGGACTCAAAAGCTCTTGAGGAGTCAGATAACTTTATTGTCCTCCACAAAACACATCACAAATGCATAAAAATTTAAAAATGCAAGCAACATTTTCCAACTGGATCCACACGGAGTGACCCACAGATGTACTTCACTGCAGTCAACAGCAGTTTTATGGGCATGTTGTAAATGTCAGGTTACGCCTATTTTAAAATAATAAAAAAGACACCATAATACTGTTTCCTTGTAACCAGGACAGAAAATCATTTGGTAAAAGTAAAAACATTTACTGGTTTTGACATTAGAAAAAAAATCACACTGTGAGGTGGAGATGCAGTACTCCAAATACTGGAAGAAACGTGAAGTCTCGAGGGTTATGTTCAGTAACTCTCAGTTCAAAAGCAGATGCGGCAGGTGCATTATTTAAGAGCTTGTCAAAGATGATATTCTACAGCACATTTCTTTAAGCTTCATCTCTCCCAGAATGTGAAGGGGGCACACTTTGGAAAATGTGGGACTTGCTATTGTCTGACCATTCTGTCCCCATTCCATCACCTCAACATTACAACCTTAAACCATATTACACAACTAACAATGTAAACCCTCCAAACATTAATGTCCAAGATCTTGTACAATTTACTGTCTAATCTGCAACCCCCCAATTATTATACACTTGTTACTTAATATGGCACACAGTATATGATCCATATATAACACATACATTCACTGGCAATTACTGATGTCATCATAGAGCTCTTGGTCTGTGTGCATCCTGCTTTTTCAGAGTATCTTACGTATCTGGATAGAAGAAATAAATGGTTTCTCAAAGACACATATGAGTCAATAAGCAATCTGATCTCACACTGAAACAAATACTATCCCAAAGGAAAGAAAGCAGCAGCATCAATGCTTTGAACAGTGCTATTTACTTAAAAAGTTGCTTAAATTAAGCTACCATAGGCAAACAGCATCAGTAGGGCAAGATGGACAGCTGACTGCTTTTCATTAAGGGCTGATTAATGCAGTCCTGAAGTGCATGGTGGGCTGGTTCATGCTGGCTTAAAGCCCAGATTCAAGTGTACTAGTACATAGGGATTGTATGAGCTTGCTGTTGTGATTATGCAGTTATTCAGTGTGTCGTTTTAAGCATCCTAAATCAGGCTGAGCAGTTGCAATCCAAACCAGAGCATTCAGACACTTTGTCCCAAGCACATTTCAACCTAGGCAGGAAAAAGTGTCTTATCATGATTAAAGATCTGGTGACTCAGGTCTAATGCTTCTGAAGGCAAGATAAAGACTGTCTACATCAGGGGTCCCCAGTGTTACACCAGTGGGCATAATGACACATAGAGAAAACTTTCCCAGCCCCCACCAAATGTTTTTAGAAAGAGGGCAGGGACAGGTGGGACTTTTGCCCAGAAGGACTTCTGACTGGCTAAGCAGATTAGAAAAACACAAGCAGGAGTACCTGCGATACTCATTGGGGGGGGGGGGGGGAGAAGGAGCTCAACGTTGAGGAGGAAGCACCTGTAGGTGAGCTTCTCCCTCCAGCACTGATGGCGAGGTCCGGGCCCGCCAATCCTTCTCCCCCCCATGGGCACCAACAGTGAGGCCCGGGGTTGCCGATCTCCCCCTCCATGGGCACTGATGGGGAGGCCTGAGTGGCTCTCAGCCGCTGGGCCTGCCAAACCCCCCATGGGCCCAGAGGCAAGGCCCAGGCCCACTGACCTCCTCCCCCATGGGCTCCAGCGATGAGGCCTGGATGCCTCCCAGCTGCCAGGCCCACTGCCAATCTCTGCTCCCACAGGCACCAGCGGTGAGGCCTGAGCGGCTCTCAGCTGCTGGGCCCGCCAATCTCCCCCCACACATATGGGCACCAGTGGTGAGGCCTGGATGCCTCCCAGCTGCTGGGACTGCTGCTGATCTCTCCCCTGCGGTACCAGCGGTGAAACCTCGATGCCTCCCAACCACTGGCCAGACACAGAGTTCCCAGAGTGTTCTCTGTGCATGCGCAGGGAATGCTCTTTTACTTTTGGGGGGATTTAAATATCCCCTGTATCTTTTTTTAAACTTTTAAGGTTCTTCTGCATACCTTCTCTTTGCCCCCTAGGTGCCCCCAATGTGCAGCTTTAGATAGCCTTGGCTATTAGATATATAGATTGCTTTCAGCACCAGTTGCCACCACAGCACAATGATCTTCATTCTGTCACTGAAGGTAAGGTGTGAGTATGCAAGAAAATATTTTTAAATGATATGTTAATTTCAAAAAGCATCCTATTAAGCAAAGCTTCTTTCCTGAAATGTTTAAGTAAGCTATTAAGAGTTATGCATAACTTCACTTCTTGACATTTTGTGGTTGGCTTTGCCTATTGTTGCAGCCATTTTGTGGTTGTGCCTCCAACCCGGTGTCAGAATTCCAAAGTTGCCCACAGGTTCAAAAAGTCTGGGTCCCTTGTTTTCCACTGGACTCAACACTAAATATCATTTCCCCACAACTGGGGAACAAGGATGGAAGGAAGAGGTGAGAATTCTTCCTTGCGTCTTGGGCTGCAGTCAGATGTGCATTTTAATCCACTGTTGCCCCACCTCTAATTGATCCAGAGTATTTTATAACAGAGAATACTGATCAGAGAGCTTTTATGCCATTCTTGAGTGATCAGACACATATCAGACCCTGCAGCCAAGGACGGTTGTTGCCGGCCATCTCTTAAAAATAGCTTTCCCCTCAAGCATGCCCACAAGCGCTGCTATGTCTCTTGGGATATGTAAATTCATGGGGCCGTCGGCCATTTTTTAAAAAGTTTAATCTCTAGGCATGCGGTCAAGTGCTGATCAGCCTGCTGGGACATGTAGTCTCCCTCTCTAAACTTTTCTATGTACCTCTTCCCCAAAGAACAGGAAAAAGCTGAAGTACAGGGGTATTTTTATTTGAAAGTTTCTATGCAGAAAACAGTGTTTAGAGCAGCCCCTGTAGGAGAGGGGGAGAGAGAGAGTGGTGCGAATAAGCAGTGGAGCGCACTTCGCTAACTACTAAAAAAAATGGCGGTTGAAAAACAAGAGTCTTGTCAGAGCTCCCTGACATACTGAAACCAGCTCAGTCCAAAAAGAGTGGACTTTTAACAGGTATCAAATAAACATGCAGTAAAGCAAGGGGACGGGACACAGATGACTGGGGAATGACAGACGGATGTTGCTGTCTGATCGTGCACTTTGAATCTGTAAGGGAACAGCAATGGCAACGGATCAAACTGGACGTCTGATCACTTCCTAGGAAAGGCAATCTCAAATCTTAAATCAAAGCCTGACAGTTGCATCAACCATTTTTGTCCAAGGGCTTATAAAAACTACATATCTTCTGTGTGCTTGTAACTACAGGATACAACTCTTGTCAGCCTAAATGATGAAGAGGAATGCTATATGCTGCCTTTCAAATTGGAATTAAACCTGTAGTCTGAGTAAAATCTGCCTTTAAGCCTTAAAATATGCAATACCGCCTCACTTCCTACACTGACCTCTGAGCAGTGGAACAACCTGCTTCCCCAGGCTGATCATAAAATGAAAGAGAAAGAGATTTGAAGTCCAAGGACGTATCTACTGTACAAATCCTATATCAGTTTTATTTTCCAAAAAGTTATGACTATTCCTGAGAATCATAATTTGTCAAGAATGCTGAGAATTCCCTGTTAGATGCTTCTAGTCACCTTCCCCAAACTACAGATCTACAATTCCCAGTGTGTCCCGAGGGAAAAAGCGTATGACTACTTTAAATATGAAGACAAGATAGTTCCTGATAGACATATGAGTGAAGGAGATGAGTGCTGCAACTGAAGTCTCACTTGGCTCTAACAAAGAGGCAAATAATGCACTTATTGTGGCCATACACTGGGCTCCCCAGTGCAGTGCCCGTGGGCACCATGGCACTCACTGAAACCTTTCCGGGTACCCCCCAAGTGTTTTAGAAAGAAAGTGGGGCCAGGTGGGGCTTGCACTCAGCAAGGCTTTTGACTGGCTGTGAAGATTTTTAAAAACATTGTTTTATTGGTAGCTGCCACCGCAGCTCAGTGATCAGTCACCATGTGACTGAAAGTAAGTTGAGAAAGCCACTATGCAGCTGGTTCCACCTCCTGCAGCAGTCATTCTATGGATGTGATCACCACACTGTGCCAGAATTCCAAATGTTCCTGCAGGCTCAAAAAGGTTGGGGAGCCCTGCCACACATGGTTTCTATGAACAAAGTTATCTGAGAACATACACACGGATGAAAAAGTGCCCTTTACTCACACACTGTTCACTCTGAAGTTTAAATGGCCTTTACTTTGGCCAGCTGTCCTCATTTTGCGATGCAAATGGGAGGGAAAAAATAAGGAAAACAACATCTTACAAGTTACTTATGTTTAATGCTTGAAAGTTTGAATGCACAAACAATAATCTACCATTAGAGAAGTACTTGTGGTCAATACAATGCATTAGAACTATGTACAATGACACAGTTTAGTATCAAAATCTTTCTACACTGTAGAGTATTACGAAACTGTTAATGACATCAAACACTGAGCACTTAAAACACAATTTTTTTTGCTACCACATTTGGAACTTCAATGAACAGTCCATTTCAACTTGCAGCATTAACCCATTTCTAGTATGAAATTAAGTAATTTTCTACTTACACAATAAAGGTTTATCTACACAGTTCTTTTGATTTTGATCCATAGCAGCAAAGGCACTGTACATCAGCAGATCCACAGACTTAAAGATTTTTTTTAAAGCATTAAAAAAAATATGTCACAGGTCATAGTTTAACAGCAACAACAACAACATAAAAAGATAACACAATGTTTCTGGCACAATGGCTCAGCCTGCGTCCGTTTCAGGGACGTTCAACTAAGACTTGGATAGAACTGGCGGTAAATAAAGCAAGTCCTTCTCCCAAGTGAAAATCCATTCTGTTCCGCACTTCAGAATGAGTGCTCTTCTAAATCCTACCTCTAAGGTCCCCGCTTTTATAGTTTGTGCACTTGTAGAAATCCATTCCCTTCTCAGTGCCATTTCCAATGAATATATCAAATATTTTTCTGTACTCTTTGTAACTGCAAAATTGCCCAAAGACACACATCTCCCTTTTCAAAGAAATGTGGCAAAAATGTCCAGGAGGGATGAAGGTGATTCTTTGAGACAGGTTATTGTACTTCTTGCTGAAACACACAAAAGAGAAGTGATATTAAAAAACCTGAACCACACACTGTATTTAAAGGTCTCAAAAGCATAACATTGTATGTAGCTCTGTTTACAAACCACGTAAAATGGCAAGTTATTACAGAAGTGAAGAGTACTATTGTTTGGGAGACAAGTATTTGGTGTCTTCTTTAGATGCATTTAAGCCAGACCAGGAATTAGGCAACTATTAAACTTGCCACTGACAGTTATGGCATTTGCCCCCAAACATGGTATTCTGTAGGTGGGATGGGCAAGATCTTGCACCCTTATTGTGCTTTAGCTTCATTTTCCTAGGAGGCTGCTCAACCAAGCAATAACTTATTATTTGTAAAACAAGAGCAGTTATTAAGGCATCCACTTAAGAACAAAAGTGGCTAATAGTGAACAGTAGATAATATTCACTGTTTTCATTTTTGAATTTCCATTTACCCCCATGGGTGGCATGCTAAGCATAATCTCCTCCCTGGGGTACATTTACATGAATGGGGCCTATCAGCGCTGGACTTTACATGTGTAGGTCCTGCACATTTTGTGTCCATCTGTAGATACTTGGAGGCCGCAGAGCAGGACAGGCAGGCCTAATGGATGAAGTGAGAGAAGATTATCTTTTTCTACCATGTACAGTCTTTGTCGCTCTAGAAGTTCATTCAAATCAGGCTATTGCCTCCGACAGCACTTATGCATTATTTCTCAAAGTGCCACCTAATGAAGAATTTATTTGTGATCAGAGCTCCTAAACAGCCGACATCCTCCCTCCCTTAGTAATACATTGTACTTTTCCTTCTTTTCCCACAACCACCCATCCCCCCAAAATATAAATATAAAAACAAAAAACAAACGCACCTTTAAATCCAAGGCAGAAGCAGATTACTTTATTTAGTCAGTTCCTTGTTAGAAAGTTTTCTTTTAAACAAAATAAATACATTACAGCTATAATACACAGTTAAAAGAGTCAGTTCCCTGTTAAGTATGCTTATTCCATCTTCTTCCAAGTAGATTGCTGGAGATTTGGTATTATAGGTTCTTAAAGAGTATTTGCTACTAAATAGCAAGTTTGGTGGGCAAAATTCCAGGTTTTTGATGAACATTTTCAGTCCTCAGTTTGTTGAGAGAAAGGAAAAAAGTAATATACAGCAAAGTGCTACAAGGAGGAGTACGATTTGTCTCTAATAAATAACTTCATAGACTGTAGCTTTCTTGTCCCCAGAGCCAGTGACAATGTATTTGTCATCCACAGAGATATCGCAGCTAAGCACAGAAGAGGACTCTTTGGACTAAAGAATCAGAGTGAGAGAGTGAGAGAGAGAGAGAGAGAGAGAGAGAGAGAGAAACAGAGAGAAAGGAGAGTGTTATTAACCATTCCTTGTACCAAACAGTTCCAATATTTCTGTAAAGAAAATGCTTTGTACAAATACGGAAATCTAAGATGGTTAAGCCACATTCATTACTTTCTCTAATTTATTTATTTATCAAATTTATAGGCCGCTCTCCCTGCACGCAGGCTCAGAGCGGCTTACATAGCTTGGCTAAAGCCAAGGTGCATATGTACATTAAAATCAGTTAAAACACAATAAAAGCAGCAGTCATAACAATAAAGTGTTCAGTAAGTTGAAAGCATGGCGTGGAATGTATGCCCAATGTTCTCCAAATGCCAGGCTTGATGACACCCGCGGCCGGTCCCAGCCCATATGGGCTGGGGTCGGTGGTCACAGAGTAGGGGGTGGGGGGGATGGCGGCCCCTATTTGTAGGCCTGGTGGAAGAGCTCTGTCTTGCAGGCCCTGTGGAACTGCATAAGGTCCCACAGGGCCCTGATCTCCTCCGGGAGCTCGTTCCACCAGTAAGGGACCGCCACCGAAAAAGCCCTCCCCCTAGTGGCAGCGAGCCTGGCCTCTCTGGGGCCCGGGATGACCAGACAATGTTGTGCCCCAGACCGTAGTGCCCTCTGGGGTATATGTGGGGAAAGGCGGTCCCTCAGGTAATTCTTTCATCTTTATGTCCTCTTCCATAAGTGTTGTGACCCTATTCTGTAGACTTGAGACAATGACTAATTAATGAAACTGGTTGTCTAAGTACAGTTCCATACATACCAAACCCCCACAAAAAAACAGTTGCAGACTAGTACAACATGGAACTGCTCAAAAGTGGTTTTGAGATACTTGTATTCAGGAAACACAATGAAAGTAATCTGGGCTAATGATCACACAATAAGAACTGGACAGGAATACAGGGGAATGGAGTGGGCCCACAAGCAAAGATCTTAATTATCTTAATCTGAGCAGGCCTAGCTAGACCCATATCAAAGAAACAAGTGTTTAAATTCTTAATGCACTTGTGTTCAGTGTTCCCTCTAAGCTGAGTTAGTGTGAGCTAGCTCGCAGTTTTTTAGCCTCCAGCTCACAGATTTTTGTCTTAGCTCAGGAAAAATGGCTCCGGAGCAAACTAATTTATGCAGTAGCCAAATTGCTTGCTCACAACTTTAATGCCAATAGCTCGCAAAGTAGAATTTTTGCTCACAAGGCTCCACAGTTTAGAGGGAGCATTGCTTGTGTTACCCCAACACATAGATGTGGCAGGAAGTTGTATATAATTGCAGCTCCTTGGCTCACACAGATGTTTATTTAGATAGTCACTGCATGCATAAAGTGCTATTAAGCACAATGAAATGATGCTGCAGTTAAGAGTGATGTATTTCAACTATGCTCAAATCTCTATTCACCATGAAGTTCCCTGGGAGACCTCGGGCCAGTCACTCAGCTTCTTCTACTCGCAAGGTTATTGTGAAGATAAAATGGGGATGTATACGTATACTCCCCCATGCTCCTTTGACTAAGGATGCAGGATAAATGTGGGATATAAATGTGACATAGTCAGTAGTCTTAGTTAAAACAAGACTTCTCTAACAGCCTATTATAGGAGTTGGGAGAAGAAGTTTTATTATGGTTGGAGATCTTATTGGACTATAAGCCTGCATATTGTACTATCTTTTCCACAATATATGTTTGTTGCTTGGGTTTGATTTGGGGAATGATAGTAGGCATCAGGGCAACCAGATAGTGAGTTTGGGGAATGATAGTAGGCATCAGGGCAACCAGCTGATCTGTTAGGAAGGATGCAAAAAGTTACAAATGGCCTGCAGCTTGCCTTGGAAAGTGACAATTTAACATATATGAGTTGTACTCTTTAACTGAATCTTTCTCCAAGTAATTTTGCAGTATTTATTCTTGGGGACTTTAAGCAATATTTAAAAACTTCATCAACCTCTGAGTAGGGGTATGCAAAAAAACCCTGGTATTTTTGGGGTTTGTGTATATTGAACCCAAAAAATATCAGTATCTCACGATATTCCCAAATCCCAATACTAGTATGGTATTCAGATTCGGTAAATATTTGGGAAAACTGATTTTTTTTGGCTCCATTATATCCTGCGGGGACCATTAGAGTCAATGGTCCCCATGGGCTATAATGGAGAATCGATCTGGGGCTATCTGGGGCTCTGGGGGGGATTTTTTTTTAGATAGAGGCACCAAATTTTTATCATAGCTGCTGATGCCTCCCCTCACACACACACACCCCGTTTAAAAAAGATTAGATCAGGAGGTCCAATTCTATCGGTCCCCAAAGAAGATGCCCCCATCCTCTTGTGCTGTTAATGGAAGAGGGGAAAGGCATTTAAAGGAATTGTGGTCCCTTTAAATGCCTTCTCCAAGCCACATGACTGTGAGAAGAGTCTGAAGGTGTTTAAGGAGCTTAGTCCCTTTAAACACTTTCTCCAAGCAATGAGTTCACCCAGAAGGCATTTAAAGGGACTGCAAGCCCTTTAAATACTTTTTTAGGTTTGGCCACGAAAATCCTGAATATTTTTGGGACTTTCAGGGCTTGGCCATTTTGGATAGCCGAAATGCAGCCCCATTCGGTAACTGACTTTAAAAATACCCAGAAAATACCAGTAAAGTATTTTCCAGATATTTTTTTCAATTCAGTTTATACCGAATGCACACCCCTACTTCTGAGGTTTCTAGCTTTACACTAAATCAATTCCCAGTTCCAGCACCTAGCCAAGAGTAATAATATTGCTAAGCCTTTCTCCTATGTCTTACTCTTAAAATTTTGAGAGAATCTAGCCAGATAGAAATGGTAACTTTCTATTGGGATATATACACATTAAAGAGCAATATCAAGAGGAATTTTACTTTTAATGCAAAATGTAATTTTTATTTATTTATTTATTTATTGAGATTTATATCCCGCCTAGCCAGCGTGATATAGAAGAAATCCATCAGACTCTGATGGATTATTTTTAATGTATAATCATATTTTTATTTGCACAGCTCTTTTAGTTTGTAAAGCCACTTCAAAAGCCTGTATTGGCTGAAGAGTGCAGGATATGCATTTTGAATGTAAATAATCACAAAACTGAGAACAAAAACCTCAATTGTAGTTGTTTATTTTTTAATAAACATGGCACTTCATACATAAACTTGTGAAACTGGGAAATAGCTAATACATCTGCCACTCCACATGGGAAACCAGCTAGGCAGTGTTTTGAAAGATGGCATTTCTGAAGCACAAACTTATGTTTGTGGCACATGGAGGTGTGGATTACACAGGCTGAACTACAGGAAAGGCTGATGATGGGTGCATCTGCTCTGAGGTGTGTTGGAAGGGGTGGGGGAGCAGGTAATGTTTGGTTTCCCCTGATTTTACCTGAAATATACTTGCTCCATAAGGTGTTCTCCATGCATTCAGAAGATTATCTTTTCCAGTGCTTACAAACCATTTGCCTGAAATCAGATATTACAATTAGAAGCTGCTGGAAAAAAAGATCATTTTAATTTCCTCAAACTATATCCTCTCTATTCCCCTTCTTGGTGGAAACAACAATACGCACCAGAGCTCTTTAACCAGAATATGAGGTATTAAAATTCAGTCATGCCCATAAAATCATACTATATCTGACACCTGATTCCCCCTTCCCTATTTTCAGATGATGTGTGTTTGGCAAATGGAAGAAACTACTAGCATATATACAATTGCTTACCGCAATGAGCGAATTTCAGAGACAACACGCAACTCTCATGAAGATGCAATTGATACTTGTCTGGTTTAGTGACATGCAGGACCTCCACATTGCTGTTCTCCATCCCTACAGCCAACCATTCTCCAGTTGGGCAATAACCCAGTGAAAAGATCTGAAAATAAAAAAGCCCATAGCTTGATGGTTGAAAGGTGGACATAGGATGCTTTTGAAAAAAGACTGTTTTGGTTCTACTTGAAACAATGGACATGTTTTTGTTTACCACAAAACATTTTTTACAATCCAAATCAGACTGCTGTTGTACATTAAGATGCCGCAGCTCACATAAACAAAACTAATCAATTAAGGGTATTGTACACAAGGTATTAATCAAGATCTCAAATTTATTTCTGAATTGGGCTAAATTAGATGTTTTTAAACATGACCTTGGAGAAAGAGCTACAGAAAGGACAACTTATCACCAAGAGGAGCCATTTAGTCTGGCAACCATATACTAATAAAGACTCTCTGCTGCTCCTTGTAGTGGTGGGGGAAAAGACTTGGGTCAACCCAAGCTTATGATGCTTTTGGGCGGGGATGTGGAGAGAGATTTTTCTACCCAATGAAAACCAGTGAGGAAAACAAAGGATTCTTCTGTGGGTGCCCTTCAAGACTGCTTGATCTTTTTTATAAAAACTAACATGGCTTTTAAGAGACAGCACCTGTGATGTGAAGTCATGCTGCTGTAGCTGTCTTCCTTCCCTCAGATCCCAGGATCTCACTGTATTGTCCAGGCCTCCTGTCCAGAGCTTAGTGCCATCATTAGAAATGTCAATACAGCTGGCTCCATCTGTATGGCCCTGGAATTGTCTGAAAATGTCAAGTGAGGAGAAGAGTGAAATATGGAGCAAGCACATGTGCTTTGGAGATACGTCTGTTTTGAGACGTGAGTTTCAAAGTGCTTCAGTACTAATTTTTAAGTGTGAAAGGTGTTCTGAAATCAAAACACAGGTGAGAAGGACAATACCTTTAGAGAACCAACCCATTTTCTGTTTGCTGGAAACAAGCTTTTGAATTACAATTAACTCTTCTTCACAAGCTTAAGCATCTTCGTTGAGGACATTTGGCACACTGTCCTAAATTTACCATCATCTTACAGCAACTTCAATGCAGAACAGTCTGCACAGGATTATTAGCTGACGATGTTACAAATTTTCATGTACAATTTACTCTTCAGATTCCGTACATGTTATTAGTTTCAGCTTAGTTATCCTTTCACTGGAGGTAACTGCAAATCAATGTGTACCTAAGAATTCCCAGCATGAAGCTGCTCAGAATCTTATCTGTATTTAATTAGGTTTAAAGCCTGGTGACCTATCCAGAGTTCCCAGGAGCAAGTTACACTTACACATTTTTTTTTTTAGAAAAAGGTATTCTTTCCCCCCAAAAGACTCATAATGCAACAACAGTGGAGAAACAGGGTAGGAAGATATAAGGCCACAAATGACTATGGATAATAATTCAAAGTCACTCATCATTGCAATGATTCCCATTTGGTGGATTACAGCTAATCAGGAAATTGTCTCTTGACAGAACGGAAAGACTCCAAGCACACAACAGACCATAGAAATGGCCCCACACCAATGGGATGATGAGTACGAAATGTTGCATGCAGGTACACAATTTTTTATCAGGCTCTTTAGGTTCTGGCTGCTTTTTATGTATGGCTCTACCGATGTGACACCACACAGGCAAATACAGGTTATAGTCAAGACATTCATCACAGCCTGACAATCCAAGCTTGGTTGACCTACCTGACTAGAGTCTGATTGTGCAGATCCCATACAGCAATGTTTCCATCACTGCAGCAGGAGAAGCAGACCTTGGAGTCAGGGCTGATTGCTAGAGCATAGCAGGCAGGAGCGGAGGACGTCAGTTCCGCTTTGATACGTGGAGTTGGAGCTGCCAAGTCCCAAATGGATAATGTGCTGGCTTCCCCACCGACAATCAGGGTGCGGCCGTCTGGGAGCAATCTGCAGGAGCGGATGTAGTTATCTCTGTTCTGTGGAGACAGAATCCATCAAGAGATTATTCATGAGGAAAGGAAAACAGCATTAACATGAGAGCAGAAATCCATAAAAGTATTGTATTCCCTCTTGGCTTTAATGAGCCATTTATACTTATGACAATGATAAAGTGGATTAATGCCAGAAAATTACACGACATTAGGGAAGTACTTAAACTTGATCTACAAAATTCAGCAGTGAGAGATATTTAATCTTAATTAGCATCAAAACGCACAAACCCGCGCCCAGCCCCAAACAGTTCAAAGCTCGTGTAGTTGAACGCTTATGTGGCTGGCTACACTGAAAAACAAAAACACAGAGCCCACTGCTTTGATTCCATTAGTTTAACCCCTCAAAGGAGATTAATACAGCTCTCAGCAAACAATCACTTCATAAGTCCTGCCGCCAATGGCAAGAAAAATTCTGAGCATTCAGACTGAGATCTGGCAAGCATTTTTAACTATATAATATTTTATTACCCACAGATTAACAGCCAAACCGCAGCAGAAGACGTCGTACCACAGGGCAAACGACACAGGAGAAAAGTTCCTAATAAATGGTGGGTCTGGTTAGCATACATAAATAATTAATACGTTCCTATATAATATCTTTAGGGAGATTTTTGCTGTGTCATATGCTGGGAGGGGAGGAAAGTGAATCATGCTTTAGGCCCTCATACTAGAATAGGACGGGATGTAGTGTCAGAGCTGTAGGGGCATACTGGTTATAACACAGCTTTAAACCAAATAGTACTGGGTTCAAATCTTATCTCTGTGAACTGATTAGTACATCATAGGGAAGCCATTACAATTATCTTGGGCACCCTACCGCCAATATGGGGAAATATAATTCTGACCTCCTTGACAGGACTGTCACAAGCATAACTGAAATAATGTATATAGAATTCCTGAGACTCTTTAAAGTGTTTTTTTTTTTAATGACTAAGCATTGTTATCGTCCTTGGATACATGCACACCATTACCGGATTATTACTAAGGTCTTCCCTATCCTCTAAGGCTGAAAAGAGTTCCATTATTATTAAGATGTTGCAGAGAAAGAGAGAGAGAGAGAGAGAGAGAGAGAGAGATCACAACATGATTCTGTGGCTCCCAGAAGCTTACTCAATGAGATTGGAACATCAAAAAGAAGTTTGTCAACACTAATTAAGCCAGTACATTTAAGTCACTGTAGCCTCATTGCGTTAATGGAAGTACTGTCATGAATCCAAATGTTCCAAGCTTGATGAAAACTTCTGCAGAGTACTTGCCTGCCTTTAAATGGTACAGATTTTTGATTCAGGCAACAAATTTCAATCTCTATCACAATAAGTTTTTCTCTCTTGGCTACACGCAAAACTAAACATTTTTTTTTGCTTTAAAAACACATTAAAGTATATTGCTTAAACTGAGAGATTCACAAACTATGCCATCAGAGCTGGACCCTCTTATCAAAAAGGACATGTCCCAATGAAACCCAATTAAATTAAATTCCACAGCTTAAAATATGTGATTAATGGATCAAGCAGTCGGTAAAATGGAATAATAAATGCTTTTTAAGCCCTGCTGTAAAACAAACAAACAAAACTACACAAAGAAACATGAAAGTGGACAGTTCATTTACAGCTTCTATAACCACTAATGATGATTATGCCCTTCTATGGCTGTCTTGTCAACATCACACTTTCTACCCTGCCCTGCTTGGAACATGCATTTTTACTCACCAGACAATCCAGCTGAGACACTGGGCTTTTGTTCCCTGGATGGCTGATATCCCAGACTTTGACACAGCCTTTCCCACCAGTATACACATGTCTTGTAGGATTGCTGATGGTCACTGCACATACCACTTCCCCATGGTTCAAGGTGTTAATCTGCCGAGCATGGCGTGGGATGCCTGGCCCAATAAGGGCATCCGGAGGGAAAGGAACAGGCTGCATTTGACCATCAGCACTAACGTGAAACGAGTAAGCTCTGGGGGGGGGGGGCAGGAAAAAAGAAAAACATTTTAATTAGTCACACTGAAGAAAACTGGTATAAAGGACATTCTCCAAAAAAACGTCCACAGTGATGTATAACTTGCCTAGTCACATGCCAGGTTTTTATAGGCCTGCACTTACTGTTTGACACAGGCACCGAGGAATTACGTTTGTTTCAGCAACAGTGCCAAAATGGCAGACCAATCAATGCTGAACTGACATGGCAACAGTCAGCCTCACCAGGAAGAACATGCTGTATGAGACTGCCAGTTCGGTCACTTGTGAATAACCTATCAACAGCTTCATCTCAAACACCCTGCTAGGGAGAACACTTCAGTGGTCAAAATTTTGTTCTAAAATGCGATGTGCTAGAGCACTTCTGTCACTGAACACATCTTTATTGAAGACACAGCTGGAGCACATTATATGGAAATATATAGTCACAGAAGCAGAGAGAAACTAGCTGTTTTGTAAAAGTAGTACCCATGTGGAAAACTCACAGGCCTCTGAAGATAGCTTATAAATCTCTTGGAAGGGAGCTTTGCCTACTTTATTTGTGGCACTGAAGCTGATGACTGATCAGCAAGTTTTATTTAAATACTTTCTGGCATTTTTAAGCAGTACACAATGGCATTTGCTCTGGGTTTTTTTTGTATATGCTTGCATATATTTAGGGCTTTGAATGGGCAAAGCCATGCTGTAAAAGGTAAATTGGCATACTTCCATTAAATTGTATAAAATCATGCCAGAGAACAGCAAACTGAGGCTCTAGTTGATGGCCCCAAAGATCATTCTTCTATTGGATCCTCTTCAGACTTCTTTGTATCTTGAGTAATATCTTTTGAACAGTAGTGAACAGAACTACCTTCTCTCACCAACCCCCTCCAAAATTCTACTTAACCATTAGAGACATAAGAACTCTGCTTTTATTGAACATAACTCCAGCTACCAGACATGTAAGATGGAAGCAGCTCAAAATGAAACAAAGCGAAAGTTCAAAATGTGTAGAAAGAAGAGAAATTAGTACTCTACCTCATGTCAAGTTTGTAAGAAGAAAGCGGAACAGTTATTAACTATTCTCGACAGCTTTGTACTTTACTTCCATAAAGGGAAGTGTAGCACCATAAATGTACAAATGTCTTGGATCACTGTGTTATTTTCTCTTTGCTTAAAGAGAAGTGAGAGTGAAAACTTCTTCATATTAATTACACAATCCCTTTCTTCCTTGCTCCCAGGGAGCCAAGCTTGTTACAGTATGTCACCTTTTCTGGTCAGCTCTATCAAGGATGTATTTGTACATTACGATATCATAATTCTTTTCAGTATTTTCAATCAAACAGAACATTTCAGTGTTCCTTCCTTTGCACAATGCTGTTTATGGAATCCAGTAAGTCTGCAATTGATTGCAGGGCTTGTTTTGTGCACAAAGGAATTATTTTTAAACCAAGAGGCAGAATATAGAAGACACGCACACCAGAGAACCCTTTGCAATTTACATTTCTGTGCCAAATCGTGCAACCTTAGTCCAGCACGTCCAAGTGCAGAAGTATAACCCCATCCCCATGCCCTCTTTTATCCACAGCATCTGATACCCTTGGCGAACATTCACCTATGGGAAAAACTGCCAAATAGGCTTTTAAGATTAAAACAAGGATTAACCACCCTCTACCATATATGGAATTCAGTATTGCAGAGGAAGGAAAATGAACAAAGCTTAATAATATGATAGAGTTGGTAGGTTTAACACTCACGGTTTTCCTCCTGGGATGCCTGTCAGGTTCGGAGGGATGCCTGGGACTCTCATATGATGATGTGGATCGAAACCAACCTGAAGTTTTCGCAAAACAGAAAGAAGAAAGTTCACAGCATTATTAGAAAATGCTAACATTTCTACCTGCTCCTCTTCCAAATTTCACTCCCCTCAAAAAATAAAAACAAAAGATGGATCCTGCTGAAGGTCTACCTAGCCAAATACTCTGTTTCTAACAGTGCCCAGACCTTTTCCTCTCAAAGGTCTACAAGCAGAAGATAAAGCTTTCCCCTCTTGTATGCTCCAAGCACCTCAATCTTTAGATGTACATTGCCTTCAGGAGGCACACCTCCTCATGAGACAACCTGCTCCCTACATACAACAATTCAAATCCCTTAAAATATAAATGAACAGAGAGCATAATTGGCAATACCCATTTTTTAAATTCAATCTGAGACCAAGCGCATAAAGAAATCAAAGAAATGTAACATCCTAAGGTTATAGAATATTTTAAAGTTCTCAATTAGAAAAAGAATAAAAAGTACAAAAGAACCCACTTATTTTATGAACTTATAAAAAGAGAAAAAGATAGGCAACACCATTCCCTCAGCTGCTGTTTGCTCTACTGCTATTCTCCTTCCTAGTCTGACCAAAGAGCAATTCTTACACTGCAGCCCTTATGTGAAAAACAACTGAAAATGCTTTTTCACTGTGGTGTTTCTGTTCAAGAAACACAAAGAACAAAAGTTTCTCACTATGTGGATTGCCTCTATTGCCTAGAGTATGGATCTCAAATCCTGCCCCTTGAATACCTGTAAAGCTGACTCACCAGTTGTGCCCCTTGAATACCTGTAAAGCTGACTCACCAGTTGTCAACCTAAACAAAAGATAGCCGCTGCAGCAACAGGACCCTGGAATTCGTTTACAGGGTCTCTCTTCCAAATATCTAACAGGTAACAGGGGAATGAAGCTTTTTTTCCACATACACACATTCTGCTTAAAAGCATAGTGTGAGAACTGAATTCACAAGACTTACTAGAAGGACTCAAGAGGAAGCTGATGTCTCCACAGAAAGCATTTCTTGCTCTCTCATGCTTTGAACACTACCTTGAATGAAAATAAGACCTGCCCCATTGAAAAACAAGAGAGAGTACAAGTGCTTACCACAGGAGACCTCCCATAAGCTGCAGCCGCTGCAGCCGCTGCAGCCGCTGCACTCATTTGAGGAGAGATGTTATGCAGGCCAGCGTATGCAGCTCCAGGGCTAGTCAGCTCACCGTTCATTCCAGCATGTGGTACTATTCCAAATGGTGCAGGGTAAGGACAAGGTACTGCCATGGGTGTTCTTAGGCCTGAAGCTACAAAGGAGGACACAAGGAATTTAACCAATAAGAGAATATTATGAGAATGTTGTTGGGGAAGGAAGGAGCAAATACTCAGTTTCAATAAAAACCAGTAATATACTTCAGTTGAACATCTGTACTTCAGTGACACCATTTCAGACCACTGCTGGGAGACTGTGTAGGAATGCTACCTGTACTTACACTGTGGAGTATTCAAACGAGGAAATTTCACCAGCAATCTGAACTGGAACAGTCCAGGAAAGACTGTGGCTTGGATCCACAGGTAATTTTCGTGGGCAGAAGGGATTTCCATCTGTAGTAAGTGACTTTGTCACTGTTCCTCTCCCACTGCAGCCGAAAATGCCCACTTAACATGCTACTTCTGAGGAACAGGGAACCCCCAGGAACAGCATTAGGGGGGGAGTCAGCATTTTTCAGCAGGAGGGGGAACTGGCAAAGATAACCCCAGCTCCATCCATGGATATCTTCTCATTGATCCAAACCTGTACACCACATGACGTTTCTGTTCATTTAAATAATCTCCAACAGAAACAACCATTAGAGGTGACCATTCTGTGTAGTGTACTTCTAATGTTCAATGTGCTTTGCTAGCTGCATTACATTCTTCTTCACCACAGCTTTGTGAGATGGACCATTCTACTCCACAGTGACAGAGATACTGTGACTTGACAACTGACCCCAGATCCAAACCCCAATACTATATCCATTTAAAGCTCAGTGGCTGTCAGAGGGCAGCACATTTAAAAGCCCACTCCCAGGCATCCAATCTCTACTAACCTAATGGGTCGACGCCTGGTGGCTTGCCAGGCACAGGCCTCAATCCAGGTGTAGAATTACTGCCTGGAGTAGGAGCATCAGTCCGTGGAGTGGGAGTACTTGATTTAGAAACAGGGGTGGTGGACTTCTCATTCTAAAATGGAAAAAGAAAAAAAATCTTTAGTTTCACCATCAGACAATGACATGAGGGTTGCCCGACTTGTACAACCATCATACATGAGGGTTGCCCGACTTGTACAATTATCCTGTGGCAACTTATGCACAAGCCACAATGGTTCTATTGGTATTCAAACCCTGTTTTTCCTATGGGTCACTCAACTATAGCAAAGGTAATGCTACTTATGTAGAAACTTATGTACTAAATTCAGTCACTTACACAGCCTGAAGAATAAAACAGAATGTTCTGGGAGATTCATACCTGGATGCTCCCAAAGTTTTTACTATGCTAACAGAAACTGTACCAGGGACCTATTTATATGGGGCTACATGAGGGTAAAAGAAGAGGGAGTTGAATACTGTTTCCTCCATGAGATTTTGTTGACTGAAACCTCTTCCTCCCAACCCCTCAAAGGAATAATAAAAAAGGACACATCAGCCAATCACTGATGGGGAGGGGAGGGTAGACTTAAAACTTTTTTTTATGAAAAGGTCCTGACCCAAACCAGATCCCCACACAACTTCTATTAGTATTTCACAGTATGAAGAACCAAACAAGCTCAAAAGATGTCTTGTAACAATGAGATAAGAAAGGATTTCAGCCCAGCTATCACATTTCTAAACTTTGAATTCAGACAATCACCTCCTATCCCCAGCAAAAAATAAAAAATAAAAAGTGCATAATGGAACATAAAGTATATACTAGCTTCTTGAAGAAACCCAATGCACAATGGATCCCACACCCAATGCTCAGTACTTTAACTTGTTCAATGACCTGGTGGTTGTAGAGTCCATCATGCATAAGATATTTTAAGACAATATATTTAATCTTCACCATGCTATGACTGTAAATACCAATAAATGCTTGTGAGGAAGAACACTTGTTACCTGAATTCACCCTTTCTACAGTAGTGGTCTTCAGACTTTCCTGAGCTAGTACTGTTAAGTACGTGTAGCATGATTTTTGAGTTTAGCCTAGGAACTTTGGATAACTAAGGTTTATATAATAAAGGTTATCTAAAGTGGATGGCTACTGTCTAGAAGGTGATTCTCGCCACTTCCAAAGGCTTGTGGATTTTTTCCCTTTCTAAAGGCTACTATTCTTAATGCTAAACGCACATTTGACTTCTTCCACCTCCTAAGTAATGACATAGGAAATGCAAGCATCCTGCAGAGAAGAGTATGAAAAAGTCATGGCACTTTCAGTCCAGAAAGATGATGCCCTACAGTCACAAAAGGAAGAAAAGAAGGGAGCTAACACCACTCTGGGCATGCAAGCAGTCCTTCCTTCTCTGAATTGTGACTAGCTATGCCAGTCAAGAAAGGCTCTTGTAAATTACAGATTATTTTTTAGATAGAAAGTGATTGTAGTTGAACATAGCCCAGGAATACAAATAAAGCCAAGAACCAAATCATGTCCAAGCAGGTAGCTGAATTGACTGTAAACTGCCATACAAAAAATATTCCAAGAACCCCTGTGTGCTCTTATTTATCCACAGAATGGCAAGCTCCCTGATGCAAAAAATAAAATAAAATAAAATAAAGGCATGTACATCATTTCAGACGCTGCTAGCAGGAAAAAAACAGCCTTTCTCCCCAAATATTCTGGGTTTCAATGGTATCTTTTTGTACTGAAAGCAGAGTTTTATATCAAGAATTGCAACATCTCATTATTTTCTCTGTTTAGATACTCAGTGGTGCATACTGACATATGGAGACAGATGTAGATCATACAGTCACTTACAAGGCTAAGTTCTTTGGATTTGGAGGATGGAGTGCTGCTGGAAGATGCTATTGAGGCTGGGCTAATTGGTGCATCTTTCTTGAGTAGACGAGTCTTGTCCAAGCCATTCTCCCTTGGAGAATGGGCTGGGCTTCCTCGTGGAGAGGAAGGATCCTGAAAACAAATTGTAATTATTATCAAGGCATGCTATTTGTTGTGGGTTGGATGAGCAACCTACAGCTCCTTTGTCTTTGCAATGCAACCCATGCATGGCACCTTCCTTATGGCATTCATTAACAGTGGCTAGCCATTACAGACATATTCTCCCCTGCCCCAGGACAATAGGAACAGCACTGTTACTTGGGTCTACAGGAAAGACAATTTATTCCTACTGCAAATTAACCCTCCAATAACAGAAAATATGACATACACAGGCAACATTCAGCTGTATATAAGTATGCCCAATAAATAATGGCACCAAAAGTCCCATGGCACAAACCTCATTGGAAACATCAACCACCAAGTTGTCATCACTCTTCTCGCCATCGCTGTCCTGCATTGAAGAACAAGAAAGCATAAACATCTCTCTGACAGATCCGTTACAAGCAGGTTAGTTCACATATAATTGCTGGAAACAGGCCAGTTTTGGGGATCTTTAAACACCGATTTACAACATTTGTTTAGTTACTGAAGTTATTTAGATTAGAATCTAAATTCAAACTGGAAACATCCAACAGAAACCCTTTACTCACATAACGAGTTGCTATTTCTTTTTCTTCTGTTTTCTGTTTTTTACTGTCAGAGGAGTAATCTGTTGAGTTTCTGTGTTTCTCAGAAGCTCTGAAACTGGCTGAGGGAGACACAGATGAGCTCTGAAATGAGAGAACAAGGAAGAGGGGATTGTTGGTACAATTATCCTTTGATTCAGGTTGGCTTTAGTGCTTATACCTCAAGGAGATGATCTACAAAACTGCATGAACAAGGAGGTCCAAGCTTTATCCAGTTTCTCGCACAATCACAGAGCAGAACAAGAATTACTAGGGAATGTGCAGCCTATGACATCAAGCACGAGGCTGCAGAATTTAATTACAGGAAGGTGTACTTGGTGTGCAGGAATTTCATCTTCCACTGCAAACAGGAGGCTATATGTACTTGCAAATATATTTACTCGATTCTTACAACCAGGTATATTACGAGGCAGCACTTCTGTGTTTCCTTTTCAGGTTGGGAGAAACTGGGTGCTTACTTAAAGGTAAATCTGCTGGTGAGTAGGTACATCCACTTGGACCTGCTTCAACTTAGGCATCTACTTGAACACAGTCTGGGATATCCACTTCAAATTGCAAAATGATGTCCCTTATGATGTTGTGATTTTCTTGTAGGAAGAAATAGCTTTAAAAGTGGATTAGATAGATTCATGGAGAATAGGTCTATCAGTGGCTATTAGCCATGGTGACTACGGGCAACCTCCACATTCAGAGGCACTAATCCTCTGAATCCCAGAGCCAGGAAGCAACATCAGGGGAAGATCTTGGCCTCTGTGCTCTGTTGGTGGCCCTACAAAGGAACTGGTTGGCCACTGTGTGAGACAGGATGCTGGACTAGATAGACTACTGGTCTGATCCAGCAGGGCTCTTCTTATGTTTGAATGCTGCAGAAAAATTAACAGCTCACAATAAAACTAGAAGCGGAGGTGCTTCTCCATGCACTCAGGTTTTTATTCAAGCAAGCGAGGATTCTAGTATGTTTCTAAGAATATGCTGAACTAGTGAATTGACAAAATGAAAAAAAGAAGTTTACCAAACTACCCTACTTAAAACAAACAACTTTAATGCTGAAATGGAATGGTCTGTTGCTTAATCATGAAATGCAACATTTGTTTGGTACCTGGACAAACACTTGAAGTAAATGCCATTGAAATCAATGGTGCTTTCTTCCAAAGTAAAGACAGGTAGCCAAATAAAACAAATTGATGAAGGAAGTGGATTTAACATGTTTTACTACAGTCAGAACTACCTATAATCATGCTCAGGAACCAAGTCACTGATTTTATAAGAAAGAAAAAAAAGTATTATTGTGTATGCATATTGCAGAACTAAAATAGAACATTAATGTTGTGCTATTCCACACAACACAAATGTAAAATGAATACAGGAACTACAATTTGGAACACCCAAGCACGCTACGGCTTGATATGTTGCTGGTACAGTAAGGCCGATGCTTCCATGCATTCTGAAGGAGTACATTATGGAGTCCACAGGGTTCCAGCTTGCTCCCCTTGCTATTTAACATTTACATGAAACCATAAGGAGAGGTCATCCAGGGCTTTGGTGAGATGTCATCAACAGGCAGATAACACCCAGCTCTATTTCTCCTTAACAACTAAATCAGGTGGGTCTGTGAACAGGAGCTCAATCCAGACAAGAGTGAGGTGTTGTTGGTCAATGGAGAAGCTGCCTGGGAACTGCAGAGTCATCCTGCCCTGGAAGGGGTTGCGCTCCCTCTGAAGTAGCAGGTTTGTAGCTATCCAGTATTATTGGATCCCAAACTATGATGGTAGACCCAGGTCTCCTCTTTGGCACACAGAGCTTTATAATCAACTCTGGCTAGTTCACCAGCTATGAGCATGACCTGGCAACTGCAAGTGATCCAAAATGCAGCAGCCAGGCTATTATCAGGGCTGATTACAGGGATCATAATCTTGCCTGCTGCACTGGTTATCAATCTGTTTCTAGGTACAATTAAAAATGCTCGTTCTTACTTATAATGCCCTAAATGGCTTGAGGTCAGGGTGTTTGAAGGACTGTCTCCTCCCATACTATCCAGCCCTCCAGTTAAGATCTGCTTCTCAAGCCCTTTTCTTCAGATGTGAGGTGCATGGCAACTAGAAATTGGGCATTTTCTATGGTGGCACCTTGCCTCTAGAACACACTTCCCCCTCCCCCAATGCCTGCCTGATGCCTATTTTTTTTTTTGGGGGGGGGAGATCAAAACACATCTTCTAACTAGGGATGTCAGCCTCCAGGTGAGGCATGGGTATCCCTGGGAATTACAGCTCATCTCCAGACTATAGAGATCAGTTCCCCTGGAGCAAATGGATGCCTTGGAGGGTGGACTCTATGGCATTGTACCCCACTGAGATCCTTGTCCTCCCCAAGCTCCACCCCCAAATCCTTAGGAGTTTCCCAACCTAGAGATGGCCACTGTAGCCCCCCACTAGTGGCTAGGGGAGACCTGGCACCCCTACTTCTACTAACTCAGGCTTTATTTGGCGTTTTATCTTACTGGCTTTTAAATGGTCAGTTTCCGCTTTTGTGCTGTCTATGTTCGATGGTTTGTTTTCAATATTGTGAAGTGGTTTTAATTCTAAGCTGCTATGAGCAGGACTCTGAAGAAGTGCCACAGAAACATCCTGAATAAATAGTAACATCTGAAAGCAGGAATATATGGATCATGTGTAGGAAGCTATCACTTCATCAACCTATGAATGTGATATAAGCATTACTGGACAGATCCATGCCTCCATTTCTTCCACCCATGAGACAGCTTCATTGTTTCAATCACTCAATGATGCAATACATAGGAAATGATCTTTTCTGAAGGATTTAAGACTGAGAAAAGGGCAGGGCCCATACAACGTCAACAAAACTCAGCGTGCCTCAGAATTTGCGTGCCTTTCCTGCAGACTCTTTCCCTGTGTCCAACACTATTAAAAACTTCAGCTTTTAACACACATCTCTATGCAAATAACCTTATGCATGTTTAAGAATACCCCTGCTCTATTTATATTCATTCCGCAAATTAAGAGAAGGCAGATTATAATTTGAATTCAATTCAGTATGACTCATCTTTTTTTAAAAAGTAATTGGCTGCAATAAAGGGGAAAACTAATTACTGAATGACAATTAGAATGATGGCTAAAGAGCCAAGAGTAAACCACTGCACTGATTTAAACCAAAGTATTTATTTTCATAAATCCAAAACCACATGGATTCATTTTTCTCAATCTAGTTAGCCCCAGTGCCATAAATATCCTTTTAATCTTTGATTTTGGTGCTTAATAAAGTTATAATTTAAAGCACCCCACTAGCATGAGAAAGCAGCTAATTATGACTAGCTCTTTAAAGGATGATCTGCACACTGGGACAATGTATACTGCTTAGCAGCTGAGCGGCTTTCTAGAGTATAATCAGGTACACACATACTTGTAATTATCTATCTAGCTGACCCCCATGCTATAGAACTTATTCGTATAATATGCACACGTATTTCTTAGAAGAAATGGAGAGTAAGAGCCCATTTAATACTTCAAACAACCGGTTTCACAGTCCAGTCCTCTCCCCAGGAACTATAATTCAAGGGGAGGGGGAGTTCTCAGCATGCTCACGAAATGATGACTCCTTGTATTTGGGGGCAACATCATGGCAATTTTATAATTTTAAAGAGTAATTCATTTAAACAAGAAAAATTTAATTTCTCCAAACAATTGCACACTTGTGTATATGGCAATATCAGGGCATTTTAGTGAGAGACAGCTGCTTACATGGGGACAGTCACAGGCCTTTTCTGTTTTGTGCAGGAGATTAGTGGCAGGGAGGGCAAGCATATATCAGTTTTGGCTATCAGCTGCATATTGCACGTAAACCTTGTAAATAAGGAAGTCTGCAAATCACTTGGGAGACACACTCCAAAATAGTCCAGAAATAGCATGCACATTCCACTGGTGGAAACCAACATTACTTAAACTTCAAATATGGCTCTTTATGTTGTTGCTAAAGACATTTTGGTGTGCCTCATACACAGATGCTATCATTATAGTCATAGATGCTATCATTACTGTCACAGATGTTACGTGTGGGATTGTGGACACCCTCTCCAAAAGAAAAAGTTCTCAGATAAATAAATACTTTTTTAAAAAGTGAAGTTACGTTTTTTATAGTCGGCCTTTCTCACTTGGACTCAAGGTGGATCCTTACATGGGCCCAGGATGAATGTGACAAATTGTTCCTCAGATATTATGTCCATAACCAAGTTCTTGGAGACTATCATGAATGTCTGGTAAGTTAGGAGCTGTGGGGTTTTCCCCATGTAGACAGCCATCTTACTGATACATTACTCATATGTAGTTCAAGAAAAACCGTTATGTGGATTACTTAATGAAAGTGAAAAATGCAAATATGTCAAAGCCAATGGTGGAGAGCAGTTCTATGTGCAGGAGACTCCCAAGTTTTGTCTTCAGGTTACATGTTCACAAGTAATCTCCTAGAATCTGGATTTGGGCACATCACCATCAACGAAACTGACCTGAAAGATCAACCCTACGTTCATACAAAGTCTTAGTGAAAATAACCATGGCCAAGAGGTTATGTTTCCATTTGAAAGGGGATCCTCCAATACTACATTGAAGTAATCCCATCAGTTAGATGATCTATCTAGCTTGGGTAAAATGTCTCTTCATTTATTTATTATTTATTTGTTAGATTTCTAGGCCGCTCTTCCCACTGTTGCAGGCCCAGAGCTTACAAGACTTGGGCATGCCAAGATTCATAAAACAATAAATACAATAGGAGTTAAAACAGATTAAAACATTATAGACATAAAAATGTTCAGTACTATTCAGTTAAGTTAAATGGCGAACCGTCTGCCCCAACCTTTCACGGCCCCAATGACAATAGCAATGTCAAGGAGCCAGATGATATTCACTGGGCCCCTTGTTGGTGGTAATAACATGAGGGGGAAAATGGGGGGGGGCAGCAGCCCCTATTGAAAGGCCTGGCGGAAGAGCTCCATCTTACAGGCCCTGCGGAACTGCATCAGGGCCCTGATCTCTTCCAGGAGCTCATTCCACCAGGAAGGGGCCACCACCGAAAAGGCTCTACCCCTAGTGGCAGCGAGCCTGGCTTCTCTGGGGCCTGGTACAACAAGGTGGTGTTGGGCCCCAGACCATAATGCTCTCTGGGGTATATAGGCGGTCCCGCAGGTTGGTCGGACCCAGACCATTTAGGGCTTTAAAGGCGAGTACCAGCACCTTGAAGCGAATTCGGTACGCTATAAGTAGCCAGTGTAGTGCCGCAAGCGCTGGTCGGATGTGCTCCTGTGTAGGGAGATCCATCAGCAACCTCGCCACGGCATTCTGCACCAGCTGCACCTTCTGGATTTGCGACAAGGGCAGCCCCATGTAGAGAGCGTTACAATAGTCTAGCCTCGAGGTGACCGTTGCATGGATCACTGTAGCCAGGTCAGCATGGCTCAGGAAGGGAACCAACTACTGCGCCAGCCTCAGATGGTAAAAGGCCGACTTGGTAGTGGCTGCTACCTGGGCCTCCATAGTCAAAGAAGGATCTAGGAGCACTCCCAAACTTCTAACCACTGGCGCAGGCACCAATGGTGCTCCATCGAAGGCCAGGAGCGGGAGCTCCGACCATAGCCCACCCCGCCCCAAGCACAGGACCTCCGTCTTCGCCAGGTTCAGCTTCAGCCTACTCAACCTCAGCCAACCAGCCACAGCGTGCAATGCCCGGTCAAGATCGTCCAGTCCAGAGCCAGACCGGCCACCCAACATCAGATAGAGCTGGGTGTCATCAGCATACTCCCGCCCCCCGGACAATCTGGGCATGCTCTTCATGAAGGCATGCTTGCAGCAATTAGCAAAAAAACTTAAAGACAATCACATAAATAGTTGTGGCTGTCTTAGAGTCATTAGTTGGTTTTCTATATGCTCATGTACATAAATAACCTTTCATTAGGCTCTATATCAAATGATTTGAAGGAAAGTATGTAAATGGGCAAAATATGTCTTGCCTTAGAAACTGGACCGGATGCCAGAATTTGCTCAGTGACTCCCAGGTATGGAAAGCCTTAAACCATGAACTTGAGCAGTCTCTATTAAGCTTTAAACAATTAACAAGCAGCAGATCTGTATTTTACTCAGCAACTCATCAAACCCTTCCCATGCCCCTTCCAGCCTAACAGTTTTGTGTTTCTTGAAGTCATCCGGAAAGACAACAGGAAACGCAGCAAGGCAGGCAACACAACACTGAGAAAACATGACTGTAAAACTGTCAAGATATTATTTTTCAATGAATCAGTGCCCACTGGTGTAGGAGTATACAAGCTTTGCAATTACAACTAATTTTCAATAGACAATTAGGAAGCTAGCTAAAATCCAGCCTAGATGTTACACTTGCCAAGGGGATTAGAATCTCTTTAGCTAGGCAAGTTTCCCCTCCTGTTATTTTAGTGCATCTTGAGTGCATCTTTAGTGCAGCTCGAGTTTTTTTACTTCATCTGACCAAAACAATTGACAGAGACATCTACAAGATGATGGTACCAATAAATAACAGCTAGGATGGGTGGGTGAAACTCACAGATGGAAACCAACTCTCATACTGAGTGTGATGGCTTCAGGTATTTAAAACAGTATGAGGGTTGGTCCTGACAGGCTGGCCCAATAAGAGAGCACTACCTCATTTGATTTTTTAAAATTACCTTGGATAAAGAAGCAACAACTGGCCCCATAAGATAATATTCCAGGGAAAATATTTTAGTTGTGTTTTACACGTTGTGACCATCAAAAATACTGGAGCAAACCTCTACATCAAACTCATCAGGATCTTCTTGATGATACTACACATTTAAAGAATTGGTGTCCTTTCTTCGAAATGCATACATTTTCCAACACTGTTCCATACTTCTGTGATAAAATGTTTGAGTTTCGTGTGCACCACAATGACATCACCCAGAAATGATGTCATTGCACTAGGCACATTGCCAGGATGCTCTAGCATTCAGCCTGAAAACTCTATGATAACAGAGTTTTCAGGCTAAATGCTAGAGCATCCCTTTGGTGACGTGCCTGGCGCGATGATCCAACCACCCAACCATTTTCTTAATTTTTTACATGGAAGATTTGGGGTTTTGTGCCTTTGGCTGAAAATACTACAACACATTATGCCTACATTTTTACAAATACATACCAAATATATATTTAGCACAAAACACAGATGCATAAGTTACGCAGCCATTATTTGCCAGCATACTTTCTTCTAATCTGTTTGTTTGGCAAGCCAAGGCATGTAAAACTTGACTGGTACAGTAACCATCTCCTCCGCAGCTATTTTCTGTACCACTCAGAGTCCCTATAAAGGCTTCCATCCATCCAGCTTAATATTTAGAACACTCTGTAGGCAATATGGCATAAACTGTGAGATGCCTCTGTTGTGTGGTATGCTAAACATGCAGATGGAAAGTTTCACCTCAACCCTAACTGGCTCAGGAACAACTGCACTGGGACAGACAAAAAGAGACTCTATAAAACCTCATCTACCAGACCAATCCATGACAGAAAGCTAGCTTAATTCCTTTGTCATTATGTTAGGGTGACAACCACCACTGGAAACAGGTGCCAGACATGGCCTGAAATATCTTCCCTGACAACGCACAAATTAATTGATCATAAAGAGGGTAATAGAAACCATCTTACAAAGTCATAAATATCTGGCCAGCAAGAGGGCAGCATCAGTGTGCTGCCTGCTTGCAGTAATTAGTACTTCACATGACTTCAACAAGGCAAGAATTATTATTACCCTTCAACCCCCAATAGCCACTGAAGATTACTTATATTACCATGTGTGGCTTCAAGCGCAACAAGGGGGGGGGGGGGGGAGGGAAGCAATGAAGTAAAGAATAAGCAGAAGCAAGCTGGCCTTTCCTAAGCCACACTGCTGTTTAGCCATCTGAAAGCACCTTGGATTGCTGACCTCAGATGGGCAAAGAACAAAAAGTAACTCAATGAAATTAACAGTAACTGAAGACAGCCCAGAATCCTCCCATGCAATAATGCTAAAAACTCTAGAAACCTTTGCAAAATGCGATCATTCCCTTGTGAAACTTTACAACACTGGGACAATGATATATTTGGAGTGCCATAATTAAAACAATAATTCCCACCAAAGTGGGAATTATGAGATAATTGACCATCCTAAGGTATTAAGCAAGCCATAGTAGAAGCCAAGGATGCTCAGCGCTAAGGTCAATTATAATACAATTATCTGAACGACATTATTGCTGTTATAAAGTCTGCTCAAAGTACAAAGGAAACAATAAAAAATGGATAAAGTACACACAGCAGGAAAATGACCTTAGAAGAAAACTACTTGGCTGACTTTGTACCTGTTTTGAGGTCTGCCAGATATATGAGTGAAATGACCACCCATTAAAGTTGCCAATCTCCAGGTGGTAGCTGGAGATCCCCCCGCTGTTATGATTGATTTCCAGGTGACAGAGATCAGTTCATCTGAAGAAAACGACCACTTTGGAAGATGGACTCTATGATGTTATACCCTGTTGAAGTCCCTCCACACTTAGGTGTGACAATTCAACATATCTAAGGTCACATGGGCACCTCTATACAGCTCCCTTAATTTCAACACTTATGCTCAAACCTATCTACTTCCTGGCCATGCAGTGCTAATAAGCATCACCTGGTGTATATGAGGCGTCTCTTTAGGTGTCTGAAACAACTTGGGTCAAAGCAAACCAGAAGTTATTTTTTGGTAACAAATGCTAGCAGTGAGCTTTGCAAAATCCAAGCACAAACTACTTCCCATTACATGGACCTTCTCAGATAATTAGATTGATGCTAGTAATCTGGGGGTCTGATCATTTCTTCATAATGGAAATCATGATTCTAAAAGGCAATATTTGATGTTTTTATTGCATTTTACCCACTGATTGAATGATGTTAATTCACAATGTCCTTATATAACATAGTGTAGTATACATGTGGTTAATACTGAATAGTCAAAGGATTATGAATGAGATATTGCTTAAAAAAACAAAACAAAAAACAGAAGCTCACATAAAGTAAGCCACTGTCAAAATGACTCTAACAGCAACACTGCATAATAGAAGACACAGTAAAGACCTAAAAAGTCATGTATTCCAATTCTTCAACACAGAAGAAAGGGTATTTGCCCATTATTATTTGGGCTAGGTATTAAGAGTATGATGCAGTGGTTAGTGTTGAAATAGATTAACAAAGTCCTTCTAGGGTTTTAAAAAGAAAAGCCTCAGAAGGCTATGTTTTCAGTGAAAAGGAGGGGTACTTGCATGTACTTAACCCTGTTTTGTTTATTGTTTAATACTTTCTGCTCAGTGGTAAAGTGTCTGACTGGGATCAATGCAATTAGCTTTTACCTCTCTGTATTCCTTTTTTACTCTGCCTGTGCATCCCTGTACACCTCTTGCTCCTGTCTTCACGCTCTCACCTCATGCCAGCTCGCCCACACTGCCCTTTTAAGAAGGCCCCAACCCCCTTTAGGCTCCTGCATTCCATTCCCTGTCCCGTAGGTAAAACTTTAGGAGAAGCCATGCCTACAAAACAGAGGATGAACTGGCAGCTCCAATCTGCCTCTGAAGAACAACTTTTTTTGGCATGTGGAAGACAGAACTGTCAGGCTGTGGGGAGGGGCTGGTGGGAAAAAACTGTAGGGACCACAGAGAATTGTCATAGTGAAATGGCACCTGGATATGTTGAAGCCTGACACAGCAGCCTCAAAATATTTACACCAGTATATGAGGTCACTTTTTGGCCCAGAGTCTTTCACTACCACAGTGTGTTTCCCCTCTTCAAAATTTACATCAGTTTAGCGAAAGACACAGGATTCTGGGGACACAAGACACAAGCCATTCTATATACTCTTGAACTGTGAATCAAATTAATTAGACTATTCTTACCTAAAATGAGTCAGAGGGCTGTGGGGAAAGAGAGCTAAAAGTATAAAATGCTTAATTATAGTTGTTAGAATGGTGACATGTAAACATTTAAGTCATTTGGAGGGTCTTGCAAAGATTTCTCTAGGTTTGTTCCAGTGCCTCGCAGTTAAGAAATACACACACACACCAAGCACTCCAGTATTTGTAAAGACATATCAGGTTACACAGCGCAAATCAATGATACCAGCAATTTTGAAGAATAATTCTGCCAGCATGGGCTGCTGAGTCCCTGGCCCCTTCTGACGCACAAGTGCACAAAGGCCCACTTAACAGGAATTTAAAGTAATGGACAGGGCTGCTACCTAGTGCCACACAGGAGGATGTTTAAACTTAATCCTTTCACTTGCAGTGTCCTCTGCAATCATTGACTGAGGGAATGTAACACAGGTGAGGTCTCGCTGCTACTGAACCTAAAAGGGTCAATGGAGAGAGAAAGTAACCAGCCATGCTGAAGTACAACCAGTGCAAATTATTGAGCAGTGCAGCAGCAAGACTGAGAGGAAGGATATGCTTAGGAAGAAAGGTCACTGGAATGCCATCCTGGGAAGGGAAATGAAAATAAAGGCACATGGCACACTAGCAGGTAGTGGGAAAACAGAGAGGATGACAGAGGTAGGAGAAATAACTTTAGAAATTCTTCTGGACCACTTGTTAATAGCAAATGAAACATCAGTGGCAGTTTATAGCATAATGGTTCAAAGGTCACAATTCAGGTCCCAACTCCTATTAGTGCTAGATGACTTCCTCTTCCCGTCACCAGTACTCTCCATGCATACAGCTAGAGCAGACTTTCCAGTGTACAGCAAGTTCTATCCCACATCCAGAGGAGAATGGCGATTGTCCTGCACATGCAGAGCTCCAGGGAAACATAAGAGCATCTGGACTGTAGTTGGAGCCTTGTAGCAAACTATCCAGGAAAGGAAGGCACTTGGATATTTTCTGCATTCTTCCAACCCTGGACAGATTATTCCAAAGACAGATCTTTGTGACCCAAGTTGAACTGATTTTGTGGGGGACTTCATCCTCTCTGGTCAACATGGGACAGTAACTCTGGAAAGCCAATATTAATATTCCATATTCAGAGAGAGTAAACTGAGGGTGATAGTGACAACAAAGGCTATCAAGGTCTTTTACAATTTATTTTTAAATATACAAGCAGACCATTGCAACTGAATAAAAACCTGGGAAAAAACCTGATTCTATATGTTGAAGTTTGTTATAGCTCTGATCTGGATAGGCTAGCCCAATGTCATCAGAGCTTAGAAGCTAAGCAGGCTCAGCCCTGGTCAGTACTGGATGGGAGACCACTAAGGAATACTAGGGTTGCAATGCAGAGGCAGGCAATGGCAAACCACTTCTGAATACCTCTTGCCTTGAAAACCCTATGGGGCTCACCTAAAGTCGGCTGAGGCCTGATGGCAAAAAAAGTTTTGTTCTAATCACCATTAGAATTTAACAGAAAGAATCAAGTACAGCTGCTAGTCCAGCTTTATTAATATAAAACAAAAAAAACATTAGCATGTGGATACCCCACACAGAAAGGGTACATATTTATTTATTTAAAGCATTTATCTCTTCAGAGACCTGCTTGAGCTAGATGATATATTTTTTTTTTAAAAAGGGCATCTTTCACATTGCCTTAAAAATCCACTTGCATTACCTGATGTTAATGGGTTTTTTCCCCTTCATAAACATCCCGGGACACTCTCATATCTTCCCCGTTCCCCTCCCCCTCAATTCGTAATGAAACTGGTTTCTCCTGCACTTTCCCCCACAAAGAGAAATAAATGTATTTGCAACAAAGCCTCTGCTCTGTAATCTGAACTAAGTTTTTTCACATTGGTAACCTCCAGCACAACCCACCAGCCCGCCAAAATCCAACCAGAAAGGGCAGGCTGGTGTGGGTGTTTTTGAAAAAATTTGCATCTCAATGGTGAAATGTTTCAGTGATTGAAAGTACCTGCATTGGGGGGGCACCTTCCTCTTTGCTCTGCCTTGCGAGCACACATTTCTCTCTCTCTCTCTCTGTCTGGTCTCCTCTCTCTGCTTCTCTTTCCAGCCTGCGAAAGCTGGGATCATGACCCCCTCTTCAGTACCAAAGCCAATGGTGCAAACAAATTATCTTTTGTACTTCAGCTACCGTGCTTTACACAAGAGCATATGGGGCTACTCTCATAGAAAGATGGCAAGCGAATGAGGCTGCTGAAATGCCCAAATGCTTCAATGCATGGGCAGATCCCCCCCCCCCAACAGATGGAACTCCGGAGGGGAAGTCTGAATGGATCCCATTGATAGCATGATGATGAGAAGCAGCACAACACACGCAAAAATGTGAAAGGCAGCTGCAGTCTGAAAAATGCCAAAATCATAAAAGGAAATAATTAACAACTATTAAGAAACCTGCCAATAAAGTCCAGAAACACAAAACATTTAGCAGCCTAAACAATCACCATGACAGTGCTCAGGATAGGAGCCTATTGTAAAAACAGTTTAAAAGATCAAAACACGAGCTTAAAGCCTTGGTAAAAAGAAAGGTTTTGTTCCGGCACCTGAAGAGATAGGGTAGGTGCCAGGTAAGCCTCAAGGTGGAGAGCATCCCACAGGCAAAGTGCCACTACTGACAACTCATCTCTCTGGTTGTCATCCACCTCACCTTTGCAGGCAGGGCACAGAGGACAAGACTTGTAAGGAGGATTTTAACTGGTGGGCTGGATAGTATACAGGAGGAGTTGGTCCTTCAACTACCCTGGCTCCAGACTGTTGGCTGTCAGATGGAGGGAAGAGCATTTCCTGTCTTAAAGATCACATCATGGGTCGTGCAGGGCCACAAAATCTCTTGAATGAGGTTCTGCAAAAGTACAGACACTTCAGTAAGAAAATCAAATTTACAATATTCCTTCAGTACCACTCAGGATCACCTGGCATCCATTTCAACACAACGGAGGCTAGAGAGCATCTATCAAGAGAGGTATAAGCCGGACATTTAACTAGAAAGAAGTAGCAGTCAGCAGTATGAGAAACAGAAGATGCAACATAAGAAAGGAGCCTGAAGGCATACATGAATGACAGAAGAATGCAAGTATTATGGAGAAAGCCAAAAATACCCCACTACTCTTAGTAATAAGATAAAATGGAAGCAGATAATGAATTCTACTCAAACTGATATTTTTAGCATTACTTCTCAATGCTGTAAATAAATTCATATTAGGTTACCATACCTTCACTCACATGAGGTGATAAGCCGATCTGTATAGGTTATAAAAAGTACCACAGGGCAATAGTATTGAGAGTTTTGAAGGGGATGAAAACCCAAGGAAATCCTGAATTCCTGTTGCATATTTAAATAACCCTCTAGTTGGCCTGGCTCTGTGCAGCTGAAAACCAGCCCGAGTGGAAATTAAAGGCAACGGATGTGCCTTGCTGACATTTTATTAAGCAGCAATCCTTTCCACACTTACTTGGGAATATGCCCTTATTGGGCTCTGAAGGATTTCTGAGTAATCGTGCATAAGGTTGGGATGTAAATCTGCTTAAACAGGATCAACTGTATTAATGTAAGGGATGGAATACAAAACCACTATTTTGTCCCTTGTTCTCAAAATTTCTGCTAATACAGTATTAGGGTAAGTTCCATCTCTAGAATCCAGAAGACTTGTGGACAGATAGCTAGAGGTAGACTGTACAGAAAATACAGCCAAGGGATTTTGTCTTTCAGGTTAGGATTTCGGAGGCACAGGGTTCACTCACAATGTCCAGTGTGAAGATCAAATGAAGACCACAGGGACCATGCTATCCTATACAGTTCCCCAACACATAACATCATTCTTGTTATTTTAAATCAATTAATTAATAGTAAATACTGGTTGGACCTTAACTTATTTCAGTGCTATTCAACTAGCTGCTAGGGTAACAGAGAATTAGGGTATAGACTTAATCTTCATCTAAATGGAATGTCATAGTCTCTCAATGGCTCTCTGACTCCTCCACCCAAATTATACATTTTTGTGGGGGGTGCTCCAGATATCTACCCTGTAAAATATTATTTCCCACTTCAATAAGTTGCTCTTTTTTTTTGCTAATCTGAAGGAGTGCAAAACCCCCCAAACACACCTTTCCTTCTTTACAGAGGTGATCAGCAGCTAAGACACTGAGCAGCTAACCCTAACCCTGCAATTTAAGAGTGGCTGTCAGATAAAATTAGGCAACCAAGGCTGGAAGGGGTCTAAACACTTTGGCTCATCCAGGAAAGCTTGAAGTTGTCCAGCAAACACATGTTCAATCACCTGGCTCAGGAATGGAACATTTGAGACTGGTCGATAACTGCTGACATCTCCTGGGCAGATTTCTTTAGAAGTGGACGAATCACAGCTGTTTCAAGGCTGGGGTGACCACTCTCTTAAGGAAGCATTAACTACCTCTCAAACCGAATCAGCTAGGCCCCCACCCCACCGAAATACTTAGGTAATTAGGAAGGGCAAAGGTGGTAGACTTCAAACTTCCAGTGATCTTGTAAACTAGAGGCAGACCTCAAACTTCCAGTGATCCTGTTTTTATTATTATCTAGCAAATATCCACAATTACGCCAGTTAGGTGTGGAGAGAGGGCTAACATATAACTTCAGTTTCCTGGGCCAAGGAGAGAGGTTTGCCTCTTGCTTCCTACTTTGGTTACATAGGACTCAATGGGATCAACTGAGAATCCTTCTATATCAACTCTAACAGTCCTGGGTTCAGCTTCCTGGCCATGCTGGGAGCCCAAATAATGTAGCCATTGAAACCAAGACAGAATGAAGGTGGAAGAATGCTAGGACGAGACAGCCCAACTCAAGAACCAATCAGAGAAAACCTATTAGATTTATCCAAAGAAAAATAGGAGAAAGATAAGGAGTCAAGAAGGCTACATCAATTACAAAATTAAGAATTCAGGAAACTTTAGCTGTTCTCCTTCTATTTGTATTCCTTTTGGTTTACTCACATTGAATCCGGAGGCACTGCTCTGCAACTGGAATCAATAGACAGTGCTACCTGTTTATCCAAGCTTGAATTTATGCAAGTCAAAAAGATCTGAACACCATTTACTGCCTGTAAAGGCATTATCAAAAGCAAGCAAGGGAAAGAACTGTCCAACCAACAATACATCAAAAACAGATGGTGAGGATGCACAGAAGAGCTGTATGCTAATAGAAACCCAACCCCAGGATACCAAGCAAAAGGGAAGTTGGGAAAGAACCAACCATCCTTGAGGAAGAGATCATGTGGGCAATGAGCCAACTACCAAACAGCAAGGCTTCAGGTTTTGACATAATCTCCGTGGAATTGCTGAGGCCTGTACCACCTGCAATCATCAGAGCCCTGTGTCAGAAAATTTGGGAAACCAACACATTGCTAAGGGATGGAAACGTTCAGTGTTCATTCCACTACCAAAAAAGAGAGACTCCAGAGACTGCTACAATCATTGCACAATCACTCTCATTCTTCACATTAGCAAAATTCTACTTAAAATTATGCAACAATGCCTGGCACCAACCATTAAAAGGGAATCACCAGATGTCCAAGCTGGTTTCCGAAGGGAGTGTGGCACTCATGACAATATAGCAAATCTGAGCTGGATCATGGAGAAATCTCATGAATATCAAAAGATTATCTACTTACGCTTCATCAATTACAAGAAAGCCTTTGACTGTGTTGATAATGACATACTGTGGAGAGCCCTACAAGACCTGGGGGTGCCAGCACATCTGGTCAAGTTGATACAACCATTATACACAGGAAACTACTGTTTGAACACTGTACAGAGATACTGATTGGTTCAGGACAGAGAAAGGAGTACAACAAGGTTGCATTCTTTCACCTTTCCTATTCATCATGTATGCCAAAACAATCATGAGGAAGTTAGAGCTGGAGGAGTCAAAAATCAGGGTAAAGGTTGGAGGATGGAATATCAACAATCTTCAATTTGCTGACAACACAACCCTCCTCTTGGAAACTAAAGTAGACCTAGAATACCTGATCAAGAAAATCAAAGAAGAAGGTGAGAAGTTTGGCCTCTTTGTAAAGATCAAAAAACCCAAGTTCATGACCACCAAGAACAGAAATGTCAAAATAACAATGAAGAGATTGAATGTGTGGAAGAATTCACTTTCTTAGGTTCCCAGATCAACCAAAATGGCAAATGCGGTCCAGAAATAAAATGTCGAATCGTGCTAAGTCGCACAGCAATGATGAGCATAAATTGAATATGGAAAAGCAAAGACATCAGCCTAGCAACCAAATGCAGATTAGTCTATGCTATTGTGTTCCCCATAGCAACCTATGGCTGCGAAAGTTGGACCATGAAGAAGAAAGACAGGAGGAAAATCGACTCATTTGAGCTGTGGTGCTGGAGAAGGCTCCTGGGCATTCCTTGGACAGCAAAAGTGACAAACAAGTAAGTATTCAAGTGCATAAAACCAGACATGCCATTGGAAGGAAAAATCACAAAACTGCAACTGACTTATTTTAGCTATATCATGTGAAAAAACTCACTATAAAAAGCAATTATGCTTGGATTGGTTAGCGGCAAAAGGAAACCTGGCCGCCAAAGAACATGGTGGCTAGACACCATAACAGTTGACACCAGCCTGAGCATGGAACAACTCAAAGAAACAGTACCATGGAAAACATGCAGAGAGTTGGCCCTTAGAATCGAAGCGTCGAACATGACTGAATGACTAACAACAACAACTTGTTTACAGGAACCTGTGCAGGGCCCCACATGACTTAATGCCTGAAAAAAAACTTGCTTTGAAATTATTTTTCTGGTTTTGAAGACAACATTATGGATGTGCTATCAATCAATACTTCTGGATTTCTTCCATCCTTGCACTGTCTTTATTCTAATAGTCTAGTACATTCAGTATTTTTACTTTTTGATATACATAATAAATACATTAGATTGAGTTAGTTCACTTTCTATATTGGTTTTACTCTAGTAAAATATGTTTCCAGAATATACTTACAAGTTACTCCTAATGTTCAAATAATTACCCCTTGGAAACTAATGTTTCCAACAAGTACACATTGAGCTGGATCCCCTTTGTTCAAGACAAAAGGAGAAAGAAAGGAATCATGGGCTCAACATAATAAAGTTAAGAAGATTTTCTTTAAATTGGGGAAGGGTAAATATGAAAGGATTTGTAATAGCTCTCCCTTAAAGCAGTATTAATAAGAGTAAACAATAGAGGACCAGATTTCTATTGATCCACTTACGGTAGTGATATTCAAACTTTTCACAAGGGGAAGGTTTAATGCAGAGGTGTCAAACTCATTTGTTACGAGGACCAGATCTGACATAAATGTCACTTGGTCGGGCCGGGCCGGGCCGGGCCATGCGTGCCATAAAATGTAACACTGGGTACCAGAGATATCCTCCGGTTATATATAA
The DNA here is from genome assembly GCA_029233225.1 of Lepidodactylus listeri. Lineage (NCBI taxonomy): Eukaryota > Metazoa > Chordata > Lepidosauria > Squamata > Gekkonidae > Lepidodactylus > Lepidodactylus listeri. Next base: position 92,617,309 of record JARCFY010000004.1, read on the forward strand.
TTCTGTTTTCACCACGGTCTCTCTTGAACATTCCACATGCTCCAAAATCAGTTGGCTCCCTGATGTGTCACTCAGAAGCTGTCCCTATCCACTGGCTGTGATTACTTGTGTGCCGCTGGCTGGGTCTGCTCCTCTTCTCCGCCCACTACTTCAGCCACTGTGCCCTGTCAGAATTTCTGGCAGACAGCTTTTTCTCTTGACAAAGACGCTTCTCCTGCTTGCCTCCTGTATGGGACCAACTGTTACCTCAGTAGCTGTTGGTAGGTGTAATGAAATGGCAGTTACCTGTGTTTGTAAGACAGCTGCTGTCTGTGGTTTTTTTTGTTTTAAATGATCCCCCATAAGGTTCAATTGAGTTGCAGTTTCAGAGAGGGGCCTGCAGGGGTATCACTCACTGGGTTGAATGGGGCTTTCTCATCTGCTGGCCTACAGTTTCCAGCTGCCCCAAGGCCAAAAAGTGCGGGAAAAGAGGGTGACGTGGCAGTCAGGGCTTCAGAGCATGGTAGAAGCTACAGGTGTGTGTGTGTGTAGGGGGGATGGAAAGCTGAACAGTGAGGGAGAAATAAAGGTAGGTTGATGCTTAGCTGGGAAGGAGAATGGGTTGCCAACTCCAGGTGGGGAATTCCTGGAGATTTGAAGGATGGAGCCTGGAGAGGGTGAGGTTTAAGGAGGGGTGGGGCCTCAGACAGGTACAATGCCATGGACTCTGCCCTCCAAACCAGCCATTCCCTCTTGGGGAACCACTGTTGCCAATCTCCAGGTGAGGGCTGGAGATCACTCAGAATTACAACTGCTCTCCAGATGGCATTGATCAGTTCCCCTGGAAAAAAATGGTGGACTCTGTGTCCTTATACCCTGCTGAGATGCTCCCCCTCCATGACAGCCAATGTGCTGTGGCAGTCAGGGCTTCAGAGCATTGTAGAGGTTGCAGGTAGGGGGGGAGATGGAAAGCTGAACAGTGAGGGGGAAATAAAGGTAGGTTGATGCTTGGGTCGGAAGGAGATAGGGTTGCCAATTCCAGGTAGGGAATTCCTGGAGATTTGAGGGATGGAGCCTGGAGACGGTGAGGTTTGAGGAGGGGTGGGGCTTCAGACAGGTATAATGCCATGCATGGGCGTCAACTACGGGGGGGCTCGAGGGCTCGAGCCTCCCCCGAAATTTCCCGGGGGGGGCTCAGCCACCCCTGGCAAAAGGGAGCGCCCGCAGGTGGCCAGTCAGCCAGCCAGCTGGCCATCGCCGCCTCTCCTTCCCCCCCACCCCCGGCCTGCCCTCCTGCCTCCCTGGGGCCGGGGGGGGGAGAGGCGGTGGGGACATGCTGCCACCGCAACTGCACCCCGAGCGCGGGTCTGCCTCCCTGGGGCGGGGGGGGAAGGAGTGGAGGGGACATGGTCCCATGCGCACGCGCACGAGAGAACCCTCGCCCCCCCGGGGGATCTACAAAGTCTACGTCCCTGATGCCATGGACTCTGCCCTCCAAACCAGCTAGTCCCTCTAGGGGAACCACTGTTGCCAATTTCCAGGTGTGGGCTGGAGATCACTCAGAATTACAACTGCTCTTCAGGTAGCAGAGATCAGTTCCCCTGGAGAAAATGGTGGACTCTGTGTCATTATAGCCTGCTGAGCTGCTACACCAAATTGACACTGAGTGCCCAAGGCCTTGGCACCCTCTAAGAGCCTCTTTCTAGAGCCCATTGTATTTCTTTCCACAGCGAGCCTTATTCCTAGTAAACTTTGTAAGGATGATTTCAGATGCCAAATGGCAATAGCAGGCATGATTGGATTAGGTGTAATATGCTGAGGGGTGGTGATATCAGCATTGGTAATGAGACAGGAAACCTAGGTCTCAATTTGATACAGGAGGATTTACTCCAAGAGTATGCAAAGAATAAATGGAAATAAGTCTGAAGAAGTGAGCAGTGACTCACAAAAGCACACACCCTACTAAAATTTTGTTAGTTTTTAAAGGTGCTACTATTAGAAATTACAGCATTCAAAAACCAGTGGGGGAGCATATTAACCTTCCAGGGCATTCAGTTGCTGACCTAGGAGTAGCAGTTCTCTTACAAAGGAATTTCCAAGGGAGATTAGAAAGAGAGACTGCTGAATTGCAACTCAATTGCAACTGATCATGAAGCTCAAGACAATGCAAACTCCTGCACTGAATTGAGACCTAGGTTTCTTCTCTCATTACCAGTGCCTGCTATTATCTTTTGGCATCTGAAATCACTTCACTCTCCAAGATGTAAGGACAGATGGACCCACATTCCAGCTATATCTGAAGTGAGCAGTGACTCATGAAAGCTCATGGCCTGATACAACTTTTGTTAGTCATTAAGATGTTGCTTTACTCTTTCTCCCTTTCACTAATAAGGAATGCAAGCTGTGCTGTTAGGTTTCTCTCTCCCCACCCCCCATCTGTTAGAAATGGAAAGGGAGATCTCTCCAAGTGCCATGGAATGTGCGCTCTCTCTCTCATATATACCTGGAACAAAACGTTTTTGGTCTTTAACACAGGACAACCCACCAATACCTGGAAAAAAATGTTTTTGGTCTTTAACACAGGACTCCCCTCCCCCTAACAGCTGGAATAAAACATGTTTGGTCTTCAACACAGGACTTTCTCTCTTTTTCTGGTGTATTGCCCCTGGCTGGCTCCCTCCCCCTCTCTCCGTCTCTCATTCTGAAGAAAAAGTGTGCTTCTACCTGGAATAAAACATTGCTGGTCTTCTTAGAAGTCCTACCAGATGCCATCCCCCCCCCCCCGGCTCTTTCCCTTCCCCCCCTCCCCAGAGGAGGGGGGAGGAGCACTCAGCCAATTGAGAGAAGGCTTTCTTTCTCTCCTATGAAGCAGGAACTAGGAGAGATTGTTCAGAAGGAACTGTGACGTTGGAAGCAGGACAGAATCAGCAGCTCTCTGGCTGGATTTCAGCCCTGCATGGGCCTGATATGGCCTGCAGGCCACACGTTAGACATCCCTGGTTTAATGTCTTCTACTTTTCTGTCCAGCTCAGCAACCTTTCACAAGTTCATCACCAAAGATTTTTACTACCTCTGAATCTGTGAGGGAAGCCTCCTTATTTGTAACATTGGTAAAAACTTGATATAAAAGGTTTCTACATACAATTAGAAATAAGATTTGAAAGCGAGGAAGCTTAATACTTGTATTATCCACTTCATGTTGCGTTTTGGTGATGGCAAAGAAAACATATAACAGGGGTTGAGGGAAAAGTTGCCTTTAGAGGTTTTTAGCCAGCATCTCTTTTGAATTAGTAACGTATAGACCAGCTCTCAGACTGGCTTGTAAGAATACCAAATTACCAAAGTGCCTAGCAATACTGAATTGATCTAAGAACAGGTGCTTAAATTGTCTGAGGAAAGATGGGAGGAGTGCCAGTGTCGAGCATTGGCACAAATGATAGCCATAGGTGGATCCATCCATATTTAGGGTAAGCAAATGTGAAAACACCCACTTGGCAATTGTTAAAACATGCCATAGACTCATACATCTAAACATTTTGCCGCTCTGAAGCTTTATTTCTTTCTTGTTATTTTTGGTAGGAGACAGGGTATTCCATTAAATCTTCAGATGTTAAAAGCATGATCAGGACTGTCTGGCTGGAAATGTTTTAATGTCAGCAACGAGCAGCCAATAAATTTTTAATCCAAGCTACAGCAGCTGAAAAACAGGCTCCGTTGTCTAGTGCTCTCCCACATTCTGCCAACACGTTAAGTGTGATAACTGATATTCAAACATGTAACCTTCTGTTCTTTTCAAATGAGTTATCTTTAGATACAGTGAGAAGCCTTTTTTTATTAGTACTTTATAATAGAATTCGTATTTCATTTTGTTTTTGTTAAAGACAGACTACAGTAATCCCTTTAAAACAGTGTTCTGGCATAACACTTCTAAATTATGTAATTCACCAGGGTCAACTCAGCTGTTACAATCACTTTTTTAAAAAAGGGGTATAATACATTATCATTACAACTAAACAATCTGAATTGAGTGTTCCTTGGCTCCATTCCTAACATTTTCATCCTGAAATTTATCTGTTTTAAAAACATTATCTGAAAGGTTTTTGAATACTATACATATTCAAGCTCTTCATTTTAAATGGTTTAGAAATGAAATCGTATAAACAGAAGGAGGGAAAAAATGCTTCTGTTCTCTAATCTAGCATTAAGTACCATTTTAAGGAACAACAGGCATGTTTCCAAACAAACTATTGCAGTGTACAAATTACCCAGCAGGGATGGAGATAACAATGTCTCTGGTGTGGGTTTAGATCTTTGCGAAAGCTAACATTTCATCAAGGTTGTCTAGGAAACCACATCCTTAGACATCTATCTTCAGATGTGAGCAGTATGTATCCTAGTTGGGACGCTTCTTGCGAAGCTACTGGGCAAAATGGCAATTTAAGGTTAGTTATTGCTTACAAGGAAAGAAAGATGCCAGTGCTTAATAACTGGGAAATGAAGGCCCTACTGATATGTTAATCTTCTTAAGGACTCACCCCCCCCCCCAAAAAAATGTCCTTTACACCCAGATGACCCAAAGAGAAGTTGTGAATTTCTGTCCAGTTCTAGTAGTGCTGTTTACAGAAAGAAGAATTTGATTTTGCAGGTGGAACTTACCAATGAACCTAGGGTTAAACCTATCAAGTAAGCAAACTGGTTAGTAAATACCATTTCAAAGAATCATGCAAATAGGACTTCAACGGCCTGCTAGGACCTGCAACCTTTCAACCTAAAGCCGGTTTAGCCAGGAGATGGTGGTCCCAATGGTGGATATGGTAGAAGTAGCTCTGTTCCCCATCATAAATTCTTAATTTATGAACTTCTGAACAGCACTTTTGCATTCAGAACAGCTATGGAAAAACATTACTTGACCCACAGATGCGACACCTAGATTTAAGGTTTATGGATAAATATAAGGCGGGAAAACCTGGAGAAATCAAGTAACATAAGAAAAGATAGATACATTCACAAGTGGCAGTCGATTAAGTTGGGGGGGGAGTTAGAAATAGGACTCACCATTTGATATTCTCTGTACTTATGCTGTATTTCTGCTACCATCACCTGTTCTGACATGCTGTGAGCATTTGTCTAAAACCACAGACATCTGTATAAGCCATCTCTAGGCTTCAGAAAATCTTGAGAGTAAGATGTCACCAAGGTAGTGCCAATCTACCCATTGACACTTCAGTGCAAAATCAACCAACATGCATGAGGGGCTTTTAAGCACTATTTTATACTATGTGACTTTGGGTTTAACATCCAACAGCAGCTAAAGTGGTTCCCCCCCCAATCCTTAGATTTAGCCTGGCAATTTCACACACACATTTCTATAGCTCCCTGCCATCACTATGCTGTTTGACACAGATGCAGCTGAAAATATTCACCAATCTCGGGGGACAATCCCTTTGTGTTGCGAATGTGCGTCCAAATGTGTTTGGTATATCCTTTCTCTTAAGTACTATTTTTTTCTGTTTGAAATCCACCAGGTCTACTGATTTTCCCAACAGACTACCACTCTGAGTCTTTTCAGCAGGTCCCCGGAGAAAACCTGACTAATCTTGCAGGGTTTTGTACTAGTCCCCTCTGACTTTGTGAAGTGTGTGAGGACAGGAGGAGAAATGAGTGGGGAACAAATTTCCCCTGCTTTAGAGAGCCTAAATGAAATCATCCGGCAGAAAGGGGACAGCCACTTCCTCATATTTAGTCATTCACAGTCACATTATGCTGTCCAGTAACCTGCACTGATAATTCCTCATGAATAAAAATGCCAGTATTATCATCCACAGCTATGTTGTTGACATGCTTTTTTGCTATTTCACTAAAAATACCATTAATTTTCTGGCTTCACAACAGCTGAGCTACTCCCTATTTGAATATACAAAAGAGCATTTTGTTTAAACCAAATTAAAAGCGTTCCAGTAAATGACTTCAATTTTGCTGGCTATACTATTTCAGTGGATAGTAGTCTAATCCTGCCCTCCCCACACAGACACAGTCCTTCAGATCCTCCTTCACTTCCCCAATATTTCCACTCTTCTGCTGCTTAACTCTTTCTTGTCAGGAGCCCAAATTACCCAGCAGGGCAGACACAGTCACATGGCTGAGACTCCATTAAAACAAAGCAAACATTCAGAGCTAAAGAGTTAAGATGCAGTAGAAGCATTTCTTTTTTGTTTTATTAACACCTTTGTTTGCAAACAGCAATTGAAACTGGGGGGGAGGGGGGACAGAGGGAACACATCCTGAGGCACCTTCCAGACACTTTCCCATCCAGATAAGTGTCGACAGCCCTCATTTCAGTCAGCCTGTAAACCACCATGTCTGCCAAGCCCTCCTGGCACCTCACCACTTTATTTGTTCCCATTTGTATCTAATGCTTTTGTCAACAGTTCAACACAAGGCAAAGCAAACAACCCACTACAAACACTGGGGGTAACAGCGAGGAGCTTGAATCCTTCACAATTATCCAACCCCAGCTGCTCAAGCCCTGTCTAGGCTGCTTTCATTTACAACAATGTCAACAAAAGACTGAAACCCAATAACTAGGGGTGGGTCAATACTACCACTGTAAAACCCTCTGGAGGAGGAAATGCTCTTCTCCCGCTTTACTGCTTCAGCAAACATGCAGAATAATTCAGCCAGATAGACGAGGGCTTGTCTAATCATTTGTCGTGCATGAATTATTCAAGGCTCGTCACATAAACTGCTTAAAGGACGGCTCCTCAAATATTTCAGAGGAAGTACCAGCTGTCCAATTTGTTAAACGGAAGGTGCATTAGGCAAATCCTGACACAGAGGACAGAACTAAACTTAGGTCGTAAAAAAAAAAAAAAAGGACTAATGCCATAATTTTCAACTGATTGATTCTATTTTCACCCAAAGGATCTTGGCACAATCACAGCAGACAGCATTCAAATACAAGCTACAGTAATAAATAACTGGCACGGGTGCTCTGAAATCACAGCGACGCCTCTGAGACCATAGTGATATGTTACAGTTTCATGAGAAAAACATGTGTTGTTGCAGTTATAAAAATGCTAAATCTATAGAACTTAGATATATTTCTTTTAAAGTCTGTATTTATACGTTTCTAGGAGGCTTGATTTTATACAAATTTCAAATGTATATACATTAGTATACATCTAGGCTAGTCATGACCTATATCCTAAAACACCGGAACCTTTCTATAACAAGCTTTTCAGATCACTAACTGTGATCAGAAGGGCAAGTTCTCTGATGTCATGACAGCTCCCTACCATATCTGATGTGCACAATCAGATGGCAACAACTCCTTCCTGTCCCTCAGTTGTCAGCCCTCTGTCCTCACCCTGACTTTCCCAACACTGGATAAAGCCCAGTGTTTATGACTGAACTCCTCTCACCCCAGATTTCTGGGTGTCTGATCTCTCTCTTGCATGCTCAAGCTGCTTAATGAGGTCTGACACTTCTGGTCCCCAGCATCATCTTTTTTGCAGTTAGTGATGTGTGCATAACCACATATCCACTCCTAGCAAATAAGCAGTTATGCATATGCGCACATTGGAATTTTTTTTTTAAAAAGGAAGCTGCCTGCCTGCTATCTCTCTGGTGACCACGCAGCAGCAGTTTTAATGGTCGACCGCGGGAGGAAGCAGGAATAGGGTGGCATGTCTGGTCACACCTCTCCAGAACAAATAGCTCCAGAGAAATTAGAGGCACAGCCAGACCATGCCAAAGCCTGCCATCTGATTGCAACCTCTGTTTCATAGCTTTTATTAATACATAGTCAAGCACCCCTCTCCAAAAATGAACTCCAATATGGATTTAAATAACATGCAATTGATACAAACTTAACATATCTACATCACTGTCGTATGTCAACACTCCGGATGTATGAGTGGTGCCATGGTAGTAGATGAAATATTGAGATTACATATGGGCTACCATATGGGCTACATATGGGCTACCATATGGGCCAGACTATGACAGGAAAATATAAAACAACAACAGTAGAAGTATTTAGCATTACACATTATGTAGGCAAGAAGTGTTCACACATTACATAGAAGAGGCTGTAAATACAGTCATTCACTAAACAGTAACTTACCATAGTATAAGCCCAGAAGTTTAAGAGAACTAAATAAATTACCTGAATTACATTAGAAGACTGGGGGCAGGGGGAAGATGAAATTTGACTACCTAGGTAGCTAGCTGGGTGCAATGCCAGATGTTGGTAACATCTCCACAACAGAGGAAAACAAGTTTATACCCAACCAGAAATACAGGAATCAAAGCAGTAGGAAAATTCTATTTACCACTCAATAGGATGTTACAAATGAACTTCCAAGTGCACTAACCTGGGACCATGAAAAATGGTCACTTAGTGAATGGATGCCGATCAGCATATTTACCAAAAGGTAATTTACCACTATAATCAATGCAGGTGGACAGTTATTTGTATCATCTACCCAAGTTATACTGAGAAGTTTATCACTCAACTATTCTCTAGATTCCTGTGGCAGACATTTGCTAAAATTCTCCCTAATACGTGGTCTGCAACTATAACCAGCTCCTTATATTGCTGTATGCTCACCCTAACAAGTTACTAACTTGGTCACCTGCATTTACCCAAGTAGTGAATTTAAAATTAGCACAAATATGAAAGTAACATATTACTATTTTGAGGTGCATTCAGCTATTCACTCCAAAGTGAAGTCTGTTTTCTTTAGAGCCATAATGTGTAAACTACAACTTCGGATACATGTGAGTATGTGAGACACACTCTCATAAATACATTTTTCCCTTCAATACTTTCCTGTGACTCTGGCTTGGTTCAGACAATTCTCCAAATCATGGTTTGGACTTTGGAGAATTGTAAGGAAGTGTTCTCTTCTCCTCTCCCCAATACAGTTTGCCTTCCAATTTCCTTTTAAGTGCTGCTAATCATAGTTTGCTGTGGTGCCCAGACTGGCTGCCTTACATACTGCTGAGCTTAAACACAGGATATAAATATTTTAAATAAGAGAAACCATGTTAGCTGAATCAGGAACCACAATTAAGATTTTTGATTCTGCTTTAGAAAGACAGCACTAGCTGTCTTTTTACATACTGATAAACTGTTGTTGGTGATTAAAAAAATCCTTGAAAGGCAAGCCATGTTAGTTTATTTAAGTTTAATAGCCCATGGGCCATACACCATAAAGGAAATTTTAAGAATTTAAAAGAACTGTAAAACAGAAATTTGCCACATCCATGATGCAATTTTGGCAAAGGCTGCTCAAAAGTAGTCTTAATCTTGCTGCATCAGGAAAAGATGAATATTTCAACAGCCATTTTCTTAGAAATCTTTCTCTTGCTGCTGCATGTTTTGGACAGTAGAAGAAAACATGACATGACAAGTCAAGTTCTATCAAAGGGCAGTCACAGTAGCGCTGGTCCCACAGGATCTTGAGAAAACGGTCCTTCATCTGGGCTGTTGGAAAAGCATTGCAGCATGCAATCTTATATGACCGCCTCAATTTTGGAATGGTCAATTTAAGTAAGAGGCAGGTCAAAATTGGTGGAATATGTAATTCCTAGATGAAGTGGAGAACATTTTCATCTAGCGTCTGTTTGAAGAGTGTCCCAGTCATTTTGGAGCAACTTTTCTATAAGTGAAGTTTGTCTTCTTTTGGTTAGGTTCTCTGTCTTCCGTAATCCCAGTTGACTTATTTTTGCATCTACAGCATCATTCCATTTTGACCAGCAACGTTTGTGTTCTGTCAATATGGTAAAGGCTGGAAGGCTTTCAGCATTTAACAGTTGACATTTGTAACTGACTATGGTCTTCCAAATCAGCGTTGAGATTTTTGGGAGGCCTATCTCGAGCCTTATGACTGCAGAAGCGATGCATGGTGATAAAGTTAATATTTTATGGAAGGAGGTTTGCTGTAGTTTTTAAAGTTGCTCTGTTGGACCTAAGAACCAGATTTGGGAACCATATAATATGTGCAGTAGTATTAAGGTCTTGTATGCTTTCGGGAGTGTTAGCATGTATTGAGCACCTTGGATTTAAAAAAAACTTCTTCAAGGCTAGTAAGTCTAGGTCGACTTTTTGTCTAAGATATTTAATGTGCTTGGACCATGATAAGTTTGGCTGGAATACAATTCCTAGATATCTTATTTTATTGATCTGTTGCAATTTGTACCTTTTGATTCCCCATCTTTTGTTTGATCTTCTTGTTGATTTTGTGAAGACCATAATTTTGGATTTAGCCTCATTTATCTCCAATAGTTCTTCATTGCAGTAGGCAATAAATGATTTAATGGAATATTTTAGGCCAATCAGAGTTCTCGATAATAAGACAAGGTCATCAGTAGGGCTCTTTTTCAGCAGGAACGCACCGGAACGCCGTTCTGGCTGGCGTCAAAGCCTGCCCTGCCCCCTCCCTGCCGGGCCTGAGCCATTTACACTTAAAGGGAAAGTTCCTGCAGAGAGCCGGCAGGAAAAAGACCCACCCGGCACCTTCCCTTTAAGTGCAGAGAGCCAGCAGGAGAAAGCCCCGCCCAGAGATTAAGCACTGGGGCTGGGATCTTTGCACTGAAAAGCCTGGCTCTGCATTTGGCTTGCCAATGTCACATCACTCTCCCTGCTCCAGTGCCACCCCATCTCTTTTCCTTCTCTCCCCCCCACCTACCTACCTTCCTTCCTTCCTCTCTCCCTCTCCTCTTCCTTTCTCTCTCCTCTATCTATCTATCCATCCATCCATCTATCTATCTTTCTTTCTCTCTCCCCACCTACCTACCTTCCTTTCTCTCTCTCTGTCCCCATCTTTCTTTCTTTCTTTCTCTCTCTCCTCCACCTTCCTTCCTTCCTCTCTCTCCTCTATCTATCTATCTATCTATCTATCTCTTTCTTTCCTTCCTTCCTTATTTCCTTATCTCCTTCCTTCTTTCCTTCTTTCTTTCTCTCTCTCCCCACCTACCTTCTTCACTTCCTTTCTCTCTCTCCCCCCCCCCCCACCTATTTTCTTTCTTTCTTTTTTCTTTCTTTCTTTTTGTTTCATTTTGTTCTTGGTGTTTTTATTTAAAAAAATTATTGAAAAGGGGGGGATGTAAAAAAGCAGAGAGCCCAGGAAATGCTGGTTTTGACAATATCTTTAATTTTTGAGAATCTCTTTAGTTTTCTCATGGCATCTTCTGCTTAAGAAAAGTAAGTTTGAAGCCTGAGTTCATTGTTGTGTCTTGTTGGGAATGGTTTGCAAATATATGTGTGTGTGAAGTCTGTATTAAAGTGGTTTGGTGCTTACTGCCCAGCAAGGGAAAACATCTGAAAAAGTAGCTTCATTGTTGTGTGTGTTGGCAGAACACGTGACTTGTTGCATGGGGGACTTTGGGGGACATCTGTAGAGAAACAGAGTTGTAACTAAAAATGAGCATGGTCAGCAGCACTTTGGAGATTGCCTGTTTTGTGAAATTAAAAAAGTGGGCAGAGTTTCTGATGAAGATGATTGTCCCTCTTCTCCTGCCACTGGGCTGACATCTGCCTTTAATGGGCCAGCAAAGTTGATGCTCTTAAACCTCCTAATAAGAGAGATCGCTGCTTCTGAGGAGTTGACTTCCAACGATTGGTGATCTTGTGATGGTAGTGATACTTTTATGTGGTAAAGACCACCTGTTCACAGGATAATTTTACCTGTGGGACAGACTGCATGGTAACCACTCCACTGGTACATAATTGCTTGTAAAAAGTATTACAGTGTAATAATTCAGGTGGGTAGCTGTGTTGGTCTGAAGCAGCAGAACAAAGTTGGAGTCCAAAGTTTCATCCAAGGTATAAGCTTTTGTGTGCATGCCCACTTCTTCCATCTGAAGAAGTATGGGTGGCACACAAAATCTTATACCTTGAATAAAATTTTGTACCTTGAATAAAATAGTCCACAAACTACTCCCGTCCAGTGCATCCACAAACCTAGAAGAAGAGATTGGATTTATACCCCGCCCTCCACTACCCAAGGGAGTCTCAGAGCGGCTTACAAACTCCTTTCCCTTCCCCTCCCCACAACAGACACCCTGTGAGGTAGGTGAGGCTGAGAGAGCTCTGACAGACACTACTCTTTTTCAAGAACAGCTCTGATAGAACCATGGCTTGCCCAAGGTCATTCAGCAGGTGCAAAGGGGGGGACTGGGGCATCAAACCCAGTTCTCCCAGATTAGAGTCCGCACACTTAACCACTACACCAGACTGGCTCCTAGTGTTGTTCTGCCAGTGAGCTAGGGTTGCCAACTCCAGGTTGAGGAAATCCCTGGAGATTTGGGAGTGGAGGGTGGGGTTTAGGGGAAGGAGGAACCTAGGCAAGCCATAATGCCATGGACTCCATTTTCCAAAGCAGCCATTGACCTGATCTCTGTAGTTTGGAGCTCAGTTGTAATTCCAGGAGATCTCCAGACCCCACCTATAGGTTGGCAACCCTAAAAAATCATATTCAGCATACTAGTTCTGCAGGAAGGCAAGCTGATTTCTATGGGAACCTAACCTTTAGGAATTGATTCCAATCCAGTGTGGGAATAATTGTTGGACATAAGATATTGGTTCAGGCAAGATTTTGTATAGATGGGACAGAAAATAATGTTTTTATTAGTTTTGTCAAAACTGTTTTGACAACAAGGTAAACAGAATAAGAAGCAAAAGGTGGATGTGGCTGGATGACCACACTTCTGGTAACATCGGGTGTGGCCTAATATGTTAATGAGCTGTGCTGTCAGGGGTGTGGTCTAATATGCTAATGAATTCCTGCTGGGCTTTTTCTACAAAAACAGCCTGGCATCAGCATACAGCAAAGCAGGCACTGGTCAGTTTCCCACATACGGTGCATGAGTATGTTTTGAAGACCTGGGACAAAGTTATTTAGATATAAATTGAATAAATGTGGTGCAAGAACACATCCTTGAGGAACACTTCTTTGGATAGATATAGGTTTAGATAACTGCCCCTCATTGTTTATTTTAACACACAATGAGTTTCCCGAATAAAGATTCATTATTAATTTTAACAATCTTATAGGGGCAAGCCATGTACAAGAAAGGAAGTAGGAGTGTTGTGAGCCCACAGCTTATTTCTGGTCCTTCATATTAGTCTGGACGATTGTATAATCAGAGTTAATTTCAGCTGCATATCAGAAGATAAGCATCTTTAACTGATATAAAATAGGGCTGAAGTTCCTAGCACATCCGTTAAGAAAGTGGTGAAATTAGGAAATAAACTGGCTTTCCTTTTCAGGTTGTCTATCAGCTTAACGTCTTAATGTCTATCAGTGCCTCTTTTCTTTCCCTGGGTTTTAATGGATGGAAAATCCTTAATTTTTAACAATGATCCATTCATTTAGAATAATAGCAAAATATGTACGTGAACACAGGACTAAACATGATTTTTAATAACTAACATAAAACCTACAAGAACTCCAACAGAGAAATCCTGACAACAAAGCATAATTGGAATTATAGATGGATGTCATATACTTTGTAGTGTAGACACAAAAGCATCAACTGCTTATGAGGCAAAAGACAGAATACTGACAGAGAAGACCCATGAATTTACTCTACTCCAGGTAATCTTCCTAGTATGATGATACTCCCCAACCCAACACATACACTGAGCATATGCTAGCAACTGTCTCATTAAATCATGTTACCTATGTAAGAAGGCCATTTTAGTAGTTATGCATTCATGTGCATTAAAATGTAAATCATGTTGATGAATACAGAGTCAGAAAGAAATGGGAAAACAGACTGCTTATATTTGGGTATATAAATACCAAAGCATAACTAGTAGAGTTCCAAAAGCAAAGCACACTAGTCTTTGCAACTGATGGCTAGTTTTTTAAACTTAGTATAACCTAGTAACAACCTTTCCCCATATGCATTCAGTTCATTCTAAACAATATTGCTGGGGTGGGTACTAAGGTTGCTAGTCCAGTGGTGCTACACATCAGGAGACAGGGGTGGGCGGGGGAGAATCACACCAATGCCATAATGACAGTTCCATCACAAACCCAAAGAATTCTGGCTGTTCTAGAGAGTAATGTAGATGTAGTGCTATCACTTCCAAGTTTATGCCAGAATTGACATTGTGGCATTTGCACAATGCCCATCCCTCCCCCATTTTGTTTCTGCAGCTCCACTGAGCAGCAGGAAAAACAGAAGGTCTTTCACCAAACTGGGACACTTAGCATGTCTAGTGGATACCTGGTGAAGTCAGTGGAACTGTTCATAATGTTTAAAATTAAGCATTTACACAGCCTAACATATATGGTTCATTTAAGAAATGTAGCAAAGATGACACGTGGACTGCTTGACTTAATCATTCTAACTGGCATTGTGCAATGGTGGATGAAGTATAGTGATATGACATTTCAAGTATTTTATAAATATTCAATACAATAAATGATCAAGTAGTGTCATTCTAAGGGTTATATGCCTTTCTAACACTTGTACTTAAGACGATTCTGTATTTCCAATTCACTTGAATGTATCCTTCACTTTAAGCAAATAAACCATATTAAATAGCCAAAGAGAAGTCACTATGTGCCCCAGTTATTTGAATATTATACAAAGAGAAAGCCTAGCAAGTACTTGAAGCCTCTGTGTTTGCTTTATCAGCTGTTAATATCATAATTCTCCACCTGACCTAGCCATGTTCATATATCTGCTTGTAAGTTCACATGCATTTTCCTGTCTGAGAGTTGACCTTAATGCTGCTTCAAGGCATCACATTGATGGCAACATGAAATAAATAGATGATCATATTGTGATTCTTCACTGCAAGATGCTTAATCAGGGTATCATCATTTAGGTTTTATTTGGAGGTAAAATTAGATGTATGACATTTTATGTGCTACAGTTGAACTATTACACATTGTAAACACTTTCTGTAGGCATGTATATCATTGGTGATTACAGAGAAAAAGAAGCAAAGCAAGATTCGTGGCTACATGAGGACAATGCAGCAAGATTAGTGTAATGGTAGAATAATAGCTCTCCATGAAAACTGCTTATATCACACTTTTTACTCTCTGAAACATAGTGTAATATAGTGGATAGACTATTTGACTAGGCATGGGAAGAATGGGGTTCAAGTTGCTTCTCTCTCATGAAACTCACTGAATAACTTTGGGCTAGTCACTTTCACCCTAATTACCTCACTACAAGGTGTTGTGAGGGTAAAATAGAAGGAAGGGGAAGGGGAAAAGAAACGATGCATGTTGTCCTGAACTGCTTGGAAGGAAGATGATATAAAACTCAAACAAATAAAACTTGACACTGAATACACCTGAAGATTTTCAGGCTGTGCTGCAATAAGATGGCACCCCACGGTGTTCCTGGGAATGGCAGCTGCAAGGATGGTTCATGTACTTTGGGCATCCCATTTGAGAGAAGTAGGCAGCAAGAGACAGGTTAAAAACACACTGATCAGGTCAACAAGTGGTAATGCTTAGAAGAGGGGAAAAGAAGACACTGAGACACTATGTGCATTTGGAGGAGCTACTGAAAACTTAACTCCAAGGGAGAAAGACTGAGGAGAAGCTAAACCGATCCTTGGGTAAAGCCAAAAATGGTTGTTTTGCATGAGAGCTAGTCCATGCAGTAGAATCTAGGCCTCCCTTTTACCTACCACAGATCAGGAATTACCTGCCCCAACCCTTGTTTTCCACCCCCAAGGAACTGAGGAGTGGAAGAAAAATGGCCTCCACATTAGTAATGCCCTAGGTTTTTTTTTAAAGGTTCTTCCTTAGTCTCTATGATAAAGACAACAGAGATTAGGAGAGGCATCCTACGGCATTCTAAGGCACTGAAAGTGATGACACATCCTTCCTAAACTATACCCTTCCCAGGCACTCCCTGTCCTCCAATTCCCCCCCATCACTGCCCACAAAAATGAAAAAGGAGAAAACCACATATGTTGCTCTGAGCTCATTGGATATAACATACAAGTAAAACAACAGTGTCATACCAACATGAATACATTTCACTGTGAATAGTCACTAGTCAATACACCTACTTCTATAAAAAAACTAGCTCACTTGTGTAATGGTACTGTGTTACTTTGACTTCACATTGCAACTAAAGTATGTAGAGTTATACCAGTAAATACAACTACAAACACCTGGTATTAGCATTTGGATCCTGCATCATTGTGGGCGGAGCTACTGCCAGGGATACAGGAAGATATCACAGGTATAATCTCTTCACAGGTATAATCTCTGCCAGAAAGATTTACTGCTGCTTTGCCAGAGGTATAAGTTTTGATTCAGTGGAAGAGTTGATAGAAGGAGTTGGTGGAGTGGTATTTCCGTGCATTCCCATAGCTAAAAACTCCTCTCCTGTTGGAAGACAAGCAGAATGTACAGCAGGACAGAGTGCTGCAGCAAAGAGTGGTAACTGGGGAAAAATGCCTCTTTGTCTTCCATTTGCAGCCTTCACCAGTGATGAAGGTTGCCAGACACTCCCCCGGTAGAGGTGGGGGTCCCCCACCACCAGGCCCTGCCTCTCAGCCGCTGATCAGCTGGCTGGCGGTGGAACTTACCACCTGTAGAAAGAAGGCCTAGGCCACATTGCTGGGGTTGCACAAGAAGTGATGTCATCATGCCAACACTTTCCAGGTAATGCTCTGGTATTTGGGCAAAACATATATGGTAGAAGCCAGTTTTACCATAGAGTTTCCCCCCAAGTATCAGAGTGTTGCATGAAGATGTCAATGCCTGTTCAATGCCAGTGATGTGGCCTCCATTTACTTCTTTCTACTGGTAAGTCACCCCCATCCCCCACTGATTGCTAGGAGAGACCTGGAAACACTATCAGTGATCCCCCTTCTCTTTACTATAGCACCCTGTCCTGTGGCTTACATTCTGTTATCCCAGTCCTTAGAGGAGTTTCAGGACAAACTCTAAGGTATTTGGATAAGAAAGGGAAAGATTCATCATGCCAACTGTTTCTGTGAATTTCTTCTGTTGGATCCAACTTGTTTACTCTAAAGTTAAAGTTATCTAAATTGCTTCACTATTGACAGCCCTACAATCTATAATCTTCAGATGCCTGTCAGATAGGTCAAGTATAATAGGAAATTAAGTAGCCAATGTGGTACATTAGGAATGTTGAAGTAGGCCTACGGAGGCTTAGGTTCAGATTCCTATTTACCAAGCAACTCACCAGGCACTTCTTGGCCTTCTCTCAGAATAACTTACCTCACAGGGTTGTTCTGATCATAAATGGAAAAGGGGAGAATCAATAAGCTACCCCAAGCAACTTGAAGGAGATTGAGCATAACTATAATACCTTATAATATAACACTATAACACCTTAAAGCAATTGCAGTGTCTCTCCCCCTTATTCTTTAATATGGGCTTAATGAACGTCAGGGTCAGGAAAACCAAAAACTGCAGCTGTAATCACTTAATATTTGGATACAAACAAGGAAGGGCTGACTGGATGCAACATGCATAACTCAAGAGCACCTCAGTATTCTTTGATCAGCTCATAGCTCCAAAGGAAGGAAGACTACAGAGCAATCTGTTTTCCTCTTAATGCAATTAGCAGATTAGAGCAGTATTTCACTTCATTAAGATACTGACTGCATGCAGCATTAACTGATTATATGACGTACACAGTGTTCCCCCTACAGTCCTCTCAGAGACACAGTGGAAAACAACAAGGGTAAGCCAAGCAGTTTACAAGTGAGCATCTGGTATTGACATTAGGAGCTGAACACAAAATCTACACTGTAGTGTGCCCAAGGGGTGTAGTGAAAAAAACACTACATATCAACAGTCAGATTCATCAGTGAGAACCAAAGAACAGCTGATTTTGATAATGTTTAATATTTTTTAGTTTCACTGCCACACACAACCCCCCCCCCCCCCCCACTATTTTGGCTCACAATTTACAGATCCAACAAAATATGCCAGAATTCTACTGGGGCTACAGTACTTGTACCTCCCCTTCATGCTTTCCATCTGGATTTGTTCTAAATCTCTTTTCCTCTCTCCATAACCCAATGAGAGCCAAGCAGAGGAGTGTAAGGTCCAGTAAACTGTGGTATAAACACAAGCGATTATTTCAATTTTCTCCTCAGATTATTCTTTCGTGGCAGACCAATAAACCCAATAATGCCTAGATTTACTAGAAATTTTTTTATTCATTTCCCCAACGTAGCAGAAAGTAAGCTAATAACGTCCCACCGAGAGGGCTGTCAGACTAAATCCCTCAACTACTGAAAGCACTGCCTGGATAAATCTCACTTCACTTTCCATTCTGCCAACCACTTAGGGCAGGGCCCAGGGGAACTCTTCAGCTTATCCGTCCTCACGCAATGTCACAAGCGCAAGCCAGAGTGGCCCAATCAGTGCCAAGAAAAGAACAAACTAAAAAAGATTAATTCACAGATGTTCATGCATTTCACATACACTGTGCCCTATGGCCCGTTGCTAGGGCAACAGGAGACCACCAGTGTGTGCTTTATTGGCTTTATGAAGTGCATCTCGGGGACTATAGTCCGAGAAATGCTGCATGATAATAGCAAGGATTTTCAGAAGCCTTGTTTTGTGTTTATCCACATTTAACCCTCAGAGTATTATTAAGCACATTGCTATGCACAGCCATGGTGTGTGCGCACGTACGCACACACATACACACACCACCACCAAAGAAACAGGGTGGGAAAGATGCTCAGCTTCCAGTTCTGAAATGTGCTGACACATTTCCTGAGGTTTGGGTTCAGATAGGCCTAGGATAAAATTCAGTGCAAGCTAATAAACTCTTAGGCATGTTGAGTGAATCCTGAGGCAACATATTTTCCTGTCCTTTTTTTAAAGAATAAGGTACACATCTGCCTCCTCTCCAAAGTCCTCTAACCTTAACCAAGTAATATTTAATTCAAAATTAGGAGACTTTCTCTCTTTCTTTTTTTTTTTTTTTGCCAATTCTCTTAAAACGTGGGGTTTTTAATACAGCAGGGGGAAATGGGGGGTTTCTATAAAGTCGTGCATTAACAGTTTTAAGATTACAACATACTCTACAAATTCGCACAAGCCTAATACCACATACTCATTTAGAACCTCCTACTGTGCTTCGTTTGCCCTTTCTTTTCTACATCTCTCTTAATCTGAGTTTATTCATACTCAACAGGCTAACCAAATGCTTATGAATAAGGGTGGGTTTTTTTGTTAGAATCCCTTCCCTTCCTCCTTTAAGGGATGGGGGTTAAAATCACAAATGTCACAACTCTTAGAGCAGCAACACGTATCAAGTGTTAATCCAAAAAGAGAGTGGGGGGTGGGGAGGACTAACAGAATAGAAGAAACAGTTTACATTCAGATTCACAGAACAAATAACATGCAGACACAATCATTTCCTGGGAAAGCTGAAGCCTAATGAGAATTTACTCTGTCTCTTTTCTTTAGACAACCAGCCCTTTTGTGGCAGGGGCTTCCTGACTGACAGGAACTCAGGGCCCCTTAATAGGATTTCCATATTATTTCCAACACCTGCCTAGAAGTTATTTGTTTACATTGAAGGAGGCAAGATTCTCAAATCAGACATCTGCTTCTAGTTCAGGCATATCTTAGGAAACCATCTAGAAAGCAGCTTTGTTGCCATGGTGACATTTTTATTTTCTTCCCTTAGTTGGCTGAAAAAAACATTAGCATTTCCAATTTTATTTTGTGTTTCAAAAGGCCAAATGTTGCTTAAGAAAACACAGAATTTCCAAAATTGCTATACACAATGGGTCACCCAAGGTGCATGTGTTTATTTAGACTAATTAAAATAATCAGGCATAAAAGGTGAAGAAATAGCAGTTTAATTTCCTTGAAAGAGTGCAACAATTGGTTGATACCCACAAACTGTTTTTTTAAAGTTAATTTATGATTAACGTATTTGTTCTGTAAAGCAATATAAAATCAAAACATTAACTCGAGTCAGGATTCCACCTGGCATGGTCTTAACAACTATTTACCCACAATTTACAGTGAAGGAATATACAAAATGGGGGGGGGGGGGGAGAGAGACCATCTTTCTTGTAATTTAGATGATTTTATATGTAGAGTATAAAACTTTACAACTTTAAATTGCATCATCAAATCCTTCTTTGCATTGCAGGACCAGGAAGGATCAAAATCCTACCAAGCCCACCCTGCTCTCCCACCTGAGGTATAATGCATGGCCATCCCCTCAACAACCACATCATCAGTGTCCCTTAAACAGCAGAGGCACTAAATCTACAAGGTGCCTGTGAAGTAAAACAACTCAAGCATAGGAGATAAGCCATGTGCCTTTGAGAGTATCATCCTCAAGCCATGAGTTCATAAACCAATGCAAACTAGGAGCAAATTATTTTGTATTGGAATAGATCAAGAGCATGGGTAAAACAAATCCACTAAATCATCCGAAGGAAAACTGAGCAGTACATTATTGCTACAATCAGCCCAGTATCTCATTGAAACAGTCCATAATATCCCAGAGGAAGAGAGAAGATGACAACTCAAAAATATGTATGCAAAGACAATGTTTACTGACTCAGTGGGTCATAACTGAGATTAATCGACGCACTGTGTAAGAAATTTGTGTTCAGATTTCCTGGGGTATTTTTAAATGTTAAAAAAGCAGCCAGGTGAGAGACCGATCTGGACTGGGACCATGCTGCTGGGGAAGGAGCCTAATCCCCCCCTGTTCTTATAAAGAAATGAGAAGTACAACAGAAGTGCCTGTCTTTTCTCCTATTGGTCCTAATAACAACTTGGGGGATTTCTACTGGAAAAGTGCCATGGAGTAAACAATTAATCCACCCTCCTCAGTGCAACAGCTCCAATCCAAATATCCTCCCAGTAGCTGCTTTTTAATACTTTAACGTACCTTGGGAGATCTGATCATAGAACTCCGGTGTCTTGTATTTGGACCCTCCTGAGGTACAACAAAAAAGTTTGTTATTTATTATAAATGTATACCAGTCAGGGTTGCCATGCCGGAGCTTAGAGGGCAAGGACATGTGGGGAGGCATGGCACAGCATGCATCATGTATCACCTGGGAATGCCTGGAAATGACCTGATGTCATTGTAGTAATCACTGGAAACTCTAAGATAAAACTATGGAGTTTCTGGTGATTCCTACAGCTACATGATGTCACTTCCAGGTCTCGCCCAGAAGTCACTTCATGCTGCATGCAAATGGAGGATTTTTCCCCCCTGTCACCAGTCCAAGCAGCGGCAGGCAATGAGGGTTGCTGGCAGGAGGCCTCCTGCAGTAGTGGGAGGCCTTGAAACCCTAATACAAGTCTGAACTAAATTGCTCACTTAAAATGGTTGTACCACTTTGGACCATAGGTATAAATCCATATGACGGAATGCTCTTTTCATACAAAAAATTACTTCTATGCAGAAGATTCACTGTCAGAGAGATGAACCTCTCTCTTCAACATGCTAGTTTTCTACATGGAGGAAAGAATTGTTTTTATCTTATTGGTGGACTTGGAATGCAGCTTCAGTGCCTTTGCAATTTGTCACTACTCTGTTATCAGTACAGTTGATTCCTGGAGAGGGTGGAGTTTGGGGAGGGGAGGGAGGTCATACAGCCCACCCTCTGAAGTTGCTAGTTCCTCCAGGGGAACTGAACTCTGCAGTCTGGAGAACTGTTGTAGTTCTAGGACAACTCCAGGCCCCACCAGGAGGCTGGCAATTCTACTTTGCCATGTTGAGCAGTATTGCGTAAGGTGGGAGATAGAGAATACAGGAACAGACATGCACAGTTCAAAACTCATGTTAAAGGCATGTTACAATATTTGGCCAAATCTACCTCACAGGATTGAGATAACATAGGAAAACTTTAAGTATACCGCCTACACCATGATAAATGTACACAGAAAATTAGGCTCAACCTATTAGTAGCATAGTAGCTCATTTAAATATTTTATGTGACAAGTTCTTTAAATATCTCCAGAGACAGAGCAGTGCTATGCTGACCTAGAGTATATTGCTCAAAACCAGTTGTAAGTTTTAATACTATTTACAATTAAATTTAAGTTTATCGATGTGTGTGTGTACACACACAAGCATGCAAGAGGTATGGCGAAGTCTGATCCACAGCAATATTCCTCTTGCCCTACCACTTAGGCTAGAAATTCTAAAGCTGAAATGTAAGTGTGCTATTTTCATGCCATTTTTGCTCACTATGAATAAAATGTAGCACTTCTTAATATCATCCCATAAAAAAACTAATTGTGATAGTAAAACTATATGACAGCTTGGGAAATCACAAGGCACACAGTTCTGTAATTTCTTCCCCAATGTTTTCTCTGAAAGAGACTGATGAACTAGATTGAGAGATTTGGGACTGAATCACATTTAACTTATCAGAAAAACAAAACCCCTCCTTTGTGCTTTACAATATTCTCCACAGAATGCATAACTGAATGACCCTTCATAGGAAAATATCCCTTGCACTTAGAAAACTAGCATAACAGGGAGAAGGCAAGGCTAAGCCCTTTGTTTATGATGGCTAGTTTTCTATATGGAAGGATTTTTTTTGACAGAGGCTCACTCGCCCACATGAACTTCCACTTACAGTCTGACTCGGACAGTACAGGTAGTTTTATCATCTCAGTAAGAACAAGGCCCAAGGCTCTTAGAGTTAATGTCACAATTAGGGACGGGCACGAACCAGAAAATTTTGGTTTGGGGTGTACTCGAACCAAATCCTGAACTGAACTGAGCAAAAAATGCCTGAACCAGCTGGTTTGGGCTGCCTTTCTTCCAGCCGCAGCAAGCTGCAGCTGGGAAAAGGGGGAGTGTGACCCAGGAAGGCTTAAATGGCTGCGTTAACCTGTCCATTTCACTTCCCCCACTTTGAAAAGGGGGGGGGGACGGACAGGTTTAATGGCTTGCTGCCATTTAAATCAAACAGCTGATGTGTGGACCCACCCAACTGTTAAGTTTAAATGACTGCAACTCCCCCTTTTCACTCCCCCCTGCTTGGAAGTGGGGGGAGGGGAGCAAAAGGGATCACTGAAATAGATGCAAGCCATTTCAGTGATCCCTTTCACTCCCATCCCACCCACCACAAGATGCACGGACCTCTGGAAACCATGTGGAGGATTGTGGGGTGGGACTGTACAAACCTTGGTTCATGAACCACAACCTGGCTGATTTTAGTAGGAAATTTAGGTCATGGGCAGGTTTGTGCCCATCCCTAGTCATGACATGTTCCCACAAAATTATTATGACAAGACAACTCAGTTTCAGATTGTACAACCCATGCAAAGGTTTTGCCTCCTGGATGACTAGAACATCTGGAAAAAAAGATTTAAGTTACTCTGAACCATTCAATGGCTAAAAGTACAATAAAATAAGCAATGGAACATGTTACAAGGCTACATGAAACAATTCAAGTAAGGCTGGCAAGAAGATACTAGAGAAGATTTTCCAGCACCGAAATAAAGAGGGGCCAAAGATGCATACAGTAAGCAAGGCCATCAAAACATACAGAAAATCTCTTTTTTTGAAACAAGAATATATGCTGTTATTCTTAAATGAGTGTTCCACGTTGGATTAAAATGGCTTCATTAAAAAGGAAATAACATGACAGTAGGATAACCAAAAAACTGAGAATGAATTCACCAGAAAGCATTTACCAGTGTATAAGGCAAATGATATATTTATAACATTTATAACCAAGGCCTGTCTCACCCAATCACATCAGCTATTCACTCATGTTCCAGCACCCAAGGACTGGCTCTGCCCCCTCCCTCCAATATTTATTCATCTGCTTCACAATTACAACATTTTCTGGAATTAGAGCACCTGTTACATTCCCCACAGTTTATACATCCCAAAGGCAGGTAATCTATTGATTGTAGATTACCAAACCAACACAAGTTCCTAATTAAACTGCAAACCCCCCCTGCTAAGGACCCTTGGAAAAATAAACCACTTTAAAACAGTATAACTCACACTGGGCTTCTTTACAAAAACCTGTAGTCCTGGGGTAAATACCAGTAAACTAAAACTGGAAACAGTCAATGGCCCACACAATGGCTGCTTTCAAATACCTTGTTATCAAATACCTAATAACATGTGTCCTCCCACAGGTTTGCAGAAAAATCTGAAAGCTTTAAAAAAAACACAGTGGTTTTTTTAAAATCATCATAGCTGGTGGAGGAAGATGCTGGGAGGCATTCTGGACCTGGCCATGGCGGACACCAGGAGGCACTCTGGTGTCCATGACCTCTACCATAGCTGCTGCAGCCGGGCTCAAAGATGGATGCTGTGGCCTGGAGCCGTGCTGGGTTCGATGATGGGGGGTTATGAAACTCTTGCAGGCCTTGTGAGAATCTTAAAGTTACCACATACTCAGAACTTGAAGAAAGCAAGATTTGTAACAAATCGTGCTGTGGGTTGATCTGCCCTAGCCCCAATTTCTTTATAATGAGACATGAGACTCTACTGGGTATGGCAAAGCAGGGTGGGCAGTCAGATGAGGGCAGCAGACTATTTTGCCTAGCTGCTTCCTTTCACTTTCAACTTTCCTGTTGTGGCACATCAGGAGAGAGTGATGAAGCTGGGTACCCCCTGCTCATACAACCGCACAGATGGAAGTAAGCAAGCTGGCTGTGCAATTGGTGGTAAGCAAGGTCAGCTAAAGCGCCAGCTGAGTATGGATCTAGAGTGTATCTGTCCAAAAGGCAGACCACATGGATGCCACAAAATGGCTGCCATAAAATGACTGCTGCAAGAGGTGGAGCCAGTTATCAGATGGTTGCCCCAGCTTACCTTCAGTCACACAGTGAACATCTTTGTGCTCTGGTGGCAGATGCTGACAAAGTAATGTTTTTAAAAATCTGCACAGCCAATCAAAAGCCTTGTTGGGCAAAAGCCCCACTTGGCTCCACCCACTTTCTAAAAGTACTTGATGGGCCCCAGAAAAGGTGATGGTAGATGCCATGTTGCCCACGTTAGGGACTTCTCTGTGGTAAAGACTTCCTTTAAACAGACTAGGCTTTATTTTCCTTTCTTAATTTTTCTCCTGCCATGGCTTCCAGTGGTGGCAGGAAACAGGACCTGGGGGCAGGGGATCCCCCACCTGCACCAGGACCATGGTAGCTCTAAGGGAAGTGTGGTGGAGGTAATAATGGAGATGAGGAAGTGGCCATGAAGGCCATCACCTGCCATAATCCACTTCTCAGAGACACAACCTCACACTGCCTCATTGTAGAGTCAGCTATGCTTTCTTGCATATCAACAGGAAAGTGGCAAATAATTTATGAAAGGTGTCATATTTTCTGCAGTGCAGTTTAAATGGAGCCATTTTATCAGTTGTATGAGCAAAATACAAATTCGCAGTACAAGACCATTCGAATTTGCTGGACTGGACTGTAATTCCACTAATCCATTTTAGTTATGTTTTTAGTAAAAATGTGGAGGGTGCTACTTTTTCAGCACAAATGTCCATGGGAATGTTATACCTCTTCTCCACAATGCAAAAAGGACCCTTCCTGATGCATTTGGAATTTAGTTCTATGGATTTAATGACAGGATGACGTTTATCGTCTGTGGCCAAAGGCTGTTACAATCTGGCACATTTAACATAATTACAAATACCAGCATTAAAATAGTCTAACTAAAAAGTACTAATGAAATGAAAAACACTGCCCTCTTTGGATGTGACTCTAGTCTGTACTTTCTTGGCTAAAGTCAAGACAGACACTCTATAGGAGACATATGAATCTGCATCTGAGAGGAGAAAAAGCAGCTTCTCAAAGTCTGAAGAAAAACTTAAGCCCATTAAAAGTGTGGTGAGAAACTTGGTTCTGGGCTCTATATAAAGAGGACAGGATAAAATGTAGTGAGGTAGATCCTTTGGAACTGAAGCTCTGCAAATACAAAGCGTGAAGCCAGTGGTATTTGGGAGTAATGTCCAGCACGGCATGGTTTGAAACCAAACTGAAGTAAGGCTATTCTGAGGTTATGGAGGGAAATATTAACCACATAGGAAGCTCTAATATGGTCCCTTTTAATCATTTTGAACCATGGGGAGAATTAGGATACGGAAATTGACTGCCTGTCTGTTGCAGCACCACACATAAACACCCAATTATATATGTCGGAACCAGCTATGGGGACACCCTGGATGTCAGCCAGTATAGAGCAGCAATGGAGGATGTTATTAATATAGCAGGCTACCCAGGCAGCACCATTTCACAACTTCAAAAGGTGAAGTAGATTGGCGGTGTCATTCCTTTGCGTTCACTAAAATCTTATCAAGGCTACGTGTACATGGACACTAATTGAGGGCAAACTGAGTTCCGCTCACCTCAAAGCTGCAGGGGTACCCCTAGATACAGCTGGATTCTCCTTAAAAAAGATTTTGGATAGATTTCAATTTTGTGATCAGACAATCATTCCAACCCCAAACTTCTACACCCTAAATGGTCTGGGGCCTATGTACCTACGGGACCACCTCTTCTGGTATACCCCCCAAAGAACATTATGCTCTGTAGAGAAATTACTGGCAATCCCTGGCCTAAAAGACATCCAGTTGTCCTCAACCCTGGCCCCAGCCTGGGGGAACTCTCTGCTGAATGACATCCATGCCCTGTGGGACTTAATGCAGTTCGGCAGGGCCTGTAAGGCAGAGATATTCAACCAAGTTTATGGTTGAGGAGAGCGACAGTTTCTATTTTGCCTGGCATCCCCTTTCTTCCCCTCCACCCAATGGGGTGATTATTCTTTAGCACCATCTGAAATTGTTTGAAATTGTTTTTAACTGTTTTACTGATTCATGAATTACTCTTATATTGGAGAGAGGAAGGATTGAGTCAGTGTAGTTATGATGGAAAATAAGGAAGACAGAATGAGGAAATCTACACTGCCTCGAATAGCGACAGCACCTTTTCAAAAATGGGAATAAAAATACAATATAATCGGACATATTTCTTTTCTCTTCACACCAATGAGTTGCTTACCTTAATTATCTCATTCTTAACAGCGACACCTAAATTTACATTTTATGAGCTATTCTAAAATCTGCCCTGCTTAATAATCTGTATCTTCAAGAAAACACTTGAAAGCGTCTCTCACAATTAAACCCAGCCACAACCTTGTATAAATCAAACTTTTGCTACCATATCAAAACGTTACACTGGGGCTACATAACGTTGCCCACATCCTCATTACATGGTACACTAATTACTACCAGCAGATTCAGAATTTTCTGCACATTAGAGGCTTTTAGAGGAGCTATAAAAAATTTCAGGCACCATTAATTTAAATTAGTATTGAAATTTCCTTTTGACAGATGGCCAAAAATTACTTATTATTTAGAGCACCAGAGCTGCCTGTTTGCACATTAGAAGAGGAAAGGGAAAAATTAAAAGCAAGGAGGAAATTTATGTCACGTTCATTACCTGTTAAATGTTAAGGAGCATTATCTTGCATGAATAAATTATTTCATACAAGCACACAGTCTTCAGCTGCTGGCAACTGGCACGTTCTGGCTGATAAAAACCATCTCAAGTCACAGAGCAGACAATCATAAAAAGCCTCTCTTAACCAGGAGCCACTCAGGAGAGGGCAGATCAATAGAACAAGCAACTAACTGCTTCTTTGGGCATCACAGATAACATTCAAGGAAATTAGCAAACTATTTCACCTTGCAAAGCTGGCAACAAACCCTAGATGCTGACACAATCCAACTTGCGACTCAATGACTGTACAAGACAAATATTTACAGCCACCACCATCTATCAATTAGTGCAAAAGAGTTGCACCTTGCGTGCTGCCATCCCAGATGCATACTTAATGGTTTAGGAAAAGCAAACCCCAAATAATTGCAGATAAATTCGTCTTCTCTACTGAAAAATGGCATACCTCATTGGTTACTCTCTATTGTCCTTTCCTCTGGTTTTTAAGCAGTGTAGCAGAATACAGCACTAGCACACAAGGTGTTTACATACATTCATGGTTCACAGGACTTTCTTAGGACTGGATCTCAAGTGTGTGGAGTCTTGCTGTTCACAACGTGAAAAACAAAAAGCAATACCCGTTTCCCCCCACCCCCAATAAAGGTTGCAACAGAGTTTGAGCTCATAATAAGGAACTCTCATAAATTATATTAAGAGAAAGAACAGCATGTTCACATGGAAGCAGGCATTGTTATTACACCACAAACCACCCCCTCCTTCCACAACAGCACAAGTTGTGATCTATCTAATCTGCTGCATCCCACCAGTCATTTATTGCAAACCGCCTGACAGCTGCTCAAACAAGCCTGCAGTCCTGAGCAGGCAGCAAAAACAAAAGGCTTGTCAAGCTCCTGCAGGACCATCAGCAGCTACCCTGGCCAGCAATCTACACCTGTATGATGCATCACAAGAATTCAGCCATGACCTGTGCATCAGGCTTGCATATACCCAAGAGAGAAATAAAGAGGCACTGAGACTGATGGCATAACGCTAAATAGATTTTAAGAAATGGCTGCACACTCATGGGAAATTCTAGATGAATGAATGCAATTCCCATTATACATTTCCATTCATTTTGCAACTTATACTCTGCCTCCCAGACAAAGTAGAACCTCACCACAGTTTACAGACATATAATAAAAATCAACCAACAAATAATTAGATTAAACATTGTTATCCCAAACAGAGCAACAAGAACATGAAGACATTCCTGAAGCCATTTAAGCTGACTACTCCCAAAGACTTCTAAAATTAAAAAGGGTGTTTGATAGCTTTCCGAGGGACAACACAGAACCCAGGAAAGGAGTTCCACAAGATCTGGGTAGAGACCATGGCTCATTAGAAGGGCATCTGCTTGGAATTCAGAGGGTGCCAGGTTCAATCCCTGGAAACTCCAATTAAAAGGATCAAGTGGTACGTGATATGAAAGATCTCTATTTGGAGAGCTGCCAACAGTCAAAGTAGACAATATTGATCTTAATCAGTGGTCCAGTTCAGTATAAGTCAGCATCACGTGTACATGCATGTATTTCTTATATCCAAAAGTATCCCTTCATAAGGCTCAGACACTCAAAAGCAGGGTCTGGTCAGAGGAAGTAGGCACAAGAATAAACATCAGAAATAAAGCAGTTTCTAAGACTTAAAAAAAAAAAAAACAGGGCACGATAAACCCAACCACTTTGACTTCAAAGGTGAGTAGGAAAAGATATCAAGAGGGCTGACACTGGTTTACACAGATTCAAAAAAGTTGCCTAAAAGGGGTTGCAAGTTTCTAGGTCTTTTTGTGTGGAAACTTGAACCAAGTGTAAATTGATTTAGTGCTAGCTTCTCAGCCTGCTGAAAGGTAGTTCTACCGCCTCTGCTGAACACAGTGAAAATTACTGCAGATGGGAAACTGACAGTTCTTGTCATTTTGCAGCTGTTATTAGGAACCCTGAGGGTAACTGTGAAACTGACAAGAACAAGGTCAATTTCACTCTGTTGTGCTATGACAAAGCCATGAGCAGCTCCAGCCCAAGACTCCAGTGGGTTCAGGCTTAAGACCACTCCTATTGCAGGAGGGAGCTTAGGATGGTTTTAAGCATGAAGCCACCCACTGAGTTTGACTATGTGTGTAAGTGTTCATGCCCATAGGTGCAATATTGCTCACTGCATCAGGGGAAATTCCCAAGACAGATGAAAGGCTGACTCATCTGTAAGACAACATACATAACATGAAAAATAACACTGCTTTTAGTGTTATATCTTCTGTTATTAGTAAAGATACATTTGGACACCTTTCCCTGTGCATGCTGGGAGTAAAATTTACCATTGCCTGTGTAGGACCAAACCACGGCTATAGCTGATCAAATGCAAACTTGAAACCATTATGACACTTCTTAAAATCCCAGCAGTATAAAAAATACCTCTGGGGTGAAGAGAAGGAATGTGAAGTGTATGCCTGCACAGAGAACACAAAGCATACGTTTTGCAAATAGCAAACCTATGGCTAGAATTAAATTGGTTAATAGAACTTGTGAATGGATAGGACACCTGCTACTACTGGGTGCCCTTCCCATTGTCATAGGCTCATACACTTACATAGTGCTTATTATTGTATCTAGATACTCAAGTTGTAGATGTGATCTGGAGTACTCTTCCCCATGTTTACTAGGGGCTGAGCATATCAGCTGTCATACATAACTTGCAAATTTCACTCATCTTAAATGGCACAGTGCTTTGCTATGCAGGAGAATCCAAGTTTTAGCATTTGAACAATGCTAACAGAAAGTTGTCAACTTTTAACCTTTCCTGCCTTAGCTGGGGGAAAGTCTCCTACCCAATCCAGATTTAGGGAGCTTGCTTTCATGTGGGAAGGTGAACCCCAGTCTCCCAATCAACCAAGGGCACACATCCCCCGTCTCAATACCCAGATCATGTTTTACAAGAGCTATCCATTTTACCCTTCCTGGCAGGCTGAACAAATGGTTATCTCTTTGCAGAAACTCATCTCTGCTCTCATAAGCTCTTGGTGCATTTTATGACTCTCATCCCTGAGAATATAAACAGCTCTCAGGGTCCCAAGGAACCCTGATGAATTTCAGAGTACTTGACATCTCCAGATCATGACACTCCTCTTCTCCATTTTATCCAAACAAGAACTCTGAGGTGGACCAACTGAGTGTGTGTGGGACTGGCCCAAGATCATGCTGTGAGTTTTGTGGCTGAACTGGGATTTGAACCTAGGTGTCTCTGGTCCCACTTTGACAGTCTAATCAGAAAAACACACACGCTCATAACACATCCAGGAGCATGGCTGAAGGGTGCAATTAAAAAGGGCCTCTGTCCTTAAGTTCCTACTTGATTCACATTCACATTTAGGTTGCCTCTGAGGCCCAAGGATCCATCTTACCCTTCAATGAGGACAGCATCCACTTCTTCATCCTGGTCAGGAAGTCTGTAGCAGACTCTAGGCTGATCCTGCATTAAGCAGGGGGTTGGACTAGATGGCCTATATGGCCCCTTCCAACTCTGTGATTCTATGATTCGATCTGAAAGGCCTTGCTTCCACACTGTTCATTCACATTAAAATATCAAAGCACTTCTAGGCATAAGCATTAATTCTCTCAAAAAGAAAATCCAGAGCTACACTCAAGTTACAAGGTTCACTTCAAATAACAGTTTAACAGATAGAAGCCCACTGTGCATCCTTTCTGCCACATCAAGCTCCAGAGAAGTATAAAGTATAAAGTAGAATAGAAGGTTAGTTGGTAATTACAAATTCGGTAAGATCCCAAAAGTGTCATTTTGCCTTCCACACAAAATTTCTCACAAAATGTCCTGCATATAACCATCTTAATCTCTGTTTGTCCTGTTCTATTATGAGATTATGAATCTGAGGAATCAGGCCACAAGACTGTGAATTTAAGTAATATTCACTGGTTGATTCATCTGGAAGCAGTTGATATTCATACTTTTAGAAATTCTCTTTATATAACAGCATTGAAAGAGTCTGCTACTTGTGATGTCAGTTAATTGATATATATGTCACCAACTAGTTACACTTAACACAACATTCTTACTTGTTAGTACAACTGTAATAAAAAGCACTGAAAGTGACTGAGGCTACTACCTGTGAAATGGAGTCTTACCTTTATAGAGTCTCTGTCTTCATGCAGAACAGCAGCAACATGAGAAGGAGAGATAAGAACAAGGGAAACATAGTCGTTAATTTACATAAAATTTACACATTTCTACCCATTGCAAAAAACATGCTATCTCCTTGAATTTTTGGAATGCTAATAGTAACCTTGAACACTTGGTGTTTCACCTAATCCTCCATTCCCCCTGACCACAAACAAGTGCCTTGGATTTGCTGCTTCCTGCCAATCCTACTTGCCAGGGATTATCCACTGGGTTTCTGCAGTTTATTGGCATATAGATGCCAATAAACATAAAAATGCCCTTCTTGGGAAAAGGAGACTTTGTATTTGTATCATGGTGGGATCCAGGTTCTTTGATAGAGTAATTGGTGGGATATAAGATACAAAAAGTTGAGAACCACTGGAATAATCAACTTCACAGATGTTAACTTTACTGTAATGCTCAACAGTATGACCAGTTCTCTAACTACAGTAACTGCAGATAAGCAGTAAATAGTCTAGCTGTTACCTAGGAGTTCTTGGTGCAAGAAAAGAGCAAAACTTTTTTCTTCCTCCGCAGATGGACCCAATTGCACAGTTCTTAACCACTGTACTGCATCATGGTCCCTGATCATCATGTTCTGCTGCAATGTCCAAATCCTACCACAGATATCTTTCTAACTATGCCATCCTCACACATTTAAAAAAGCAAGGCCACGACAGATATATTCTGAGTGAGTTGCTCATGAATCTGAAATGCTTGCCCTTCAGAAACTATGCAAATCTTCTGCTACCCACTCCATCCTGTACATTCAAACAAGACAAACTTCCCCCCTTAGGATCTCATACCTCTTTGGTGATCGTTATCATGATGCTTCTTTTCATCTTTAATGGGGAGGTGGGACTGTCCCCCAAGGGCGCTCGACAAGGCTAGAAGGCCAGCACTGCTGCCGATGGGTGGGATGGCTGGTGGTTGCAATCCTGAAGGGTGTGGAGTGAGAGGCACTGGGAGACCATGACCATGTGATAAATGCTGGGCCTGGAGTTGCTGCTGCTGTGAAAAATCAAACACAGATATTGAATTTGTTCCAAAACAGTTGTGCTTTAAGCATGGTTAATTGTGTGCTGGATTGCACTTGTGTATTTTCAAGGCCTGTCAACAAATCAACCTTTCTTTCTGCAAATTCATCCACCAGTAAAAATGGGACCAGTTAAAATGGTACATCCATACTCAGTTATAGGTGACACTGTCTGATGAATGGAACAGTTTCTCTTGGATGAAGTGAACAATTGTTTATTGTTTGGAAACCGACTTAACACATAGATCAAGTGCTCACTGTGGGGCCAAAATGGGGGAGACGAATACAGACTTTATTAAACCTCATTTTTACTGCAACATTAATAAGATCAAAAATTCACATAGCAAGGGCAGCTCCTTCAGCATTAAACTTCTGGAGCAGTTACACACAGATACACATGTCTAATCAAAACATATGAGCTAACTATAAATGCAGTAATAAAGCTTTTTTTTTAAAGAAAGAAAGCTGAAAATTGAGAAAATTAGCGTTAAACAGTTCTCCCAGAGCTGCCGCACAGCATGTAGCGAGAGTTAATTTGAAAGAGGAAACCTGAATTAACAATCCAGAAAAGGAAACTGGTTGCAGCCACCGTTTTAAGTCCTTTAAGTGTCCTCAGCGGTACTTGAGCAAATTACTAAAGAAAATCTAATGTAGCAAGGCTTGGGTCCTCCTGTAGGCTTGTTCAATAATGCTGAAATAATTGGGCACTCTGTGCACGTTTAGTGATGCTCGAATGAAAAGCTAGAGGCCTGCCCTTGTACTCTTCTCTAGCTGCTGACTCTGTGTTGTGACAGGTTTATTTGAGTGGGACTGTGATGCATGCACCAGTAACTGCACTGACAAGAGTTTAAAGTCATTTTTACCAGTACACTGGCAACACATACAGAAAGCCCTTGAGAGGTTAGAATTGGAGTGCTTGACCTCAGCCAAGGCTGCATCAAGCTTTCTGCTATACTAACCATTGTGGGGTAGATGGTTTGTTGTTGTTGTTGAATAAGGAGGAGGGGGGTTGAGGTGGTAGAGGGAGGCAGAGAGGGCGGAAATGTGTCATGCTCAATCTATCCCAATAGGGAACTGTTTCACTTCACACTTGCACCAGAAACAGACCAATCTCCCCCCCCCCTTACAGAGAATTCACAGACTGACTCTGAAATCAGTTTTCACTTTCACCAACCAGAACCATCTTCTTTCAAGAAAATGAAAATCTTCTTTTATTGCTTGCTTCCTCTTCTTCAGCCTTAGAATTTTTTCAAGTGACTAGAACAGCTACATTCCTATGCTTCATAAATGTCCCCTATAAAGCCTCTTCCCTGCCCTGTTTTCTCAACTGCAACTCTACACCTTTTGTAAATCTTACATCTCAGTAAAATTCATTATCTAAAAAGGTATATATAATTAACTTTCACTTTGTCTCTGGATTGAAACTAAATACAAGAGTGATTTTCTTTTCAATTGTATAATCTGAACAAAGCACTTCTAAAGCTTTGGAAAGAATAGTCAACATCTGATTCCCATTTAAACTAAAATTAACCTTCTAGCCAGCCAAGGTGCATCAGGCCAAAATTTCAACATTAACCCTTATTTGGATTCTCTACAAGCTAAATTTATAAGCTACAGCAGGTTTACCAACACAAATTCAAAATAAGGAATATTCCTTACACTTCAGCAAGAGACAGTCCTTAAAGTAAAAAGTGTGATCCAACAATTCAGTTCTTCCACCTCCAGCCATGGTGGGAAGTGTTAATTTGCCACAGACAAAAACACCAAACCAAGGTTCTGAACCACAGTCAGGGTCCTCAGGTCTTCAAATAAAGATATGTACAGTGTTCTACAGGGAGATAAAGACTAAGGATGGGCACAAACCGGCTGACGAACTAAAGTTCGTCATGCATTTTGTGGTTCATGAAGCAATTTTCAGAAACTTAAGAACCATCATGAACTTTCATGAATTTTGACACAGTTTGTGGCGGTGCATGAAGATGAGAAAGCAGGGTTTAAGTGGCTCCAAGCCTGGGACTGACTGCCTAGGAAAACCCCTTTAAATACCTAAGCCATGGGAACAGTCTGTTCCATGCAGCTTAACTGTTTAAAGGGGCTTTCTTGGGCAGCACTGGTGGCTCAAGATGGCCACTTTAAACAGTTGAATAGCACTGAACAGCAGCTCAGCTGATTAGGCCCCGTGTTCAAACTGCTCCACGTGGCTCACTGTTTAAAGGGGCTTTCTTTGGAGCCAGCCCCTGGGGGCTAGTTGCCCAAGAAAGCCCCTTTAAACAGCTGAGCTGCACCCAGCAGGCTGCCCCCATGGCTCAACTGTTGAAATGGGAAACACCTGAGCTGCAGGGGTAGCCAACTCCCATGGCTCAGCTGTTTAGAGCCCAAAACAACCGAGCCAAAGGAGCAGGCTGCCCCCGCAGCTCAGTTGTTTCAGGCTGGATACCAGTTTGGTTTAAATGCAAGCCCACTAGGTTCATGGCTCCACTTATGATTCACCTGTAAAACACAAATCGAACTGCATTTTTGTGGTTCGTGTCCATCCCTAGTTAAGACTTCTCTCACTTGGACCAAACTTCAGCTCAAAGGTAGATTTTACCCATATCTGGAGAAGGCCAGAAGAATCTCCTTATACTCTCTTCCCATAACCAAGCCAGTGAGTCTTTCCAAATGTTGAGATAGGAGTTCTCTAGCCCTGACCAGGATAGCCCAGGGAAGCTCGATCTCATCAGATCTCAGAAGCTAAGCAGGGTTGACCCTGGCAAAGTACTCAGATGGGAGACCTCCAAGGAATACCAGGGCCAGGATGCAGAAGTTGGCAAGCAAGCCACCTCTCGGAAAAAGTCCAAGCCCCAATAGGGGTCACCAGAAGTCAAGAATAACTTCCAGGCATGCACGTGCACACACACAAATAAAAAAAAAGATAGTTCTCATTATTTACAGCTGTTTTTTAATGCTCTTCCCTAACTTACGAAGCTAAAGTATGCCAGGACAAATTTCTGTTTATATGACCATTACTCTTCTGATTTAAGGCAGCTTGCTTTGTCAAAAATCTGAGAATGCCCATATTTTGTGGACCCCTTAGCTGCACCACACATTGGTGCAAGAATATGAGGCTTTCCTGTAGCCCAGCCCACCCATCACAAGGGAAGTAACACAACGTAAGAGGAGACATGGGGTAATATCAGGAGCAGTGCAGTATGTAGGAAGGATTGTGTGGTCCAACATGCTCCTGATGGGGTCTTGCTCCAAGTCCTCGGAAAATTCAGATTACTTCAGGATCAGATACAAGCATGTATGAGAATAAAACAATCATAACCAGTGATCACTGACTTTAAAAAATGTAACACTGACTTAATACAAGTCATTCCTGTTTCCCAATACTCCACTTTATCAATACAACTTTTGCAAGTGATATCAAGACAGAAGTACCCAGTAACAGGCAACACACATTGTCAGAGCTTTAGGCGTTTCACAGATTTATGTAATGTGCTATTCTATATATACAAAAATCATATCCATTGAATCAGTCAATGAATTTTTGGGGGCCTTCCCTGCCATTATTTTGAAGCAAAGCACATTGTAAAAGCAATCTCTTTCAAGAAGGCAGGTGAAAAAATTTGGGAGGCAGCTATATACACGTTAGTTTTCTGGAAGCAAAGACTTTTGAATGCAGGGGAGATCCTCACCTTGATATGATGGATAGCCCTGCCTATCCTCAAACAAATAGCACATGCATGTAAAATGTGCCATCTTTCCCTTTAAAATCGTGGGAAGTGGGAGCCCAGTCCAGTCCCTCCCTGATGAGTGAATCAGAGAATTTTAAAGGAAGCCACCAAAAATTACATACATGCATCCTTGGCATTTGGCAAGGGGTGCCAGTATCTTGCATTTTGATTATTTTTTTGGACTTGGGCATAAATAACCAATCTGGCTTTACCTTTCAAGGGGCTATAACAAAAAGAGGAGGGGAATGTGAAAAAAATTGAGCCTTCACATTGATTTCACTGCCCTTCCTCACCAGCAAGATCTTATCTATTGATGGCAAACTGAAATCTCTTCCCTACATATCTAAAAAGGATCAAATTAGAAACACAATGTGCTTAAACACCATGGACAAATTAGCTTCTGATGTTCTCTTGTTAGAGTCAGCACATTCAGAGGCCTGTTTTCCTGGACAGGATTCAGGTTTCTGCTGGATATAGTCCAAGCAGTACCCATGCCAGAGTAATCTAGCACTTTCCCCCTTATAGATCCTGAAAGCTCATTGCCATTATCCAAACAGCCCTAACATCCTCCTCTAACCCCGAGACATTTCTAATGTTAACTGACAAATTAATCTCTCACAGACCTCACTTTGTATCTCAGCCCACATGCATGCTCTGTGTACTTCCTTTCCAAAATGCTGCCCTCCCCCCAAAAAACAGAGTCAAGATCCAATAAAAAAAATCTTCTCATTAGTATTGCTATTGAAATCACATAGTATTAAAAAGTAAAACAAAACTACTAAGCAGTTAAAAAGCAAGGGAATGGAATGGGAGGAGAAAAGAAGCAAGACTTATACAGAGGGGGAAATAAGAATGAACAATACATACCACACTACTAAACGTATCAACTTAAAAATATGTAATAATGAAACAAAATTAAAATGTGTTAAGACCCATTTTATTACTTTAAACACACACCTCATTTCCCTTAACTCCTTTCTAAAAGAGGCCAGAAGCATTCGTTCTAATGTTGGATATGGGGAATGTGAGCCATGTGGAGAACTTTGGTCAATAAATCCAATCCAATAAATAATAACTTAGAAACCTTGCTCACCATTCCTAATCAGAAGGGCTACTTTAGGAATTATGAACACTCATTCAACTCCTCCTTTGGTGATACTTGACAAGAATCTTCTTCATCAGGTGAACTCGTTACAATACAGTCATGGGGAAGACTCCTTCCCACTGGTTTGCCTTAACTCCATTTAAAGGGCTCAGTCTCATCCTTTCTTGCGTGACTCTTCCAGCCCTCCTCCTCGTGCACTAAGCTGCAACTTTCTTTAATGGGCTTTAGTTTTCTTTACTATGGCAGCACAAGTACCACTAATCAAAGCAAAGATGGGAATTTTACCTTGCTGCTAATGGGCTGTCAGAAGACAAGTGCTCCATGTTCCTCACAGAAAATGACACCTGGGTTTTTTTTTTAGCCCTCACAGGGGCTTAACCACTACTCACTGTATTCATTATTTCTGTAACCTTGCTATGTTACATATGTGCTCACACTTGAAAAGGGTCTGCAGCCAGAGGGCATGTAGAAATGGGCTCTTCATCTGCTTTTATGAGGTAATTTCTGTACAAAGCCTGAAGGCACACAGACCTGCCCATCTCTGAGGACTACCTGGCAACTGAACCACCGGGTTACTGGAGACAGTGGGAAGAGTTCCAAAAGCTGCATACTATTCTTAAGACAGGCTTCTCTCTGAGGATCATGACACAACCACCTCAGGAGAAACAGATAAGAAAGGAACTAGAAGAATCATGAAACATTTGGAGGGATGATGTAGCTTGTACTTGAGTCCAAGGCCAAACCCAATTTCTCACGGTAAGTGGGGCAAGCCCAGGCTCCGGGATAACATACATAGCTTTGCTCTCAAGCCAGGGGTTCTCAAAGTATAATATCATTAACAGCATCTGCAAGAGAAAATGGATTTCCCCTTGAAATTTCAACCTAATCCAGCAAAGTTTGTGAGCACATGTTTGCTTGCACGAGAAAATAGATTTTTCTTTCCCACCTCCCCCCATGTTGTGTGGGTTGGTGCTGACAGAAGCCAGTTAAAGTTGTTACCCACATTACTTAATGTTTCCTTCCACTCTTCAATAGAGGGTCTTAAAACAGGCCATGAGATTTTTTTAAAAAATGTGCCACCTTATTTTTCAGCATGTGTGTCTTTCAAACTAGAGTTTGCACTGTTTTTACCAGCCAAACCATCTGCATTATTCCTGTTTTAGTTTTACAGTGACCCAGATAATCTTTTCTTTGACTTGGGAAGGCTCACTGTGCCAAAATATGAGGACACACTTTGAAAGGCTATCTTTTGAGCCTGATAGAAAGCTTGTATCTGTTACTAACCTACCCTAGAAATAGAAAGTACACGGAATCAACTACATGGAGAGGATGCGTTGGGCCTGGATTAGGACCAACTAGTTAGTTAACTAAGGCTCCGCAGCTGTCTATGATGGTCCACCCCCTGTGTTGCAAGTAATTACCAGCACAAGACCAGATTAAAGACCAGCTCTTGCCAGAAGCCAAAGGGCTCTTAGCCTGTGGCTTGAGCTTGGTGACCCTTGGAAACTATTACAGAAGTCCTCCAGACTGCATCATGCTACAACAGAAGTGAGGGTGAACACTGGCAACAGACAGACTACTATACCTCCCCGTGACCCACCAGTGGCAGCTGCTGGCAGAATTTTGGGTCTGGGTGAACATGCATTGGGGGAGGGGAAGTGGTATAACAGTTGAGGTACTGGTGAATATAGGGAGATGTATTGATGGAAGGAGGACAGATCAAATGAAGGGAATGATGGATTGTCAGATGACAACGATTTCTCTTTCCAGTCCATCTCCCAACCAAGGAGTAATCATTTATTTATTTATTTATTTGATTTATATCCCACCCTTCCTGCCTCTCGGCAGGCTCGTGCCTGAAAGAGCAGCTGCTGAATGGCAGGCTGGTTCAAAGTAAAACATCCCTCGTTCAGGACTTGATATTGGATGAGGAGGCTAACCTGTTAAGTGTCACAGAGACCTGGGTAAGCAAAGGAGGAGGAGTGGCTCTCCCTCAAATCTGTCCCAGGGTTCCTGATACAGCATCAGCCTACAGTTGATGGGTGGGTGAAATGGGAGGGGTGGCTCTCCCTTAAATCTGTCCCCAGGGTTCCTGATACAGCATCAGCGTAGGCTTGGTATGTGGTGAAGGGGACTAGGTGAGGTCTATCAGGGCTCTTTGGCACAAACCAGGGGTCTTGTTAACCAGAGCCCCAATTTTGAGTATATACACCTGGTTCTGGGAATGCAGGGTAGAATATTGATTCTTTTGCTGTACTGTACACTCCACTGCCCAGATGCCCCCCTGCCTGAGTTGAGGGAGTCCATCTCAGATTTAGTGCTGAAGAGGACCCTCAGGATTGTTGTCCTTGGGGACTTCAATGGCCCTGAGGCTGCCCTGACTGAAGGAGCCTCAGTATGGACATTGAAGGCCCAGGGACTTCAGTCTTTAGGGTCCTCAACAACAAAGCTAAGACTACCTCCATCAGCTGAGGCAGGACTTCATGGCTGCCATAACAACCATGGGGCTGTCCAAAAATATTCTAGTCCATATGAATATAAAGCAACATACATTGCTTTTCTCTTAAGATAAAATGCATGTTTTAATAATAGGGGAATTCTGATGGATCCAGATGGTTTCCTGACATTTGTTGGGATTTTCTGGTTAGCAAGGTTGAGCTACTGTCACAGCCCTGGTTGATCAGTGGAACGTAGAGATGACTTAAGATGTGGACATGATCATTATGTAGTAACTTATACCCTCCTGCAGAACTCAGAATGCTCCCTGGTTCACTGAGGAGCCTGAAGCAATGAAGTGGTTGAGCAGGGAAGGCAGTTTGAGGGTAACTGAATGAAACTCGAAAGTGTGCCTATTCTGTGCCTGTTTCTCTGCCACCACTACATCTATGCAGTGCCAACCAGCAGAAATCTTCTGGGTTGTGCTCTTACCCCAAAGTTCCTAAAAAACACATAGGCCCTCTATGATGTTTCTGTGATGCAATTTGCAGATAATATTGTTTGCATCTTCTGTGACTTAGTTTCCACATTTGGTGCAATTCAATGTCAGGATGCCACTGGAGTACTATATAGTCCTGGTAGTATGAATGACTTTCAGTTGGTGAGTGCCCTGGAACAAACTAGGCACAGGGTGGGTTAGCAAAGCCAGTGAGTGAGATGAGGCGTAGACACAACTGATGCAGCGTGGTCAGAGTTCAGCTTCCAGATCAAACACAGAGGAAGCAATCTGGCAGCAAGAACAGGATCAGGGGCAAATCTAGAAGTCAGAGTCCAAACACGGTCCAAAGGGTCAGAATCACGGGACGGTGGAAGTGAGGTCACAAGTAAGATGACACATTGCTTCCACAGCCAGTCTCCCCCTTTCTCCACCCTTTATAACAGATAAGCTTGTTTTGCAGCTGGATTGCATCATGCAGGTGCATGC
The DNA here is from genome assembly GCA_029233225.1 of Lepidodactylus listeri. Lineage (NCBI taxonomy): Eukaryota > Metazoa > Chordata > Lepidosauria > Squamata > Gekkonidae > Lepidodactylus > Lepidodactylus listeri. The sequence goes on from JARCFY010000004.1 coordinate 92,658,233, forward strand.
CCATCCAATCCTCACTGTCTGGATCCAGGTGTGTCTGGGCTGCAAATTATTTATTATTATTATTTATTAATTTATATTTATATCCCACCTAGCCGGTGTGACCGGCTCAAGGTGGCTCACAACAGTTTAAAACAATAACATACATAAATTAGCATAAAATTCACAGCATAAAATTAGCAGAAAACCACAAAGAAACAGTGGCCAACAATGCATCCAACACAAAGCGCAGAACCTAGCTAAAACCCAGACCAGGAGGCTTCACCAGTTGATTTCCCAGCCAGACTTCACTTGGTACTTTCCAGGAGCTCCTCCCCCCCCCCAGTGGCGGCTCCTAATTAAAAGCCTGGCAGAAGAGCTCCACTTTACAAGCCCTGCGGAACTGCAAAAGGTCCCGCAGGGCTCTGATGTCATCCAAAAGCTCATTCCACCAGTGAGGAGCCGCCACTGAGAAGGCCCTGGTCCTGGTGGTCACCAACCTGGCCTCTCTGGGGCCAGGGAGGGTCAGGCAATGTTGAGTGCCTGACCGCAGCGCTCTCTGGCGTATATACGGGGAAAGGCAGTCCCATAGGTAGGCAGGCCCCTGACTAATTGTGCACTCAACCTTGTTTCCAGCCTCTCATGTTGAACCCTCCTTCGTCTACATTCCAAAGGTTCTGGAGACGGGGAGGTGAGATGGATACTGGGATGTTTCCTGATTCTGAGCCATGGGGCTGAACAGCTGGGATACCGCTATCATTATTTGGCAGAGCAGAAGTAGCTTTCTGTAGCAGGCTGTCTGTAACTTCACATGCCCATTCCTCTTCCTCTTCCGGGTTACCTGTGCCTGGCTGACCCCATGACAGTGAGGACTGTTGAAGTGGATAAACTGTTCAGAAATCTGTTGAACCTTGCCATTCTTAGCTGTTGATATTGCGCCAGGTTGGTTGGACGAATGGATCCAGGAGGTGATTAATGCCTCACTGCCAGTGGGTGTAGTTTCAACCACCTTCAAAGAGGTGGCTATGCAACCCCTACTTCAAAGGGGATCCCTAGACCCCACTGATCTGAACAACTACAGCCTAGTGTCCAAAATCCTACTTGCGGCAAGATGCATAAGCGGGTAGTGGCCATGCTTCCACATGGTCTTGGAGGAGCGGACTATCTAGACGCATTTCAATCTGGATTCTGGCCTGGGTTTGAGACAGAAACAGCCTTGGTCCCCCTGAAGGATGATCTTTGCTGACAAAATGATGGGGGAGTGTGTCCCTGTTGATTCTCCTGGACCCCTCTGTGGTGTTTGATACTATCAATCATTGTGTCTTTCTGGAGAGGCTGGTTGAGGGGGAGGGTAGTGTGTGTCTGCTCTTACTTGATTGGCTGATTCCAGAAGATGTAGCTTGGAAACTGCTACTAACCCCCATGGTGTTTATGCTATGGGGTTCCATAAGGCTCCATCTTGTTCAACAGCATGGGGGATATCTATATAAAGCCACTGGGAGAGGTAATCAGGGAATGTGGAGTAAGGTGCCACTAATACGTGAACAGACCAGTGGTTACTTACCGTGAGGGGTCCTTCTCCTCTGAGATAAGGAGGACATCTTCATGGGTGTTTCCCATCCTACTCGTAGGGAGGCAGGAACTAACTCTTTGCTTCCTGTCCCCTGGAAGGGACACGCCCCCTTAAGCCAGTTCGGGGACTCCCGGAAGCAGTAGTAGCTGTAACAAGAAGAACTAAACATAACTTTATAACATGATAACTAACTAGTTCAAGGGAACAGCTTGAAAGTAGAAAAGTGGAAAGTGAACAGGAATAATCAGACCAGATAAAAGGTAAAGTTCAGAAGACGATGGTCTGTTGGGAGGGCGAAGATGTCCTCCTTATCTCAGAGGAGAAGGACCCCTCACGGTAAGTAACTACTGGTCCGTTCTCCCTCTGAGAGGAGGACATCTTCATGGGACCTCCCATAGCAGTGTCCCTTTCAGCTAGATGGGACATTGTCTTCATTATTAAGCACCTGTTGCAGAATCCTTCGGCCGAAGGCTGCGTCTGCAGAGCTGAAGAGGTCTAGCTTGTAGTGCTTGACGAAAGTCGAAACCGACGGCCACGTGGCGGCCCGGCAAATTTCTTCAATTGAAGCCCTGTTGGAAAAGGCTGCTGAGGTAGCCATGCTCCTGATTGAGTGTGCTGTAATCCCTGGAGGAACTGGTATATTTTTGGACCGGTACGCCTCTGTTATGCACTGCTTGAGAGTAGAGCTAATGCAAGCCTTTGACATCTTACAACCCTTGTTGGGAGGAGAGACGGAAATAAACATGGACTCGGATTTCCTGGAGATACTGGTGCGGTGGAGGAATGCCTTCAAGGCTCTTCTGACATCCAGACAGTGTAGCAGTTTCTCTTTTTGGTGTGACGGATTAGGGCAAAATGATGGTAAGCATATTTCCTGCGACCGATGGAATCTGGAGTTCACCTTAGGTAGAAACGACGGGTCAGTGAATAGGGTTACATTGTCCTTATGGAACGTACAAAATCTTGGGTTGACGGAGAGCGCTCCTAACTCCGACACTCTTCTGGCCGAAGTGATCGCCACTAAAAAGAGCGTCTTCATTCGCAGCCATTTGAGGGGGATCTCTTGGATAGGCTCAAAGGGCGTAGTGGATAAAGCGGATAGCACTATGTTCAGCTTCCAGGTGGGGAAGCGGTGAAGGACCGGTGGGTCTTTGAGAGCCGCTCCCTTCAAGAACCTTCTAACGTGGGGGTGAGTTGACAGGACCCAACCGTCTGGTCGTGGGATGACTGTTGTTAAGGCCACTATCTGACGTCGGAGCGTGGATGCTTTCAACCCCGTCTCATGACCGTCCTGGAGGAAGGACAGGATATTAGACGTGCTGGGTCGTTGTGGGTCGATTTTCTTTCTCCTAGACCACCTAACAAAAGCCTTCCAAGTGGTGTTGTATATCCTAATGGTGGATGCCCTACGGGATGCTAGAATGGTAGCCGTCACTGGTTCCGAGTAGCCTTGTTTCAGTAGATCTTGCCGCTCAACTTCCAGGCGGTTAAGTGAAGCCAGGCTGGGTCTGGGTGCCAGATCGGGCCCTGGTGTAGCATGTCCGGGGAGAATGGTAGTCTTAGCGGAGGCAGGGATGCCAGGTTTTGCAGTTCGGAGAGCCACGGTCTCCTGGGCCAGAAAGGAGCCACTACTATGATCTCCGCTTGTTGCTATCTGATCTTCCTGAGAAGCCTCGGAATCACCGGAGTTGGCGGGTAAGCATACATTAGACCCGAGGGCCATGGAGACGTCAGGGTGTCTGTCCCCTCTGCCGTGTGGTGAAAGAATCGTGTGAAGAATCTGCGAGTTTTGTGGTTGTCCGGGGAGGCGAAGAGATCTACCGCTGGGCTCCCGAATCTGCTTTTGATCAGCTGGAAGAGCTCCTCCTTGAGTGACCACTCGCCTTCCAGAAGTGTCTTTCGGCTTAGCCAGTCTGCCCGGACGTTCAGCGAGCCTTTGATATGTTCCGCTCTGAGGGAAGCTAGATGCATCTCCGCCCAGGAGAGAAGTTTCATTGCTTCCTTGTGTAGGATGGAGGAACGTGATCCCCCTTGGCTGTTCAGGTAGGCTTTGGCTACTACATTGTCTGTTCTGATCAGTACATGATGTCCTGCTATATGCTTCTGGAAGTGTAGGAGAGCCAAACGGACTGCTCGGAGCTCCAGGAGGTTGATAGGCAGTTGTTGCTCTTCCCTGGACCATAGACCCTGAGTGGGTAAGTTGAGGTGTATCGCTCCCCATCCCAGGAGGCTGGCATCCGTTACGATCTGTTTCCAGTCTGTAATGTAGTAGGGATTCCCTCGCGTGAGGTTCGATAGTTTGGTCCACCAGGATAGACTGAGTTTGGTGCGGTGAGGCACATTGATCAGAAGATCTAGTTTGGCCATGATCTTGAGCTGGAAGGGTCTTAGAAAGAGTTGCAGCTGTCTGGCGTGGAAGCGGGCCCAGGGGACTGAGTCCATGGAGGAAATGAACAGGCCTAGCAGCTTGGCCAAGGACATGAGGGAGGATTGTTTGGCCCTGATGATCTGTAGTGATAGGTTGTGAATTTTCTCCGCCTTCGGACAAGGGAGGAAGGTACGGTTCAGGGTAGTGTCCAGGATGACCCCGAGATGTTCTAGGGATTGCGTAGGGGTGAGGCAGCTTTTCTTGAAGTTCACGAGGAACCCGTGTGCTTGCAGACAGAGGACAGTCTCTGCAGTGTCCTGGATGGCCTTCTCCTTGGAGCTGGAATGGATCAGGAGATCGTCCAGATACGGGTGGACGTGAATTCCTTGTTGTCGAAGAAGGGCTATGGGGTGAATGAGTATTTTGGAGAAGACTCTTGGCGCCGTTGAAAGGCCGAAGGGGAGGGCCCTGAACTGCCAGTGGCGCCTGTGGACGAAGAACCTGAGGAAGCATCTGTGAGTTGGTAGCATAGGGACATGCAGGTATGCCTCCATCAGGTCTATGGAAGAGAGAAATTCCACCCGGGTGTAGCGCCTCTGTGATGTTTCTGAGGGTTTCCATCCGGAAGTGTCTCAGTCTCACGAAGCGGTTCACGAACTTTAGGTCCAAGATCGCACGCCAGCCCCCGTTCCTTTTTGACACTGTGAAAAAAATCGAATAGATGCCCTGTCCTCTCTCGTCTGGAGGGACAGGTTCTATGGCAGAGATGGCTGCTAGGTGAGCTACAGCTTCTGACATTCTTGCTAGCTTTGCTGGGCTCTTCAGGGGTGGTGAGGCAATGAATCGATCCTGGGGCTTGGACTGAAATTCGATGGCATATCCCCTTGAGGTGATCTCTAGGGACCAGGTGTCTGCTTTGGATCTTTGCCAGATGTTGTGGAAGAGAAGCAGACGTCCTCCCACTGGCGCCTCTTGGGAGTCATGCGGAAGAGGGCTTGTTGAAGTTTCCTCTCTGGGATTTGTCGTCCTTATTGGAGAAGTGTCTGCCTGGTCTGTTGTGAAACGGGTTCCGTCTGGAGCCATGTCTGTGTGTTCCCCAGTTTGGTCTGTAGGTGTCTCTGTTGAACCTAGGTACAGAACGTTGGGTGCGAAAGGAATACTGGTTGGGTGCATATTGACTGTAGGATCTGCGATCAGGTCTGCCTAGGGTCCGTGGCATCGCTTTTTTCTTATCTTTAGTTTCTACTAGTATCTTGTCAAGTGCATCCCCGAAGAGGCGATCTCCTTGGAAGGGGTATGCAGAGACGATGGATTTTGCGCGGAGGTCGGCTGGCCAAGCTCTGAGCCAAAGGGTGTGGCGTGCGGCGACGACGGATGCTAGGGCTCTAGAGGAGAAGATCATGGCATCTAGTGTGGCGTCCGCCGAAAAGGCCGAGGCCTTGAGAAGGCGGTTGGCGCCCTCGGCTAGGCGCTTGTGAGGGGGGGGATGAGTTGTGTCATCTTCCTTGACCATGCAATAGCGGCCCGTCCTACCACGGTGGCTGTGGCAGATGCCTTTATGGCCATTATGTTCGCCTCGTGAGCCTTTTTAAGGGCAAGGTCTGCTTTTTTGTCCATACTGTCCCTAACCGAGCCATTGCCGTCCTCGGAGATGAGACCTGAACTCTGAAGTGCGGTGACCGGAGCGTCCACTAGAGGGACCTGAAGGAGCTTGTTGGTAAAAGAGGGTAAGGCATACAGTTTTCGTACATTGGGGGGGTAATTCTTACTGGCTAGAGGTTTTTCCCACTCCTTTGTTAACTGGGCCTCAAGAAATTCTGGGAAAGGGAAGACTTTCTCTGCTCCCTGTCCCCTGGGAAAGTAATCCTTACTACCCCTGGGTCTGGAGCCCTCTTTTGTGGCTAAACTGGTCTGCTCGTCCCCCTGCAGCTTTGGCTGTAGCTCAAGAGCAGATAGGGACTTAGAGAGTAGATATTGGTAAACTCCAGGCTTGAAGAATCTTGTGTATGTGTCTGGGACATCCACATCTTCCTCCTCTTCCTCGTCTGAGAGGAATTCTCCTTCCTCTCTGTCTCCCTGCTCACTACCCTCGGAATTGTAGGGATCTCCCCTGTGCTCCCAGTGAGGGCAGTCAAGTTCCTTACTGGCTGCTTTGGCTGGCCAGTGGGCACTTTCTCTGTCGTCTCCCGCCTCCCCCTGGGGGAAGTGTCTGCCAGAGCAGGAGGCCTGGGCAGGGCAGGGCTGATAGGGGGCCGAATGGGTGGAACGGGAGTAGAATTCTTCCCTCACCGCCAGTCTAATGGCCTGGAAAACTGCCGGGGATAGAGTTGCCTCCCGGTCTTGGGAGTTACTCACATTCAAGCCTGTCTGGCCGGGAGCGACGTCCGCCGGCCTTTGGGACGTGACTGAGGCACCGGAAGAATCCCGCCCGTCAGCGTTGGTTATGGAGTGGCTTATGGACGCGACTACAGCCGGTCCGCAGCTCAGTTTAGCCGGTTTAAGGGCTGATTCCTCCGCGGTATGGCTTAAAATGGCGCCAGCGCTGGGCCCGGAGTGCCGCCGCTTTTTCGAGCGCTTTTCCTGCGGCACAGCTTTTTTCTTCTGAGCCGCCGCCGTCGCGGCTCCCTGCAGCTCCATGGGCTGGCTGTTTTCGCCTGCTGCAGGGGAGAGCTCCCAGTCCCCTTCCGATAAGAAGCTGTTGGCCCCTTCCATCCTGGACGCTCGGAGCAGGGGGGGGCGAAGTGGGGGGGAGGAAGATGAAGTGCAGATAAGCGGCAGGAGAGAAAAGCGGGGAGGGAAGCTTTGAGCGAAGATAAGAGTGATAGGTTGTTTAGAAAACAGGAAGGACTGAAGAAAGGTTTGGAGGTAAAGTCAGAATCATAAAATAAACCTAAAGGCACAAGTGGCCTAAACTCGCTGCTCTCCCTACCGAGGCAGGAACCGAACTGGCTTAAGGGGGCGTGTCCCATCCAGGGGACAGGAAGCAAAGAGTTAGTTCCTGCCTCCCTACGAGTAGGATGGGAAACACCCATGAAGATGTCCTCCTCTCAGAGGGAGAATGACACTCCGCTGTACTTCCCCCTTAACAGGTGGATCTGTTGACATCCTGTATAGGTACCTGGAAACAGTAATAAGATGGATGAGGGCTGATAAAACTGAAGCTCAATATAGACAAGATAGATGGAATGCTGGTCAATGACAAAGCTACTAGAGGACTGAGTCAGCCTATCTTGAAGGAACAGGTTTGTAGTTTAGGGTGGTGCTGGATCCTGGTCTGTAGTTTGAGGCCCAAATCTTCTTTGTGGCATATAGTGCCTTTTGTCAGCTTTGGCTGATACACCAGCTATGGCTGTTCACCAAAAAGTTTGATCTGAGCACAGTGATCCATGCTTTGATTACATCCAGGTTAGATAATGGTAATGAACTTATGTGGGGATGCGTTTGAAAACAGTCTGAAAACTTCAGCTCATCCAAAACGAAACAGCAAGGCTATGGTCAGGGGCTGGATATAGGATTTGTATCCACCTTTTGGTGAAGGATCTGCACTGGCTTTCCATTTATTTCCGGGCACAATTCAAAGTGCTGGCTCTTACCTTCAAAGTCCCAAATGGCTTAAGGGCAGGGTACTTGAAAGGCCACCACCTCGCATATTGTCCAGCCTGCCAGTTAAGATCTGTCACACAAGCTCTGCTCTCTGTGCCTCCTCCTTCAGAACTCAGGCAGGTGGCAATCAGACACAAGACTTTTTCAGTACTGGAAGGCCCTGCCCCTTGAAGGCTCACATGCCACTTACCTTGCTTTCTTTTAGCCACCAGGCCAAAAAAATTGTTGACCCAGGCTTTCAATAAAGGGAATGACTTTAAGAAAACACACACACTATTTTAGCCTGGAAATAGGTGTTTTAATCTGGCCATGAGCTGTTTTAAGATTTGCATTTTTATTAATATAATTTTTGTTTGTTTTTTATTCAGGTAGATTCATGGAGAGGCAGCATAAATGTTTTCAATGAACAAATAAATAATGTCCACCATGTGTAGAGCATGGTAAGAGAAATTCTCCACCCAAAAGCGCTAAAATACAGCAAGAATAAGTAAGGACCATTTGGATGGGGTTCTGAGCGACTACAGTTAAGTGAAATCTTCATAATTTAATTCAAACTCTTCAAAATGGATCGTATATCAACAGAGTGCAGACCATCTGAGCCAAGCCATCTTGCACATTTGATACACAAATAAATGCAGTGATTAAATAAGCTGTAGCATCTTTTGCTACTCCTGTAACATGCAAACAAAGGCAACATGAATCAAACACACCACAGAGCCAGCCTGCTCTTCCACCTTTCCACCATAACAATTTGTGTACAGTATACAGCAGGTGGCCAATTTGTTTTACAGCCTTTAAGCTCCAAGCACAGCTTAATATAGGCAGAGCCTTTGATCAAATAATAAAAAGCCAGAAAAAATAAGTGATTGCTGCACAGAGGTCACAGCCTATTACTAATTTATACAACACCCCACCCTGGCTCTCAGAGGTTGGCAGCTCTGAACACGGCATACATTTGGTGGAAATGACTTTACTAAACAAACCGAAATGGTTATCATCCATAATTTAAAGAGAAAATGCTCCTCTCCCCTCCACGGGCATTAAATCAAAATGTTCAGAATTGATGGGGACAGCCAAGTCCTCTCCCCTACTACAGATTCAGAAGCAGACACTCGCAGCTGGCATAAAACAAGGTATGTCAACCAAGATCAGTGGAGCTGCGCCAAATTATGCCAGGCAAAAGCATAGCCCTTATTTCTTAACCTTTGTTTCAAATCAGAGACCCGAAGAGTAAACTCATTTGAAAGGCAAAAAGCAACCCCTTTGCACACAATTCCTCCCTGCGTTAAGCACCAGTGCAAAAATGCATTAGCATTTAGCAGCATGAGCCACAGACCAGTGGCGCCATGGGGATAATAGCATGCACTGATGCTAAATTTTTATTAGAAGTTGTACACACTTATCTATATTGCATGGCTATCCAGAGAATTCCCAGCACCTTCTAAACTCCAAGATATTTCAGGATGTATTTTTAAAGTGACATGGTTCATATGACTGAATCATCTTGTTATGAAAACTTTGGCCAATGGACTCCATAATGGAAATACCAGTCTTTTCAATTTCAACATCTGTCAATCAGCATATTAATGAGACAAATCTAAGGTCTGTTAATTATATGATACTCTAAAGAAGCACACACACACACACACACCCGGCAAAAAGAGCTTTTTGTTTGCTTTTAACAAATTCTTTTTTTTCAGAGCAAATATTATAAATGTCAAAATGCTTAAAAATTAACCAGCACTGTATGCATGTAGTATATGTATGTATACAGAAACATCTCTTTATACACACACATCTAAGACACAGAGAGAAAGTTCAGGCAAAATCATTTAAATCATTTTCTTAGTAATACAAGTAATATTTAAATAGATTTAATAGCACTGCTCCAAACCAGTGAATTATGAGTTTAAAACCTATTAAAATGTAATGTTTTTTTTTTCCTGAGCTGAGGGGAGAGAGATTTAAATCCACTGAATTTTAATATTTCAGCTTGAGCTGCAGGAGGTAGAGAAAGTCCAAATGAACTATTCCATCAGCACCATTCAAGCATGAACATTTTAATCAGTTTTACTTCCTTGGAGTTCTCTAACACAGTTTACGCTGTCATTCTGAAAGCACTTAACACAGAGAGTGTGAAAAACCACCAAGGCTTGTTATTGCCTTCACAATTGATAGCAAATAATTTTGCAGGCTTCCTATCATTAAAGTGTCACTGCTAAAAATTGAGGTTCAGCACTTCTTGTGCTAAATTGTATTTTTTTGGAACATCACTGCATACCTGGTTCGTACATTTTTGCTACATTTCTCTCTGCAATAAACAGGCGCACAAGTGCTATCCATTTGTATGCCGCAACAAACACTGGTATGCAGAAATATTGCACTGGATGCACACACAAAACATGTCCATTTAAATATATACATTTAAAGATGAGTGATAATAAAAACCAAATAATGGGAGGGTGAATGAGTCTTCCGATTTTTTTTTATGGCAGTACATTTTTCTTAAAAGTACCACAAGGAACAGCCCATACCATTGTGCTGCCCAAACTGAGACTGGAAAAGGGTCATCAAAACCAATCAGGTTATTCTGGATACCTAATAATGAAATATTGGGATGTATTAACAAAATGTAGAATTTCTACCTATTCTACAACTCTGTTTGAGAGATCTGTGTCAAAAAGATATATGTCCTCATATATTCCAGCATATGAACAAACTTGCTGAAGTCAAACACTTTTGCTTATATGCTGAAAGTTAACCTCACATTAATTACGAGTGCAATTACTGAATCATACTTTCTGCTGATTATGGTGGCTGGGATCCAAAGAGCTAATGCCGATGTACCTGAAGGAGTAGGCAAGCCCACTGTCATTGTGGACTTGTTTCTTCTGAACAACAGGTCCTCACATTAGGTCACAAACTGGTTTGGAAACTCCCCTGACTTTCAAAAGCAGTTTGCTAATGAGGTACAGTAAGTGCATATTTCAGAAATAGATATTCAGAAGCTCCCTGAGCATACAGAACTGCTTGCGTGGCTTTTTAGATCCAAGCCAATACAGACAAGTAAAGCCTCTGTTGTCTTCCATTTTCACCCCTAACCATCCTCTATTGTCCTCACTATTTGCCTGGATCTAAAGAGCAACACAAGCAACCTAACAATACTTACCCTTGGGAGAAATTATGCCTTTATTTTGTACTCCAAAGTACACTTATCATTAATTTAACCTTATACCAATGAATAATGATTTCAGATAAAAGGTCCCATTACAAAACATGTTCAAGGTCCCATTACAAAACATCATGAACAATACTGGCGCAAAACACTAAATAGGGTTGTATGCTCCTAAGTTTTGCACAATGATGTACAGAAACATCTCTATTAAACTCTTAATTGCAAAAAGAGAATTGTGTTGATAAGGCATTCTTCCATAAGCATATCAAGTAATCAAATGGACTATATCTAAAAGTGCTACTGTTGACACCTTGTACTTAAGATTGGGTTGCCAGGTCTTACCGAGCTTGTGATGGGGGGCTCCCAGCTCCGAGTCTGGCTCTTCTGGTGCGTGCACCATGTGATGCTATTACTCAAAAGTGACATAATCACACTGGGCACATCACACAGTGACATTCTTAGTGTTTTGATCAAAACTCTACCATAGAGTTTGGGTCAAAATGGTAGTGTTGCTGTGCGACATGCCCAGCATCAGGGCTTTTTTTGTAGAAAAAGCCCAGCAGGAACTCATTAGCATTATAGGCCACACCCAACAGCACAAACACATTAGCATATTAGGCCACACCCCTGACAGCACAGCTCCCTCCCAGGATCAGCTTCCCCAGGTACCCCACAACTGCAGGGCGCCTTCCCTCCTTTAAACTGCCTTCCCTCCCTGGATCGGCTTTGGTTCCCTCAGGTGCCCCGCAGCTAGCAAGGTGCCTGGGGAATCTTGGGGGGGGGGGGAGGCTGTAGGTGTGGCCAACTCAGAAGCCAGCCGGAACTCAGTTCCTGTGCATTCCTGCCCAAAAATAGCCCTGCCCAGCATGATGACGTTGCTTCCAGGTTGTCATCATGCTGACATGACAGGAGGGGACTGTTTGAGGTGGGGTTCCCCTGTTGGCCAGCTGGCTGGCGGCAGATTGGAGCCCCTGAAATCGGGGGGAAACCCGCTCCAACACTCCAACTGGGAGTTTGGCAACCCTAACTTAGGACATGTATCTCCAGAATGCAAAAAAGTTGTGATTCTAAATTAATTTGATCCATTGTCAAAGCTAGCAAAGTTCCCTAAATTCATTTGTAACCGGAATGACAACTATTTTTCCTTGCTGGTGTCTTTGCCTTGAAGAGATGCATAAAAAGTAGAAATTAAATACTGTCCATTCTCACTCCCCCACTCATATACACATTGTCTACTGGCAAAAACTGTGAATGTACAGGAGAAAGTTTTGTGGGTTGAACTGATTCAAATGTATTACCATGGAAAAGACTTGCACCACAGTTTGCATTCAGACATGGTGATAAACTGTGGCTAGATTGAAGTCCAGTTAATTGCAATGTCAGCTGAACAAACCAAGATGTTTTAAATTAGCACTAAACTGGGATTTCAAACTATGATCTGTAGCAGGTTTATACTAATTGTGGTTTGTTGTTGATTTTGAATTCATTAACCACAATTTGTAAAGCAGTTCAACCTCACAGAGCTGTAGAGTCACAAGGAATGGAAGCAGGTTTTCCTTGTTCAAAAATGAAATGAGACTTCAGCACAACTTGACATTTGTTACTTATGTCTGACAGACTAACCACAGGTTAAACCACAGCTTATGTGTTATTTCTGAATGCAACCCTAGTAAAAAAAAAAAGAAAAAAAAGAGGGGGGGGGGGAATGGCTGTTTCCTTAATAATGTCTTCTCAGCCAACTTTAGCACAATGGAATGGTGTCTCCTCTTGATTCTATTACTTGTTCCCACCACCTATATTATAGATGAAAAGAAAGGAAATTATTTGTTTTTCTTTGGGTGACCAAAAAATACCCACAGCCTTCAGTAGCTAGCTCCAGTAGTTATAATCCCTCATAAGTACACAACTAGCCCTTATGATTCTTCCAGCCAAGTCACACTGCCTCCCTAGAAACAACTAATAGATTTTCCCTATCTTGGTTTCACATACACAGAATAACTGCCCCAGAGGTAAGATGGACACAAAAAGAAAGGGGATAAAGCATCCAATTCACACATTATAGAGTTCACTGGTTATGAGGTCCTTATCCTATAAAAATCACACCTGAGCTTCAGATTCTCCTCAGTTCCTGCATGTCCAGTCTTTGATTTGGATTGTGACTGTAGTGTGCCTTCAGCATTCCTCCCTGAGCCCATTTGCTGAACTGAAATGGAACTGGGTGGCACAATTTGCTGGTTAGGGAAATTCACGTGTATACATAGGTTACCCTCAAAAGGCCAAACAATACACTCCAGATCAATTGCAGATCAAGAAAATGGCATTATGGGGAGGTATAATCCCTTCTCCCATGCGCACCTCAGTTCCAATTCAAATCAAGTACTGCGTGCATGAAAATTAAGGAGAGCCCAAGTTACTGGGGACCCCAAACTGTGTACTCTTATGATACGTCAGCTGGCTGAGACAGTCAGCAGTACCAAGCCTTTGCTTTCATGGGTCTGCCTATTGGTAGCTAGGAAAAGATTTCAATTCTACCCATTTCTCCTACCCTTCAAAATCATCATAAAAATCTGATCTCAGACTATCAAACAGGAATGGCAAAAAGAGCTTGGTTCCTAGGCTGGCAGGCAAACTGGCCAGCATCAATTTGCATGGTTAAAGCAAGTCACACCCCATCTTATCTTAGATTTTAAAAAGCAACAACAACAACAACAACAACAAGGTTTGGATCTTTTCCAGTGATCTGCCAGAAATCTGAAAAATGCTCGACTGATTTTCTTGCCCACTGATGGTTAGGAATCTGATAATCCCAACCAACATAGCCCTTTACACTCAAGTGGAACAGCCAAAGAAACTACTTAGGTTTCTAGCCCCAAGTAGGACTCTTCTATTATACACACAGAAGAGTGAAAAAAGTAATATCATGCATTTCTAAAACAGACAATTTTTCTGATTTAAGACTAACATTTGTTAGTCTTGTGTTTGCCTGTCTTTTGTCTAGCTGGTATTCACCTGTTTTGATGGAATTTGTTTATTTTTTAATGTTGTGTTTTAATGTCTTGGTTTTGAAATGCTGTGTGTTTAATTAGTTTTATTTTATTAGACTCTGGAGAGACAACATTTAAATTTTCTAACTATAGAAATAAAATAAACAGATATATATCTTTGATCCAGTTAACTACTATTAACTTTTTCCTGAATTGTGACCTTAATATTTAAAGTCCAGTAGATTTACACACTAGAGACATGAAATGATACCATTATGTTGAGAGGGCCCTCTAAAATGATACGAACAACTTAGAAGAGAGAATATTAAATACTGCAATATGAATGAGTTAAGAACACTAGAGGACAATTATACACCGCAGGCCTGAAATTATTTTAGCCTCAAATAGTTTGTTACCGTTATGACAGTGAAGTATTTCCCAACAGCCTCTTCCTTCCCATCCCCACTGCTTTCTATCATTTTTCCTCAAACTATTTTTTAAAAAGATGGATAATGTTTAACTTGTGTCAATCTGTCGGTAATTTTCAATGGAACATGACATGTGAAAGAAGTCATTATAAGTGTTTCATTCCATTAAACACAGCTAGTTTACTGTCAAGAGAACAACTCGTCTTTTCCTGTTTTGAGTTCACTTCAGCATTCCGCATTTAAATGGCATGGGTCAGTGATTTTGTTCATTTACCAATGAAGGTAGAATATTGCAAAGTTAACAAGGTGTTTCATCAGATTCCATGAAATTCTTCCAGGATATGATCTACAAGGTATTGTATATGCATATGTTCAAAAAGGAGAGCCACAAAGTAGAATCCCTTTTAATCAGTCCTTGATCACTTTCAGTTATTGTGTATCCTCTATGTACATTTCACAAAGATCCTCCCCTTTTCCAGTAATTCCTGATTTCTTGCATCTCTTGAATGTCTCCAGAATTATTTACCTAAATGAAGTAGCAGAACAGTAGAAGGATGCATGTGTGTAAATTGATGAAAATGGCCAGGAAGAGCTAGTGATGGAAATTACGCTCTGAGCTTCAACGTCAGTGAAAATGGCCACTCAAGCAGAGGATAAGCCTCCTGTCACCTTATTTTATTTACTTTTTATACCCCACTGTTTTCATAGCTCAAAGTGATAATTATTCAGATTTTTAAAAATACAATAAAGCTTCACATCTCTTTCACCATAAAAGTATACGCCTCTGTGTAATGTTTTCACGTTTTTTCAATTATATTTCCTTATTTATCTAGGCTACTTTAAACTAGTTTAAATATTAAAACTATATTTTTATTTATTTTATTTAAAGATTACAAATGTATCAAACTAAGTATGCTTAATAGTATATGGCATTAGTAACAATTTGTAACTAGACTATATATATATATATATATATATACACACACACATATATATATCAATGTCCCATTTCCACCCCTTTGAGTCCTTGAAACAGATACAGAATCTTCTACAGTTTGGTGGGAAGTGTCATTAAGTCACATCCAACTTATGGTGACCCTGTGGAGTTTTCAAGGGAAGAGACAAACAGAGGTAGTTTGCCATTGCCTGCCCACTAGCAACTCTAGACCTCCTTAGTGGTCTCTGATCCAAGTACTAACCAACCCTGCTTAGCTTTCAAAATCTGACAAGATCAGGCTAGCCTAGGCCATCCTCCTCTACTACACTTTCAACATGCATTATATAAAGGAAGAAATTAAGCCAAAACAATAGTTAAGTACATCTCTTAATTTCCAAACCACCAGAAAACACACTTCTAATCTGCTGCAATTTGGTGATTTAAGATAATGCTGTGAGTTCTCATAATAATTTCACAAACCCTATACACTCTTACCCACAATATACAGTGCCTCTGATTAAAAAATACTGATGTTCAGTATTAAGAGAGCTGTACATTGTACCTACAAGCCAGAGTAAAATATAAGTTTGAGTTACATGGACAGGTTGTGCTTTTAAAAAAAAAAAAAAAAGAAAAGATCCAGCCTTTGCAATTTATTTCATCTAAAGAATATTTTAGATGGCAGAATTTTTATTAGGTAATGAAATCTAATTGGGAAATTATTCATCTTCTAGTCTCCCCATTGGAGCATAAAAGACATACAACAAATGTTATTCATGATTGTGCACGACCCACTCTGTCTGATTCATCCCCTCCTTCTAAGGGGCACTTCAGAGGAAATAAAGGTTACTCTTTCCCATTTATATATTTTAATTGACTGCTGGTATTTTCTGTGGTCAGAAGGATAGGAAAGAGTGCTCAAAATAGCCCATTAGGGGGAAAAGAAGTTACAATCAGACCACTGCTCCACTCTGCTGTCAGCAGTGATCAGAGTGCCCCTATTTCCTTGTTAAAAGACAGAAGCATAAATGAAGGAATATCTTCACTACAGATTGATTATTCGGCAACCCTTATCCACATCTTCACTCAGCAATGTGAATTTTAATGAAAGTAAATGGAATAATTAGCATTTCAAAGTGTGTTTGATCCACTGAATTTTTAAGAGAGACTTTTATGTATATTCTATACACAAAAGGGGGAAAAAGCATTTGGAAGTGGGCAGAAAAAGGGAAGGTGCATGGTGAGGTCTTCATTAGAATAGCTTAAACAACTGCTTGCACTAACTGAATAATTACAGATGTGAATCATGGGCTATTAGCAATTTTCTCACCTTTATTTTATATGGTTCTGAATACCCAACTGTTTTATCAGCCTTTAGAAGTGAGTCATAAAAAGTCCTTTTTAAAGACTGCTATTAAATCATGCAGGATTTTGGTGCTGTTTATTCAATACTGCCTCTAATGTCTGATACACAGGAAATATATTTTAGTCAATGAAGAAAACGTTAGCATTTGCTAGTAAATTCAGCATGATTGGATGGGCCAGATCTTGTCCCACTGAATGCCAGACTTTCAGGACTGTGTTTTTAAAACAATTAAAGATTGACAGAATATTAAAGACATATGGGCGCTGTAAACCATACCAGCCAATACCACAATGGTGATATCATTTATTATGGCAAGTAAGAATGAAATTTTGCTTCCAAACAGACAAGAGCAAATACAGGCTGATATCTAAAACAATGTCCTACACTTGAGAGCAAAGCACTTGAATAAATATACAAGGCTTTTAATGAACTTACCATTTTGGCTGCAGCCCCTTTTACCCCATCAAAGGCCATTCTAGAGGGTCTCTAAAACTTTTAGGGGTATGACAACCAGAGTCAGGAAAAATCTAGAATGACATCATGGTGTCATTCTACCCTAGAGTGAGGCTAAATGGGCAAGCTTGGGTTAGCTACTCTCTCTCCCTCATATATTTACAGTGAGAAAAAGTGTGTGTGGAGTGGAGAACATATACAAGGAAAGGTGACTAATAAAGTTTTAAAAATAAATAACGAGAAGAGAATGGGAAAATCTTGATGCACAAGAGAACTATGTATTCTAGCTTCAGAGGGAAGAGTGCAATTATTTTATGGCAACAGATTTGTTCAGCGGTCAAAGGGATATGCTGAACTGTAAGAGAAGCTGGCAAGGATTCATGCTAATTTGAGGAACAGACAAAATACTCCCTGGTTTTATTCCACTGATTGATATATGAATATAATCAGAAGTAGCAGAACAATTTCACACAGGATTATGGCAACACAGGCCAGGATAACTCATTAACATGCCTACAAGATATTTGCATAGGGCTCCTTCAGCATGTCAGTCTCCTGCCGCTAAGGTCCAGTTTACTTTTCCTTATACAGAGATTCCTAAAATGTGCAGTGAGATATGGACAAAAGAAAATAGACAGAAATTATATGTGCCTGACCAGTCATCTTTGAGAACTTCCATCTGGCACACATGTATATTCTCCGGCAGATCCTACTTTGGGTCTCTTCCTTCATTCAGAGAACACAGCTACTACCATGGACCATGCGCACAGAAAACATCCAAATCCAACAGGCACTTAGAATGGACTTCCTGATGGCTGTTGGCAGTTTCTTGTGTTCATGTTTTACAGGATTTTATATTGACCTTTTATTGTCAACTACCTCAGGAGCTTTGGTTGACAGGTGGCTAGAATTCTGAGAAATAAGCTCCAAATATCAAATAAATGCTTTGCAGAAGCACTCAAGACACATGGCTTCAGCAAGCCCTGCATCTCCTGCATTGTTTTACTTGGTCTTCCGCCACATAAAATTCCATATCTTCAGAAATGACAAAATCTCAGCTTACCTATTACACTGTTTATGAAACTACCATCTACTTTCTGAACTTCCTCTCATTTAAATAATGTCAATAGGGAAAATAAAAGTGAGAAGTGGCAACACGGTCAATGAGAAGCCTGTGCACCAGCTGTTATTAGGAAGCTTCAACAGTACTATAAAACAGGAACAGTACTGTAGAAGAGGCTACAACAAAGGGCCATCTTGACCAGTTTGAGGTAGCACAGGCTAACTAGAATTGCTACGTCCATTGGGTGCCTAATGTGCTTTTGACTAGCTAAAGAAACTAAACAAAAACAACAAAAGCCAAAGTTTGATAAAGAAAAAAAAAGAAAGCAAACTGATTTTTTTTTAAAGAGACTATTAAAGCTAAAATGGAAAGACCACATACCCCAATGATTGCGTTCAGTTCTGCCATGGTCACTTGCTTGGCACGTTCCACAGCCTGCACCACTTGTTGCTGGTGCTATAAATGAAGATCAGAGACAGAATAAAATTATTTGCTTTCTAGTGAATTAAGCATAGAATTTCCTATTGGTTTTTCTCCTTTAAAAATAAACTTTAAAAAACCCCTCAGACAGCATGCAAGGCTCAAAATAAAAGATGTCTTAAAGGACTTAAATCCAGAATGGATGCATAAGACACTCAAGGTGAGGGTTTATTTCATCCAGAACAAGTAGTTACCTGGAAATTAACTCTTATTCATTGTTCCCACAGGAACAAAAATCCAGTCCAGAGCAACCCTGACTCTGTAGGGCACTGCTGTTCAGAAGTGCAATACCTTTTCAAGGTTTCAACCACCAGTATATTCTAAACAAAATGATGCAGTCAGGCACCCCACTACTTCCTCACTAGGAAAGTAAACGTTAGTTCCCATTTTCTGTTGATATGGTTGCTTACTTTGATGTAAATACCCTACACTTGCTTTACAACAATTTTTAATGCTATTAAAGAGATTCAGACAAGCTGAAGCAGCTTAATGCAAGGAAATCAGAGAAAGGAGAGTAAGAGAGAGTGGCGTACACGTAGGTAGTGCATGTACAAGTGAAAAGAACCAAAGACAAGATTGCCAATTCAGGATTCCTGCCACCTGGTTATAGAAATAAGGAATCTGGCTATAGGAATATGCAGGAAAAGTTTTGTTCCTGTTTCAATCAAAATGTAGAATCACAGAGTTGGAAGGGGCCACACAGGCCATCTAGTCCAACCCCCTGCTCAATGCAGGATCAGCCTAGAGCATCCCTGACAAGTGTTTGTCCAGCCACTGCCTAAAGACTACCAGTCCCTAGGCAGCTGATTCCACTGTTGTACAACTCTTACTGTAAAAACAGTTTTTCCTAATATCCAGCCGGTACCTTCCTGCTCTTAATTTAAACCCATTACTGCAAGTCCTATCTTCTGCTACCAACAGGAACAGCTCCCTGCCCTCCTCTAAGTGACAGCCCTTCAAATACTTAAAGAGAGCAATCATGTCCCCCCTCAAACTTGTCTTCTCAAGACTAAACATTCCCAAATCCCTCAGCTTTTCCTCATAAGACTTGGTCCCACGTGAGTTTGTTTCGGCTACCAAAATTAAGGCTGTGATTCTAAACATACCTAACTGTAGGCTTCACAGAAAAAAGTTCACTGAAACTATCAGATAAATGAGTATGGTTTAGAGATGGCTTTCTCCACCATTCATTTCTCATATTTAAAGGCCTCCCCCCCCCCCCAAAAAACTCAGTGTGTTGTACACAAACAGGATGTCTGTACACACAAATTCCTTCATAAGCATACTGAGAATTTGGCTGTTTTAGAAAAAAGGAGAACCCTTTATAGACTCCAAATGTTCACTGCTACTGCAGATAACAAAAACTTGGCTTGGCAACTGTCTAAGGAAGTAGGGCTGTCCTCCTCAAGTGTGATATCTGTGAGACCTAGCAATTTCCTCCTCAACACGTTCTAGCCCTTCTCCAGCCCAGAGCTCCTTCAGACCCACTGCAGAGACTTTCTGTGTTCACTGCTCATTCAAGATAAAGGAATGGTCAGTTAGCAGCAAAAGCAGAGAAGCTGCCTGCCAACTAAGGATGTGTGTTGTATTAATGTATTATGCA
The DNA here is from genome assembly GCA_029233225.1 of Lepidodactylus listeri. Taxonomy (NCBI): domain Eukaryota; kingdom Metazoa; phylum Chordata; class Lepidosauria; order Squamata; family Gekkonidae; genus Lepidodactylus; species Lepidodactylus listeri. Next base: position 92,678,242 of record JARCFY010000004.1, read on the forward strand.
CAAATCCTGCAATCACAAAATTTCAATCTAGGGAATGACTAGTCGTGAATATGGATGCAATCAGTTCCACCCAATAGCCATAACCTAATAAACACCAACGAGAGGTCCATAGGAGTTGACTTGCCACATAAAGTATGGAAGATGGCTAATAGAATATGAATAGGCTTTGTTTAAATGGGGCAAAATAGCAAGACCCAAGTGTGATTGTGGGGCAGCCTGCCCAACTATTTTTCATCTATCACAGGAATGTGAGCATTGTGCTCTCCAGGGAGATATGACGGAGCTCTTTGAACTTTTCTCAGCTGAGAATGAGTGGACTGAAAATGTAGATGTTAGTATTTCAGGGGATTGTTCAATCTGTCTGTATACACGTTGTATTAACTTGTATCATGTATCAACCTGCATACACGTTGTATAAAACTTGTATCATGTTTTATATTATTCTATTCTTCCTGTATGTAATTCTGCCATATGATAAATAAATATGTATTAATCCGTTTTAAAAGCCCAGCATTATAATGAAAACAAACAAGACACAGGTTAACCATCAAACAGTTCTTCTAGAGCCTGACTGTCCACCTTAGAGAGTTCAAGCACATTTCAGAATAAGTCAGGAGATAATGAAACTGACAGGGACCTTTCAGATCATCAACTCAAGCAGATTTTGCAACATAGCAGTTTGGTGCTGTTAGATCTTCAGTTCCAAAGTGTTTCCATCAATCTTCAATAACTTGGGGAGGATTTTCTGGCATCTGTATAAGCAGTTTGCATGAATTATTCCATTATCTTTGATAGAATGAGGGTCCCCCTATTTTCTTTCCTTTTACAAATAGATCAACACTAGGTTAAGCTTCCCCAGGCTACACAGAGAGCCCAGAAGCAATTGTTTTGTTTGTACTCGGGATGCCAGGCAGTACTGCAGACTGAGAAGGCACAGAGGTCCCCACCCCCGCCCCAGATGCCAAACAACACTGTAAGCTGGGAGGGAGACATAGAGGCAACCAAGCATTATATTTCCATCCATGGATGCCTTCTCAGTACGTGCACATCCAGGCAGACCGACAGACTCATAAATTACTGAAGTGCCACTGGTTGAGCAGAAGGTCTGAATAAAATAAAGGGAACAAGAATGGAAGAGAACCTCAGATACCCATGTCACAGTGGAGGCAAAGGGCTTGAACCCAAGAGTTTCCCATTCCTCATTCTCTGGCTCATGGCTTCTGCCACATCACCCTTAACCACTGACAAATTGTTGGCCAGCAAGGCACTGCTAGTGCTCTTATGGATTTTAAGATTCATAAGCTTGAACTTGGGTTGCTAGTGTTGGAAGGGCTACATGCATTCTCCATTGCTGGGAGAAGCTCCAGTCCACTCCAGGAGGCTGGCACCCTCAATAGTTCAACAAGACAGAGACAAAGACTCCTTCTGCCATGAGGTTGCTTTCTGTCACACCACGCTGGTCAACCCCTGCCCCCTCCAACATACCTGCAAGGATTATGCTAACGAAGTTACCTGGCAACTAATGGTCGGGCCATCATCCAGCCAGCTAGGGCCATCAAGAGACAATGAAGTGGCCCCAGTGAGTCATCGGACTTTGCCCAGGTGTCTGTTCCTGTTGAGGTCATAGTTTTGCAATATTGGCCACCCCTCTGCCACCACCCTCTTTTTACATTAACCAATGATAGGGTTTGAAGGGACGGACTACCTGAGAGGTGTGTCAAGGGGATGTGATTTGCGCAGACCACCCCTCAAGACCACCTAATAAAAGACCCTGCACAGAGGCAATCGGTCTCTTGAGCCATCGTCCTCTATCTGCTTTGCTACCCCTTATGCCCAGCTTCCTATACCAATACCCTTGCCTCCATCTTTAATCCTCTGGATTCCAGACCAGAGAAACCACGTGGTCTTGCCGGTTTGAGCCACATGCCCCATTTTTCTATTTTTCTCTCCCCATCCAATTCTTCCTTTGGGCAGACAACTCCTCTTCAGGACAGGTAAAGTATCACCCCCCACCGAATACCCTGCTAATGCAACAGTGCTATTTTCTATCTTTATTTCCTTAGGCCTGTATGTGTGTGTGTGAGATTCCGTTTTTGTGTGCTTGAAAAACATATTTTCAGTAAAAACCATTCAAATTGAACTACAGCCTCACTGCCTATTTACTGGGAACTCTCGGAAGGGGTGGGACCTTGGTATAGCTGGCAAGAACCCGGTATTTCGCCAATTGCTAAATGTAAATTAAAGCAATTCGGCTAACAAAATCACCACCAGCACAATGTGCAGCCACCTTTCTACAATGCAGCTGGTTGCCTAGTGAATGTTGGCAGGCGCAGGGTTCTAGTGAAGAACATGGGCAAAAAGTGGAATCCACTTTTACCCTGTGGTCATCTTGCCAACTGCTCCTGCAGGATTCTTACCCTCATCAGTGTAGCGGGGCTTCCATCTTTCAGGTTCTGCTTAGATCCAGCACAGTGTTTAAAGGGATCTGTCGGTGGAGTGCTTTTACACCTCTCTCCTCCCACTGCAGCCTGAAAAGCCCCCCAAAATGCAGCATTTTGAGAGTCAGGGGGTCAAAGCAGGAAGAGGGAGGGGAGAAAGTCACACTCCCCCCTCCCCTCTGAAATCCTTCTGCCACTAAAATGCTATACTGGATCCAAGCTTCTGTCTCTCCCTGTAATCTCACTTAAAAAAAAAATCCCTCCCACTTGTATTTTCTAACTAAAAAACTGCAATGTCTGGGCAACTAGAAAGCAAGCAACAATGTTAGATTTCAAGGATTTTAGAACTGACAAGCATTAGGTAACAATATGAGGGGAAAGGAGACTGTACTGAAGAAGGTGGCCTTACACAGACTACACTGGAACCAACCACTGTCACTTAAAATCAAGACGTTGTACAGAAACCTTAAGCCAACTTTTGGGGAGCTGGCAGGTGCTGAAAAACACTAAGAATGATGATCCATACAGTCTATGATCTGACAGTGAAGACTGAAGTGGACAAGCAGTATGTGGAAATTAACAAGAAATGGTTAACTGGGTGAGTGCAAAAGAAAAACAAGTTATTCACAAATTGAGTATTTAAAGAAAGTAATATTTTATGCAAATTCCTGTCAGGTGAAACAGAGATGGCTCCATAAGTTTATCTGCCACCTCATTCCCACAAATAACTATTCACATAAGCAGTCTCCTTGTAAGAGCAGCAAGCAGACAGCATATGTAGCACTGATTTGCAAAAAAATAAGCCAGGGGATAGACCTTCTGAACCCAGTTCTTATTGAGTACCTAAAACTGAAACAGAATATAGATGCAGGCAAATCAGAACCCTGGTAGAACAGGGAAAATCAATGGGATATTGTTATCCCTGGATATAAAATCTGTAGAAGACGCAGAATAGGTCATGAAGGCAGCACTGCACTGTACATCAAAGGAAGAAGAGATTCCACAATCTTCTGGGGAAATAGCTCTATCTACTCAATCACTACTGGAAGAAAAATCAAGCTAAAAAAGAGAAAAGTAATACAAGGCTAGTCATGTCTTAAGCTACCTCATAGAAATTATAGTGGTGATCTTACAATGAAAAAAAAGGAAGCAAGCAAAAATAGAAAATATAATAAAGAGTATCTTTAACTATCAGTACTGGTGAAGACAAATGTAATCTCATGCTTCAAGACAAGTAAAATGTTCCCAGTATAGCCATTTATAAGCCTACAGGTGGACAGGTACCTCTTCACTTAATTCTTAGATGTTCCAAGAATCTGACGGCAAGCACTGTTGATTTTCTTAGAAACAATATCCATAACACTAACATTAAACATAAGTGTGATCCGAAAATTACCCAGAAAACCATATTTAGCCATATTTGATTTCCCAGGAGTAAATTCCTCAAAATGTACAGGACTAATTAAAGAGTAGCTAAAGGATGTTGTTAGGAAGGTAGTTTCCCTTCAATAAGTATGAAGGGTATTTTCTAAAAAAAAATGAAACGCTGTAAGAAAGGCTATATAACATACCAAATATCAGTAAAAAATTACTGATATACATGCGTTAAATGCCAAAACACTGTATGGGGGGGGGGGGGGGAGGACTAACAATCAAGAAGCAAATGCATTTGAATTATGAGCTTTCCATTCTTTTTAACCTTTTGTGCATGGTCAGAGATAACATTCTGATTCACCTATTTTCTTGAGGAATTCTCCATTTTTGATAACTTTATTTTACACTGCATTGTGTACGATTTTAACTTCCCATATGGGCCAGGTATATGCAAGCGAGGCAAAAAGCAAAAGTTATCAAATTTGGTTAATGTGGATGACCACATCCTGAGTGTACCTAAATCACCAAACGATCAAGCTTTTGAATGGACCAGACTTGTCATGAGATCAGCTACAGTTCTCGAACTGGAGACTGCAAGGATTGTATTTGGGAGCCCCTGTGTGAAAAGCAGGTGCTCCAGTGTTGACTCACAGTGTCTGACTGAATCACTGCCCCCCTCACTGTAAGTCTCGCACCCACTCTGCCCTCCAGTGCATGTAATGCATGTTCTGTACCAGCAACATATGATGGCTGATGCAAGTGGAAAGGAAAGAAGACAGACAGTTGTTGGCCATGTGCAGTAACAGGGGCACTATTTGTGCCCTTACTGTGGTTTTGTAGGATCTGTATCTTTTTTGTGAAATGCCTGCCACCTGAATCCAGTTGTGAATCACCTTAGAACACCCAGCTTCTGACAGGCTTAAGGAGGGAAGCTGAAGTTGAATGCTTCCCCCTCCTTCCCCCAAGACACTAAAAACCAGTGTGGTGCTGTGGTTAAAAACAACAGACGAAATGGCTTTGATTCCCCACTCCTCCACATGAAACCCTCTAGGTGACCTTGGGTGAGTTACAGTTCTCTCACAACTCTCTCAGTCCCAACTTCCTCACAAGGAGCCTGTTGGGGCAGGGGAGGTAAGGAGTTTGTAAACCACTTTGAGACTCCTTAAGGTAGAGAAAAGTGGGGCATAAAAACCTACTCTTCTGCTGCTGCCATTGCCTTCTGAGCTACATGCATCCCACTCTGGCCACAGCTCAAGGCAAAACCTCTCATACACTCAGAGTTGTGCGGCCAAGAGATGCTGCCATTCTAATTGTCCAGTCAGGAATACTTATCTGGGCTTGATCAGTTGTCCCATAGCCCAAGTATGAAGTTCACTTACTTTGTCCAGAAGTGGTCAAGCAGGCAGGCAGTCGTACAATGGTTGGTTCAATATGTCTCTTCCTACACTGCACTGCACCCTACACTGTCCATAACTGATGCTCCCAACGTCCCTCTATGGGCTGACATTTAACAATGTTGCTGAGGCATTTGCTGGAGGGCCCAAGAGTTAAAATTGCTAAATTATTATTAATACTGTTATCTATATACAGACACACACAGTTTCAACTATAATTTCCCTTTATACCAGAAGCCAACTTAATAAATTTCACAAGAACATCTGAACATCATTGAGAAAAACCTAACAGCTGACCCAGATCCACCTATATTTGGAATGTAAACATACAGTAAACCCATTCAGTTCTGAGCCACTAGGCTGCCTGGTAGCAGAGGTGGGACTGATGCTTGCTAGATGGGCAGAAGGGTCTTGCTTATTCTCACTCTTTCCCTTCTGCCCACCATGCATGGAACTGATAATCATGACTGACCCTTAAAAGTATGAATTTGACAATCTATTCTCACTGTCCAGAAAGGGCTTCAAAATGCCTGGTTCTACAGAAGCAATTGGGCAAAACTAACAAAATGCACTTAAAGGAGAAAATGATGCTAATGCTGATTTTACAACAATTACTACTTCTTGTTAGTACTCAATGATTATACCACTATCAGGATTTTTTCTCCTTATCAATATTCCACTAGTGATGGATGTGCAACAGATGTGGAAAAGTTAGTGTTTTTTCTCAATGCTCCTGGGGAGGGCTGCAAAAATGGTGGCTTCCAGAGAAGCACAACAAAGGCTTAAATATGTCCTTATTTCAAATCATTTCCTTTCTACAATCCGCATTCTAGAGAAGCATGAAAGAAAAGCAATACTTAACATGTTAAAACATTAAAAATAGCCATTAATAATGTGGGGCATCCTATTTGAAAACGTTGGGGCAACTCCATGTTATCTATTTCTTAAATATTTCAATCCCTTTTTAGGACTGGGCAAGGGAATCTGCATTTCTAAACACTTTAGAGATAACATTTACATTTACAAGGTTCAGAAAAGCATGCATTTTTTTTAAAAAAAAAGTCTTGGCCACCCCATAGAGAGCTAAGAGAGCATTAAAAATCCTTCGAAGCACATACTGTCTGAAAAGAGGTTTAAGAACTGGCGGATTTTCTATATACTGATGGGAACTGGAGGGGGTGGGTGGGTGGGAAGAGCAGGTCTTAACTACAGTAAGAGGCTTTTCATCCAACACAAAGAACTGGACAACGAGGAACTGAAAACATTGTATTCATAACTGGGTGGAAGCCACAGTTTCCTTGAAGCACATCTTTCTTCCCCCTATATATAGAATATCTACTGCTTCTTTCCTGATCTAAGCATGCCAAGCTGAGCACACTTTCCTTAGGAAAAGAGTATATAAAAACTTCACTGGAGAAAAATGTCCTTGCTTGAAAATGCATTATTAGCTAACAGATTTAGATAAAAACTAGCAAGTGGAGTGCTGCACATTTGAAGTAATGCAGGGTGCATGGTTAATGGTGGTACAGATGATGACAAAAATATGGCTAAAATGTGAGCATGAACATTAGAGATAAAGGAATGTGGACATTTGGTGTCTGGTGCCCCATGGTGTAGTGTTTAGTGTATCAGCTAATTTGGGTCCCCACTGGGGAGAAAGGAGGGAAAAAATTCTAGAGCAGGGATATGCTGATTTCAGTCTTGCATGACTTGCTTTTCTTTTTTAAGGAGCTCCTATGGTGAACTACTCCATTGTAAATTTACAAAACACCAGGTAAACTGTGACAAGTGATGGCTGCAGTCACCATCTACACTGATCTTGGATCCCAGGAATACAAAGTCTGTCACTGTTTCCACAACTTCCCCTTCTATTTGCTAAGGAGTGATGGGGCTGGATGCCATGATCTTAGTTTTTTTTTATGTTGAGTTTCAAGCCAACTTTTGCACTCTCCTCTTTCACACTCAGCAAGAGGCTCTTGAGGTCCTCTTCACTTTCTGCCATTAGAGTGGTATCGTCTGCATATCTGAGGTTGTTGATGTTTTTCCCAGCAATCTTAATTCTGGCTTGTGATTCATCCAGGCCAGCATTCTGCATTGTGAGGCTTCTGAATAGACAGCAACAGATCAGACCTTTGTTGGTTCAAAGTTCTTTATTGTCCAGTACTGCAAACAGGTTCTCAATGTTTGTTAGAGATGCGTAATGACAGGCAAGCAGTGTTAATATACTTTCAGGTTTTAATTGAACCCCGGCTCTGGGCCAATCAGAAATAGAAGGGTGAACGCGGGAAAAAAAGGGGACTGTTGAGGTTCCCACAGCAAGGTGAGAAAGTTGTAAATTCCCTTCTTGATCTGAGTGACCCACATGTGTTAAGCTAGGCACAACAATCCCAGGCAACCAGCCATAAATAAGCACCCAAGGTCTTCACAACAAGATGACATACTCTGGCCGGAATAAGGGAGGAGGGAATGTAAGGGAGTGAAGACCATTTGTTTTCAGATGACGCCTAGGAATGTTGGTCACCATTCTCCCGCCTAGAAAATGTAACAAACCCCAGAACATCCAATATACTTCAAAGTGACATTTACAGCCGCCAAATGGGGAGGGGGACAAGACAGATAAGGGGTGCAGTCAAAGGGTTTGTCAGAACAAAGAAAACGAAAGTAAAGCACAGAGACGCTATTGTCAGTTCCTGACACGCATGAGGTACGCTGCATATAAATTAAATAAGCGAGGTGACAATATAAATCCTTGTCGTACCCCTTTTCCGATGTTAAACCGATCAGTTAATCCATATTCGGTACTAACTGTTTCTTCTTGACCCTTATACAGGTTTCTCAAGACACATGTGAGGTGGTCTGGTAGTCTCAGCTGTCTCAAGGACAGCTTGGGAAACAGCTCTCTCAGCCCCACCTACCTCACAGGGTGTCTGTTGTGGGGACGGAAATGGAAAGGAGTTTGTAAGCCGCTCTGAGATTCCAAGTGAGTGAAGGGCGGGGTATAAATCCAATCTCCTCTTCTTCTTCTTCTTCTTCTTCATCTCTTTAAGGACTTGCCATAGTTATTTGTGATCCACACAATCAAAGGCTTTAGCATAGTCAATGAAGCAGAAGTAGATGTTTTTTCTGATACTCTCTTGCTTTCTCCATAATCCAGTGAATGTTGGCAATTTGATCTTTAGTTCCTCTACCTAGGATGTGAAATGAGTGCAACTGTGGGATAGTTTGAATATTCCTTGGCATTGCCCTTCTTTGGAACTGGAATGTAAACTGACCTATTCCAATCCTGTGGCCACTACTGTGTTTTCCAAATTTGCTGGCAAATTGAGTGCAGCACTTTAACAACATCATCTTTTAAGACTTTGAATAGCTCAGCTGGGATACCATCACCTCCGCTAGCTTTGTTGTTTGTAATGCTTTCTAAAGCCCATTTGACTTCACATTCCAGGATCTCTGGCTTGGGGTCAGTGATTACACCGTCATGGTTGTCAAGGACATTGAGATCCTTCTTGTATAGTTCTTCTGTGTATTCTTGCCATCTTTTCCTACATGTATTCCTTTTTCCATCAGTCATTAGATATCAGGTAATCCACTACTGATCCATGAGTAGACCACAGTCTATCTTCTGCACACCCTTGTTCTAGACTGAGTTTCTAGTGTCTACCCTAGAATCAAATTCTGGGTAAAATGAATGCCAAGCCTCTACAGTATTCACCCATTTATGAGAAATGAATTCCATTTCAACACTGGAACAGGATGAATTCCATAGGTTAGACCATGACTTCTGAGAAACATTCAACAATTATTCTTTCCGGGGGGGGGGGGGGGGGGACATTCCCAGTTGTGCAAGTAAAGCACTGCCTAATGACTGATTTTGTCCTATATCCATTTGGAGCCAAATAATTTTCATAAGATTATCATTAGGATACAGCTGTTCCTCACAAGAAAACAATTCATGTAGTATCCCACAAATTCAGTACCAAACTTTGCTCATCAGTGCCTAGATGTATGCATCTGTAGATCAACTAACCAAAATTCAAAGTGAATGCCTTCTAGTCTTTAGTATACTGAATTTGATCAATAAAAAAGAACTATTTGGTAGTATCTGGAAATCTTTTAGCAGTGACTTAATTCTGGCACTTCTTTGTCTCCATTTTATAGTTGCATGAGCAGAAGATAGTGGAAAGAACCTCCACAAGAGAAAATGATAATAGATAATCTGCCACATGGGTATCTTGCAACCAACTGGTCCCCAAAGGTGTCTGAGTACACCATTTCCACTTTCTGCCAATCACTGCACTGTTGTCACTACAACAGAGAGGACTATATAAGTAGAAATGGATCCCGTATGTTTCATGTGCCATTTAGGGGGTTTGGGGGGGGGTGATTTCTTGCTTTCTACAGGGGAAAACATTTTGCTTCCAATTTCTGAAAGCAAAAGCAACATGGGATACACAATGCACTTGCAAGGGAAACCAGGTAAACGGTTTCCCTGTAAACCTCCCCCCCCCCCCCCCCCCCAGAAAGCAGTCAGGTAGCTGGGGGGATAGAGGCAAATATTTTCTTTTCTTCCACAAAAGGTAAAACTAAACCATACATATGAGAATTCTGTGAAGAGGATGACTCCAAGACCTTCCCATGTGACAGATCAGTAATGAGCATTACATTTTTTGAGATCTCTTGACACCTTTTATTTAAAAAGCAGGGGAAGGAAGCTAAATCCTGTCCATCTCCATCTCATCTGTCTGCACTCACTATCTTGATTTCAGTATTTTTCTCCCAGACTGCTTCCAGTATCAGCAATCAGCTGGGAGAAAAATGATGAAACTAAGAAAATTCACTGAAGAGAAGTGAACAGTTTAGTTCCTCTTCTATACGTACTCTATTTTTATCTAAAAACCAGGCACCCCTACTACCTAGGATCACAACACAACAAATGAGGAAAAACACCACCCAAACCAATGTGTTCATGTCTCCCCCCCCTTCAGTAATGCTAATTGCTGATAAAAATTGGAACACTTTTTTATCTGTTTGAAATTTTAAAGCCAGGAGGATCCCTTGGGTGCCCTTCTCTAAGAATTTCATCTCAGTCAGCTAGATCAAAAAATAGTTACCTCACAGAAACAAATGTGTTTTCTACTGAAAACAATGGAAACAAAGATTAAAGAAAATAACCAAGAACAATGGCTGGGGGGGGGGGGGGGGAGACCTAAAATGAACTGTAAGTATTTTGGCCATCTACCACCTTTAAACACTGGCATTTATTCACAACACTTCGATGAGTTACCTGAAAGGCTGTTCATATAGTAAGGTCAGAATTAGGAGTGTGCAAAAAACAGTATTTTTTGGGTTCAGGTATACTGAACCCAAAACATATTGGTATTTCCCTATATTCTGGAATCACAATACTGGTATGGTATTTGGATTCAGGAAATATTCAGGAAACCTGTTTTTTTTTTCCTGGCTCCATTATACCCTATGGGGACCATTATAGTCAATGGTCCCCATAGGGTATAATGGAGAATCAATCGGGAGGTTCCTGGGGCTCTGGGGGAGGGCTGTTTCAATTGAGGGAGGAAAGGCATTTAAAGGGCTCACATCCCCTTAAACACCTTCTTCAAGCAGCGAGTTCACCCACAAGAAATTTGAAGGAACTGTGAACCCTTTAAACATCTTCGGAGTTCACTCGCTTCAGAGTTGTGCAGCTTGGAGAACGCGATCCCTTTAAACACCTTTAAGTTCAACTATCCAGCAATCCTAAAAACCCGAATATTTTTTGGGATTTTCAGGGACCAGCCATTTCAGATAGCCAAAAAATAAGCCAGATCTATATTTGGCTGAAAGAATATTCAGAAAATAACTTTAAGGTACTTTTTGGATATTTTTTTCAGCTTGAATTTAGCCGAACACACACCCCTAGTCAGAATCCAGTATAGCATGCTGATTAAATTGCCCTTAAAACAGTTCATATAACAGTGACACACAACTCCAATCTTAGCAAGAAATCTCTGGTGACTTTGGCAATGATCTCTTGCATCAAACCGTGTTAACACACACCATTGATTTCTTGCAAAGTTAACAAGCAATAAGATGAACTAACCTGGTACTATTATGAAGCACTAACTTTGTCATCAGTGCATGCAGCCACTGTATTGTGTTCGTTTTCCCCCCATAGGCACAATAAGGAAGTCACTGATGACATTTCCCAGACTCTTTTTTTTAACATTATAGCGCAAGCAAAATATAACACAGCAACAGGATATGTACACCACAGTATGATTTCTAAAGAACTGAAACAAACAGGCAGAAAGAAGGGCCCACCAAATTAAGAAGCACAGCTCACCTTTTATTGTGACAAAACACACCATGGTCCAGAATGCATCATGCACACGGGGCTTAAGGAATGTAGAGGAATCGGCTACAACTCCTTCCATTTCCCCAGAAATGGGAGGGGACAGTAGTGGAAAGCCTGAAGATTATTTTCTCTTGGAGACGCCCAGGATCTAATTCATATCTGGGGTCAAGAAGGTAGGAATGCCAACTTGTAGATTTCTTGTCATCATTTTTGAATAATACAGTTTACATGTAACTGATTTAATCGAGCTAGTTTTAACAGAAAAAAAAAGGTTTACTTTCATGTACAGAGGCAAGAATGCTTTAAAAAGTGAAGACTTTGTTTAATCAATTATAGTAGAGAAGAAATATAGATCAGATGGGCCTGGAGAGAGGGAGAGCACCAATATTTACAGCCCCACTTCCCTTCTCATTGATAACAAATCCTTATTCTCCTGTCTACCAATATGAGATTATTCATACAGCTCTCTTATAACATTCTACTTTTCTAAAAGAGACAGATAATCAATGCACGTTTTAGGATTGTTCTTCTATTGTTTTAGTTTAGCTGTGTACCATGCATGACCTTCGGATGGAGCAGAGTTCCTAAGGCAATCTCGTCTCCCAGTGCATTAGGTAATACCACAAGTAATATGGTAGAGAACCAGTTTGGTGTAATGGTTAAGAGTGGTGGACTCTAATTTGGAGAACCGGGTTTGATTCCCCACTCCTCCAAATGCAGCCAGCTGGGTGACCTGGGGTCAATCACGGTTCTCTCAGAGCCATTCTCTCAAGAGCAGTTCTCTCAGAGCTCTCTCAGCCCCACCTACCTTACAGGGTGTCTGTTGTGGGGAGAGGAAGGAAAGGAGACTGTAAGCCACTCTGAGACTCTGAGTGAAGGGCTGGGTATGAATACAACTCTTCTTCTTCTAGTATGATGAACACTATGGGCTCACTACTATCAGTTTTTCCATTGGTGAAAGGGGGACAAGCAAACCTGTTTGACCACCAAAGAGACTAAACCAGGGATCATACAACATGCAGACAAAACCTATATAGGGTGGTAATAATGCTGAGGAGGAGAACAAAACAGTTGGTAGGATTCAAATCCATGAATTTATATCACAATAAATCTCACATTGGAAAAAAAATCAATGGACAAATAGTAGATCAATGGCATACCTGACTGCAACCACATCTGGAGGGCAGAAGGAATCTTCCCTTCGGTTAAATTGTCTAGTGACCAACAGGGCAATCCTATAAATACTTTCTTTTGAGCAGGGCTATTTTTGGGCAGGAACACACAGGAACGGAGTTCCGGTTGGCTTCCAAGTTGGCCACGCCTACAGCCCCCCCCCCCGTTTCCCAGGCACTTTGTAAGCAACAAGGCACCTGGGGAAGCCAAGTTGATCCAGGGAGGGAAGGCAGTTTAAACTGCCTCCCCTCCTCAGGTTCCCCAGGTGCTCTGCAAGCCGCGGGGCACATGGGGAAGCTGATCCTGGAAGAGAGCTGTGCTGTCAGGGGTGGGGCCTAATATGCTAATGAGTTTCTGCTGTTGGGTGTGGCTTATTATGCTAATGAGTTCCTGCTGGGCTTTTTCTACAAAAAAGCCCTGCTTTTGAGTAAGCCCTACAGAATAGACCCAGGTAGGATTCTGAGTAGACATGCTTAGGATTGCTTAGGACCATCCTAAGCAAATTTACTTGCAAGCAATTCTCCCTCCAAGCTGTGGAGTCTTGTGAGCAAAAATTCTACTTTGTGAGCTACTGGCATTAAACTTGTGAGTGGGCAATTTGGCTACTGCATAAATTAGTTTGCTCTGGAGCCATCCTTCCTGAGCTAAGACAAAAATGTGTGAGCCAGGCGCTAAAAAACTCTTGAGCTAGCTCAAACTAACTCAGCTTAGAGGGAACCGTGCTTGCAAATCAGTAAGTCCCTTTTTATTCAGTGGTGTTTATGCCCAGGAAAGTGTTCCTAGGACTGCAGTCTAGCTCACCTTCCTTACCCAGTTCATTTACAGCTCATTCACTTAAGTCATCATTAACTGTTCATGTGGTAAGCACCTCTCTAAGGTAGCAAACTACGGTCAAGAGACTGTCAGTTAATTTTATCTGAGAAGACTTCTAATCTGTCTGTGTATGTGTAAGTGTATAAAATCCCTGCCTTACACTATTCTTCTCCACCTGAAAACCAAAGGAGTCAATTAAGAAAGCTATTTTAAAAAGCCCTTCTCCCACGTGAATGCACCAGTCTGCCCCTCTGCAGAAGGACTCCTGACAACCGTTTCTTCTGGGCCAATGAAAGATAGTATTATTCTTCTAGGTCAGATCAGCACAACTGTACTGCTCCATGTACCCACCCACCTCCCGTATTAAAGCATTTGGGGTTCTTTAAAGACTTAGTTCAAAATGATTTCCTCCATATCAACATTTCTTTCAAAGCCATTTTAAGACTTAAATCTTTGTATGCATCTCCTTGACTGTTAAAATTCTATACACCAGGGAAGAAAAGAAGCCTGCAGAGTATGACACTACAGTACATGAACTACTAGTAACATTAAAACCTAGATTTCATTCATCTTCCAGAAATGCCCTTAACTTGTCTTCTCAAGATTTTGACTGAGTTTTGTGATCAGTTGCACATTCAAAACAGATTCCCTCTGTATCTCCCTTCACCCACAAAAAGGGGAAATAAAAACTAAAAAAAACCCTGTTTATACAAGCTTCTCCAACCACACACAGTGTCTTGAAAATTTTATTTTAAAACAGAAAAAGTCAGTACAAACTGTGAACTTTCCCTGAACTTTTATCTATTTTTTCCTCCATCCTCAGCTTATGGAGCGTCTGTACTCCAAAATATGCACACATACAATGCTTAAGAATTTTTTTTAATGTCAATGTACAAGAAACTGGCAATACCATTTTGAATCCAGGATTTTTTTTAAAAAAGCAAGGAGTCTTCTCTTGGGTCCTGCAGAATAAGACACAGAATAATTTGCATCTGAATTCTGATTGAAGCTTAAGAGCTCTAAGAAGCTCGACTGTTCCCTTTACTTTGGAACTGTCCTAAAGTAATGGCACATTTTTAAAAAAATCTCCTGTTCCTGTCACTTGGTTACAGATTCCCTCTTTTTTGTTGTTCAGTTGCACAGTTGAGTCCGACTCTTCGCAGCCCCATGGACCACATCACACCAGGCCCTCCTGTCTTCCATCATGCTCCAGAGTTTGCTTAATTTCATGTTTGTTGCATTGATAACACTGTCTAACCATCTCATCCTTTGCTGTCCCCTTCTTCTTTGACCTTCAATCTTTCCCAACATCAGGATCTTCTCCAGTGAGTGCTCCCTTCTCATTTGGTGGCCAAAGTATTTGAGCTTCAGCTTCAGTATCTGGCCTTCCAGGGAACAGTCAGGGTTGATTTCTTTTAGGATTGACTGATTTGATCTCCTTGCAGTCCATGGGACTCTCAGGAGTCTTCTCCAGCACCATATTTCAAAAGTATCAGTTCTTCAGTGCTCGGCCTTCCTTATAGCCCAACTCTCACAGCCATACATTACTATTGGGAATACCATGGCTTTGACCATACCGACTTTTGTTGGCAGGGTGATGTCTCTACTTCTTATTATGCTGTCTAGGTTTGCCATCGCTTTCCTCTCAATGAGCAGGCATCTTTTAATTTCATGGCTGCAGTCATCATCTGCACTGATTTTGGATCCCAGGAATACGAAGTCTGTCACTGTTTCCACAACTTCCCCTTCTGTTTGCTAAGGAGTGATGGGGCTGGATGCCATGATCTTAGTTTTTTTTATGTTGAGTTTCAAGCCAACTTTTGCACTCTCCTCTTTCACACTCAGCAAGAGGCTCTTGAGGTCCTCTTCACTTTCTGCCATTAGAGTGGTATCGTCTGCATATCTGAGGTTGTTGATGTTTTTCCCAGCAATCTTAATTCCGGCTTGTGATTCATCCAGGCTGGCATTTTGCATGATGTACTCTGCATAAAAATTAAATAAGCAAGGTGACAATATACATCCTTGTCGTACTCCTTTTCCGATGCTAAACCAATCAGTTGTTCCATATCTGGTTCTAACTGTCGCTTCTTGACTCTTATACAGGGTTCTCAAGAGACATGTGAGGTTGTCTGGTAGTCTCATCTCTTTAAGGACTTGCCACAGTTGTGATCCACACAATCAAAGGCTTTAGCATAGTCAATGAAGCAGAAGTGGATGTTTTTTCTGATACTCTCTTGCTTTCTCCATAATCCAGTGAATCCTGGCAATTTGATCTCTAGTTCCTCTACCTCTTCAAAACCCAGCCTGTACTTCGGGCAGTCCTCTATCCACATACTGCTGAAGCCTAGTTTGTAAGATCTTTAGCATGACCTTGTTAGCATGTGAAATGAGTGCAATTGTGCGATAGTTTGAACATTCCTTGGTATTGCCCTTCTTTGGGATTGGAATGTAAACTGACCTTTTCCAATCCTGTGGCCACCACTATGTTTTCCAAAATTCTGTTTATTAAATGGTAAATTCTTACACTTTCTTCAGTACCTCAGAGTCAACACAGATGAGATGCTGGAAGATTCATTAATGGATCTTTCTGCACATTTTTATCACTAAACAGTACATGCAGAAGACATTAAAAGTTCTCCTTTCTCTGTGTGTCATTTGTGTGTCAATTTTTAGTCATGCTACCACAATGGCGAATGCATAGAATTTATTTCCCATATGAGGCAACTGAAATTGCTTACAGGAGTACCAAAGAAATTATCTGTTTTTATGTACACTTACAGCATCACTGAAAGCATTTTTAATTACAGAAATGGTGTGAATCCTTAAATGCTCCTGATGCTCCTGAAAAGCTATTTGCACTCTTGGGAAAAACTATACTCCCACCCCTGTCAGGATATGTGGTTTCCCAAATAGCCAAGCCAATGAAATAAGATCTGGGCTGAGCACTGGTCCCTCCCTCTTCTGCAGGTACTTTAAAGCCTGACGGTTCTTAACCACTGTGGAAGTGGAACCCATACTAGTCCAGTATGGCCTTATAGCTTATCACCTGCTTGGAGGGTGTACTGGATGGGTCTCTTGGGTGGAGTAACTTTCTTTAAATTGTATCCAGTATTGTGCTCTTCATTGTGTATGCTGCTTTTGAGTCCAATGAGAGAAACGATATCGCTGTGGCATGAGCTATAAGACAACTGATCCACTGCAGAAACTGTATTAGTGGCTTTTTTGCTTTAATTTCATTTTCAACACTTAGATGGTCCTAGAAGGTCTACTGTATTTGTTGCAACTGCCCTGTCACATCATCTAAGCAGGAGAGAGCTGAAATTCATCCCTGCTTATGTGAAAACATGTAAGTGCATCCAGCTCAGCCGGCGGTGGCTGAAGTGGCCAGGAACTGCTTGGCCCACAATGCATGGCATGTGAAAGCTTGGGCAGCCTGATGTGCACTGGGGCACCAGGGACTCACAACCATTTGGAAGCTGAGAACTGTGGGTGCCCACTGAACACTAGGGATCGACTGTTGTTCTGTTGACCAGCTACTGAGGATTTTGGGTGTCACAACCTGCCGGGGCCACCTCCTGGGCTTTTTTGCTGCTGATGTGCATGAGCAGATGTGCTGAGACTTGGTTGCTGAAGATCACAACTTCTGTGGCTGATGAGCTGGCACTGACGCTAACACCAGCTCTCCTTGATGGAACTGTCCAGGACTGGTCTGTCTGGCCCTGTGGGAACCTGCAGAGCAGTCTCGCTCGGTTTTGGGGGCCTGTGAAATCAAGGCAGCCTCTTCTGTTGCTGACTGTACTCAGCTTGGGCTTTGTGCTGTCTGGCCCCGAGGATCATCAAACCAATGTGTTTAAACAGACCAGATTGTGCCTCTTCCTGGGATCCAAGAGAAGAGAAACAGCTTGCGAACTGGTCTCTATGAGTGACTCTGCAGGTCCAAATGGGGCCCAGAACTTCCTAGACCAAGGAATCCAGGGGCCTGAACCACTCGCTGAGACTGTGAGCAGGCTCAGGGCAACAACTGCTCACCTATTGAATAGGGATGAAGATATAAAACAGTGGGACCCAAACCAAACCCTTAGCAACTGTTAGAGAAGTTTTGTCTATTATTTAGAAAGTGTATCAAATTTTTCCTGTATGTTGTCGGGTGGGAGGGTGCACTTTAGTGATGGGGTGCAGACTTAGGTATCTAATTTTTGGATTGTATAGAATGAGTGTACTGTCAGGGAAGATTGGACTTGGTTTAAGTAGACCTAGTGGGAGAAGCCATAAGCATGTTGGGGATTTCAGTGATTGGGGGACATGGGAGGTATGGCGGTGGGGCAAGGCACTACACAGAAAGGAGACAGAGATATGGTTATACTCAATCCCCTTCCAACCTTTGCAACATCCTGAGGGATGCTGGTAGTGGAGCTAGGAAAGATGACCCCGCCCTTCACTCACTTGGAGTTTCAGAGCGGCTTACAAACTCCTTTCCCTTCCCCTCCCCACAACAGACACCCTGTGAGGTAGGTGGGGCTGAGTGAGCTCGGAGACAACTGTCCTTGAGAGAGAACAGCTGGAACAGAGCTATGGCTTGCCCAAGGTCATCCAGCAGGGGCAAGTGGAGGCGTGGGGAATCAAAGCCGGTTCTCCCAGATTACAGTCTGTGCACTTAACCACTACACCAAACTGGCTCTCAGACCTGGATATTGCAGGATAATCTTGCAAACCTAAATGTAGACCTGGCATGTGTGACTGAGACCTGGGAGCAGGCTGGTGAAACTGTCACCCTTAACCAGCTAACTCCCCCCCCCCCCCCAGGTTACTCGGTCCTTTATCAGTTTCAGACTAGTGGGCGGGGGAAGTAGCGCTGCTCATCTGGGAGTATTTCTCCTTCAGGACTCTCCCTACCCCCAAAATTACCAGCACTGAATGTGTGGGCCTAGTGTGGAAAACTGAGGAGAGTTTGGCTGGTGTACAGACCACCTAACGCACCAGCGGATACTCTGCTGAGCCTGCTGGAGGTAGTACTGGGCTGGGTGCTGGAGCACCCTAGGATATTGGTCCTGGGGGACTTAATGTCCATGACGATGATGTGGCCTCCTCACAGGCCAGGGACCTAGTGTCATCCAAGGCAGCACTTAGATTTTCCCAGTTTGTATTAGCTTCCACAGATCAAGCAGACCACACACTGAATCTTATTTTGGGGGTGGGGATAGATGTGGGGCTGATGGCAATGGAGGCAATGCCATGGTCAGACCACTTTGCCCTGAAGGCCCAGCTGAGCATACCAACCCCACCCTGTTTAGGCGGAGAGCTAATTTATGCTCACCCGTGGAGATTAGTGGATCCTACTGGTTTCCAGAATGCTCTGTGAGATCCAATGCCCCCTAGTGATTCATTGGATGAGCTGGTGGAGGACTGGCACAGCCATCTCTCCAGAGCCATTGACAAATTGCTCCCCGGCGCCCTCTTTGTCCCCATACCAAACAAGCCCCGTGGTATAGACCAGAGCTCCAAAGGATGAAGTGGGAACTAAGCCGGTTAGAGCAAGGGGGGCAGCGTACTTGTGACGAAGCTGCAAGAACATCTTTTAGGACGTTTATGAAAGCCTATGAGATAGCAGTGAAGGCCGCTAAGAAGGAATTCTATGTGGCCTCCATTGTGTCTGCTAGCTCTTGCCCAGTCCAATTATGTAGACCAATTAGGTCAATAACCTCCCTGCGACAAGGGAAATAAAATGATAAGAAATTGGCTATTGGCTGTGAGGCATTTCCAAGCTTTTTCACAGATAAAGTCTTGTTGCTCTGCTAGGACCTCCCTGCCATGGTTGAAACAGTACATGAACTGGAAGCCCACTGGCTGTCTTCTGGTCCACTATTGGACCAATTCAGCCAAATCTCCCAGGAAGAAGTTGACAAGACCCTGGCAGCTGTGAGGCTCACCACTTGCCTTCTGGACCCATGCCCACACTGGCTTGTTAAATCCTGTGGGGACAGGATTCGGGGGGCCCTGGGAGATATTATCAATCTGTCCATATGGACAGGGATGCCCCAGTGTGCCTTAAGGAGGCAGTGGCGTGTCCACTTTTGAAAAAAACATTTTAGACCTTACAATCCTAACCAACTACTGCCCAGTATTGAATCTCCCATTCCTGGGTAAGGTAGCTGAGAGTGGTAGCTGAGCAGATCCAGACGTTTTTGGATGACATCTCTATCCTGGATCCATTTCAGTCTGGCTTCTGCCCAGGCCATGGGACAGAGAGTGCACTGGTCACCCTCACAGAGGACCTCTAAAGACATCTGGATCAAGGCAGGTCGGCATTGCTGGTGTTACCTGATCTAACAGCAGCGTTCGACATGGTTGACTATGATCTTCTGACCCACCGCCTTGCCGACATGGGGATACGGGGAACTGCCTTGTAGTGGCTGTCTTCCTTTCTCCGTGGTCAGGGACAAAAGATGGTGCTTGGGGAGAGGATCTCACCACATTACTCGCTGGCATGTGGCATCCTGCAAGCATCAATCCTCTCCCCAATGTTATTTAACATCTATATGCACCCCCTTGCCCAGTTAATCTCGGGGGGGGGGGTGTGTTTGGCCTGGGCTGTTACCAGTATGCTGATGACACCCAGCTGTATCTCCTGGTGGATGGATGGACTCTGCCCCAGACATTTTGGCTAGGGCTTTGGAGACCGTGGCTGATTGGTTACAACAGAGTCATCTGAAACTTAATCCAACTAAAATGGAGGTCCTACTCCTTGGTCATGGGGGGATGGGTGGGGCACCATTAATGCTTCTGCAAATGGTGAGGAGTTTGGGAGTGCTCCTGGATGCCTCCCTATCTATGGAGGCCCAGGTCACTACTGTTGCCAGGTCAGCCTTTTACCATCTTTGGCTGGTCAGGCAACTAGTCCCCTACCTTTCCTCCCATAACCTAGCAACAGTGACCCATGCAATGGTCACTTCCAGGCTTGACTACTTCAGCTCTCTCTACACAGGCCTACCCTTAAACTTGATTCGGAAGCTTCAGCTAGTACAAAATGCAGCAGCACGTCTACTGACTGGGATGCCTGTGCAGACGCACATTCAGCCAGTGCTGTGCCAGCTGCTTTGGTTGCCAGTTGAGTACCAAGTCAGGTTTAAGGTTACAGTGTTAACCTTTAAGGCCCTATGTGGCCAGGGACCAACATACCTGCAGGACCACCTCTCTCCATATGTTCCCCAGAGAGCATTACCCTCTCTAGATTAATACCAGCTAGTAGTTGCCAGCCCAAAAGATGTCCATCTCAACTTAACCAGGGCCAGGGCCTTTTCAGCCCTGGTGCTGGCCTGGTGGAACACACTCCCAATTGAGATCAGGGCTGTTCCGCCAGGCCTTTGGTTGAGGCAGCAGAGGTCAAATAACATCAGCCTCCCCTGCCTCAAGACTTAAGTCAAACTGGCTCTTGTGCCATTTAGATCCACTGGAGCAGCAGATCTATTCCATCAAAGGATCTACTACCCTTCCTGGCATAGGTGAATTGGTCATAAGAATGGATGCTAACTATTAAGCTGCTAACATAGGCATCAACTTCAGGGGGGCTGGGGAGCTGGAGCCCCCCCCCCCCCGAACTTTTCCAGGACATGCTGAGCCTTCCCCGGAGACAATGGCCTGTAATGTCCCTGGCCCAGCTCCAGCCCCCCCCCCCCCGGGAAATTGGAAAGTCAACGCCCCTGGCTGCTAATAGGTTTTTTAATTGAGTGATTTATGCTTTTAAATCAGTTAATGTTATTTTAATGTTGTAAGGTTTTAACTTATTGCTGTATGAAATGTTGTAAGCTGGCCTGAGCCCACTTGCAGGGTAGGGCAGGGTAAAAATCCCAAAATAAATATAAATAAATAAATAAATAAATAAATAAATAAATAAATAAAAAAAAATGAATGAATGAATGAATGAATGAATGAATGAATGAATGAATGAATGAATAAATAAATAATCACTCTGATATGCCATGTATGGTTTGGAAAATGGGAGGGATTTTTTAAAAAACCAAATTGGGGCTCCCCATGTCTGTTTGTATTACAATAAAAACTCCACGGAAGATTTTTAAAAATCCAAACTGGGGCTCCCCATTACAATAAAAACTCCACAGGAGATATATTCATGGGTCATCTAGCATCCTGTCCTGATCCTCAAAATAGATTTATCTTGAGTTTTCTCTTAATATCCATGTTTACTTTAAGCAATCAATTGGTCAAAAGGCAGACAATTTACTACTTGGTTCTGCCTTTTATATTTAAAATTTACAAATCTGTTTATTATTTTGAACAAGTGGCAGACCATGGGAAAAGAGGAAAGGTCAAGGGCAGAGCTGTGTATATCCCAAAAGTACATGCTAAAGAGTTCTGGAAAAGTACAGCAGGGTTCATAACATCCCAGCTTGCTTTCTTTTTTAAAGTTTTTGCTTGTTTTGTTTTTACATTTCAACCCTTATAGCAATGCTCGCTGAAATCTTGGAAACACAAAGGGGGCAAAAATAGACTTCCAGTGGTACAGAGCAAGGCTTCAATGCTTTGACTACCTCTTCACCCATCCCCATCAATAGTAAAACAAAATAGATTGTGTACAACAGAAAAATATATGCTTAATTTGCAGAATTTATATAGTGCACATGATTCTGTTTATGCGTGTGTTTGTGTGTGTGTGTGTACTTTGGATTAGCTAAGCACAGACTTTTAATTGGGGATGGAGGTGGATTATACTCAGCACAAGTCAAAAGAGAGCAAGAACATGACTGCTGAAGAAGCGAACTCATAAATGACACATCGAATTTCAACCAACACCTCTTCCCTAATTATCACAAAGTTGACACTCCCTTTATCCTTAATGTGTGAGATCCCTTTTTGGTGGTCCTTTTCTTTTGACTTCCAGCTTACCATCAGACACTACCCTGCTACTGCTTTGTTCCTCTCCATGGGTGTCATAACTTTAACTGTAATCTACAGCTCAATGGTGTTAATATCATGTACTAAAAAGAATGTGACTTTGGATACTGGCAACTCAGGTTCAAATCCCCACTCCACAGCTGTTGACAAATCACTTTCTAACACTAAATGAAAGGGACTGGTGAACACTAGAGAAAAGAACAATATAAAGACAATAATCAAAGGACAACATAAGCTATGTCAGATTTTGCATTTCTCAGCTGTGTTCCACCCTAAACAGCAAGATCATGGTTGTGATCTCAGAACGCCCTTGTGAAGGGAAATGGACACGACTAAGAATTTGACAAAACTCAACAGTATTGTCTAACAATAAGCATGATTATGGGAAGGCATTGCTTAAATGAAAGTGTGCGGTTACTGGCATTCTAAAACTTGCTTCCTGTGGCCAACCAGATGGTTAGGTGGTGAGAAGAAAACACAGAACTGACGGGAACTAGGAGACTTTAATTTCAGCTTCTTTTATGCATGGCCTATGCACAGTGTGGGGAAACAGAGTATAATTTATTGGAACCTACAGAGATTTAGCCAAAGCTGCAAAGTTGTCTTTCATTACTCAGGGGAATGTATGGGTTAAGACTGGGAAGAAGAGATCATGTTGTGAGTTTGTACCATGCACAGAAAAAAAAATGTTTGGTCCCTGCTAGTATACACTGCTTGCACAGGCTGCAAAAGGAATGGGATTAACAGGGAAATATGGTGCATTCCACAGTCATTGTCTTCTCATCCTTCCTAGCATTTGATTTAAAATCTATTGGGAACATCTTCCAAAAGCCTCTTTTCTGAATCACATTACTTCCTAGTAAAACTGGCATAACTGTCATGGGACACACCCAACATCACTCTGAGGAGGTTTGCTTTCAAAAGATGTGCTCAAGAAATCAAACCACAGCTGACAAAACAGGCAGAACAGTAACCTATTCTGTATTGCTGATAAACTATATATGTCATTCTGATAGGAGACCCCATTAAAAACAATGGAACCTATTTTGGACATTTGCACTGTAAGAACTTTATGTTGTAAACTGGGTTATTATATGAGAAAAGATGGAAAAGAAACAATCTGGGAAGGATTTCACAGGGAAACTCCTAAAGCAGCAGTTGCAGACAAAGGTAAATAAGCCAGGGTGCTTGAAAACAGATATGTAGCATTTCTACCCAACAACAGGATTAGGACTATGGCCTAAGACACAATCAAGTACTGTGATTTAAACATTTTCAAGTCATGGTTTCCCACAAGGGACTCTGGGAAGAGAAAAGCCTGGAAAGTGTTAATAATTCTCTCAGCAGGTTCTGTCAGGGAACCTTCAATGGAAGCCATCATCATTAAAACCTGGTCAGGCTCCCAATAATGGTGCACACAGCATTTCTTGGCCTTCTGTTTTATTACACCTTATCATTTACTAAGCCATGGTGAGCGATCAGATTCAGATGTGCTAACTGAGGATGAATCCAGACAAGTGAGAAGTAATTGTGACTGGCAAGCAACATGACTTGCAACCACACCACCTTCACTAATGGGAACAGATTCACTCATATCCCTCAGGTTGCCATTAGGGATGTGCACCATGAGAAAAAAACCCATTGTTTTTCTGATATGGATATCAGGAAGCCAAAAAAATCAGTAACCCCAGTTATTCAGGCTGCAAATACTGGTTCGGTATTCAGATCTGTCCACCCCACCTCCCGATTTCAATACTAATCAACTCCATTATTCCCTATGGGGAATTTTTCCAGGGGGGAGGGGCTGTTTTTTTGAACAAATGGCATTGCAGCAAAGCTGATGGTGCCTGTCCACTAAATAAATAAGTTTTGAATGGGCCCCTGAACAAGGTGCTCCCAGCCATCCTCCGCTGTGGAAATTCCATGCTTTCTCCAGGACACAAAAAAAACCCCAAACACAACAAGCAAAGCAACCACTGGCCAAAGCCTCCCAATGCAAACAGAACCAACAAGCCCAACAGAATCAATGTAAAACCAGGAATCTCCAGCAGAACCACAGGGCAATGTGGCAAGCATAACACAACCAATATCAAAGTAGAGAATCCAAGCCGACCTATTTAACAAGGAGAGACATACTGAAATGAATGACTGGATTGCCTACTCGGAGCAATGAGAGATGCTGGAATGCCTACTGGATATGATGGGAGCCAGAAATGCCATTTGCCTTGCATGAGCTCCATTGAAATACATTACAGCATACAAAAGTTGCAATGAAAATGCAGAATGAGTCCAGATAGACTGCCCTTGGACTGAAATGACAGCCCCAGAGTAGAATGACAGCCACTGGAAGTAGCATAAATGTTTTGGTATTGGAATGACAGCCCCTAAAGTAGAATCATCTGGATTCTGGATCCTGGAACTGGAATCAGTGCTCCTGAAATGGAATGACAGCTCCCAGAGTAGAATGAGTGTCCTTGGAACCAGATAAAAATGCTCTGGGACTGGAATGCCCAGAGCAGTTTATCTGGTTCCAGGGAATGTCATTCCACACTGGGGGCTGTCATTCCAGTTCTGGAACACTTCTATTTCTCCCAAGGATCGTCTTTCCACTCTAGGGGCTGTCATTCCAGTTGCAGAACAAGTCTGCTATTCCCAGAGACCATCATTCTAGTTTAGGGGTGTCATTCAAGTCCCAGAACACTTTTGTTACTCCCAGGGGTCATAATTCCACTCTGGGGCTATCATTTCAGTCCCTAGGCAAGCTATCTGGGCTCAGAGACACTCACTGTAAATCCATTCCGCATTTTCATTCCAACTTTGCTGTGCTGTAATGAAACCCATGCAAGTCAATTGGCATTCCTGGTTCCAATTATATTGACTGGGCATTCCATCATCTCCCATTGTTGCCAATGGGCAGTCCTGTCATTCATTATGTCATCCAACATAAACCAACTTGAGCAAAGAACACAATGTTTTAAGACCAACAGAACCAATTTTAAAGTACAGAATCCAAGCCAAACCAACCTGGCAAGCCAATAAAAAGCTCTGTCAAGAAGACATGGACACATACACACAGTAAATTTAAATAAAAACAGTCCTGGGAGCCCTTAAAATGCTGGCCACTATTATTCCCACATACTCCCAAATATTTTGGGGAGACCCATTTACCAGTATCCTGGAAAATCCCAGATACCATCAGACACTCAAATATATCCGGAAAATACTTATAAGGTATTTTTTCAGAAATTTATTCAGGTGGGGAGTATCAGACCACACACCCCTAGTTGCCATCCTTGGTGTGCTTCTGATTTACAACTATACCTGGAAACCTAGGATGCAAAACTGGTCAAGATGCCTTCCAACAACTTCCTCTCCCAAGAAAAATAAGCTTGATTAAGTCCAGCTTACAATGAAGGGAATCATTACTCTTCATCATCTACCATTTTAAGTTGGTCAAACTGATCCAAATTGGTTTTATGTAAAAGAATTTCTCCTCCTACTCCACCTTCTCAGAAAACTTATGGCCTAATGAGTAAGAACGGTACACTGGACCTACCTGAAGGTTCTTTCTCTTCAACGGGGGAGAAGTCATCCAGGAAGTGGTTAGGTCACGCCTTTGCTTGCTTGATAGGCTATGCAAAGTTATTTTTGTTGCATGGCTCCTATTGGAGGGACAAAGGCTGACCCCTCCAGTACTGTCCAAGCCCTGCTTTACTTCTGCGCTTGTTCTCCATTCTTCTGCAGTCTCTTTCGGTACTGTTTTTGCACCTTCTGTAAGATTCTTCTGCCAAAGGCTGCCTCAGCGGAGGCCACCTGATGTATCCCATAATGTCTCACAAACGTGGGAAATGAAGTTCAGGTAACTGCTCTACATATTTCTTCCATCGACATGTGGAAAAGGCTGCAGATGCCACTGCTGCTCTTGTGGAATGCGCCTGGTGGAGAAAGTCCTTGTATCTCATATGCCTTGTCTATACATTGCTTGATCCAGTAGGCCACTGTGGCCTTCAAGACCTTTTTTCTGGTTCGGGGCCCCGTATGATATGAACATCGCATCTGTCTTGCGAAAGGGTGCTGTCCTTTTTGGATATATACGGAGTGCTCTCCAAATGTGCAGCTTGTGCCATGTCTTTTCTTTAGGGTGTTTTGGATTGGGGCAGAAAGAAGGTAGTGTAATCGGCTGGTTTCTGTGGAAGGCAGAATTTACCTTGGTGAGGAAGGATGGATCCAGCCTCAGTGTTACCGAGTCCTTATGGAATATGCAGAGCTCTTTCCTAGTTGACAATGCCACCAGTTCCAACACCCCCCGGGCCGACATCACCGCCACGAGAAAGGCTACCTTCCAAGACAATAATCGCAGCTCTGTCATCTTCAGTGGCTTGAATGGGATTTCTGTCAGTGCACGTAACACTTTGGATAGACTCCACGTCGGGAACCTGTGCCTGACCAGCAAGGCCAGTTTGCTGGCTCCCAAAAGGAACTTTTTGATGTATTTGCTGGTAGATATGTTCCTCCATGCCCTGTGTCCGAGGCATGCTTGGATGGCTGCCACCTGGCATTTTAGTGTGTTAGGTCTAAGACCCATCTTCCATCCTTCGGACAGGAAAACTATCACATCCTTCTCTGAGGCCCACAGTGGCTGAATGCCCTTGTCATAGGCCCATTTGGAAAACGTCTGCCAGGTGTGAGTGTAGATTCGTCATGTTGACGGTCTTCTTGCCTGCAACATAACGTCCACCGCTTCTTTTAGGAACCCCAGATCCCCTAGCGGCGCATGTTCAATTTCCACGCAGTCAGCTGCAACCATGCTGGGTCTGGGTGGAGGATGGGGCCCTGGTGTAGGAGGTCCTGTCTCTGTGGAAGTGGCCACGGATTTGCTGAAGACATTTTTACCAGGTCCGAGAACCATGGTCTCCTGGGCCAATGAGGTGCGATGAACACGATCTCTGCCTTGACCCTCCTGATTTTGTTGAGTGTCCTTCCTATGAGAACTGTGGGAGGAAAGGCATACAGGAGACCGTCTGGCCACTGGTAGGACAATGCATCGACTCCTTCTGCAGCTGCATCTTGGAATTTGGATAGGAACCTCTCGAGCTGCCGGTTTTTCAAATTGGCCATTAAGTCCATCACCGGCTCCCCGAATATCTTGGTGATCTGGGGGAAGACCTCCTTGTTCAGGGCCCACTCTCCCTGGTCCAGGTCCTCTCTGCTGAGCCAATCAGCTTGTAAGTTGGATTGACCTTTGAGGTACTCCACCATGATACTTGTGATACTTCTCCACCCACTGTAGTAAGCTCCTTGCTTCCCTGAAGAGTGGTGCCTCCCTGCCTTCGATCTGGTGGTGCCTTCGATCTGGTGCCTCCCTGCCAGTTGATGTGAGCCTTTGTTGTCATGTTGTCTGTGTGTACAAGCACATGGCATTTTTCTAACTGCTGTTGAAAGGCCTGCAGTGCCAACCTGACTGCCTTGAGCCAGGTGATGTCCACAGTGGGCTCCCCAGCCCCTCTTGCTCGCGTCCGTTTTGATCACCATGTGGTGATGGTGCTGGAAAGAGATGGTCTTAGATAGGTTTGATTGGGACGTCCACCATCCTAACTCCCTCTGGAGTCTCTCTGGCATTGTCACTAGGAGATGCTTTTTTAGAGATATCTCCTGGTGGAATGGGAGAAGAAGCCACTGCAGGGCTCTGGCATGGAACCATGCCTATGGAACTAAGTCTATCGTTGAAATCATTAGGCCCTGCAGTGCTGTCAGGCACATCAAGTCCACCGATTTTTTTGTACCTGATGCTCAGTACCAAGGCCTGGATTTTCTGACTCTTCTCCTTCGGCAGGGAGACCGTGGCCTGCTTTGGGTACAGTCTAACTCCCAGATGCACCAGGTCTTGAGATGGGGTGAGGTTGCTCTTCTCCTTGTTGATGAGAAACCCATGGCTGCACAGCACCTCCGCAACTCTCTGGGTATAGCACAATGCCATCTAGTAGTCCTCTGCCTGTATAAGGAGATCGTGCAATCATGGATGCAGTTGAATCCCTTCCAGGCGCAATGACACCACCAGAGTAACCATGACCTTGGTAAAGACTCTGGGGGCTGAAGAAAGGCCAAAAGGCAAAGCCTTGTATTGGAAATGCTGTCCCTGGAAGCAGAAGTGCAGGAATTGTCTGGAGTCTGGGTGTATCGGGATGTGCAAGTACGCCTCCTTGAGATCCATGGAGGTCAGAAAGTCCCCTTGTTGTAGTATTTATAAGATGTGGTGCAGGGACTCCATCTGGAATTTCCATATCCTGACCCATTTGTTGAGGCCTCGCAGGTTCAGAACTGCCCTCCAGTCCCCTGAATTTTGGGGCACTATAAAGAGGACAGAGTACACCCCCTTGAACTGCTGTTCTGCCAGTACGCTTTCTATGGCACCAATGTCACCCAAGTCCCTGATAGCCCTCTGCAATTGAAGGAGTCTGGCCGGTTGCCTCGGGGCTAGTGAGGCTCTGAAGCTGTAAGGTGGTGTGTCCGTGAGCTCTATCCTGTAATCATGAGATATGATGGATAGCACCCACTGGTCGCCCGTGGTTAGACTCCAGACATCCAGGTAGGCCTGGAGCCGGCCCCCTATATGGTAGTCACACAGCTTGTTTCTTAAACTGAGTGCCCTTGTCATTTCTGTACAATGGCACTTGCTTGGCCCCTTGTTTGAAGGGTCTATAGGACTTGAAGTCCCATCCTCCCCATTCATGACCCGGATTGTAGAAGCCACGAAAGGAGCGGCTATGGCCGTGCTTTGACTCTCTCTCTCTAAGCGAGGCAAAGGATGGCATGGTCTTCTTTTTCTCCCTGGTCTCCACCAGTACTTTATGGAGATTTGATTCTCCAAATAAAAGCCTGCCAGAGAACTTCTCTGCGGCTAGATTGCTCTTCGACAGGGTGTCTACTTTCCAATGTTTGAGCCATATGTTTTGGCGAATAATGATGTTTGCTGCCTGCGCCCTGGCACAGAATTGTATATTGTCCTGAGAGGCATCCGAGGCAAACTCTGCTGCTCTCTTCATCTTGAGCATGACCCGTTTTAGATCCAAGGGTGTAATGTCCGGTGTCTGTAGGAGCGAATCAGCCCATATGATAAAGGCTCTAGTGAAATTAGATTGAATTACTGCAGAGCGAATTGCCAGAGACATGGCCTCGTGCGCCTTCTTCAACGCGGTCTCATTCTTTCTGTCCATGGCATCCTTAAGCACATTTTCCCTGTCCTTGGATAGCACAGTGCCTGAATGCAGAGCCACCACTGGGGCGTCGATTAGTGGGACCTTCAGATCTTCCATGGTTTCATCTGGTAAGGAGTACAGTCATTTTGCTATTGACAAGAGGGAGTTCCCCCCCCCCCCAGAACTGCCCATTCAGCTTTCATAATATCATTAAAGAAATCGGGGAATGGTGAAAAGGTCTGTACTTTGACCAGCTTTTGAATGCTCTGGGGTCCAGGTTTCCCGACGCTGAGGACCTAGGCTTTTCTGTCACCTCCATTTGATAGTTCAGCATGGAGATGACCTTGGTCAAAAGTCTTTGAAAATGCTCCATCTGGAACAAATGTGATGAGGTAGGTTTTACCTCGGTCTCATCCCCTGACCATTCCCCCTCTTCCTTCTCAGTATGGGTATCCAGGAAGGTGATGGTGGAAGCAATCTCCTCCTCATCAGAACTGCAGCTAGGGGTGCATTCTCTTCTAGGGGATTCTCTCAGTACTGGCTGTTTTCTGGCCTGAGAGTGGCTGTCTCCCCCACTTATGGTTTCAGAAAGGCCAGGTGCCCCATTTCCCCTAGGTAGCTTGGGAATGACCGGAGACTGTGATCTGGAGGAGGCGCGTGAGGAAGAATGGTGTCTCCTCCTTCTCTGTCCCCTGGAGCCCCTTGGGGATGACCTTCCCCTGGGCTTTGGCTCAAAAATCCTTGCTGGAGGCTGTCCTGGGGCTGCCACCCCCTCCTCCAAGCTCCCTGCTCCCTGTGTCCATTGTGGAGCCAACCAGGGGCCACCTATTAAGGGCCACATCCAGGGAGGCCCATGCTGCAAGGCAGCTGACATAAATGGGCCAGGAACCATGTGTCCTAAGACCTGAGCCTGTTGAAGATTTAAAAGAGCTGGTCCCTGTGCGGGGTGGCTAATTGACACGGGTTGCTGCTGCCAAAGTCCCATCTGCGCTATTGCGCCTCGGTCCTGTGCCGTCTGATGTTGGAAAAGCTCCTCCCGCGGCATATCATATTGAGGTGGCTGAAGTTGACTCAGGAGTGGCTGCGCTGGTGGGGCGTGGTATGATTGTG
This sequence comes from Lepidodactylus listeri, assembly GCA_029233225.1. Lineage (NCBI taxonomy): Eukaryota > Metazoa > Chordata > Lepidosauria > Squamata > Gekkonidae > Lepidodactylus > Lepidodactylus listeri. Next base: position 92,709,002 of record JARCFY010000004.1, read on the forward strand.
CCAGCAGGAATGGTGGTTGCTGTGCCGGTGGCACCTTTGGGGGGTGGAATGAATGCACCAGCAGGAATGGTGGTCACTGCAGTTGCGGTCCAAACAGCTGCAATAGGGCCCCCTGCTCCCATGATGGAACTGTCCCAGGGGGTCCCCAGGGTCCCGGACTGGGTTCTTGGGAGTGTGCCGGCCTCTGCTGGGTTGCTCCCCTCCATGCCTCCCCCCGACTGAACGGGCTCACCATGGGGGCTCACCAGCCCCTTCAGCTTCCCGTGCTGTTTCTTCTTCCTGCGGCTGCTGGCCACCCCACCAGCCAATTTTGCCACCACCTTCTTCTGACATGGGGGGAGTGGAAGCTCACAAGCTTCAACTGCTCGACCCTCCCAGCGCCAAGTCTGTGCACCACCATCTTCTGCTGCCATGTGGTGCTGGGGGGGGAGCACTGGCTCCTCCTGTGTCCTCACGCCACTGAGTCCTCCATGCGCCTGCATGTCCACCGTGCTCTCAGGCAGCCGCACCTCCTGACTGCCGTCCCCTGAAGCCCCGGAGGTCAAATGTTGGCTCATGGAGCCGGCCGCCGTTGCCCTTTCTCCGTCCCCCGAAGCCTCAGAGGGTAGAGGGGGCCATTTCTTCTTTTTATCCTCCTGGGGCATCTCTAAGCCGACAGCTCTGGCCCCTTGAGCAGTTCTCACACAGAAAGTAATCTGCCCATTTTTAACTCCTCTAATATATTTTTCTACGTCTAAAAATTTTTCCTTTGTAAGCGCTCTAGCTTGGAGCAGGAGCTCCAGATATCCTACTGAGTGCAGGGCTCAGGGCGCAGGGCTATGCAAGAACTGGACAGGCCAGCCTAGGTCCCTCCAATAAGAGCCACGCAACAAAAAGAAATTTGCATAGCCTATTGAGTGAGCAGAGGTATGGTCTAACCACTTCTGGATGACTTCCCCGCACTGAAGGAGAATGAAACTTCCGCTGACTTTGAAAGTGACATTCTTAATCCATGAGATTACTTAAATTTAGTTTTCTCCTTAGTGTGCAAGATGTTGTAGGTGGTGTTATGTTTTGAATAGATGTGCCTGGAGTTGTGGTCTGAGCCTCCTTAAAAAGCCCAGCCTGCAAAGCTAAACTTCATGCTGCTTCTTCACATGGAGGATGCTATACGTCCTGATGTTATCTTGGCTATGGCGTAAAACAAACTGATTATTCCTGCAACTCATATAAACTTTAAAACCTTGCATGGGTTTTTATATAATGCCAACATAAATGGAGGTCCCATTTCATTATCTTTTGCATTTTTATAAATTTTCTGCTTATTTTTCAATTTAAGCTGTTGATTACAACTATAAAGGACTATGGCATAGGCCCAACATATTTCCTTCTCCCATTTCAAACTCTAACATCAACCTAAGGCTCATTTTTAATGATATTTTTATTTATAGAAAAATGAATAACACACACACACATACGTATGTGTGTGTGTGCGTACCCGGGGGAAATACAATATATAGTTTTATTGTACAACAGAATTTAAAAGGCAAGAAACTTTTTCTATAATCAGCTAATCTATCAAAACAGGGAAGAATTTAGCCTCCTTTAAGCTGGGTGCTACCATCCACTCTAGTAGGCTGAACCTGGTCTAGAAGTGTTATCCACAATCCACAGAGATCGATGGCAATACTCCCAACATCAATGGTTTAGGATTTCCCTTCCCTAAATAGGTTTATCCTAATGAAGCCACTGTGAATTCAGCAGGATTATTTCCCTACTAAATCTACCCTGGTCAGCTTCAAAGCACTTTACTTGATTTGGGAGAGGTATTAAGATTGTGGTCTCAGATCAGTCCTTCTCAACTGGGAGCTGGAATTTAAGATGCAAAAATAATTTTGCATTCAAAAAAGAATAATGAAATCAAAACACTAATACAATGTACTAAACAATACAGTCACAGCTTAGCTGCACTGGGAACCGGGGTCTCTGCAATCCTTTCTGGCAAGCTACTGAGACTGCAGAGTGACTCAGTTTCATGGGATATAGGAAGCTCAAACCCACATCAACATTGCCACTAGCTCCTCTAAGTAGGAAGTAGCTATAAAGCCGCAGAAAAGACAGAGATTTCCTGCCTGGTCACCAGTACTAAGGCCCATTCTTAATAACACCATCTATAAATCAGGTTTACACAGTAATGTGACAAAAAGTGATGTGTTCAGAGACTGCCCTTCCTCCAATATACAGAAGGCCTCTCAGTATCAGTTAACATAATACATTATATCCAGGTCTGTTGGATAGCTGTTTTAACTTTGGAATAGGGCAGCCTAAAACCCCAAGCATATAAATAGTAAAATACATTGATGCTTAGCAGTTCCACCCCTGATTAAACTCCACAACAAAGTATCATTTCGATTTGTGACTGAGCCACAGACCAAACCACAAACCGAACTGAACCGGTTCCTAGTGGTTTATGACCCTTGCTTTCTGCTCCCCATCAATTTAAACCCCTGCTTTCTTGTCTCACTAACCTGTTCTTTAGGGGGGTGAACAAACATGTGGACAAGGGGGACCTAATAGATGTTGTTTACCTTGACTTCCAGAAAGCTTTCGATAAAGTTCCTCATCAAAGGCTCCTAAGTAAGCTCAATAGTCATGGGATAAAAGGACAAGTCCTCTTGTGGATCAAAAACTGGCTAATTAATAGGAAACAGAGAGTGAGTATAAATGGGCAATTTTCACAGTGGAGCGTGGTAAGCAGTGGGGTACCGCAGGGATCAGTACTGGGTCCGATGCTTTTTAACTTGTTCATTAATGATTTGAAGTTGAGAGTAAGCAGTGAAGTGGCTAAATTTGCGGATGACACGAAATTGTTCAGGGTGGTGAAAGCCAGGGAGGATGATGAGGCACTCCAAAGGGATCTGTCAAGGATGGGCGAATGGGTGTCAACGTGGCAAATGGGGTTCAGTGTGGCCAAGTCAAAAGTGATGCACATTGGGGCCAAAAATCCTAACTATAAATACACATTGATAGGGTCCAAACTGGTGGAGACTGACCAAGAGAGAGATCGTGGTAGATAACTCACTGAAAATGTCGAGACAGTGTGCAACCGCAATAAAAAAGGCCAACACTATGCTGGGGATTATTGGGAAGGGAACTGAAAACAAATCAGCCAGTATCATAATGCCCCTGTATAAACTGATAGTGCAACCACATTTGGAATACTGTGTACAATTCTGGTCACCACACCACAGAAAGGATATTATAGCACTGGAAAAAGTGCAGAAAACGGCAACTAGAACGATAAAAGGGTTGGAACACTTTCCCTATGAAGAAAAGTTAAAGCACTTGGGGCTCTTGAGCTTGGAGAAATGACCGCTGAGGGGTGGCATGATCGAGGTTTACAAGATTATGAATGGGATAGAGCAGGTAGAGAAAGAAGTATTTTCTCCCTTTCTCACAATACAAGAACTCAGGGGAGCTCAATGAAATTGCTGAGCAATCGAGTTAGAACAGATAAAAGGAAGTACTTTTTCACCCAAAGAGTGATTAATACATGGAATTCACTACCACAGGAGGTGGTGACGACTACAAGCATGGATGGCTTCAAGAGGGAATTGGATAAACATATGGAGCTGAGGTCCATCAGTGGCTATTAGCCACAAGGTATACAAAGGAACTCAAGGTACAAAAAGGAGCATGTGATGCTCTGTATTCTTGGTGCTTGGGGGGCAACAGTAAGAGGGCTACTAGTGTCCTGGCCCCACTGGTGGACCTCCTGATGGCACCTGGCATTTTTGGCCACTGTTGGACTGGATGGGCCATTGGCCTGATCCAACATTGGCTTCTCTTATGTTCTTACATTCTGCTTTTCACAAACTACCAGGAACTGCCTTAAAATTCATGGAAGTTCATGGCAGCTCTTCAGTTTGCGAACTTCAGTTCACGAACCATGAACTGGCCAAAAGTCCTGATAAACTTATATTTGTGATTCGGTTCATGCTCATCCCTATTCAAAGCAAAATAACCCTGCAATGTGAGAAACAAACAACATATGAAGGGGCTCCATAGTTCAAGACCTTTGGTCAGAGGAGCATAACAACAAAAGGAAAGGGATGAAGGGGTTCCTTATTCCAAATTCCTTTGCTAATTTTATCTTCCCTTTCATTCCCACATGTACACACATTAACCCATAATATCTTTCATGGCCTAAAAAGTGCTATTTTATGCGCTCGAAAGTCAATGGCATCAAATTACTAAAGGTATAGCTTTTAATCTTTTTCCACCTGACCTCAAGAGCTACGGTTAATAGGAATGCACTGAGGATTCATAATTTCAGTGAAATCATATGCCTCTAGAAACTAGCTAACCAACTTATACTTTGGATACTTTCTCCTCACAATGCAGATAATGTCTAAAAAAGCGTTGGTTAATAATCAGGGTAAAGTGAGGAGGAGAAGAGGGAGTGGAATAAACCTGCATTAGCCTGTTTACTGTCTGGAGCATCAGCAGTTGATGGCTCTTCATATTTTCTGCCGAGCTTAACAGCAGTTGTCAAAAATGCTGCACAAATCATGCCTTTCTAGCAATTTTTCAATATATCCTATTAGATGCCAGCTTGACAGAGTCATATTTCCGAGTACCAATGCATTGACATGACAGGCAAACATTTTTATATAACTAACGGCCCGATCCTAATGCTTACTGCAGCAAGACACAACAGCGTGGGACGCAGGCATACAGCTGCTGTGGCAGCACAACACAACAAAACCATTGTTAGTACATCACCACCTCAACAGGATTGCAGCTAGCTAAGACTCTGAAAAAGGATTAGACAAACTTATGAAGAAGAGGTCTATTAATGGCTGTTTGCAATGGCAGTTGACAGAAACCTCTGCTTGGAGGCACTGTAGAGACAAAAACAAGAACTGGCCGTCACTACCTTGTCCTGCTTGTCAGCTTCCAGAGATACCTGGCTACTGTTGGAAAAACAATGCTGGACTAAATGAACGTTAGTCTGATCCAGCAAGGTTTTTATTATTTCTGTCTGCCTTTATTCTGGTGTTGAAGGAGGTAGACTGGTAAAAATATTTAAGATTGCTATTTGAAATTGTCTTATGCACGTGTATCATATTTCAAGTCAAGATTAAGATAATGGGGAGATGACAGTGGAAGGAGAGTGAAGATGGGTGAAACAGAAGTGCTAAAAGCATCACAGTCAAAAGGCTACCTTGGTTCACCTCAAGTAAGAAAAGTTATCCTGCAGTTTGAGATCACTGCACACAAACAATCTCCCTTACCTCCTGGGATAAGAAGGGTATGACCTGGGCACATATAGCATTCAGCCTCTTGACAATTTCTGCCTGTGGATGAGAAAGGGATCATAAGTTAGTGAAATGATGCAATTATACCAGTGTGACCTTATAGAAGACAGACAGTGCATTTAAATGGCAGTTTTCACAGAGAACCAAGCTGTATCTTTTGGCTGGCTTCAGATTCTAGGTTGTAGCTGCTACAGCAATATCCATTCTCATGTTTTACATGTACAGTAAATTCTGCTTCCTACACAGAGACAGCAGCATGGGGTTGGGTCAACATTGATAGCTCCCAGATCAGGACAGAGTTCATAACACACCGGGTACGGAAATTCTAGTTTGTCTCTGTTCATCTCCATAGCCCCAAAAGGGAGCCAGCTATGGTGACTTCAGCTGCCCCATATAGCTGTTTTAATGCCCGAGTACAGGAATGAATTATGCCATGCCAACTCTGTGATTATTCCGTAAGCTGCTTCAAGTACAGAGTAGTATAATCTTTTAACTCCAGCACCCCTTTCCTTTAGCATAATAAAATATGTCTAGTACAAGGTGATTTGTGTGATGAATACGGAGGACCCTGCCTGAAAACACAGTCTTGGTCATAGGTGACCTTTGGATTTCTTGGAACGTGGAATCTTCCCACTGCAGGCATTCTCCTAAAAAGAAATAAAAGGTAAGGCAAGACAGTGACAGACCCAGTTGAGCAATTAGGCGGTGAATAATGGTAAACAATAATCACTCGCCACTTACAGAGTTCCTTGCAATAGTGAGTGCTCAAGCTTCAGTGCAGTACAGAGAATTTAATTTCCCCCAGTCAATTAAGTTCTCTTGAAAGGTTTCAGGATCCTTTCACTGGGAAAGAACAAACCATGGCGTTTAAAAAACAAAAAAACAAACTCATGTTGGAATCTGGGACACATTTCTCCCTTCCAGAACAAGATCGTTTTCAAACAAAGGGGACAGAAAAACTACTAACTACATGTAAGATTAAATACTGAAATAGGGAGACTTTTTGAAATCTCATAAAAATGAGATTTGAATACTATAGTGTTATTTTAAAAATACCAGTTGGCTAGCTACTATTCAATCTGAAAAGGATAATCTTTTAATGCACCATTAAAAAGAAATATGACATCTCCAAAGAGAATATTTTTGTTTTTGAACTGTCCACCATTTAATGCCCACAGCTCTAATTAAAACCCAATGCCTGATATCATACTCTTCCCTTATCTCTAAGTTTATATGCAAGTTCCTCATGCTAGAGCTGATTTCTGGGTTTGATCCTGAGTTACATGAGCAGAACAGCTTTCAGATATGCATTGTCTGTGTAATAAAGCAAGGTACTTAGAAGTGTAAAGACATGGGGGGAGCAGAGGGATATTGTGAATGACAACACACCTATTTCTGCTTCATTTTGGGAAAAAAATGAGCGTACAAACAGAACCATAGCAACAAAGGCGAGAGGTTGTGGTAGAAAGCGCATGTGGGCACACATACACCCAGAGCATTTTGGCTATGATGGGGGCCATTTTGTGATGATCAAGGGAACCCAAACTCGCTTCGCTAACTAGGGCTAGTCACATATATGCTCCAAGAGCGAGATTCGACTCCAGAAGCAGATATTGATGAATGGAGATTTGATGCCCCAGCCTGAACACCCACAGCCATCCCCTCCCTTTTCTCTTGAGAGATTTAAAGGGCCTTCCAGCTGAAAGCTGCTTAGAGATCGGGCATGGGGCACCACCAGCTGGAAGTGCTTAAAGGGGACCTTTAAGCGCTTCCAGCCTGCGGGGACTGGCCCCATGCACCTAGTCTACAAGTGGCAATGCCGCTTGAAGATTGGGCGCTCGGGGCCCTGCCAGCTGGAAAAGGCAGCATTGGCACTTGGAGTTCAGGTGGGCTGGCAGCGTTCCCTCTCCCTCCCCTCTTGCAAGATTTAAAGGGCCCTCCAACTGGTCGGCGAGTCCTTTAAATCTTGCAGGCGATTTGGGAGAGGGATGGCTGCTGAGGATTTTTCTTGGGGGCAGCATTTGGAGCGGGATGTCCCCAAGGTGACATCATCACATTGGGGACACCCCTCCGGAAACACCCCCCAAAGTCCCCCGCTGGGGACAAAATTGGACCTGGCAACCCTACCTGACACCCGGATTGCATGTTCAAACTTCCTGGTGGTTGTGTCTGGGAAGGAACAATCGATGATACTGATAAATAATTAGTGGTCCATCATGGGGCTTTGCCAGCAATTTATTCCTTCAGTATACAAAGCTCTGCAATGATAGAAGCTTTTCGTAAGAGGTATCAACAGTGGAGATCCCACAGAACCCTTGGAAACAATACGCAAGACAAGAATCTCTACCAAAAAAAACATATATGACCAGGACCATTTGCATAAGAAATCTCTAACTTTCTAGTTTATCAAGATCACCCTTTCCATGGAGCCCTTAAAATAATGGCTGGAATGAAGTGGTTTTCGTAGCCTTTGCCTATTGGAATACCCAGTGTGAAGTGAGGCAGACATACCTGTCTATGACAAGAGCAAAATGACCAGGGCAGCCTGAAGGCAACAACATTAATGAGGCTAAAAGCAGACAGCAATTCAGTTACTGAAATGACCATTATAGAGCAGCTAGCATGGATGGATGCAGGCAGTTTTCTGTTGATAATCTACAACTCTAGCCTTGGACCACTGTGCAGTTGACTTTTCTGCCTAACTAATGTCAATAATGCTGAAGTTCCAGACACAACAGTTTCAAAATGAGCTCAGTATTAGGGCCATTTTCAGAGAAGCACTGTCAGACCTTTCTTGAAGTGCTTGCTAGTACTGACTCCCTGCCCCAAACCGGTCTTTCACATGGGATTAAACTTTTGCACGTCATTATACAAACACACACACAACTATGTTTGCAGTGATATGGCAATGGTCACAGACAGACAGCTGGCCATAGGCAGAGAGCCAAAATGGACAGGAATTTCAAGCAGCTAACATCATCCAGAGGGTCATGTGAATCAGCAGCCCTCCATGACCTGTAAATAAGTTTAGACTGGAACAAGAGCTTATTCCCTCAGACTTCTACTTCAGCAGTAATAAAACTAGATTAATCACACATCAGTAATGCCAGCTTTTTTGGCTGTGTACATATCCCTACCTCTCTATCTGTTTCACTTCCTCAAACCACTTACAATCTAACCTACCCAGGGATGGAAAAGTCTAGTAGCACTAACAAAATTTGTGGCAGAGTATGGGCTTTTGTGAGTCACTGCTCACTTCTTCAGATCTTTTTTTTTACTGCTACAGACAAACATCTTGATCTGTACCCCGAGATGGTCACCCTTTTGACACAAACCAAGAGGCAATCTTGCTTGTTTCCAGTTTGGACACAAATTCCAGAAAAGTGGTTGTGCTAGCTTGTTGTTTTTTAAAGAACACCAGCAAATTTATTTTCGCACTGGTTTAACTAGGCCTGCAGCCCTGGCCCTCCTCCCCAGCTGCCCAGCTCCCATTCCTTCCCCTCGCCTGCCCACCTGGCTTGTTCCACAGCAGCTGTTTTTCTTCCTCACCTGAGTCATGCTGCTGCAGGTGGTTGCTCCTCTCTTTTCAAAAATGGCAGACAATATCTCACAAGATCCCACAAGACTGTTGTAAAAACATTCTACAGCTCTGTAGAGAAATACTCCCTATCTATACCTGGCCACATTGTTAGGGTTTTTTTGATCCTTATGGGGGCCGGATAGATATGTGATAACAAATTTATACTGTTAGACATATACAACATATTTCTAGGAATATGTTTTGTTTAAATATAAACAATTTTGGCGCCAATAAACATGCTTTAATGTGCTAAATGATAACTTCTTACAATGCTCAGTGCTTTCAATGTTAAAAAGTTTAACTTTATATGCAAATGTTCTGATAGTTTTATTATTGTGTATGAGAATGTTTGTATCCAAATAATATACTACCCTTCCTTGAATAAAGAAATTCCTTGAATAAAGAAATTTTATGTGCAATTTACAGTTTTAAATTTTGTAGTATGTGTTGTATTTTATATGGTTGTAAGCCGCCCTGAGCCAGCTTTCCTGGAAGGGCAGGGTAAAAGTTTAACTAACTAATACATAAATAAATAGTTTTTTTATCTTCAACTTTTTTTTCTGTCTCTCAGATGACAAAAGTTAAGACACACGTGCTAAGGTGGCATAGAGTTCAGCAGCTTGCAACTCTTTCTGAAGTACATTTACAATTTTTCTTGTAGAAAACCAAGACATGTCTGTATTTTAATTCCATAAATATACCAAACAGTACAATTTTATATGCTAAATTTAACCAATGCATTTTAAGTTGTTAAAATCAAATAAGTTTAGGTTTTATAGAAAAGTATTACATATTTATAAACTGTCTGCAATTGATAAGATATTGCTCCATTCCGAAGAAAAGCTGATTGAAAAGTTGTATTAATGTTAGAAGATAAGACACAAGATGAAGTAGTTAAAAATTCTATGGTTAAATGGGCACAGAATGTTGGACATAACATTCCTTTAGCTCAATGGTCTCAGATATGGAAAACAAATATAAAGAAAACATTTATGAAATGTTTTATAGATGCCAAATGACGCCAGATAGATTTTATCCTGACTTATCAAATGCTTGTTGGAAATGTAAAAATGTTGTTGGGTCCTTTTTTCATATGTGGTGGAAATGTGGTAGAGTTAAAAAATATTAGGCCTGGATTCATGAAATCTTTCAAAAAATGCTGAAAGATACCATACCTTTTATTCCAGAGTTATTCTTATTGAATGTAAGACCAGAAAAGTGTAAGAATGAGGATTTTTACTTGATTATACATGTATTAACAACTGGAGAATACTGTATGCAAAATACTGGAGAAAAGAAATACCTTCAAAAGAAGAAATTATAAGTGAAATACTGGAAATTGCGGAAATGGATAAATTGACTTTATTTTCGAAAGGACTACAGAAAGAGAAATTTTACAATACATGGTCTAGATTTTATACGTGGCTAAAAGATTACATGAACCGAACTATATATATATATATGTAACTCTGACTACATTTTGAGTCGCTCAACTACTGTTAACAACCTGCAAATTGCTTGGACTTTTTCATAGGTCACTATCTGTATAGAAATTAATAACTAGATGATATAAGAAACTACATTAAAGATACTATTTGATATATTATCCTCCAATCTTTTTGTGTATATGTGTTTGTATGTTTTTTATGTGTTTGAAAAATAAAAAACGTATTAAAAAAGAAAAGTATTACATTTTTCAGTTTTCCCCAAAATTTCTGGAGGGTTTTCTCCTATGGCATCAAAATTTCTAAAAATGTTACGTCTCTACTCCCATCTTACTCCTTTAGTTTACACAGCATATTATATGGTGCACTTTTCTTAAAGTATCAACAGGCTTTTGCTGGGTGCAAGATGTGTCACCTAAACAACACTAAGAATCAGCAGATCTGTGAACAAAATATTTAAGCTAGAATAAAAAACACAGAATAGCTCAAAGAAAACAAGTGTTTTCTGTTCTTAAAACAATCCTTTAATTCACATGGGGGCATGACATTCATTTGCCCTTCTATTGTACAATCCATCCATAAGTATTTTACTTTACTAAAAGGAGGAAGGCAGGCCACCTCGAAAGGGAAATTTTAAAATTGGATTCTACTTTGCATCAGTTTGTCATTACACTCAGTGACAAAATGGTCTTTCATGCAAAGTCATTACCTGAATGACAGACACGCTCATACTTGCGTAATTTAGATTTCCTTCTTTCATCAGCAACCTTTCGACCTTCTCACTATGCAATCTTCCAAAAGGCAATGCCTTCAAAACCTACCTAACCTACAAAAGAATACAGAACTACCAATAAGATAACATTCTCAACAAGATACTCATCAATGAAACACCACAGTTGTACAAATACATTCTCAAAAGCCAAGAAATGATAGACCAAAGGTTTCCATATTAAACCTTAGCTCTTCCAGCTGTGATGCACCACAATGAGAATGTTCTATAGACCAGAGGCCCCAATAAACTTATATTTGCCTGGGCTCCATGGAAAACAAAATGTCTGCAAGGATGTTCATATAGTTACAAAGGCATATGTACGCTCACACTCCCTGATGAGTGCAGGAGTTACATATCCTTAGTCAAGCATGCTCAGCAGATTTCTAACTCTGATTCTTGAAACTATGCTGGTCCCACCTCTACACACTTCACTTTAGGAACTATCACCCAGCTTTCAGAAACAAGGTCAGCTAACCCCAGAAAACAGGTGAGCTAGATAAGGAACCATATTAGGCCATATGGGAGAGGGATCTGATTGGAAGGCCACTTCCTGTTTCAATAAATAACCACTATCTCTTAAAATACTGTAAATGAGTATCTCATCTAGGACCTAAATAATCCCTGGATACCAGAATGCAGGTTTCAGAAATATATTGGACAGTAACAGATTTTATACTCAATGGGCCAAGTTTGGTGATTAACACGTTGAATTCACTGCCACAGGAGGTAGTGGCGGCTACAAGCATGGATGGCTTCAAGAGGGAATTAGATAAATGTATGGAGCAGAAGTCCATCAGTGGCTATTAGCTGCAAGTATAGGTAGGAACTCTCAGTCTGGGGCAAGTGATGCTCTGTAATCTTGGTGTTTGGGGGAGGCAACAGTGGGAGGGCTTCCTGCCCCCACTGCTGGACCTTCTGAGGGCACCTGGTGTTTTTGGCCACTATGTGACAGAGTGTTGGACTGGATGGGCCACTGGCCTGATCCAACATTGGCTTTTCTTATGTTCTTATGTCGGTGTTGTTTTTTAACCTGAAGACCAGTTGTCAGAGTGGACAAATGTTTTGCCAAGATGACAAAATAATTTGAGTGAAACCGTTTTAAGAGAGCAGTATTGTTTTTGTTAATGAGAACACTTAAACTGAAACCAGTAGTGCATCTGCGTTATAATGCCAGGTTGTTTATATTATTTTGCACATGAGGTCACACAGTATCCCCAGACCTGCCCTCACAGGGTTTGCAGTGGCGGAACATTATAATCATATGGTAGAGGAGGCACATCTCTGACTGCTGCTCCTCCTCCCCGCTTCTTGTTGACCTTCATCGGTAGATCAGACACCAATTTTCTGAAGGTCAGCCTACGGAAACTATTTTGATAACATCCACACAAAGTCCCTAATCCCTTCACATCCACCCTTTCCAAATTAGTGCCCAAGAAGTCTATCAAAAATATCTTCCTTACAGTTTCCTAGAAGAAGGCTAGTAGGACTGGCTACTAAATTATCCTAGCTTCTCCTCCACCCCACCCCCCAGAAAAGATCTGAGCCACCGTTTTATTATGTTTTTCAGGCCACTGTGGGTGGTGTCTTTCATATCTGTTTTTACTTCTGGCTGAACCTGTTTTCCCTATACTATTAATCTGTCTCATGTTGATAACAGCAGATGATGTTTCTTTGATTCCAGGTCCTGGTGTCAGTTCGATTTTTGTGGCCCGGTTAATCTCTCTTCTCACACTCTCACTGAAACGTCATTCAACTGCTAATAAGGCTACTATTCTTCATGGCCTTCTTTTCACCTTGTTTTTCCTGTTTTGTACTGACTGAAACTTGGATCTTCTATAATAAAGCAACTAAGGGTCAACAACTAATGGATTCAAGAGCCCCCTCCGAAGTAGTTTGTCACGTACAGTTTGTGGAATTCACTGTCACAAGATGTGATGATTGTCCCTGGCCACAATGGCTTTAAAAGGAATTGCATATTCATCTATTAACCATGAGAACTAAATGGAATTCCTAGACATGTTCCTAGACTTTGCACTGAATGCCCATTACTGGTCATACAAACAACAGATAAATAACGGCCACTATGGAGCAAGATGATGGACTAGATCAACCTCCAGTCTCATCCACCATTTTTTAAACACATTCTTTTAATTTGCACCACATGCCCATGACTTCTCATTCACTTTGTTTGATGAGTGAGGGCAGGGCGTTTCCCCCCGCCCATATAATTGCAGTTTTCCTACTTTCATTTGTTTTTTGTTGCCTTGTCCTGATTTATTTCTTCTTTGCAAACATAATCTCTCAAAAACATCTGAACAATTTAGAGGCTAATCATGGGAACTTGAAATTTCAAAAACCAACAATCTTAAGCATTAGAGGGGGGTTTTGTTTTGTTTTTTGGGGTTTCTTTGCACTAAGTTCCTCCTAGGAGAGAAGAAAAAAATGGAGGGAGTACAAGAACACTAAATGCTGGGAAACACATAATGAAGCCTTCTTTTATTTTAAAATTCTCATGATCATTTCAGGGTGGCTGACTCATTGTTTTTAAAATATTTCAGGCTGGCCACCCAGAAGCCTGTCTAAATACTTCCCTCAAAGCCAAATATTTATCTTAACCATCAAATAAAAGTTTATTGCAAATAAGCAGGTTGTTCTGTGTGTTCACCCCAAACATGCCATAACCTGCCACCTGCTAAACCGGAGGATTATAAAAGGAGGAGGCTAATATAAAAGAAGTCAAGATACCTCCCTTCCCTACTAAAAAAAAAAAAAAAAAAGTAGCCTCGCCCTGAGAAAAATACAGCCCTGAAACTGAAGCTCCCACATGCCCTGGTACATGTATACTGTAAAGGGATAAACAAAAAAAAAAAAGGTTATACAGTTCTCCAGGCACAGTAGAACCCTTCATTTTGTTCTATGTGTACTATCTGCACAAAGGTATTATTAGTGGTATACAAATTATTTGTGGTCACAGGCTTGTTGAAACAATTCTTCAATCATATTTTTTTTCACATCCCATTAACAAGGATGAGGGAATCACTACACATCTGCAGTTTAGCGGTGAGGATGTTCTGCTCTACTGTAATTACAGCTAAGGCAATTTGAGTTGTGACATGCCTTGAACTCTCCCACTAAAAATCCAAGTTAAGTCCTTTTAAATGCCAAACATACACTACATGACAGCCCTTCAGTAGGCTGCCAAAACTACCTTTGGCTCCACTAGCCCAGGAAGGGAGTCTTACAACTCTTTGACCGATTTCCCACAAGCATTGCCCCAGCGCTCGTTCCTCCGTTTGCCCCGATTGCTTGCTTGAATTTCTCACTATTTGCAGCGGGGAGCATTTTGACCCGCAGCTTTGTGCGATTACCCATTCGGCTTCAGTGAGCCTGTTTTTTGAGGATCACTGAAGCCGCGGAGGAAATCGGACGAAATTGCATGAAGCTGCAGGTAAAAATATGTCCCGTGGCAAATAGTGGGAAATTCAAGCAGGCAATTGGGGCAAATGGACGAACAAGCACCGGGGCAGTACTTGTGGGAAATCGGTCTTTGTCTGTTAGAATGGGCAGAACACTCATGCAGGTACCATAAGACTGCCAGTACTGGAAAGCCAAGGTCTACTTTTGGGCTGAGGTCTGTTTTACGCAGTTTATTTCCTGGGGTTGTTTTGATGGCCAGTTTTTATAGGGATAATTTATTATTTTAACTGTAAGCTGCCTTGAGCAGGAATCTGAAGAACCAACATAAAAATATCCTAAATCACATAAACAAACAAACAAACATTTTGGGTACAAAAAGGCAGTGTTGGTCAAACAGTATTTTGGAGGTCTAAGGATGGAGCCCTGCACAACCGCTGCTTATTTGCTGACAGTATACCAAAGGGGAAAGAAAAGCCTTTTTTTTTTTTTTTTTGGGGGGGGGGGGGGGGGAGAACAGCCTGCCTCTTACTTCTCTGATACTTGGCTTATGGGGGGGGGGGTGTTTCTAAATCAGCCAGAAACTCTACTGTGGCTTCTGTTCTTTTCGTGAGATTGATGCCACATCTAGCTATATAGTATGTATCTTGTATGGATGCCAGTGTCACTTTAGCCCTCTCTCAAATACCATGGTCTCTGGCCAACAGCCAAAGCCTAGACCTAGAGTTAGTCCTAAGGTACCTTGATAAAGGATGGCAACTCTAAATCATCGCCTTTCTGACAGCATCTGAATACTATGAAGATGACTTTTTAAAAATCCTGGCAAAGGAATATCAAATTAAATCATGCCAAGCAGGCAAGTTTTAACTATGTATCCATGCCTACTCCGCCCCGACAAAGTGACACTGCTAGATTTACATACAAGCATGATTCTTGAAGAAATCATAAACCATAGACTACCCAGGGAATGTTCAAACCTCCAGGAGAGCCATGAACTGGATACTAGTGAACTGCATGCCAAGTGCCAACTCTTACCAAAGGGCTGCACATATTTTTACAAGTAAAAATTTAGGTGACTCTCAGTGTTTTCCTGTGTAGATGTAGTTACCCAATGTTTCTGTTAAAAGCCCATGTATCTGTCTCAACTCTTCACCAAAAAATCCCATCAAGCCTATGCCACATTACCCCCAATAAGCACTGTTGGGACTATTATAATCCATGATTAGTTCCTCCTATCCTGCCATTTGGGAAGCGTTGACTGCAACAGAGCTTTAAGTCACGGAAGAACCCAGGAACATCTGCACAGCTTCTGCACATAGAATGACAGGCAGAGTTTCTCCACCATGAAAATCCATGATGTATTGTTACTTCTCAAAATGTACCATAAAACCCTACTTCTTGATAAATTGGCTCATGGAAATTAAACTATTTGAAATTATTGTATATAATCCACTCTGAATGAAGAATTTTGAGTGTGCATATTAATATCTATGATAGAAATTGAGGGAGAGGGTCAGAGCATCCCACTGAACAGCTCTGTATACAAACTTCCTTGCACTGATTTTTTAAAACCGTCTGCATTTCAAAAGCATTTCAGGGACCTACTTTCACTTAAGATCCTCATTCAAACACTTTGGAGGGTTTTTTTATGATCCCACTAATTGGCAGCAGGAAACAGAGAAAGAGGCAGAGGGAGGGGGGCAGAATCAGGATTTCACAAAATTAAGTAGCCAATTCTTCACTTTGAAAGCTAAAGTTGCCTCGGAAACACTGCGGCTTCCCTGGTCATCTAATTTTGGTCCTTTTGTCCCAGGGGGCCATGCTTTAGAGAGGCATTTATTTACAGGGCTTTCCAGTGGGCTTCAGTTATCGGCCAATAATACTGTGGACATACACTTCTAATGGCCTCTGTTTTGAAACGAGTCTAATCTAATGGCACCGAGCCCAAACTCCTTTTCCAGCATAGCCATTAAAGGATGTAGGTTATTGCTGTTGTCACCATTGATATTTGTCATTGTAATGTAATTAGGGCCCTAAAATGATGCATTACAGCCCTTGGCACAGCTTCTATTAAAATCTTTTCTTCTGCTCACTGAACTGCGACCTGCTTTCTGATGAACAACAGACAGACAGCTTTAGGGTGAGGAGCAGATTCATCAAAGTATTTTTCAGCACTGGAAATGGGGAATGGGGAGGAGGAGAGAAAGGGAGGGAGAAAAAGGCAAACTATGAAGAAAAGCACAAGAAGAAAAGCCACACGGCACATTTGAATTTCATCTGACCACTTGAAATTCTGATTGCATCTGATGAATCTTGCTTAGACAATACATATTCCTAGCCAGTGAATCACATGGTTAATCAGGGTTCTAATCTGCTATCCATCAGCCTATGCCGGCAATGTAACTTCCAATCAAATTTATAGGTTATGTGGGTCACGCATCCCTGAGCAACTACATTCACAGATCTTCCATTAAAAAAGAGCCATGGATTCTGAAAATGCTAAGGTTAGGGTGACTGAGTGTTAGAGAAGACTATGCAGTGCTTTATGAAAGCTTAGGATAAACAGCTGCTAAATTATGGCCTGTGGATGTGCCACAATGTTCCAAAAGAGCATTAATGGCTGATAAAATGGCGATTGTTGATGCCAAAATCTAAAAAGGATTGCCTCTGCTGCCATACTTTGTCAAACATGTTAACGAACACTGACATGTTTGCTGCTGCTTTGCCTCAAAACTTAAAAAGCATCTCCCCCTGAATAAAAACACCACGTGATGACAACCCAGAGAATAAAGGTGCTTTTGATTTCTTAAAATATAATTTTAGCTTTCATTTTTTTTCTCCTTTAACTAGATCCATGCTTATGTACACTACAACACTTCTGAAACAAAGGCATTAACACTCCTTGGTATTCTGACCTCCAATGGCACAACACATTTTACAGTGTTACATTAGTTCAAAATACAACATGAAATTAAAAGTATGGCCTTCCATTACATTTCCAGCAACCCTACATTTATCCATAGTAGAGATGGGCACAAATCGAACCACGAAGCAAAATTAATCACAAATTTTGCCCTGTTCATGGTTTGCAAACACAAGATTTCCAATAACTTTTAAAGCAATTTCTAGTGGTTTATGAATGGAGCAGACACCATGGGTTTAAAGGGACTCCAAGTTCCTTTAATCCTCTGCTTTCTGTTCCCCACAAAAGTTGCAAAAACAGCTGAGCAGCGGAGAGGCATTCCCCATCACTCATGCTGTCCTGTGCAGTTTCTTTAAACTTTAAAGGGACTGAAGAAGACAGTTCAAAAAACAGCTGAGCTGGTGGGGAGTAGTCTCCTCACTGGTCAGCTGTTTTGGGCTCTCTTCTGCAGTCCCTTTAAATGGACATGTTTAAAGGGGCTACACAAGGGAGCCCAATAAATCTGAGACCGCAGAGAGAAGTGTCCAAACCAGCCAGCTTTGAGCTCTCTTGTGCAGTCCCTTTAAACTGTGCTACACAAGGGAGTCCAACACAGCTGAGCCCACAGGGAGAAGCCAGCTTCCAGCTCTCTTGTGCAGCCCAATACAGTCTGGCCTGCAGAAAACTCTCCCCGCTGCCCCAGCTTCAAACTCTCTTGTGTAGCACCTTTAAACGGGGCTGCACAAGGAAGCCCAATACAGCTGAGCCTACGGAGAAAAGTATCCCCATTAGTTAGCTGCAGGCTCAGCTGTATCAGGCTCCCTTGTGCAGCACTTTAAATGGGGCTGCACTGGACAGCTCGAAGCCGGGCCTGGCAGAGAGACTTCTCCCTGAGGTCTCAGTTGTATTGGGCTCCCTTGTGCAGCCCCTTTAAATGGGGCTGCACAGAAGAGCCCAAAGGTGGGCTGGCAGGGAGACTTCTCTCTGTGGGTTCCGCTGTATTGGGTTCCCTTGTTCATCCCCTTTAAACAGGTCTGTCTAAAGGGACAGCACAACAGAGCCCAAAACAACTGACTGGTGGGGAAATTACTTCCCATCAGCTCAGCTACTTTTCAGGCTGTCTTCTGCAATCCCTTTAACATTTAAAGGGGCTGCAAAAGACATCCCAAAACAGCTGAGCAGCGGGAAGCAAGCTGCTCCTTGTGAATCAACTGTTTTGGGGCTTTCCGCAAACCCCACTGAAAGGGACTGCATTCCCTTTCAATAGGGTTTGTGGGGCCACGAACCATGAACCGGTTCAGTTCATAAACAGACCTCCTGGTTCGGTTCATGGTTCAGCCATGAACCAAACTGTATTTTCCAAGTTCATGCCCATCCCTAATCCACATCTCACTTTTAGCCAAGTTCATTGTGCATTCTGTGCATGCAACAACAATTAAATACTATGTAAACAGAACTTGCATTCATCCAAATCAGCAGTGAAAAGTGCTGTCAAATTATAACTGACAACCCCATAGAGTTTGCCACTGCCTGTCTCTGCATAGCAACCCTGGCATTCTTTGGTGGTCTCCCATCCAAACACTAACCAGGGCTGACCTTGCTTAGGCCCCTTTCACATTAACATTCTAAACCAGATGTTATCAGTTTCGGACCCAGTTCCGAGTAAAGTAATACAAGGAAGGAATTTTCATACAGCGAATTTCATTCCATTAATGAGACATTTCTGAAGTAATCTGGCCATTTCAAACAGTGCCACTTTTTTGCCCACTCTTTTTCAATGTGAGGTCTTTCTTGTATTTTTAAAAAATCATTCTAAGTTGAGCGGTACAGCACCAGACCAAAATAGCAGTAAAGCACCTCAATGCTCCCACTACAGTACTGAAGTGCTATACTGGTCTAGCACTATAGCACTCAACTTAGAACATCCCCCCAAAAAGTTCAAGGAAGATTACGTGGGGGGAAGCATGGTGCTACTGGAAGCACTGCAGACATTTTAAACAGCACACTACAGCAATTCAGAAGCGCATAGAAGAGGTGAAAGAAAGAAAGCAGTTTCCTTCAAGAATAGCTCAACCCTGCTTTGCTAACCAGGTATAAGAGGCTTTGTATGAAAAGATAAATCAAATACCTTAGCAGCTGATTGCTAAAATGGTTGTGTCTGAAATGACACAAAAATTCCATCAGCAACTGGCTACCAGAACAGATCACAAAGGCTGTCTGAAAGGGGCCTCTGTTTCTGAGATCTGAAGATAGGGCTAGCCTGGTCCATCCAAATTAGCCACATGTTTTTTGCATCCCACCCACCCCCAAATCTCCTGGATAACAGACTAGAACACTGGGCAAAAACTAGATTGACCAGTGGCTGAAACAAAGCAATGTGCTGAAGCAACATGAACAGCAACTCTTGCCTTAGGTACATGCAAACACTCTTTAATAATAAAAAGTCATGCCATCTCCCCACATCTCCACATGACTAGTTCTCTATCCCTTCTTGCCCCTTCTCTTCAGTCCCAGGTGGAATTAGTCAGCAACAAGCAATCATCTAAAGACCAGATTTGTTCACCAAATTCGTAAGTCATTCTTGAATATCGGCCTAACTGTCCCACTAATTAGAGCACAAGTGCCAGCACCTCTGAAGCAAAAAAAAGCCTGCAAAGAAGTTGGGTTCTACCATTACAAAATGCTATGATCACTTTTAAGGCCTCTAGCACATATGCTGCAGGACTGTTTATGGCCATTTGGGCAAGAGGACTCTAGATACAGAATATGTTTCTTGGAACAGTCTGTCTGTTTTCTTTTATTCATGTAGTGTTGGGACATTTTATGTCTATTTGGGCAACAACTTTGGCTGAAGAGAAGCTTTTTGTAAGCCAAATTGTCAAGCCAATGGAAATCAGAATCCTCCACGATTTCTCTGCATATATATATACAACTGGATAAAATGACACCACCCTGGCAAACCAAGAGGATGCTGTTTCTGAACCCTCTGGATCTCCCTATTTACAATGCTTTTATTTAAGAATTCTTCATATACTGGGAATAAGGCCCGTTGTGGAAATAAATACAACGGTCTGTAGAAAGAGGATCTGGGAGAGTGCCCCAGCCTTGGGAACTCAGCGTCATTTTGCTATGGTGACCTCAGCAGGGTATAATGACAGAGTCCACCATTTTCTCTGGGGAAGATCTCTGCCATCTGAAGAGCAGTTGTAATTCGGTGTAATCTCCATCCCTCCCCTGGAGATTGGCAACAATGGTTCCCCATGAAGGACCGGGTGGTTTGGAGGGTGGAGTCTATGGCAATGAACCTGTCTGAGGTCCCACCCCTGCTGAAACCTTCCCCTCATAAATCTCTGGGAATTTTCCAACCTGGAGTTGGCAACCCTATCTCCCTCCCAGCCAACCATCAATGTATTGTTATCTGCCCCCTGGCTTCAGCTTCCCATCTCCTCCCCCCTCCCTCCTAGAGAGCAGTGGTAATTCTGTGATCTCCAGCCCCCACCTGGAGATTGGCAACAATGGTTCTCCATGAGGGAATGGCTTGCTTGGAGGGTGAAGTCTATGACATTGTACCTGTCTGAGGTCCCACCCCTCCTCCAACCTCACCGTCTCCAGGCTCCATCCCTCAAATCTACAGGAATTTTCCTCCTGGAATTGGCAACACTATTTCCTTTCCAGCCAATCATCAACCTCACTCTTCAATTTTCCATCTCTCCCCCCCTGCAGCCTCCACCATGCTCTGAAGCCCTGACTGCTATGTCACATTGGCTGTCATAGGGGGTCCATCTCAGCCCGGTATAAGGACACAGAGTCCACCATTTTCTCCAGGGGAACCGATCTCTGCCATCTGGAGAGCACTTGTAGTTCTGAGTGATTTCCAGCCCTCACCTGGAGACTGGCAACAATAGTTCTCCTGGAGGAAAAGTAGTCTTTCTCTGCAATGGGGACCAAAGCAGCTTACAGCATTCTCCTCTCCCACTTTTGACTTGCATAACAACCTTGTGAGGTAGGTTAGGCTTAAAGTCTGTGACTGGCCCCAAATCACCCACTCAGCAAGAACCTGGGTCTAGCAGATCCTGCTCTGAAGCGCTGATTGTTAGACCTAGGGTACCCAACCTCCAGGTGGAGCCTGAAGATCGCCAGGTATCACAATTGAACTCCAGACCTCCCCCCCCCCCCCGAGAAAATGACTGCTTTGGAGGGTGGCCTCTATGGCATTCTGTTCAGCTGAAGCCTGTCCCCAATAAGTTTTCTCCCAAAGGCCAACATAGGTGTGGAAAGGGCCTTTCAGAGAAGCAAGCTTGGCTGCCTAGCAACAGGCACTGAGAAGAAAGTTGCCAGCTCTGATTAGGGAAATACCTGGAGATTTGGGGGTGGATCCTGTGGAGGGCAGCATTTTTTGGGGGGGGGGGGAATGGAAGGATTTAGTAGGGTATAATGCCATAGTGTCTATCCTCCAAAGCAGCCATTTTCTCCAGGGGAACTGATCTCTGTCATCTGGAGATCAATTGTAACAGTGGGAGATCTCCAGGCCCCACCTGGAGATTGGCAACCCTAGGGAGAAGTCAGCCACACAGCAGGGGGTTGAAGAGGATAGTTTGATGGTCGCTGGCCTACCTCATTAGCCAGCCAACCATGGTGAAGCTAAGCAGGAGAGAGAGCCATTTTCACAGTTTATTCTGACAGGAAAGTGGGCAAGCTGCAATGGGAGGGGATTATGCCGAAAGTCCATTGTCTTTTTAGTGACAGAAGCAGGCCACTGAGGGGACAGTTAGACCCATTTGGCAGTCGGCAGGGGAGAAGAGTGGACCCAGCACCCAGTCTATCCCCTTCACCAGCTCCCTCCAGACTGAGGCCGAGACACTGGCCTGTGGCTCTGTGGGCGGGACTGAGGCAATGCAGCGAAGGAATGCAGCCAGTGGCCAGGGACCCCTTTTGAGTAGCAGTTCTTGCAGCCAACTGATTTTGGCACCCCATGGAATCTTGCCACTTGAAAACAGCTTTATGATATAGGAGAGATTTCCTGCACTACTTTCTCTTTTTGCATAACTCATGATGAAGCAACGAGATCACTTTACAGAGCCTGCTTGAAGGTCTATGAAGTGGCAGTGAACAGAGCAATGTGCTCTTATTTTTCTACCTCCATTGCATCTGCCACATCATGTCTAACTTAATTGTTTATAGTTTTTAGGCAACTGACCACCCGTTTGGTGGCTCCAAAAGTAGATGAAAATTTGGCTATTAGCTGTGATACATTTGCAATGTTCTTTTCAGATAAAGTCTTGCTCCTTCACCAAGACTTGGCTGCCAGATTTGGAGTCAGAAGGAACCTCGGGACCCACTCTCCCAGGTGGATGCTGACAGGGTCCGATCAGCTGTGTGGCCTACTACCTTCTCCTTGGATCCCTATTCTTCCTAGTTGGTGAAAGCATCCTGGGAAGTGGTAGGAGAAACCTTGGGACACACTATAAATCTCTCATTCTCCCAGGTATCTTTCCCTAGCTCCCTCAAGGAGGCAGTGGTAAGACCCCCCCCCCCAAAAAAGTTGTTGTTAGATGAGAGGGACCTAAGCCTATTACTCCCCAGTATCTTATCTTCTATTTCTGAGACAGGTGATTAAGCGAGCAGTGGCTGAATATATCCAGGAATCCCTGGATGAGAC
Organism: Lepidodactylus listeri; assembly: GCA_029233225.1. Lineage (NCBI taxonomy): Eukaryota > Metazoa > Chordata > Lepidosauria > Squamata > Gekkonidae > Lepidodactylus > Lepidodactylus listeri. The sequence goes on from JARCFY010000004.1 coordinate 92,732,074, forward strand.
ATCTACCATAGATCCCTTCCTATCCGGCTTCTGCCCGGGATTCGGGACTGAGACAGCTCTGGTTGACATTCCTCAGTTACACTTTGATGCAAGCAGAATGACACTACTGATCTGTTGGATCTGTCTGCTGCCTTTGATACAGTAGACCATCTGGTCCTGATCAACCACCTAGGCTCCCTAGGTGTGAGGGCTATGGCCTTGAACTGGTTCTTCTCATTCCTCCAGGGGCAGTCCCAGAGGATACATGTGGGTAGAGAGAGGTCGTCACCACGGGCCCTGACCTGTGGAGTTCCAAAGGGGTTGATTCTCTCCCCCAATGTTATTTAACGTCTATCTGCACCCTCTAGTGGATATAGTCAGGAGGGTTGTAGTGGGGTGCTATCAATATGCAGATGACACCCAGCTCTACCTCTAACAGTTTGGTGAAATGGTTAAGGGTGCGGACTCTAATCTGGAAGAACTGGGTTTGATTCCCCATTCCTCCACTTGCAGCTGCTGGATGACCTTGGGCAAGCCATAGTTCTGTCAGAGCTGTTCTTGAAAAGAGCAGTTCTTGAAAAAGCTATCGCAGCCCCACCAACCTCACAGGGTGTCTGTTGCAGGAAGGGGAATGGAAAGGAGTTTGTAAATTGCTCTGAGACTCCAAGTGAAGGGTGAGGAATAAATCCAATCTCTCTTCTTTAAAGAACTAGAATTCTGGTCTTGGACTCCTGCCTGAATGCAGTGGTGGAATGACTAGGTGAAAGTTGGTTGAAGCTAAATCCATCTAAGAGATTATGTGGCTACAGAAGCGCAGACCATTGGAGTGACCACTTCTATCGATCCTTGATGGGGTCTATCTTTCTACAGTCAACTCAAGTCAGGAATTTGGGAGTGGGGCTCAATTATTTGCTCTCCATGGACAAACATGAATCCTTGGTGACAAAGACTGCAGTTTACCATCTATACTGGCCCCACCAACTGGCTCCCTATCTGTCTCAGGAGGACCTTGCCACAGTAATTCACTCAATATTTAACTTGAGACTGGACTACTGAAACACGCTCTATGTAGGGCTACCTTTAAAGACACTTCGGAAGTTGCAAGTGGTCCAGAACACAGCTGGCAGACTGACAGGAATGCTCTGATCAGCACATATAACACATATCCTACAGCAGCTGAACTGGCTCCCAATTAGTTTCTGGTATTAATTCAAAGTGCTGGTATTTACCTTTAAAGCCCTAAATGGTCTGGGACCCTCACACCTCCAGGACTGACAATCCCAGCACGAACCTCCCCATCTTCTCTAATCTTCATCTCAGAATTTATTGAAGGTCCCTGGTGCACTAACCGCCTGCCTTGTGTCAACAAGGGTAAGGGCCTTCTCAGTAGCGGCCCCCATCCTGTGGAACAAGCTGCATGAAGAGAATCTGGAGGTCGCCAGGAGAAGTGTGGAGAAGGGGATACAGGGGAAACTGAGGTGCCCCTTTGCAAGTCCTAGCAGGTTCCCCACCTAACAGCTGAGCCCAATCCAGCAGCCCGCAACAGGGTTTTAGTCTTCTTGGATAGAGGTTGCCGGAGGAGGAAGGAAGGACACCTGAAAACAGGGGAACACATAAAATAAATTGGCTGGAGGGTGGGAGAAGGAAGCAGGAAAGGCAAGAGGCTTTCAGGGAAAGGAAACAGTGGGAAAGGGAAAATGAGATGTCCCACAAGTCCCTGAGGGCCCCTGCTTATCTGTACTAAATACATAACCCATAGGCTCAAATATGTTTATTCAGGGGTCATTTCATAGAAAAAGCGGTGCAGGAGCTCATTAGCAGAGCTCATTAGCATAACTCATTTGCATATGCTACATCACCGGAAGTATGTCAGAAGGCAAGAAAGAAAGGAGAGAGAGAGAGAGAGAGGCAGAAAGGGAGAGGGGGAGAGAGAAGGAGAGGGAGAGAGAGAGAGAAAGAAAGAGCTGGCAGAGAGGGGACAGCTACTAAACCAAGCCTCAGAAATACCACTATTCTGGGAGGATAGCTTCAGTGGTGGCTGAAGCCTTCAGAAGGCTGGTCGGAGGAACAAGGACCTTTCCAGGGGATGGGGTCATTTTGCTGCAGCCATGACACAAGCAGGCATTCCCCCGCGGGGGGGCAGGGGGCTGGCACCAACTCCCGGAGTTGTGCTCCCCTGAGCTCCTGCTCAAAATGACCCCTGTGTTTATTGCATATACATATTTTTGGCAGCATTTTGGAGACAAACTGAACAATCCAGAAATACAAACTATAATCTTCGAGGATATAAGGTATTTAGAATGACAAAACATTATCTATACTATACAAACTTTTAAACAAAGATGTGGCCTTGATATTTCAAGACAACAAAAATCCAGCAGCTACAAGCATGTTTTCCAAATTGTGCCGTTGTCACCTAAAATCACTTTGTACTATTAATAGTGTCAAAAAAGGGGTGAAAGTTCCTACCAGATTTTGCACTGCACTATCTATGCTGTTTTTTGCCCTGATATTAAGTATTTTTATATGCTTTGTTGTTCAGTACAGCATCTGCTGTTACCCCTACCAGTTCTATTAAATAAATCCTTGCCTTTAGTTTAAGTGGGGAAATTAGCGTCAAAGGCAGAGCTAGCAAGAGGTTGGGGTAGAAACGGAAATCTGTTATCAGTGTTTATAGAGACAGCCCCTTTTAGACCCTTGGTTGAGTCAATAATCAGTCCAAATTGTGGATAAAATAGGCTTTATTAAGGAAAATGGTAATTTAGATATTCATGCTCAACTCAAAGACTGCAAGCATACAATGAGAAACAAAAGGACTTAGCTGACAAATACAGAGGATGGGGGTGATCAGGGTGATATCCTGTAGAGGTGCTCAGGTCCTGAGGCTGAAGAGAGAAGGTGTGTGAACCTGACCAGTGAGACCGGGGGGGGGGGGGGGGAGGGGCTTGAGTTATACTCAGGGGTGATGGCTTTGTGCACACCCAGCCCTGTTAGCCAAATTGCTTTATTTCTTTAATAAATGGGGGGAATTGAATATTAAATAGCAATGGTTTTAACTATGGAAACAATAACCTGTGTCTACTAGAGTCCAATTTATCCAGATCCAAACAGATGCAGAGACTAGATCTTAAATAATGGTTTTCCTTTACTGCAATATTTCGCGCACACATACAATATAAAATAAGCAACCACACTCTCAAGCGATACACAGCTAAGAAACTAGATAGAAAAGTACAGCGACAGTTGCATTAGCAGGAAGGTATAGTTGATGGGGGCAATATTTTACCTGTCCAACGCTATGAGGTGATCCTGCAGTGAAAATAGAGAGCTACTAAGGGAAGGGGATCTTATGTTGACTGGCAACACAAGTGGGAGACTCCAAACAGCTCTAGGAATGGAGCCAGCAAGGTAGGGCAGGGTCAGGTAGAAAGTAAGAGAGAGAGAGCAACAGGCACATGCTCTTCTTATATACCCTAGAAAGGGCTTGGAGCGTGTGCCACCAAGTCACATAGTCCCCAGGAAGGTGCTAGAAAATTCTAGTTACTTAATGGGTCAAGAGAAAAGGTTTAATTGTTGGGCAATTGACATAATGTTTACTAAGGGTGACACCTCTTAATGTGAAGGGTGTAAGACAAAGGAAAAGAAAAGACAGTCATTCCAGGTACTTGGCCAGTCAGTAGAGTCAATGATCTGACAATCTGCAGCTGCGTTTTCTTGATGGGCGGTGGGGGGTACCTGGCCGCTCTGTTAATCCCATCATGGTCAAGTTCTACTGTTTAACTTAAGGATGAGTACGTGCAGTTTCTGGTGTTGCTGCTAGGAGAAGGTGGGGGGGAGGTGCTTGTGTGACAGAGAAGAGGCTTACCTATGGTGTTTGTACAGGAATGTCCTAGCTGCCTCTGCAAAGCATGGCTTTTCTGGAAGTCTGGCTGCTGGTTCCGTGAGGCTGCAATGTCAGGGAGGCTGGCTTGCCATCTACCTGGGTATGCAGTGTCCTCAGAGATGCAGGGATGGGTGGCATCGGATGTTCCATGGATCCACATCTGGTCTAACATACTGCTACAGCACAAGGCTTCCCTTGGCTGGGCACATGTCTTCGGTCCAGTAGGTTGGTATTATCTCATGGTTGCCATTCAGTCCATTTTCCCTGGCACACTCGTTATAACGACCAGCTTACATTCATATTTTGTGTCCATACTGTATAAGGTGCTTGCAGGGCAACAGCCCAATCACACCATGCCTGTGTGGGACTAGGTACATTTATACCCCAAAATGTACCCTGAAGGTCTGCTAAAGTGTGGTGGCCAGTATTCCCTCTAAGCTGAGTTAGTGAGAGCTAGCTCACAGTTTTTTAGCCTCCGGCTCACACATTTTTGTCTTTGCTCAGGAAGGATGGTTCCAGATCAAACTAATTGATGCAGCAGCCAAATCACTCGCTCGCAACTTTAATGCCAGTAGCTCACAAAATAGAATTTTTGCTCACAAGACTCCACAGCTTAGAGGGAGCATTGGTGGTGGCTAGTTTCACAATGGATTGATGGGGTTCTCATTACAGGACAATAGCATGAGCTGTAGTTTCCCTAGTGCCAGACAAAAGGAGGTGATGTTTCTTAATGTGTGGCAGGGTGAACCTGAATGGGTAACCATTCACTAGACATGAAGAGTTAATGTTTACCTTGATGGGTTGGGCATAGGTGTAAGAATGCAAATATTTTAGACAGAAATATGGAGACAGGAATGAGAGGATTATCCAGAAGGTATTTCCTGACATAAGTAGGACAGGATTTGGGGCCAGAAAACATACAACATACTCCATTCATGACAATGACACAGACCAGAGGCTCTTTGTCTCTGCCTGCCTGAGCATTTGACAGACAAAAGACTGGCCATTTGGTAAGGAGGAGACGCCTGAGGTTAGAGCAGAGATTTGCCCATTCTAGTCCTTATGGACTGAGCTGATAGGAGAGCAGGGGGGGTGCTTGCATGGAGGATGTTCTGACAGTGCAGTTAGCTCTGTGTTCTCACTTGGCCTATATTTTAAGTCAAAATGAGATTCTCTTAGACTCCTAGCAAAATCCACTTTTTAAGCCAAGCCTGGCTTTATGAGGGTACTGCTTTTGGAGGTTCAGAGGTCATTTTGAGGTGTCCCTCTCTTAGAGAAAACCAGCCCTATTGCAGGGCAGGGGCTGCCTGTTACACTGTGCTACATCTAGGCTCCACACAATGCAGCCTATATTATACAGCAATTTCCATAAGCTGTTCAGCATCAGAATACATTTCAGCATGCATGGCGAACTCAGAACATCTTTTCACATACTACATATAAGACCAGACAGTCAACATCCCCTTATTGCTTGGGAGTAATGTTGCATGATCAGTGTGTAGTGATATACTATGATGCTTTATCACACACTGTAGGGACCAAGAAAAAAAAACATGGATATTGGTTTCCTTGTTATATCTACACTGCTTTTTCAGCTGTAAATTCAGAAAGAAAGGATACCCCTCACTTTTACCACATAGTATATTGTATTTTCAATATTATGTGCATTTTCCTACTTGACCTCCATACAATGGCTGCTTTCTCTTAAATGAAGGATATATGCTCATATTGATTTGTTCACCACTTTAAAATGAACAGCATTTCAACTGTATTTGCATCAGCGCTGTAGAAAGCAACCAGTAGCCATTGTTAGCGCATGCTACAAATTACTAAATTGACAGGGCCTGCAATTTTCTCAGCCTCTAATGAATTTGGGAGTCTGTGTCCAATGAAGGGAGCTGACTCTCAAAGACTTATACCCTGAAACTCTTTTTAGTTCCTAAGGTGTTACTGGATTCAACTGTTCCACTGAAGACCAACACAATTACCCCCTAAAACTATATTGAAACACACATTCCATTCTTTATTCATCTACACGCTTTACTTTTAGGGGAAGTATGAAGTCACTATATATTGGGAAAATGAAATATATAACACTGTGGAATTAATCTTGAAAGATGACCTCGGGAAAAAGCCATTCACGTAATTCAAATTATTTCGAATGCTATTCTGATCCTCTTTTTATTCAGTCACACTAGTGAATACAATGATAACAAAAGTGTGGCTCATATATACCTCTGCAAACTCAAGCCTGACTTTTTCCAAGAATGCCTGAAGTTGTTATCCTGAACCAAACAGGAGATGAGACAAGAACCCCTAAGTTCCCAGTAGCTTTTTCCAGCTCTGTTTTAATTGGACCTGAGGTCACATTAACCCCTTTAACAGTTTGACACCAGTTAAGGGGTCATCACAAGAGGAAACCAATCTTGTAAATAACACCGCAGAATCTGGAACTATCCTTCCCTGAGCTTTGATTGACACACTGGGACCCTGAACTCCATTTAGCTTTCAAACATACTGCCAGTATATGTATATAAATCCAACTGTGTCCTAAAAATAATAACGCAGATATATGAATGCATTACCCATATGCATGGTTAATAATTAGCCCCTAGCTTTCAATACCTCTCTTGTTTTCCATAAGAATAAGACAGAAGGCATTTTTAAATGGAAGACTTTCTGGCAACAGTGAAAGGGTCATAAATTCTTGTACACAGCTTTAAAGTGTTAGTTCTATTGTTATCATTGACTCATATGTGCTTGTTCATTGTCCCTTGAACTAAAAAAACCAGTTTTGGCATCAGTCTTATTATTACCTGACACTTTCTGTTAAGAGACTCAAATGACTCCCTCTGAAAGAGGCTTAAAGGATCCAAAGGGAGTGGGGGTGCACATGGCTTTCTGAAACTTGATCACACTCATTTAAGAATGAGCAACAAAGGCCACACAAGAAATACATAATGAAAAAAGGGTACAGAGTTAATTGGCATTATTTCATGTACACGATTAATATGTCTTGCACAATATGTTCATGAACATGGCATATACCTAAGTACTATGAGAATACATTGTGCCATTCTAAACCATAACACACTAAAGAAATGTTGTGGTGATGACAAGGCCATTTGCAGTGACTGGCTGATTCGCCATGTCGTGGTCACAGAGCAGTGGTAGAAACAAAAGAGTCTGTGGCTGCATTCAGCAAAGCTGCCCTGAACCTCTGGTTTTTGTTGGTTTTGCTGCTATGACCTACAAAAGAGGATAGGGCAGGCATAAAATCCTGGGAAGAAGCCATGGAAGAAAGAGAAACTTAAGAACAGAGATAACAGAGAGGTCTCAGAAGGCAGCAAGCCACAGGAAGGTGCAGGCCTTGGAAAAGGAGGCTCGGAAGTGATTCAGAGGAATTTGGGAAGAAAAAAATGGAGACAGAGACAGGCATTTAAGACTGAAAGTAAAACTAAGAGAAAGAAAAGGTGCACAGGATCAGGAGCTGCAGCAGTAAGAATAACTGTAAATTCACATATTGATTTTAACTATCAAACACTGTGGGATCTAACGAATTGAAAATAAGAGAGTAAGTGAACATAATTCCTCATCTTCCCAGATGCAAAAACTGCAAGGAGTTCTTAATTTGTGAATTCGCTTTCCCTCTTTAATCTGTTCCATGAAGACTGAAACCTTGCTTTTAATGCTCACCAAGAACCCATAACCTACACAGAAAGGAGAGATGAGTGCAATTTTATTGAAGTAGTATCATTTCTTAACAAATACTCAAGCCAACAGTACTCAAGCCATCTTAGTACCAGCCATGTTTTGTAATTGTCCCAAGAGCCCAGCAAACTTGAGATGCCCGTAGCATAAAGCCCCCCACCAGTGAATTTTGTAGCTGAACAGGGATTTAATCCAAAACTTCTCATGCACAAACAGATCACTATAGCCACTGCTAGCAGTTATCTGCCACTACAAGAGAGACTGCTAACTGAGACATTTGCTCAGAGCCACTGAAGTTGTTCAGAGAAGCAATAACAAAAATGTGCAAACCATTCTTGCTTGGAAAAATCACATTTATGATCTGCAATGGAGATATGTGAATTGCTCCTTTGCAAGTTTTACTTAAATTATGTGCACTGCTTATAGATTTTTCTGCTGCCATCACTTTGAACAACTGTTCCCATCCTTAGAGTGGGGCAGACTTCCTTCCTTTCAAAACCAATGCAGGCGAAAAACCCCCCCCCCAAAAAAATGGCATCTATTACACCAAACCTCTTCAAATGCCAACTTGGCATAAAAGTTTTATCATAAAAGTGTTACCTTTAAAAAAAAAATCTGCTGTTCTGGCAGTTTCTCACCATTGTCTTGTTATGACTCAAGATCTTAAGAAGAGAATCATTATAACATATTCAAAATGGATGGTGGTTAATGAAGAACCAAGAAGATACTTCAGTCAAACTTGTGAAAGCCAATCAGGAAGAATCAAGTGACAACAGAAGCCATTGGATTGAGAAAAAAAACCTTCACTATTGTATTTACTTAATTTTTTTAATACCCTCTTGCTGTAGGGGTTTTGGCACGGAACAGTAAAGGACTGTCTCTCTATATGCAATCTTGTCAGTTTCTCAAAGTTCTTTCCCATGGTACACTTCCCCTTGGCCTTGGTGATACCACTTTTATAAGTTATTAAATTTATAAATTACTAACTCCATGGTTTCTCTTTTAATTTTTTTTACATCAATGACCCACTTTGTAATGCTTCACATACTGAACTCATTACACCTTTGCATTATGCTTACTGATGGGCACACAACTGTCTCCAGGGGCAATCTATCCTCATATACTTCATCCTTTTGATTTCTATGTTCTAGGCAAATATTATTCCTATTTTGCAACTACAAAACTATTTTGCACTTTGACTAAAAAGGCAGGCACTTGAAGGCCACACAACGCCGTACTACCATTAGAATCCAACTCCACACATCTACACATCTAACAAAGCCAAGTTCTGAGGGGATAGAATAAGGTGTAACATTCAAACTGTAGGGGAGATTATATTTTTACATGCTCGCCGATTAAAAAAAAAGTTTTACAAATAAAAAGACATCAGAGAGAAAAGTCTGACCCTATCCTCCATATGCTAGGCTGGCCAGCCCTCAGACACACCCGCACAGTCAGTCCTCTCCCTTTCCTCTCAGATCATGCCGCCGTTGCCACAATGGCCCATCAGAAGCTCTACTGGAGCCACTCCAGAAAGTTTAGGCAGGGGTTGCGCTCATGCCATGCCTGCTCTAACCACCACAGCTCTAACCCACAAGTACAGCCTCAACATGTGCTGCCAGTGCTTCCACCAGTACACCAAGGATATTGGCTTTGTCAAGCTGGATTGAGCACCTGACTCACAAAGGGAGGGACCAGCAGATGCCCAGCAGAAAGAGGATGGGAGGAGGCCACCTAAGGCTGGGGAGGGGAGCGGAGGGGCTGGCTTGACACACACCCCTCCCTCCACCTGCTGTGTGCATACAATAAAGAGGTTGTAAGCAGTGTTCCCTCTAAGCTGAGTTAGTGTGATAAAGCTCACAGTTTTTTAGCCTCTGACTCACACATTTTTGTCTTAGCTCAGGAAGGATAGCTCCACAGCAAACTAATTTATGCAGTAGCCAAATCACCTGCTCACAACTTTAATGCCAGTAGCTCACAAAGTAGAATTTTTGCTCACAGGAGTCCATAGCTTAGAGCGAGCAATGTTTGTAAGCCTCCATATGCTATCCTAGTTGTCCAACTTATTTGTGCTGGGAAAAACTAAACTCTCTTCTGTGGTTTGAAGGGATATAGTCCACTTCTATCACCTCAGTGCTTTACCACCTCATTCTCCTGAAGACCAAACAGAATATTCCCACAACACTCAGCTAGGACCACCATGAAGTAATTGAAAGTTCTCTGGACATAACTATGTTCAGTTCTGCTAAAAACATGTAGAGGAAATATCTATTTGGATGTCAGCCACATCCAACACCACAAAGATGGCATCTCCATTGAAAACATGAGGATTTAAAACTGAACATTACAAACATACAGTCCATCAGCCCTGAATACCTGCCATGCTTGGCATTTGGGACATACATAAAGCTTTGTTTCAGCGGCACTGTCCAAATCTGAGTGCTTCTCTTAAGAGTAGTGGTCTTACTTTGTACTGCGTCACATGCTCTTAATTTTTCTCCTCCTTTTCTCTTTTAAAAAATGCAGACAGTGGCGTTGCTGTGTTGGACTCTCTCCCCCTTACATTCAGTTGTCTCACATGCTAATACACTGCCATCTTTCAAAGAGAGTACTGTGAAATGGGAAGGCTGTCATACAGAGTGAATGGTACTGCAGGGAAATTGGAGACGTGTAGAGAAAACTAATTAAGTAATTTCTTCCCATTGTTCCTTGTTCTCTGCAAGCCTCCCTCAGACCAAGACTCCAGCTTAGACTTTGATTGACTTAAGCCTGATGTGCATTGCCTTTTGTGCCCATATAACTTCACTGGTTCGTTTTGCCAAACCTACTTACACCAGCACAAGAAGAGAAAAGACCAAGAGAGACTGGATTCCTTTCTTTTCTACACTTCTGCTATCCCCATCTTGCCTTCCCATTCTTGGTTATGCTTATTAATACAGATATAGCCAAAGATTCTTGACATTTACAGATAACTGAGATGGAAAAAAGGAGACTCTAGCTCTTCTGTCTTTGGGAATGGGATGGAGGGAATATTGTGGAAAGATGTGACCATCTCCTTCTCTCAGGCCTCTATCTCTTACTTACTCCTTTCATTTCCCCATTCCCTGTGGCTATATGCTCCTCTCTCCTAATATCCTTCACAGCTTTGGAATGGACCATCACAGAAGCTCCTGCCTGCTCGGTTAGAGAAGAAGCGGCCTTGCCAGGTAAAAAACTAATGGTGTAAAGACCAAATGAGATGGAGCAAGCTAAAATTTAATTGTTTAATGTTGAAATCATCGTAACAATTTAATGAAGCCTGCTTAGTAATTTATCATATATAATTATGCACAAACCTCATTATATTGTACTTAAATATAATGAACATAATCCACTTGTACACAAACATGCAATGTACTTAAGTTCTTGGAAACACTACATTCCGTGCAAGATCATTTATTGGAGAATAGCCCTACACATTCAATTTTAATTGTAGAGATAAAAGAAAACATGCTAGTCACTTATGAGTCAAAGTATCCCATCTATTTGAATAAAAGTGCTAATCTGTCAAACTTCTCTGCCAATATTTGTTCCAGATTTTGCTTTAATCTTAAATGGTATCTCTATCACTTAACCCTCCTACTCCTTACAGCCCAAACTCCTCCATGCTTGTTATTTCAATTGACGAGCTATTTTTATCTCATTCACAACCGTCAAACTACAGTATTCTTCCCTGATCATATTTTCAATTCATGCCAAATCACTTTCTCAAGTACTTTCATCCCTTGTTTCTAAATCTGGTTGCAATCTCTTGGGTTGTCAAACCATACACACTACTCCATAGTTGCTTTTCCTGGAGTTTTGCAGAAGTACTTCCTCAACGGATTTATTCTCAGAATGGTGGTGGTAGAGAGAATGACAATCACTGCCAAAATGTTTCTGTGGTAGTCAGCCTCAAGCTACATCTCACTCCCCCCTCGTCCACACTCTCCTTGTCATAGGATCTCTCTGTCCGTACTCCTTATACCAGACATTACATTCTACATGCAATCATCAAAGCTAGATTGAATTTGAAAGCATGGGAACAGTTGTTCAGAAAAGTCTCATAAAAAAATGCCAACTCCTGGCTTGGCTTCACTTTAATGCACAATTGGCCATGAGAGACTCAGTAGATATACCATAATAGGTCCCCCACCCATTGCTTTTCAGTCAGTATCAGGGTCCAGTATTTATCACAACAGTTCAGTGATGGGAGAACCTGCAGTTCTTCAATTTCTCCTTCCATGCTGCTACATATATATTTTTTTTAAAAAAATGCCGAAGTACTGTTGAAGGCCAAGTGTCGCCAACCTGAGTGGCTCAGACTTTCTCGAAGTTGACATTAATCTTCTGTAGCCCATTTTATCTGTGCAGCAAGAAAAAGCAGGCCACTGGTGAGAACTAGTGGCCTTGAGCTCAGTCTCTCTTTCCTTCAATATGCAGCAATCACAACTCATAATACACTCCCCAACTAGATTTCTGTCTCCAGTATACAGCCTCAACCTAGAGCTGGTGGATTTTTATTATTATTATTCGCTCTCCTTTTTTCTTCCCCCCCCCCTTTCATTCTATTTCACCATCCCTCTGCAGTATTAAATTTCCAAACAGCTTTTGCTGTCACTGCCTACAAGTACCAAAATGTTTTATTAAGTCTTTGCAGAGAGCATAGGCTGGTCTTGTTGTATTTTGATTTGTTGATTCTGGGTTCAAACTCTGAAAAGGCAAGGGGAAACGGGTCCCTGTGCTTTCAGAAGTGCTTTTCCAAGACAGTAAATCTGCATCCCTGGGCTAAGGATACAATTGAAACACAGCTGATGGATTAACTGCAGCATTACCATACATTTTATTTACTGTTCCTCTCCTACTGATGCAAAAGGCCTGGGGTGAGTTTGTGGCTACTCATCACTCTAGTTAGCCTTTTATTTTCTTTTGATACCATCCTACGCAAAGAAAGGAGGGGGGGTTGAAAACTAAGTTGAAGAAACATGGAGGTTTAGGGAGTCAGGCATGGGGGTGGTTCAAAATTTCTCATCTATTTCAAATGCTTACACTCTGCTCATGTCATATCATGGGTCACATGGAACAGGCTTATCTATGGGGAGGTGAATGTTCAAGCATTGTAGCAAAAGACTTCAACATCAGTGCATTACAATTTTGAGAAACTAGAACATACACAGTATGAACAGCTACAGAAAATGCTCCTTGCCCAATCATACTACCCCCCAACAAGGCAAATGTGGGAAGTGGGGGGAGAGGAAAATGCAGCAAATGAATAAATGCAACTGCTAAATTTTGACATTTCCTCAATCTCTGAACATGTGATTAGATGTACTGGACTAAATGGAGTAACCCTATGAGATGACGTGCATTATTTAGTGATCGCCTTTTGCTATCTTTTGGAGAGAACATAGCTGCAAATATGTCGCATAGGCAAAAATAAATTTGGGGAAATTGTGGATTATGAAGTACTAGAGGCCTAGTTGATACATAAAAAGCCGAGAATCTTAAATAGTTTTGAATTCTTTTTTATGGCACTGACATTGACAATAAAGGTCTCAGCACAACAGGCCCAGGGTAAAGGAATCTGACTAATCTGGGCTAACTTGGCTAGTCCTTTGATATAAGGTGAGAGGAAGAAAAAAAAATTCAGCAGAAGTGGCCTCAAAGGGGAAGAAATCCCCCTGAAATGAAAACTTCTCTTCTCGGACCTATTGTGCATATTGATTTCAATGTGTAGTATACAGATTCACAGAAACATGAGGACTTGTTACTTGTACATGAAGTATAGGGTATGTTCATGCATTTGTCGCATTGACATGATCGCTCTAAAGCAGAACCACCACTACTCTAACAGCAGTTGGCTTCTGAGGTAAAAGAAATTATTTGGGAGAGGGGCTGTGGCTTAGCAGTAGATCACATGCTTTTCATACAGAAGTGCAAGGTTTAATCCCCCTCTGCTTAAAAGGATTGCAGGTAGCAGATGTTTGGGAACAGCTTTCTCTGACTGAGACCCAAATACATGTAGACAACAGCGAGCTAGACTGTCATTGGTAAGAAGGCAGCTTTATCTGTCCAAATTCATGGTCTCAATGCAACTGTTAGAGAGCCTACCAAAAATGGAACCTTGGAATCAATTATTATTTTTAAAAAACCTATCAGAAATCACTGGTTACTTCAGAATCTGAGAAGATAGTTCATTTAGACTAAACTCCTATGCAACTTTTCCTGTGCTTTTAAGATACATGAAGGGAAACAGGCAGAAAATGCTTGGAGTCAAATACAGTGCAAACAATACCTAAAGAATCTTCTTGAAGCAAATCTATCATAATTGTGCATGTTAGGATTTACATCAGACTATTTACACCTTACCAAGATGAACATTTATATAGTACCACAGACAATTTAAGCCCAATGTCCAAAGCTGTCCAGTCTATTAACATACTTGGACTGTCAATAGAAATGAATAATAAAGTTGCAGGAAAAGATGTTCTACAATATTTTAAATGGCTAGAAAGAAGTCTTTGACACACAGAATGTATGTGTTATGTTTATCTTTTTAGCAGTAAATCACACCCCACACAAATGTCTGTGTTTACAAAACACCTAGCTTTGTAGGTACTCCCAATGGTCCAAATCCAGCATTTAATGTTCACAAAAACTACTCCCAAGTGGTCCACATCCAGCATTTAGCGTACACAGTTAACTCTATGTTTATCGTATGTGATGTATTTTAGTTAGATATAGTAACAAAGAAAGTAGGTATATTTGTATCCCCCCCCCCTTCCAAGTTTCCAATTGGCAAAGGTGTCAGACAAGAACGTATTCTTTCTATCTCCCTATCTCTTCAATCTATATGCAGGACATATTATAAGGTAAACTGGATTACATTTACATGAAAGTGAGTAAAAATTGGTGGAAGGGACATTAACAGTTTGAGAGATACAGATGACATCACATTGCTGACAAAAAATAGTGGAAACTTGAAGCAACTACTGATGAAGGTTAAAGCACAAAGTGCTAAAGCAGGATTATGGCTGAACATCAAGATGACAGAAGTAATGACTACTGGAGAATCATGCAACATTTAAAATGATGAAGAAACTGAAATTGTTAAAGGTTTTTCTATTCCTTGGCTCCATCATGAACCAAAAGGGAGACTGCAGCCAAGAAGAGACTGAGACTGGGAAGGGCAGCCATGAAGGAGCTGGAAAGGATTAAATGTAAGGATATGTTGCTGGTGATCAAGATCAAATTAATTCATGGTAAGAGTATTCTTCATTATTAGGTATTGGTGTGAACGTTGGACAATGAAGAAAGCTGACAGGAAGAAAGCTGAGTCATTTGAAATGTGGTTGTGGAGTAGGATTGTCTGGCTGGGGATTCCCCCAATTTTCGGGTCTTCAATCCACCAGCAGCCATCATTGCCACTATGACATCACTCAGAAGTGAAATCATCGTGTTGCTGATATTGGGGGTGCCACTCTAGTTTTTTGGAGAAACTCTATGGCTTTGAATTCAAAAACTCATAAAGCTTTGCCCAGAAACTACAGTGGTACCCCCCCCCCCCCCCGGATACTGGCAACACGATGACATCAATCCTGGGTGACATCATTGTGATGCACACACCAGAAGATTCCGGCAAGAAGGCTGGAGCCTCCCACCGGCAGCCAGTAACAACCTGGCAACCCTATTGTGGAGGAGAGTTTTACTGCCAAAAAGACAAATAAGTGGGTTCTAGATCAAATCAAGCCTGACCACAAAAGCTAAAATGACTAAACTGAGGCTATCGTACTTCAGTCACATTATGAGAAGACAAGATTCATCAGAAAAAACAATAGTGCTAGGAAAAGTTGAAGGCAGCAGGGAAAAAGGAAGACCCAACATGAGTTGGATTGATTCTATAAAGGAAGCCACAGCCCGCAGTTTGCAAGACCAGAGCAAAGCTGTTAATGATAGGATGTTTGGGAGGTCATTAATTCATTCATGAATCAGAAGCAACTTGATGGTGCTTAACACATATTTTTCCTATGAAGGCCAAGATATCCATATAGTCTTTCCATGACAGATTATTATCATGACAGAATCCTACATGTACTCCCACAAATATTATGATACAATCCTATGTACTCCAATTTCATTAATTCATTGAGAGCCCCATTTCATTCATTTAATTAAAAATTCTCTGTATCCTCCCTTTTCAGTTTCCCATGTCTTATTATCAAGAATTCATATAAACTGCTATCCTCATAATAGTTAACACCACAAAGATATATCAAAAGTGTTAACTTATGTAAATGACAAAAATACATCCAGCAAGCAAAGTACAGTAACTAAGTACTGTGGTGAAGGAATCACACTGTTTATGCAATCAAATATTACTGACATTATACCGCCTCTGGTACTGAATCTGGGAGAATCCTCACCACAAATTGTGCTTCAGAAAATCACCAAGGGCACAGCAATCACATTCTGACTTCCATTCACAATTCCATCCCATTTAATGCCAATAGAGTCATTTGTACACATATGGCTGCTACTTCCCTCAAAAATTTGGGGAAAGAGATTATAAATTTATTTGTATAAAAGGTGTGAATCATCTTGCTAAATTTATTTATGATTCCACAAATCACTAATTCCACAAATCACTAATTTCCAAAAAAAAAGGGATACAAGAAAATACCGTGTGCCTTAATTAAAAGGGGTCCTTTGGAAGAGCTTTGGAACAGAAATTGAATGAAGCCAACTTCTATATTATAGACTCCTGTATTCTCCAGGCAGCAGTCCAGGGAGCAAGTGTGCATATTGCTGCACAATCTGACCACCCATGAAGTGTCCAACTTCAAGACAATGGAGTATTTCTAAAATGTTCTTGAGAGGAAAACCATTTCAGGAGAAATTTCTGGCTGTGGTGGGATGGGTGAAAAAAAAGTAGGATTTCTGTCTATGGAACATCACTACCTGTGGAAACACTGCTGGATCTGAGACAACACTTGGCCAGGAAAAGAGTTCACAGTTACGGGACACATATGCTAAACCAAGACCAAGACATTGGCTTACTCCTAAAGGGAAACCTATGAAACCTCTGTCGCTGACATTTGCACACAAAATAAAACTAAGTGGTTGGTACTACCTTTTTATTTAATTCTGTGTATTTTTTCACATTAGTTAAAACACTGTCAAATGAATGAAGGACAGATCATAGGCGTAGACTATAAGGGGGCTCGAGGGCTCGAGCCACCCCCAAAATTTCCCGGGGGGGGGGCTCAGCCACCCCTGGGAAAACGTAGCGCCCGCCGCCACGCCTCCTCAGGCCCTTCCGAGGCCCAGCAGCCTCTGCTGCCAGTGCCTCTCTCTCTCCCCCCCAGCCTGGCCACTCCTCCGTCCTTCCCTCTCCCTCCCTCTTTTCCAGGTGAAATGCCCAGCATGGTGGCATCTCCTGGAAGTGATGCCATCACGCTGGGCACATTGCTAGGCAACACTCTAGCAATCGCCCTGAAACTCTATGGCACCATAGAGTTTCAGGGCGATTGCCAGAGTGTCGCCCTGGCAACGTGCCCAGCATGATGGAGTCACTTCTGGGTAATGTCACCATGCTGGGCATTTTGCCCGGAAAAGAGGGAGGAAGAGGGAAGGAGTGGCCAGGGCGGGGGGGGGGGGGGGAGAGAGGCACCGGCAGCAGCGGCTGGCGGGGCTCGGAAGGGCCCAGGGAGGTGCGGCAGTTTCCCAGGGGGGAGAACATCGCCCCAGCGAGCGCAAGCGCACTAAAGAGCCCCCACCCCCCCGGAATTTAAAAAACTCTACACCCCTGGGACAGATAAAATTGATTTGTAATACACAAGACATCAGTCAGTTAATCCTCACTTAGAGAGATATCAAAAGGCTTATTCCCTCACCAGGTAACAAGGTGAAGCATCGCAGTGCCCATTGTTAGCAAATGAGAGAAGAAAAGGGTCTGGGAACTGCATAACTACTATTTATGAAGGTTGCTTTAGGTTGAAATATATAGAAAGGCCACTGTCTTCTTCCATGTTTAAAATGGACAAAAATATTTAGGTTTTCCTCATCCTGACAATTGGTTCAAAGTTTACACTCCTCAATTAAGTATATTAACAGCTTTATTAGAGGCTCACCCATACAAACTGATATAGGTCTGCTAATTAGCATCAGACCTGCTGAGTCCAGTTCTGCTTTGTAGCTATACGTCACAACTAGCACACCTTGCTGAGAGCCAATAAAAACCATTTCCAATCAGTGTACAGCCAAGCAATTTCCAAAGCAAATGGTGCATTCAGAATTATTAGGTTCCAAAGTGGCAGAGCTTCTCTAGCCTTTTTAACACACAGCCAATAGATCAAAACATGGTATTCATCTGTCTGAAGAAGAAACATTTAAAGGCTTTAGAACAAAACCAACCCAAACTGACCAGCAAAAATTGTTTCCATTTATGAAAATTCAGTAATTGGTAGAACTAACAGCTTAGATTACAGAAAACTCACTTGTGTCACGTACAGCCGGTGCACAAAATCATGTTTGCTGTGAGTACATTAATGTTACACTAGTGTTTAAGGGGTACATGGCTGTTATCAGGGGTCATTTAGTAGAAAAAGAGGTGCAGGAGCTCATTAGCATAACTCATTTGCATATGCCACCTCCCCTAACATACCGGAAGTGTGTCAGAAGGCAACACCCACCCCTCAGGCTCCACTCCACAGGTGAGTGAAACTGACCTGCTCTTCCTCCATTCCCTTCCCCATCCAATACTTTGTGCAATAAAAATAAGCGTAAAGAACACACCCTCATTCTCTTCCTGCTCCCTTGAAACCACCAGGTTTCAAGTAGACTTGAGATACCCAGGACATGTGCACCACCCATCCCTTTCCCTTCCCCTCCCCCACAACAAGACACCCTATAAGGTAGGTGGGGCTGAGAGAGGTCTTTTGAGAACTGCTCATGAGAGAACAGCTCTGAGAGAACTTGTGACTGGCCCAAGGTCACACCAGCAGCTGCATGTGGAGGAGTGGGGAATCAAACCTGGTTCTCCCAGATTAGAGTCCAACTCCTGACCACTACACCAAACTGATGGGGTGGAAGCTGCTGACGGGTTGGTGAAATTTCTCCAGTACTTATGTGCCATGTGCCCAGATAAAAAATGGTATACTTAGAAAATTTATATGCCACCTTGAGCAAGTCTCTGGAAAAGAAGCACACAGTCATAAAGGGAACAATGATAAAATTATCAATATTAAAACAAAACATTAAAATCAATAAAGACCCTAGCAGGGCTTTCCCCAGGGCGCTGTGCCTCTGCACTGCTCGGGGAAGCCAAGGAGGGGGCGGGGCTTGGTCATGTGCCCGCCCCCTGGGCTTCTCACTCCCGGAGCTGCGCTCCTGTGCGCTCCCACTCCAACAGACCCCTGGCTCTTATTCACAACTTACACGTTCACTGTGGGCCATCCCAGTGTAACATTCACAAAAAATGATGGATATGAGGAAGAGCATGAGTCAAAGACGAAGCACATGCTTTACAGGAATAAGGTTTCCATTTCAACCCATGGCATACTCAGTTAAATGACCTCAAGATAGCAGGTCTTGGGGAGCCTTGCCAGTCAGAACAGAAAATACTGAGCTATGCATGTAAACGCACACTTCTTCAGATACAATGAAATGGAAGTTATCAGTCCATACATATAGGTAGAAAGTGAGAAGTAAATTAGCATACAATATAATAAACATGTTTAACAGATTCAAGGAGCAAACAGGAATAACAAGCTTCGTTTATATGGTTACCATTTGTTTGGGTTTAATTCCTGGGGGGGCATAAGGAAGGAAATATGTCAGAATTGGAGATTGATGGGCAGATACATTCTCAATTGTGTAATGCTGCGAATAATTAACTGAGACTGCTATTACACTCTATCTCCTCTCAAGCAAGCATCTTCTTTGAAGTGGGGCAATTGGCTGTGTAGAGTATCTCCCCTGTCCCCATACCAGAGAAATACATTCCAATCTACCATTCCAAATTAGATTACATTCTACTATTCATTACATTATAATCTACTATTCTAATCTACTATTCCAAATAAAATAAAATAAAGAGGATGTACGTCCCTTCTGGGGGATTGGTGAGAATAACAGAACTGAATGAGGTTAGCAAATGTAGTGAGATAAGAAACCAATATCCCTGTTAAGTTCTGGAGATTCCATTATTCTGAGTGTTGTAATAACTTGCAGCTCAGCAATTTCCATTTCTAGTCTGTTCCTGAAGTTCCTTTGCAATAAAACAGAGACTCTGAGGTCACCAATTGAAGTGTTCTCTTACAGGTTTCTCAGTCTTGTGATTCTTGATGTCAGATTTGTCTCCATTTATCCTTTGGCATAAGGTTTGACCTCTTTGCCCTATGTAGAGAACCAAAGGGCACTGTTGGCATTTAATGGAATATACATTGTTGGAAGATGAGCAAGTGAATAAGCTTGAGATGGTAGTTGATATTGTTAGGTCCAGTGATTGTATTGTCTGGGTGTATGAGACAGCAAAGTTGGCATCTGGGTTTATTGCAAGCTCTGGAACCAGTATCCATGTTCAAACCAGATGTTGTATTATTATGAGTAAAGAGTTGTTTGAGATGTAGGGGCTGTCTGTGCGCAAGAAAAGGTTCCCCCCCCCCCCCAGTACTTGCAAAAGAGTACTGTCATTATCCAGTAGAGGTTGTAAGTCGCTGATAATGCATTGAACTGTTTTGAACTGAGAGCTGTATGTGACCACTAGTGGTGTTCTGTTAGTGTCTCTTTGGGGCCTGTTTTGCAACAGGTTCTCTCTTGGTACCATCCTGGCTTTGTTAATCTGTTTCTTGACTTCATCAAGTGGATTCTTTAGTTCCAAAAAAAGTTTGTTGTAGATCCCACAGGTGAGAATTTGTAGAATTGGAGCAGATGCAACTGTAGCTGGATAGAATTCAATGACCTTCACCCCACCATCAATCTGATAATGACCCAATCTATGCAAACTAGGCAAGAAATACATTTCCTGGACACTACTGTAAAAATACACAAGACACATACACACCATGCTATACCAGAAACCTACTGACCAACAAACATACCCACCATCCTAAACATACCAAACGATCCACTGTATACAGCCAGGCTCTACGCCCTACACTACAGCCACATCTGCTCCAATCCTACAGAGAAAGATTCTCACCTGAGGGATCTACAACTTTTAGATCTGACAGTTAGTTTTAAACTGCAACTGAACTCAAACTTTATCCTGCTGCTTCAGACCAACCCATCTGTATCTGGCAGTACTCATGTCTGTCATAACCACCAAAGCAATTTCAATTCCAAGTCAGAAGGTATATTAAAAAACTCCAAAAACTAAAATCAGCACTAGCAAGAACATACAAAATATACAAACAACGTATATGCATGGCAACAGAACTCATCCCTTGCAATACAAATTAGGTATCCATATTCGTCACACTGCAGGACAATGCAACCCTATATATACATTATTCCTAATTACGCAAAAATCTAATTATTCTCCTTATAGGCCGCACAGGTAAATGGGCTTAATGCTAAAGAAAATGATATGCCGTTAAAAATAGTGCCTATTTTTAAAATGAGGAGAGGAGGAAAAGTTTGTGTTTTAGCAATCTATTCTGACACAATTTTAGATATTCCAACCTTACCACCCATCGCCACAATCGGTTATACTGAAAAACACAATGAAACCACTAACAATCCTTCGAAGAGCAAATCCATGGCATTCATGATAAATTAATGGAAACTACATGTGCTGCAGGATCACTGAATTACACCTTTGTAGGTATAATTCATGCCTTGGAGATTCAACATTTTAGAAGTTGCTGAGAACTTACAAACACCCTGGCTGCATTCAGATATGCTGACAAAGTTTTGTTTGTTCAAACCATGGTCACCACAACAAACTGTGGCTTACTAGACACATATACTTCAGGTTATTTTTTCTTGCCTCCTCTCTGCTTCTTTTTTTTCTTAGGTGCTGCTTTTTTGTATGGCCAAAGGGAAAGCTAGTCAACAATTTGCTTATTAAGAATGACATCCCAATAAACCACAACTAACACAACTTGTAGTTAACAAGCCAGCTACAAATCCTATTCTGAAATTCCAGTATGATGCCAAGCAGACAAACCCTGGTTTGTTGGACTATATGTGTAGATATCTCAGCTAAATGGGGCTAACTATGGTTTACCATGATGTCTGAATGCAGCCTATCAGTATTCCAGTTTATCAATGGGAGAAGGAAACGTTTATATTAGTGGACATTCTTTCAGGAGAACACCTGGACTGATGACAGTATTCACTAGTGATGTTTCTCTCATTTTTAAAAAATGTGTTTCACTGGCTTGTTTATTTAGCATGTACTGATTACTATTTAAAAAGTACATCATGTTGAATATAACTCTGTTTCAATAATGATGTTCCTATTACCCTACCTTCTCATCACATCAACTAAGTGGTCATTCTGTCATATTCTCCCCTCCAGTATGGAGTGCTCTATATGTGGCAGCTCTCTACAGTCAACCCTCTATCCCTGGTACTAGAGTTTCCTCATACATTGCTCCCAGAGAAGAGAGCACCCACAGTGTACATCACCCCAAAATTAACTCTTTGGCTAAACCAGACACATGCAGAGTAAGTAATCTTAACCTAGGGTAACCTTGAATTATCATGCTGATTTTTCAACCCACTTTTTATGTGCTGACATTTGATGGAAAACCTACAAGCAAGGTCTCTCCCCTTCCCTTAACACCATGAGATGCTGCGGTCTTTGTATTTTCCCTTCCAATCTATTTTATGTTAAAGCTTCCCAGTTTTTGTTCTGACTACTCACTGCTTGTATCTTGATTAAATCTTTCCTACTGTTTAAAATGGAGAGAAAATTCAAGCAGTGTAATTTCAGTAGGATCTCCAGCTTGCCTTCAAATGAAAAGCAATATATTGCCAGTCACAGATTACTACGACACACATTCTCTTTTTGTAATTCTCCTTGCACATGCAACCTCATTTGCAAGCCAAAATGTGTGGATAACCAGCAAGTCAAAAAACCAATAAGAACACCATTTAAGCATTACACAAATGTTTCGGAATTTCCATACATTACTGAGATACATGAGAAGAGTATAAAAATAGCCACTGCTTCTAACAAAGAGGTTTCTTAGAAACATGGAAGCCCAAACATGCACATTAAGTTCCCACACTCATGGGACCTGTACTTTAAATGGTTCCCAACTTTAGCAGCACCTGCGGACTTACAGTCCAGAGCATCAGCGATTTCCAGTGGCAGAAATCTGTCTGCATTGCATACAAAGTGAAGAGGCTGGTCTATGTTGCCTAGCTGAAGAATATGTACATACAAGCACACACAAAATCAAATGCCCATTATCAAAACACACAAAAGCACTCTTGCTATACTACCAGCAGTTCTCTGCAATACAAGCTTTCTATGGCCAGGCAGATGAAAAATAGACAAAAACTTGGCTCTGAATTAAACAAATTGATTCCCTCGTTTAGTCATTCAAGCAAAATAATTTATTGAAGCCAAAGCAGCAAGCAGACTCAAGGCTAGGATGTCATACAAGCCATATATTAACACAGCCAGAGTGAAATCTCCTCCTCCCCTCCAAGCTCTACACTACTTTCTTAAATAGCTCACAATAAAGCCCCAACCTAATTAAAAACAGCTTCCTCTGCAACAGCGGCCTTGATTTCACTTATTTACACATTAACTGCAGCCTCCGTTTGGCCAATCCAGTCTATTCCCTGTACTACGCGGGGCCTTTTATCTGCCCCGGACAGCATTTTCTCCAGCAGATGAAGTAGATGCCGATTGATTTGCTGTCGAGCATGGTAAATTAATAGCAACAAATTGCTGAGGGCCCCATCTCACTGCACCACCATGCTTCGGCAGTTTTGCTTTATTTGCTCCATGATGGGCAGCAGTCAGGCCTCTTCAAGTCAATTTCTTCTTAACAACCTGCAATACTTTTCAATGGTGAAAATAGAGCTGTTCCTTGTAAGTCAGAAATCAATATCCTATTGCCCTTAGAAAATGCTAAACAAGCAGTATTGGCAATCCACTTGGTACCAGAGGGTATCAGATATAATGCAAATCCATACTGCTTCCCTCCTTGTAGTTATTACAGTTTGCTAAAAGGTTCCTAATGCCATTTATCATCATTTACCATCAACTGCTGCAGCTACGATTATGATATGCTATCAGCTGGCCAGAGACCTTTCATTTCTACTCAATTAATATTTTAGCAGCACTCAAATGGTTGTTGCCTAAGACTCGTAATAAAATTTACATGGATTGAAGGGAAATGACCGGGGGGAGGGGGGGGATGCTGTGCTGATTTTTTTTAAAAAAATCATGCCATTCATTTTCTAGCCTTAATGTCTGAACTTCCCAAAATACACAGTGGAAAAGGAAAGCAGTTTCTTTGAGATTCTTCCAATTACAAGGGCTTAACAGAAAAACAAAGCCCTGCTGTACTCTCAAGCCATTTTAAAAAAAAGATATTTTCCTCCTAACTTCCTACTGGTCTTATTCACAAAACTCTGTTTTCTGCAACCAAGTGCCAATTCTTCTTTGGCAAGGAAATCACAATTATCAAATGAACAGAGCTGAAATTTCTACTTGACCATTATGCTATATAATAAAGCAATTCAAAGAACAAAAATTATAATACTATCAGAAAACAGAATTTATCGCACTCACATGATCTTGACTATAGATATGAATACTATTCATCTTTGTTAAAAAAAACAAAAAACCAAGATATTCAGGACACTGTTATACCCCAATCATAAATATGCAAAAGCATGGCCCACGAAGTTAAAAAAAATTACACCCTAGCAAATAAAAATCAGAATTACAGCCTGATTAACAACTTCACATACAAGACAGCATGGAAGAATCTTGTTTTCTGTATTCCAAACTAAAATCACGATCAGGTTTTCATCTGGCATCTTCCCCAACAGATCCATCATATCCAATTGGTCTTCACAGAAATTGCCAAAAGCATAAAAGTTTAGGTATTAATGCCTCACACCAAGGTTGTTTAGAAAGAATACACCAAAATAATTCGGAGAACTAATTCTATCAGTCTAATGCTATTTACTCAGTTACCAAAATCTAAATTAATTATGTTCTCAAACATAATTGTTAAAAATTGGCAACATTATGCAGGCTTAATTAAGATTAAATCCAATTTACTAAATGTACTTTAATTGGTACTAATTACATTAGCTTTCCTTTCAGAATGACAAATTCCCCATAGGTTTCACTTTAATAGTCTTCTATCAAAATCAACACAGGATGACTAACGATCAGCCTTGTGAAGGGGGGGAGGGGAAACAGAAACCACACCACATCCTCTTCACCCTCCATGGACCTGAACCCACCCTCAAGGCACGCATTCACGCACACACCACTCTCTGCATTTATCCTTTTATCAATTTGCTAAATCACAGAGTCATGACTCCATCACAGCCATCATCTTCTGTTCCAATGAAACATTTTTCTAAAAATAAATATTCAGTGGCTGGGAGCAGCCAAGAAGAACAGACACGTTAACAGAAAAATACACAAAGGTTTCAAATATCAGGGCCACCAATTACTAGGGTACTTCCAAGGACTCTAGGGAGCCCTACATTTGAACCCTCTGAGATACAAATCTAATAAGCGAATAAGCCTAACCTGATCTTGAGAACTAGGCCCAATTATGCCGCAGGGCAACTTTGCTGCATTATTGCCTGCTTTCCATTACAAGGGCAACCAGCGACTACATCTGGAAAAAGAAACTAAGAGGAACCAAGGCTGTCTGCCTAGGAAAACAAATAAAGACAGATAGGTCTCTTGTGCTCAGGAGGGGGGGCATAGGGGGCAGGGAGAAAATAAATGTAATAAGTAGGTGGTTCGCAGAGCTGCCTCTATTCCATAATGCGATAAACTGCCCTCAGGATTTTTAGATGATATAATACGAGAACAAAACCCATAAATAACCCAAAAAGGTAGATAGCTCAGACTCACTGGGTAGAGGGGTGGGGAGGGAGAGACTGAAGGATTAAAGGTGGAGGGTCTGAAGGGCTTTTTTTCCCCATTAGAAGTATATGGGCACATCTAGGAAAGGGCAGCCTTCAGAATTTCCACAATGTCAGATGGGGAACATTCTGAACAGGATGTTGCAGTCTCTGAGCTGGAAGGGAGAAAGGCTATGATGCTCATTACCAAGCCCACATATTACACGTAGGAGAGAGATGAAAAGATGAGATTCTGAGAATGATGTGCTACAAACATGTTTCTCTGTTGTATTTCATTAGAGGCATTGCAGGCGATAAAATAGTAAGAAATACTTTATACCAGTGCAGTGTCTACATTACAAGTGAAAAAAGAAATGATAGTAATGGGGAAACCTACATTCTTCTCCCCCTAAAAAGAACCCCGCCAGGTATATATATTTATTTATTTGTATTTACAGATTAGTTATGAAACAATTGGCTGATAGTCTCCTGTAGGTATTTATAGCTATGTAGTAACTTAATTTATTACAATTTCTGGTTACAAAAATCATTTACATATATACTATGTTAACATTATACAATAAACTCTAATAGTTAAACCACTCGGCTATTACTAATTCAGCAGTTTCTTTCTGACTTTAAAGGCCTTGCTAGAAAAGCCCACACACACACAAACATATGCATTTGTTTTCAATTAGTTTTAGACCTCACTTGTCAAATTATGTCCTATGAATACTCATCACTATCAAAATGTCAAAAATACAGCCATTCCTATTCCATTAAAATATGAATTTTAGGACAGAAACTTTAGGAAATACACTGGTATTACGCCCACTGTAGTATGTTTCCAATTGTGACTAGTGTCTTGAAGTACAGACAGAAGAACAAGCAAGACAACTATAAAATCAAAATCAAGACCCAGAAGTCAAACATTCTCAAGTATCAACCTCAACTCTTGTCACAAACAAGCATCATGCTTTTCCTCAACATACTGAGCAACTTTATCTCATGTGCTTTCTTAAACAAATAAATATTATTCAGTGAATATATCACAATATCTAACCAGAAAGCAAGTCAGATTTCTGGTTCCCTACTTGGAAAGGTTTACAGCAAATCAACAAGAAAAAAAGTCCAATTGACTGCATCACGCTTTAACCCACTAATCTTGGCCTAATTGCAGGAGTCTACAGCACAGGGCGAAACCTCAGTATGAGCTCATTTTCTGTGGAGAATGTTTGGAACTAAGGTACACGATTTCATGATGAGGCCCAACTAAATATCCTCAGGGGTCCGCTACATCATTTTGCACCAATTTTCTTTTGTCAATCTACACACCCCAGTATGGCCTCCTGCTTTCAAAACATTTGACTAAAGGAAGACAACAGTCCTGTAACCATATACTAACCTCAGAACCATTTCTCTCAATTTATTTTGCTTTATAGAGTAGCAATTTACAACGAACAAATTTAACCTACAAGCCTAATTTTGTGATCAATCTGCAACAACAGGATTATTTGGAAGCCAAAATAATTCATGTATCTGTTACAGGATCCCATTGTTTCTCTCAATCAAGGAGAGGCTCACATAAAAATTAGGAACAACTACACCAGTTTACACAAGCCCGCACAACATAAAGATCAGATTTAAACTCCCCTCCCCAAAAAACAATTTTACCTATTTTACTACACTGTGACAATGCTAAATTGATTAGGTGATAAGAAGGAAATTAATTGTAATATTATACATAAAAGACAAAATTCTTTGCCTACCTGTTTATGCATCTCTATATTCAACCCATAGGACATTTCATAATACTAAGAAAAAAGGAAAATGGACTTATTTCACACAAATGCATATAATTAAACATACAGTATATATTTCAGTCTTGCCAAATATCACATACTGATTTTTTTCAACTGTGGTTAATACTGGGTTGTGTAAAGCACCACACAAAGAAACACATGTATGCGTACTAACAAAAAAAATAGTTATTAGAGAACAGATGAGTGCAAGTATAACAGATTTTTGTTTCTTCCATAGCATCAAATGAAAATTCTAAAAATGTCAGAAGAGCAAGAAAGCAGAGTCATTAACAACGGGGAAAAAACTTTCAAAATTTTTAAATTAAACACAAAATGACTTCAATTAAATTTATTGTTTTGTGAGAAATAAACCAGCACAGCAATTCAGATTCAAAACAAATAGTCCCCTTTTAAAAAAAAACAACCCTCCAATTTCCCTGTATTGCAGCATAGCACAATTTTGCAAGTTAGCATCATTTGTGTTAGGCACATTAGATATGTGAAGGCCAGAATATAAGCTTTGATGGATAGTTTGCGCTTTGGCTAGAAGGCAGCATATCTCAAGGTTATTGTCCTCCTTACAACTGAGTCACTCCATCACATAAAGAAAGCAATTATTTCCTCACATCAGCACAGAGGAGCAGACAGAAAAAAGCTCTTTGGGTGTCATCATAATCCATCAGAAAATTAGATATTTAAAGACTTCATCGTATGCCGATTGCTGCTGAAGACAGATCAGAGATAAGGGGGAGGAAATCCTTCCTATGACTCTGGTCACCAATCTCCTCAATTAAACATGGAAGCCTTTAACTGGTAGCTCATCAACAATATAAGCAACAGGTCTGAGAAGTAAGATCCACGCTGGAAGTACTGACTCCGTCTCAAAATGTAAATTTATTTCTTGAAAATTTAGATGCATTCCACAAGCTGAGGAGGCGCAGGAGGAAAAAAAGATATGAAAACCTGCAAGCCAATACATAAACCTAGACATGCCTTAGACAGGCTAACAATTTTTCATCAATACATCAAAAGGAGTGGGGGTGAGGAATTCTACAGGCTGTGAACTTGCGAGGACCGATCTGCCAGGACCTCCTGCCATACAGGAGGCATAGGGTGCTGTGCTAACATCTATTCCTTTCAACAAAGGCTTGGGCATGAGCAGCTCCTGCTGGATTGTGCCATGAAAGGAAAACATCAAGTCAGAGTTCGCAAGCGGGTGAAAAGCTCTCATATCCCAGGTTTCATAATGCAACCTCCATAATAGTAGTCTCTCTCACACAAACTAGCTAGCCACTGCCAACAACCTGAGCATTTTTCTTCTTTTTGTGTAAACCACACTCATCAAATACACATTTTGAATTGGTGAAGCTACTTTCTTACCATGACATAATGCCGCTGCATCTCTGTCTTTTCACTGGCCAGTTTTTCACACTCCAGCTTTAAACTGTGCAAAGGGGAGGAAAAAGGGTCCAACATCCATGAGTACACAGAAGACACCTTTTATTACACAAACTGCAACATATCAATACAAAGTCATTCAAGTTGTTAGAGGGTCTCCATATTTCCTTTTTAAAAGTCATAAAGATTTGCTATATCAGTGCAGGAGCAAATACATCTCACTTGGACAAGAGAGAGTTTTGGTTTTTTTTAAAGGGAAAAGCTAACAGAAACCGGTTGTTCAGAGACTTGACTATTTTCAAGCACAAAATCACCTGCTGTTGTCGAATTCTTTTTTTCAAAAAGCCACTATTAAGTTGGTTTTATATGGGTCATCTTGCTCACACTTCAACGAACAATATAACTTGGAGCAACCACTCAAAGGCAGAAAGGGTTGAAAGGTTGCAGGTTTTCAAAGAAAGTAGCACAACAGCATCTACAAGAGACATCTTGTGAGCAATAAAGCTCCCTCTGCCCTCTTTTTTTCCACCCCCTTTTAAAAGCCAAACCAACAATCTTGAAAGAGGTTGTTTTCCAAGCAGAGGAAAAGTACTTCTACCCTAAGGACAATGAGTGAACACTCCAAAGTATAATCCCATTTATCCACACCTGAAATTGTAATGCAAGATCTGAAGGGGAGGGCAAAACAGATGCCGTCCCTAAACTACACCAACAGAAGAGGAATTGAAGACAATCCAGTCTCTACATCCCAAAAGTTGAATGGGGAAAAATCTTTATCCAGCAAGTCCCCAAACCACCAATTTCTTAAGGCTTCTTTTATTCCTGATCCATTCTCCCAGGGCAAGCTCTTTCATTTGTGTTTTGATCACCAAGCTACCCTGACTAAGCTGCTAAAGAACAATTTCCTCCACCTGGACTAAATCAGAAAGAGGGCTGCTCCTCCCCTTTTGGAGTAGCTCTAAAGTGGTTTTGAACATATGCAATGAGATGTTTAAAAGCACACTCACAATATTTTGAAATCTCCTTCAGTCAAGTGGTTCCAGCTCCAGCTTGGGGCAAAGAGAAGGAGGGTTCTATCCAGGACTACAACCTGGGAGTGGATGTTCCTGTTTTGTTTGCTTTATTGCCTTCTTTTCATCTTGGTATGATTCCTCCCCTCCCCCCCACAAGAAAAGAACACATCTATGCCTGGGGGGAGGGGATAACAAAAGATAAGCAAACAGGGGGATCAGGGAAAGTAAACAGCATTACCTGTGGTACTGAGCCTGTAAAAACTGAAACTCCTCCTTAATCCGATCACAGGATTCAGAAATGGTGAATTTGAAGGGTTGAGCAGGCTGATGCGGTGCCTAGAAGTGGTCAGCAGAATGAAATGTTTTAATTACTCCCCATCTCTGCCAGCCCATTGGTGCACACAACACAAGCAAACATTTCTGGCGAGGTCATCGATATATCATTAATGAAAAGAGCTATTCAAACTCACTTTGCATGTTCCTGGTGCACACACTCTCACACACAGGCATATGCGCGCACACCAAGTGTTGTTTTCTCTCTCTTTCAGTCTTGGGAGTCCCTTTCTTGCCTTACAACATAAGCACAAAGTCTGGTCTTCCCCAGACCTCTAAGCCTCTAATTGAGGGAGAAAACAAAGCTACTTCGACCCAGCTGACCAAACGCGGTAACCGAGGCTTAGGGAAGGGAGAAAAAACCGCCGCTACCCTCAGGAACTGGGGCGTGGGGGGGACGGGATAGAAAAGGGGCGCGGGGGGGGGGAGAGGAAATCACATAGGGTGAAGCTGAACAGCGAAAGCTCTTGGAAAGAAAAAGGGATAAGATCAAGAACCCTCGACACACGGTCTGGCTGTTTGATTTCCCTTTTGGATCTTTCAAAGGTTAGCAAGACGGGAAGTACTCCGAATGTACTCCTCCGATCGCAAAGCCTGGAAAGCCAAAGACAACAATAAGAAAATGGCTACAACTCAATTGTTTCATCCAACTCTCCCTCCCGCCTCCTCTTCTCACCCCTCCCTCCCTTTCCCCTCATTTGCCTTCTTAAAGCGTGAGGCAAAGCGGGGTGGGAGAGAGAGATTTGTCTTTCTTCTTGTTGATCATCCCTCGTCTACCCTCGTCCGCTCCCCCCCCCCGCACAGTTCCGCCCCTCCTATTTTGTAAACAAGACTTTCGGGAGAAGAAAAAGAGCGGGGGGGGGGGGGGCGGGAGCCGTCAAGCTCTAGCCCACATACAAGTCTCGCCCCCCCTTCCCCCCCCCCCCCGCGCGCTGCCCTTTACCCCAGCTCGCCGCTACTCACCGGGTGTCTGCTTTGAGGGTACATCTTGCTCAGGTCGCGAATCATCCAAGCCGATTTAGTGGGTGCTCTGGGCCAGAAGAAAAACTCGGCTCATTGATTTTAATAGCAACAATGCCGTGGAGGAGGAGGAGGACGGGGCTGCCCGCCGCTCGTGCTTCGAGGAGCGTCTTCGGCTCTCCCCGTATTCTCCCACCCCTGGAGCCGAGCGAGGACACAAGGGGAAAAAACGCTCGGCGGCGGCTGTGTCCCCGGCAGAAGGGGACCGCTGCAACATTCCACAAGGGCTGTCACTGACCGACGAACATCGTCGCGGGAGAGACCGCAGCCAGTTCCCACCGCTCCGGCGCTCCCACGACCAGGGCCCTACCAAGCCGAAGGGCCAGCTGGCTCGACGTTCCAAAGCGGCTCGGCCTCGTATCCGAGAGCTCGGCAGGTCCTTGTTCCACTGTCCCAGCGATCGGAAGGACTTCTCGTTCACGGTTCCCTCTCCGGTGGTCCGAGAGGGGCTCCGCTTTCACCGCGACTGGCCCTCCTCCCGCTTCTTCGGATAGCGAGCAAAGGAAAGGAAAACTCCGTTCATACCAAATACGCGCCTCACCCGTACAGATGTCTCTCTGGCAGCCGACTCTTCCGTTTGAAAACTTTTATTGATCTTAGTTGTTGGCCCTTCACAACAAGCGAGAGAGAAATCCTTTTTCTTAATAGAACTCCCGAGATGAAGAATGTCGCTGTTACTCCCGTTTTCCCCCCAAGTGCTTATTTGCGTCTTCAAAGGTTTAAACGCAATAACCTTTTGTTGCGTGTTTTTTTCCTTTTTCCCTTCTAAATGGCTCTTGATCCCTCCCCTTAAAAATATCTTTTAAAAAGAAGAAACACGGTCTTGATTGATTGACTTGTTTATTTTGCCTTTTTTTCTCCTCTCCTTTTCCTTTCAAACTCTTGCAAATAGCAACACAGAACAATATAACACGAAACCGCAGCAGCACAAGAACCCACCTCTCTGAACAGCTCTAACAACACGCTCTGGCGAGGTGACTCCTTTGACCAAATTTAGCAGCAGCAAATCATTAACATTCTGATACATATTCACAACATTCGGAGGACAAGGCCACGGGGCATCCTGGGATACGTAGTCCTTAATCGGCGATATTCTCGGTGTCTGTATTGTACAATATAACTAAATAAACTACCACTCCCATCAGGTTGCGCGAGGCCTCTTTAGCCTCCTGTCTTCCCCCCCCCCCAACCGCTCCTCCCATGGAGGTTGTCGTCAACGACCAATCAGCATCGGGCACTCATTAATCGCCGTTCTGTATTAATGCCCATCATTTCGCCGCTGACAAATGGGCTTACGGGTCTGAGGTGGGGGTGGCTCTGCTCTGATTCCCCCACGTGGGGAGCAGACGTAGCTGCAGTTGTCAGCCAATCAGAAACGGCTATTTGAAGGGACCCTCCCCCAACACTTTCTTCTTTGCTCTGCCTGAGGTGGAGCTTTGAGATTGCTGACGTTCGATTGCGCCGGCGTTCGAACAGGGGAAACATTTGTTCAGCTGTCAATCAAAGTAACGTGGGGTGGTTGCTGCCGCTGCTACTGCTGCTGGCTCTTGTACGCTGGGTGGTGGCACAACAAGGGAGGTGTGTGGAGGGAGCGGGGAAGGAGAGGGGATCCATTGAACTCCCTGGGTCCCACCCCCATCCAGTGCCACTCACCGCCGCTGTATCACCCACACCAGGAGGAATGCGGACTAATTAGGGGCGAATGTCTCCTTAAAGAGACAAGCTCGGCCTTGTGTAACGTGCCGAAACCCCTGTTGAGACAAGAGAGGGAAGATCACGCTGATCCCACTTCTTTCAGTTCACATCAATTTTACGCGCCACTGGAGCTGGCATAATTTTCATGTGAACGGGACTGAATCGCTGCATAGAGCGAGAGAGAGGGACATGAAAGCCCAGGGAAGGGAGTGCAGGGAGGGAGATTGGGATCTTTTCATTTTCTTCCATTTAGGGAGATGTCAGGATTTCCCTCGGTATAAAAGGCTTGCTGTTAATTGGGCACAAAGACGCCTGGCACTGAAAGGGAGAGACGGCAGAAGGAAATGAAGGCTGTTCAAACCAATAATTTAGTCGGATATCATTTACTCAGCGCCAGTGACCTCGGTCCAGAGAGGGGGCGGGCTAGCCGGATGGGAGGGGGGGCTACCTAGACGGCGCGGATTGAGGACTTCACTCGGATGCCAAGGAGATTTTACTCTGAGGTTAATTGGGAAATCGTAGCAGATGCAAATGTTTCGCCCGCTCCACCAATGTGTAGGCTCCTTATTTCAAAATCGGAGGGGAGGGGTTACAAGGATCGGCTTCACATTTTAACGCTCAATCTGACAAGCAGAAGGGTGGGGAGGGACTGGAGAAGGAGATGTACAAAAGGGAAAGACAGAATGCCTATTGGGAACAAAGGAAGCCACCTGAAGGCACATTGGATATAATTGGACCCAGGAATGCCAAATGACTTGAATGGGCTCCGCTGAAATACATAGGTGGTGGAAACTGCAGTCATGTTGCAGCCTACATATGGCAACATTGTAAAGGTTTCAAGAGACGTTTAGAGGTGATTTGCCATTGTCTGCTTCTGCATAGCAACCCTGAACCTCTTTGGTGGTCTCCCATCCAAATACTAACCAGCCCCAACCCTGCTTGACTTCTGAGGTTTGACAAGATCTTGATAGCCTGGGCCATTGCTACAGGATGGAAAAGTTGCAGTGAAAATGTGGAAGGGATTTAGAAAAATCTGTTCTGGGACTGGAAATGACAGTCCCTGGGAATGGCATAGATGTTCTGGGACTGAAAAGACAGCCACCAAAATGGTATGACAGGCCCTGGGACTGGAATGCCAGCCCCCAGAGTGGAATAATAGCCCCTTAGGAGTAGCATAAGTGTTCTGGGACTGGAATGACAGCTCCCAGAGTGGAATGACAGTCCCTGGGACAATACTCACTACTCTGGGACTGGAATGCAGTCCCCAGAATGGAATGACAGTCCTTGAGAGTAGAATCAGTGCTCTGAGACTGGAACAACAGCCTTGGAGTGGAATGGAAGTAGAACAACTGAGGGTTTGTTTTTTTTACAGGAATGACAGACCATTGAGTGGAATAACAGTCCAAGAGCACTGATACCATTCCCCTGAACCATCATTCTGAGGGCTGTCATTACAGTCCCACAGCAGTGTATCTGGTCCCAGGGACAGTCATTCCAGGGGTGTTATTCCAGTCACAGAACACTTACAGTCCCAGGGGGCTTTCATTTCAGTCACAGATCCCAAGGTATGTCATCCCACTATATCACAGAACTCTTCTGTTTGTTGCAGAACATTTATGTCCCAGGGATCATCATTCCAGTCCGAGGACTGTTATTCCAGTTCCAGAGCACTGATTCCAGTCCCATGGACCACCATTCCACTCTGGGGGCTCTCATTCCATTCACAGAGCAGTGTATCTTGTCCCAAGGATCACTATATCCCTCTGAGGGCTTTTAGTCCAGTTCCAGAGCAGTTCATCTGGTCACTCCAATCAGGGTAGTTGTTATTCCATTTGCAGAGCAGTATATTCCAGTCCAGTATGCAGTGGCTCAAGTGGTTAAGACACTGAAGTGCAGACCAGAAGGTTGGTAGTTTAGCAGTTTGAGACCCGAGTGCTGCATGACTGAGGGAGCTCCTGTCTCTGGCCCAGCTCCTGCCAGCCTAGCAGTTCGAAAGCAAGAAATTGCAAGTTGATAAATAGGTACTGCTTCGGTGGGAAGGTAACAGCATTCCGTGCACCTCAGCATCTAGTCATGTGGGCCACATGACCACGGAAACATCTTCGGACTGCTCTTCAGCTTGGAAACAAAGATGAGTATCACATCCATAGAGTCATATTCAACTGGCTTTTGAGCAAGGGAAACCTTTACCTATATTTTGTCTCAGTGGCCATCATTCCACTTTGAAGGTTTCATTCCAGGTCCAGAACAGTTTATCTGGTCCCAAGAACCATCATTCCACTCTGGAATGGAATGGAGCAGTCCCAAGTAGTGTACCTTGTCCCAAGGACCATCATTCTATTCAGGAGGCTGTCATTCCAGTCCCAGAGCAGGATTCTCAAAATCCATTTCTGTTTTTGTTTTTTGCAGTTTTTGTGTGCTGTAATATATTTTAGTACAGCCAATGGAAGAAAATTGGCATTCCTGGATCCCATTATATACAGTGGACCTTAGGGCATTTCCCATTATTCTCAGTGTGCATTAGTGATGGGCACAAACCAGCTCACAAACTAAAGTTCATCACACATTTTTGCCAGTTCGTGTTTGCGAAGCGATGTTCATGGAAGAGCGCCCAGCATGAACACTTCACAAACTTTGGTGCTGTTTGTGACAGTTTGTGAATAGATACATTTGCTAGACAGACTGCCTCTATTCAATAAAACTGTTTACAAAACTCAAAGGGGAGCAAAATTCTCCAGCCTTGGAAACACCAATAGGAGCCCTCCAAAGCTTAACAGGCACTGCTAGCTACCAATAACGTTCCCATTCTGCTCTGTGGGATCAGAATGCTACAAGAGGCGGACCCACGATACTTGGGGGGGGGGGCATATTCCCTACAGCTCCTGGCCTGCAGAAGCAGGAGGAGCTCCACAGGAGGAGGAAGCGGCAGTAGATAAGCCTTCTCCCTCCTCCCCCCCACCCGGCACCAGCGAGACTGAGTGGCTCACAGCCGCCGGCCCACCGAGCTGCCTCCCACCCCCTCCCCCATTCAACTGGCGGTGGCGAGGCCCAAGGCATGCCAAGCCATTTCCCACCCCCTCCCCAACAGCCGCCAAAGCATTCTCTGTGCATGCGCAGGGAACGTTTTTCTTTTGGGGGCATTTAAATATCCCCCCAAAAGTTTTTTTAAACTTTTAGGATTTTTCTGCACACATCCCTGGTGTGCAGAAAACTCTCCCTGCCCCCCAAGTGCCCCCCCATGCGGATTTAGATATCCGCATGGAGGGGGCCACTTGGCTATTAGATATATAGATATATGTGCTCAGTTCAACTCTGCAAACTCTTTTATCTCGGCTATTCACAGTTACACAGAAAGGCAGGGAACTTCTTAAAAGCAAACTAGCAGAGCAGATTCCCTTGTGATTGGGATTTTGGTGTTAGGTGGACTCGGGGCTCTCAGCCACCCTGTTTCTCTACTCACTCCAAGAGGAGGGGCTTAGCTAGCGGGTTCCTCTGCCATGGGTGGTGTGACATCAAGACAGGACACCCTCCCAAAACTCATTCTCATGGGTATGCCAACAGTGCCATCCAGAAGGGCTACATGGAGGGCCCAGGAAGCAGTCACTCACCTCATCAGTAAGATGATTGCTACGGATGGCCAACTCTTCTCCTTCGTGGAGGACATAGCCTTTCACCGGCTGCTGCAACACCTGGCTCCCTGGTACTCCATCCCCTCGTGGAGGATCATAAGTCAATGAGTCTTGCCCACCATGCACTGCTCCACATTGGTGATGGTCAAGGCTGAGCTCTACAGAGGTCGGTGCAAAACCGTGCACTTTATGGCAGACCTCTGAAGCAGCCAGCAGCATGGCTACCTCTCCCTCACCACCCAGTGGTGGCAACAAGAGGACCCGTCTGAACGGAATGTTAGACAACTAAGTGGAGAACCACAGCCCACATATACAACATACAGATGACAACAAAGCTGTGTAGAAATGCTAAAGAAGTTTAGCATCCGATAACGATTACGTGACAAGACTTTGGAATCAAAACAAGACACCATTCTGGAAAATCTCATCATCTCATCATTATCAGACTTTTTTCATATTCTTAAGACTTATTAATGTTACGGTTAAATTTCCTTTTGCACTTTGTATAAGCTTCTTTAGCATTTCTACAGAGCATTGTTGTCATCTGTATGTTGAATGGAATGTTAGGACATGGCCCAGGACCCAGGAGGGGACAGTCCTGCCACTAGGCTACAGAGTGGTTATGCTCCATGTGCAGGGGATGGATGCAGACCACACGGCGCAAAGCATTACTGCCATGACACAGAATAGCCTGAGGGAGGGAATGGGCAGTGGCCACATCCATGGCTACATGGTCACAGACACCAGCACCAACATGTTGGCAGTGGTGAAGATTGTGCGCCTAAGGGTCACTGTCTGCCTGGTGCACATGCTTCACCTGGTGGCGAAGGATACCCTGGGGCTGGCAAGCACTGTCAGGGCCACCTGGGATGCTTGCACCCTTGAGATGCGGGTCTTGCTGGAGATCTGTCAGTACCTGGCCATCCATTTCTTGTGCAGCATCAAGTCTGCCCATCAGCTGTCCAAGAGGCAGAGGGAGGGGGATTAGCCTGAACACTTACCCACCCACTGGACTTACCCACCTGCTGGAACTCCACCTATGCCAAGATTGTGCATTTGGTGGAGCAGAAGAGTGGATCCTCTGTGCAGGATGTCATCTCCTCCATGACCATCCTGCATGGGTAAGAGGAGCTCAGCATCAGCTCCAACAACTGCCTAACCCTCTCTCAAATGGTGTGTGTCCACAAGCCCTTCCAGGACACCACCAACATGCTCTGCACCCATATGGCCAGCCTGGGGCAAGTCATCCAACTGATCTGAGAGCCAGACTGGGTGATGCAGCTGGGGCCTGAGGCTGAGGGTGGACATCACCACCATGTTGCCTCCTCTCTGCAAGGAATGGGAGTACAGGTTGACCTGTATGTGTTACCCCTAGATAAAAGGCAGCGTGTGCAATGGAAGCATGAGATCTGCAAAGAAGTGTGAAGGCTACGGGCCAGCAGATGTGGCTAGAGGGAGCAGTGGGTGGAAGAGGCTGTGGCTGGGGGGGAGAGAAGGAGCCGCAGCCCAGCACCTCAGCCTCAAAGAGCCCAACCAGGGAAAAGCCTCAGTACTGGTTGCAGTGGTGAACCGGGAGGTCAGTGGTGGCAGCGACACCAGATGTGTGATGGTGGAGGATTCAGCAAAGGTGAGGTGATGGTGAGGGAGTTGATCCCCTAGAGTACTGGTCATGCAAGGCTGTCATCTGGCCTGACCTCTCTTGTGTGGTCATGAGTCACTTCTCCTGCCCTCCCACCAGGGTCCAGAATGAGTGGGTGTTCTCCCACCTGGGAGACATTCTCAGTCCACACTCCACTCACCTGGTCCTGGGTGGTGGATGAGCTGGCCTTTCTCAAGGTTAACTTCCCCCTGCTGGGCTACCCCTCTCTGGACCTCACAGGGTAAGATCCAAGCCTCCTGTTGTTCCCCTGCATGTCTCCCCTTCTCTCCTTCTCTCTGAGAGATCTGATATGCAGCCTGCTGGTTGCACCCTTAGCATTTGGGTGGGAGGATGGGCACCTGTGCCAGATGGGGGTGGGCTCCCTCACCCAACACCTATCTTCTGAAACAACATTTCCCTCATAACACAATGTCTACCTAATGATCACATGAGAGCCAGTTTGGTGTAGTGGTTAAGTGCACGGACTCTAATCTGGGAGAACCGGGTTTGATTCCCCACTCCTCCACTTGCACCTGCTGGATGATCTTGGGCATGTCATAGCTCTGTAACTGCTGTTCTCTCAAGGACAGATCTGGAAAGAGCTCTCTCAGCCCCACCTACCTCAAAGGGTGTCTGTTGTGGGGAGGGGAAGGGAAAGGCGTTTGTAAGCCACTCTGAGACTCTAAATGAGTGAAGGGCGGGGTATAAATCCAATCTCTTCTCCTCTTCTAAATGGAAAGCCCCTGTCCAAACTCTGGGAATGGCTGCCTTTCTGTTCTTCAGAACCTGCTTTTGGAGACTTGGGAGGGGGGGGGGGTCTGCAAGCTTAAGTGCTTGCCTTGCTTCCAGTGTCTGGCGGGGGTGGTGGTGTCTGCCCAGGTGAAGTTTCCCTGTAAGTTTGGTGTCACTGGCTTATGCCTGAGTCGTTCCATAGACTCCTGGAACAGCAGCTGTCATTTCCAGAGAGAGCACTGGGAAGACCTTTGGTGGGGACCCCAGAAATGTAATCTGCTTCCAACTTGGTCATCATACTTGAAGGGCAGGTATAGGAGAGTCAACCAGAGATCCCCTGCAGGTTTGGAGTCTCTAGCACATCAGGGATGTTCTACCACATTACAAACTTCACGAACTGAATCAGTGCAAAAAAGGTCATGATGGCCCATGGTTCTTGAACCATGCACACCACAAACTGAACCATGTTATACAGTCCCTAGAGAAGGAGTCTGGGCTAGTTTCTGAAGCTTTCTTGATTTCATTTTCTCGGTAACAATAGGTTTTACACACAGCCAGGGGTCCTTTCGTAAAAAAAGAGGTGCAGGAGCTCATTAGCATAACTCATTTGCATATGCCACACCCCCTGACGTCACCGGAATGACGTCATGGGCAGTTTGTCAGAAGGCCAGACGGGAGGGAGGGAGGGGGAAGGAAAGAAGGAAAGGAACAGGAAGGAAGGTAGGTAGGTGGGGGAGAGAAAAGAAAGAAAGAAAAAAAAGGGAGGGGGGAAGGAAGAAAGAAAGGAAGGAAGGAGGGAGGAAGAAAGGGGAAGGAAGAAAGAAAGGAACAGTAAGGTAGGTAGGTAGTTGGGAGAGAGAGAAAAGAAAGGAAGGAAGGAAGGGGGGAAGGAAGGAACAGGTAGGTAGGTGGGGAGAGAGGGAAGGAAGGGAGGGGCGCTTCTCCCCACACTGGGGCTGGCTTTCCCTCCCCCCCCCTTGCTTGGGCCTGAGTGGTGTTAAGCCACTCAGGCCCGGCTTCTCCCTCCCTTGGGCCCAGGAAACTGTTGAGTGGGGGAGGGAGGGGGGGGTTCTGGGGGTGACTGGGGAGAGTTTTTTTCCTGGGGCCGGCGGCCAGCCGCAGCCCCACGGAAGGTGACTGGGGGTGGGACGGGGCTCGTTTGCGGGGCCGGCGGCCAGCCACGGCCCCGCGGAAGG
The DNA here is from genome assembly GCA_029233225.1 of Lepidodactylus listeri. Classification (NCBI taxonomy): domain Eukaryota; kingdom Metazoa; phylum Chordata; class Lepidosauria; order Squamata; family Gekkonidae; genus Lepidodactylus; species Lepidodactylus listeri. The sequence continues at coordinate 92,772,185 of JARCFY010000004.1, forward strand.
TGGCTGGGGGCGGGACGGGGCTCGCTCGCGGGGCCGGCGGCCGGCCGCGGCCCCGCGGAAGGTGGCTGGGGGCGGGACGGGGCTCGCTCGCGGGGCCGGCGGCCGGCCGCGGCCCCGCGGAAGGTGGCTGGGGGCGGGACGGGGCTCGCTCGCGGGGCCGGCGGCCGGCCGCGGCCCCGCGGAAGGTGGCTGGGGGCGGGACGGGGCTCGCTCGCGGGGCCGGCGGCCTGCCGCGGCCCCGCGGAAGGTGGCAGGGGGCGGGACGGGGCTCGCTCGCGGGGCCGGCGGCCTGCCGCGGCCCCGCGGAAGGTGGCAGGGGGCGGGACGGGGCTCGCTCGCGGGGCCGGCGGCCTGCCGCGGCCCCGCAGAAGGTGACTGGGGGCCGGACGGGGCTCGTTCGCGGGGCCGGCGGCCAGCCGCGGCCCTGCGGAAGGTGGCTGGGGGCAAGACGGGGCTCCTTTGCGGGGGGCCCTGGCCCCTTCTCTCCCGGAGCATCGCTCCGGCTCGCTCCGGCCCCAACGGAGCCCTGCACACAGCCACAAATAATCCAGCCATGCAAAGACTGTATCTTGCACACAAAGATGTGTAGCAAAGTTCCACTGGTATAAACCCTCAGCCCACATGTGGAACAGTCTAGGTTTGAATCTAATGTTAGGGGACCACAAGTAGTTAGGCTGCCAAAGGCACCTGCTGGACAACCTGTTCTGTGCCTCTATAGATGTTTCCTCAGGAGTAAGTCCTGTTGACCACAACACAACTTCTAAGTAAACTGAACATGCTTGAGCTATTAAGACAGCTCCATAATTTACACCACAGACATGTTTACTATTTTATTTATTTATTATTTATATTTATATCCCGCCTAGCTGGCAAGCTGGTTCAAGGCAGCTAACAACAATTAAAATCATAAAACAATGGTATTCGGTTAAAACAATGTACATTACACTTAAAAATTACAGAGTAAAACAAGCAAAAGATGGCGGCAATTTTGGTCATGCCAAACAATGAAAGCAGTATCCCATAAGTCCCGGCCAGGGGAAGTTCTACCGGCCCATTCTCTCAGTAGCCCATTTCCTCAGTAGCACCTCCTAATCGAAGGCCTGGCAGAAGAGCTCCACTTTGCAGGCCCTGCGGAACTGCAAAAGGTCCCACAGGGCCCTGATGTCTTTTGGGAGCTCATTCCACCAGTGTGGAGCCGCCACTGAGAAGGCCCTGGCTCTGGTGGTCACCAACTTAGCCTCTCTCCGGCCAGGGATGGTCAGGCAATGTTGTGGGCCTGACCGCAGTGCTCTCTAGGGCATATGTGGGGAAAGGCGGTCCCTTGGGTAGGCAGGCCCCTGACCATATAGGGCTTTAAAGGTTAAAACCAGCATCTTGAACCGGATCCAGTACACTATAGGCAGCCAGTGCAGCATCCTCAGCACAGGCCAGATATGGTCTCGTACAGAGAGGCCCATCAGCAGCCTGGCTGCGGCATTCTGCACTAACTGCAGCCTCCAGAGCTGAGACAAGGGCAGCCCCATCTAGAGAGCATTACAGTAGTCTAACCTCAAGGTGGCCATTGTGTGGATCACCATCGCCAGGTCATTGCGTTTGAGGAAGGGAACCAATTGCCTAATCAGTACTGTACTACATGTACATTGGTACCACCCCAGCATTTCCAACAGTTGGTACCTAAAATGTGGGCAATTCATGCATGTACATGTGTCAAAGAGGTCTGATTAGAGCCCTCAGGCACAGATATTTAATGATCTGCATGTGTTTATATCACCCACATTTATCTGTTAACTGCAATAAATGCTGTTGTACTAGTATAACTACTGAGTGCAGTACTGACAGGCACAGCTAGATCAGAGCCAGTCGACAGATGGATTCTGGGCCATAAAGTAATTATGTATGAGCTCCAATAGGGCTTCTAAATATCAGTCAAAGGGTGGCAAAACTCTTAACCATCACTTTGCTCATAAGTAAAAAACAAATATGCTATGGAAACTATATGTGTGTGAGATTCTATATCTATATATCTAATTCTAAACAGTCCCCTCTGCCTGTGGAGACATATTCAAAGAGAGGGCACACTTACCCCAAAAATATTTTTCTACAGACTCAGGGGGCTCCATGAGTCTGCAGAAGAATCCAAAAAGTAAAAAACAAAACTCAGGGAGGATTGAATTCCCCCCAATACCTTTTAAAGTGGCCACTGCAGGGATCTACTCCAGGCCCCACAGCATTGACAGTGAGACATAAACTGACTGATAGCCAGAGAAAGAGAAAGACAGAGAGACATAATGAGTGGAGGAAGAGGGGAGGAAGCAAAAGCAGATCTGGAGCTGGGATTGGGGAGGATCCCTCCTGCAGTATGAATGGCTAAATAGCAGAGGAACAGTCCCTCCCCAAGGCACTGAATCAGTAAGGTGACTGGTGTAAACACTGCAGAAAGATGACATATCAGTACAATCTTCCCTAGTGGAAAGATCTGGGTTTAGATTTATTGATTGCTAAGTATACTCATCAAGAGAGGGAAGGTGGCATGGTATATAGAATTGCCAGCTCTGGATTGGGAAATAGCTGGAGACTCTAGGGGTGGAGCCTGGGGATGGACCTCATCAGGGTATAATGCCATAGAGTCCACCCTCCAAAGCAGCCATTTTCTCCAGGGGAACTGGACTTGGCTGTCAGGAGATCAATTATAATAGTGGAAGATCTGCAGGTTCCACCTGGAGTTTGGCAACCTTTTTGGTATAGCCCAATCTTGTCAGATCTTGGAAGCTAAGCCAGGTTAGTCTTAGAAGGGAGACCACCAAGGAAAACTCTGCAGAGGAAGGCAATGGCAAATCACCTCTGCTTCTCACTTGCCTTGAAAGCCCCTTGCTGGAGTTGCAACTTGACAGTACTTTATACACACAAATATACTCATTGGTTGCATATCTACAAAGTCATCCTCTACTTTCTCCTGGCCTTAAATTCCTAACACAAACCTGGAACGAGAATAAAATCAATCTGAATATTACTAGATTTTTGATTCATTGTTTTCTGACTGCACACATCCCTGACAAACTCCAGAACAAGACTGAATGTTTGAAACTCATGTAGATTGACACAATCTGCTTTTTGTCCTTGTAGGAACTGCAAGAGAGTAGCTCAGTTTCAGAAAGTAATTGTGATTCTTCAAATGTAAAACTATTAAATTTGTTTTGCCGGTTCATAACCCTTGGGAATGATCCACACCTACTCTGATTGGACTGTTTACTGTTCTCACTAGATCTTGATTTCATTAGTTGTCTGCGTAGTAATGTAACACAGTGAAGTTGCTGGATACGCCTCTCTTCTTGTGTTTGAAGCCTTGTATGAATTTCTGCCAGCTGATGATAAAATCTGATGAAGAGGACTCTGGATCACAAAAGTTTGTGCAACAATACATTTCTTCAGCTTTAAGTTGTCCAGGACTCTGCGTAGTTTGTTACATATGGTTATTTCACAAGATAAGCTGGTCTGTGGTAGCCACCTACATGGCATTTCCAAATACTAACCAACAGTCATTAATATTTCATTTTAGATAAGTTCTAATGATATCAATGAATTAGACTAGGCAAGTGCAAAGTAATGCACATTGGAGCATTCAAAAATTAAATATTTTCCTAATATTTAGCACATGCCAGTCACTTGACCATCATAAATTACTTTTCTTGTGCTGGTTCTATAACTGTCTCACTTTGGGGAGCTGCTTTTTCCTATCATTAAATAATCAACACCCACTGACCAAATTCACCCAAGCACATAGGACTAATTTGAACAAGGCCCAGCGTATCTGTTAGAGGGGAGGGTAAGGGGCCAGAATGCCACAATAAAAGACAGCACAGACTGTGAGCAGCAGCCCCAGGGCATCTTGCAAATGCTACGGCCATAGTACATATCTTGATTTGTGCCTCAGAAATCAATAAAACTGTAACAAAAAAAGTGTCCCCAGTTCACTGCATAAGGTATACCTGTTGTCCGTATCCATGTGTCTACGGGCGCACAACAGAATCTGAACAAAGAGAACACTGTAGTGCCTCAGAACTCATGCAGAGTGGATACAAGCTGGCACCTGCACCACACACTGTGGGTTAAAAGTAGGAGCTGTGTTACTGCTGTCTGGGAGCATACGCATCACTAACTAGCACTGGTGATACCTTTTTCTCATCAAGCACACACCCAAATAGTTATTTCTTACTGTAACAAGTACTAGTTAAGCACACCTGTATTATAGGGAAAGTATTATAAATGGAACAGCATTAATAATTCTTATGTTATTACTGTTGCTCTTATGTTATTACTGGTGGCATCTAGGCATTTTTGTCTGGGAAACACACTTATTCAGCATGGCCAGACTTTGTAAGTCTTGTAAAGTCTGGGCATAAAGGCTCCCTTCTTCCTACTGGTACCAATTGTTTTCAACTAGAAAGTTATCCATCTGAATCCCATTTCAGCTTTTGGAGGGGCAAAAAGGCTTACCTTTTCAGTCACTGGGAGAATTTTTCTAATGGCTCCAAACCCACATTTATCTGTAAAACAGCAAAGTCAATATGAGAGTGAAACACTCATTTATTTAAACCTGGGTTTGTCTCAGTCATACACAAAAGTGGGAGTAGGAGGGGAGGTCTGAGTTTTAGAGTGTAACAAGCATGAGGCTCATTGGTCCACAGAGTATTGTTGCTCCACAGGTACTTTCCTCATAGCAAAGCTTACTTCCGATACCAGAGTTCAGGGGAAAACCCCTGAGGGTCTATCTAGGATGCAAGCTACAGAGTGGGAAAGGGCTTACCAGTAGTCCCTCCCATGCCCTCTTTTGCTCTAAGAAAATGTTAATATGGGATAGGATCAAGCCCAAGTTTTAAAAAATGGCTCTGGGACATCTACTTTGGCTCTTACAAAAAGAAGAAATGGGCAATGTATAGTGCTGCCTCTACCACTGAACCTGAAATTTGAAGAGGGACATTGAACTTTCGGACTAGGACTGATTTGATAGATGGTGAGTGAAGTGACACAATCTACTGTTTTTGCAGACCTAGTATAGCATTTCCTATTTGTTTGTTTGTTTGTTTTAAAAATGGCTTCTAAAAACCACAGCAATGGATCTGGGTCAATGGATGGGAATCTCAAAGTGAAGAAGTAAAAATCCAGCCTGCCTTGCAGCATAGCCATTGATTCCCAGGGCTCTTTATATGATGCACTTTGTATTCTCCCAAGATTTAAGCAATTAAACTGGTCAGTCTAGTGGGTTATTCTCCTGGGTTTTGATTTGCATGAAAGTGAGCCAATGGGCACAACCACTGTTGCTGGCTTTCCAACCTCCATTTAATTCAACACAGGGCCTCTAGCTTTTAGGTCTTAAATTTATGGGTGGGTAGAACTCTGTAGTGGTCCCCCCATGTCATTCTAGCACCCTCAAATGAAAGTTATATCTTCTGTCTGCAAAGAAATGCATGAGAGTGGTGTAGGGAAGCAGTGGGATGGTTCTTCACATTATCAGCCAGCAGTGGTTTCTATTATGTGTGCATTTACATTTTGGTATTCTAGAAAAACTATTATGTATGGATTTTGAAAGCAAAGCATAAAAACTTAAGAGTTTAAACACAAGTGCATCTGGGAATCTTGTTGTTTCCTACAAAATTAGTCTTCTGGTGCTTTCGTACTGAACTGATACCTTTGTAGAAGACCTCTCCAGCGTCAAAGGCTCTTTCTGAGTCAGCCATCACCTTCTTTTAATGTAAGTCATTAACCTGAGAAATGTTGCTAAGCCATGAAACTGAGCTTCAAGCAACTACAAAGAAAGCAATCCCACACTACTGAAAGCTTCCTGCACTATTATTTGCCGACTGATCCTAATTACTGTGTCCCACAACTGGGCTTTGGCAAGTTGAGACACACAAAGTAAGCAGTTGCTTTATGCAATGCAATAATTGAGGGTGTGTTCTTGAGTCTTATATATGTGAGTAATTAGTACTTTTGGCAGCAGTACTACTCCCACAGTAAAAGTTTCTTCCCACTAAGGCCAGCTCTACAAACTTCATATTCTGCTTCTAGGAAGTGAATCCCTCCATTGCCAATATAGTAGAGGATTGCTCCATTCCAGGAGTCTCATCAGAAATTCTAGAGTATGAAGATGCCAGGCAGAAGCCACACAAAAGGCTAGTAACAGTATTTTGCTCATTGTCCTTTGCAGGAAAATGGGACTGTTTATTCCCACATTTTTATTTTTACCTACAAGTCACAAACCCCTTGCGCAAATAATGTTTGGCTAGCACTGGAGGTATATCATCATATCCAAAATAGCTTGCAAAGGTTCTCATCTTCACACAGTTTGCACTGATATGTGCAAGAGGCTGTAAGCATTTCTCATAAAACAGCAACACTCTTACTGGCCAGCTGGACTGGGAAATTAATCCATAGGGTTAATTCCTACAGTGTCAATATTTTAAATGACTGGCTGGGTACTCACCTGCCCCCTGTAAACCTGAAACACTTTTCTTAATGAAGGAGGAGCTTTGAACACATGCACATTCCAGTGGGATAGCTTTGTACACATGCACAGTGGGACTATATTTTACTACATACATTGGCGTAAACTATGGGGGGGCTTGGGGGCTCGGGCCACCTCTGAAATTTCCAGGGGGGGGGCTGAGGCCTGCTGGGCCGGCTGGGTGGCCAGCCACCCACCATTGCCACTGCCCACTGTTGCCATCACTGCACCTTTCAGGCCCCCTTCTCAGGCCGGCCAGCAGTCTGGCCCACCTGCCGGCCAACCGCTGGCCACCACCACCTCCTCTCCCCCCTGCCTGGCCACTCCTCCCTCCCCCTCCCTCCCCCTCCCTCCTGGGCAAATGCCCAGCGTGATGGCGTCACCCGGAAGTGACACCATCATGCTGGGCACGTTGCTGGAGCGATGCTCTAGCAATGGCCCCAAAACTCTATGGCGCAAGAGAGTTTTGAGGCGATTGCTAGAGCGTCGCCCCAGCAACGTGCCCAGCATGATGGCATCACTTCCAAGTGATGCTATCACACTGGCCACTTGCCTGGATGGCCCCCGGAAGGAGAGAGGGGCGGATGGAGGCTCCGGCGGCGGCAGGGACATGGTCCCGGTGTGCACACGTGCTTTGCGCGTGTGCACAGGTAAGAGCCCCTGCCCCCCTGGGGAATAAATAAGTCTATGCCCCTGACTACATACAAATAAGAGAAGGTTAGCCGTGCCTGTATGTGAGGCCATTTTCCCCCTCACTGCATATAGGCTGTGATATCATTAGAAAATATGGCAAGCAGGATGAAGGGATTTGTGAAATTATATTTTAATAATTGATTTGGCATTTTTGTAGTCCATAACCTGCTATTTATCACATTTCATAGTAAGTAATTTCTATCTCAGTATTTGAAATCCACCCAGCAAAGGTTAATTTGCTAAATAGTAAATTTAGCAAAATAATAAGCCCCCACAACACAATTTTTGAAGTACAAATTATGAAGTCGAGATCTACAAACTGAGAAGCTACAAATTAATTAATTGGGAATTAAAAAACTGCAGAGGGAAAAGTCAGAAACTGCAATTGTAAATAATAAGCAAAATATACCAGCTGCTTCTTACGCAAATGTTGCTTAAGAACAAGTCTGCACAGGTTGGGAAGGGGGAGGAAGTTAAATGTAGATCTGAGACCCATCCCACTACTATTGCCCATCTTCTCTCTGCTCCCAGCCAGCCCCGCCCTTTGCTTACATGCATTACAGCCCACGCGGGGGAACAGTTAAGTTTCTATGCGAGCTCCTATGCTAGATCTTTGCTGCTTCTGCAAAAATAACTTCCTTCCTGCATTCCTGAACTCCCTTGAAGTTTTTCCAGGACTCTCAAAGGGTATGAATTTGAATTCAGAAATACTTATATTTGTTTGCATCAGTCTCCATCACTTGCAGGAAGAAAAACATTTATTTCAGTAATTATATCTGCTAAAAGGCTTTCTTAATTATGTAGAGTCATGTGTTGTTGGGGTATTTTTCCCCCCAGGAGCTCCAGGAGGTAATTTTGAAATGCACCTCTTAAATGTATACCATGAAAGGTTTTTCAGAAGCAGATTGTCTGTAAATATTGGGCACAGTCCAAACCAAATGAAGTACTTTTAAGTTCCACTTACAGCAGTGTGGGAGAGTTAGAGTGCAATCCCAAAGCCAATCTGTAAACTGGTTACGATAGCAATTAAGCCCGACATTGGCATAATGCACAGATATGCTGGCATGACTGGAGGAAAAGCCAGTGTAGCACCCGACTGACAGTGTGCCAGGATAAACTCAGCAGTGATGCAGCTGTGCCAGTGCCGGAGCCAGAAATAGGTGACTCCAGTGTAACATAACACTGATGAAAACTCCAATGAAAGGATAAATATTCTAGTTGAGCTTAATGGGAATAAAAACAGTCTACTCATCTCCCCCTACCATGCCTATGTAGCCACAGCACAGTTTAGGACACCAGATAAACATGCAGCCAATCACAGCTCTCTCAAGTTTTCTATAAACCCCAACCAGGACACTCTTATCTCAGATGACAGGTTGGAGGACATAAAAGCTATATCCCTCTATCCTTATGCTGTACACACCTAGAACACATGTGGGAACTTTGGTGATGAGTGTCTAAACAAAAGGCACTTTGGAAATGCAAAAACTATTGAGAGGCAAGAACAATGCACCCCACACAGCCAAGAATGAGAGTGGGATTTGCTGCCTTAAACACTGACTGCTGCAAATATCTCCCCATCCTCTCTGCAACATGTACCCACTGTGTCTTGACTCAAGAACTCTTCCTCTTTCAATGCTTGCTAGTTGTGTCTGTCATACAAAGTAAATAGGCACAGTGTAGAAAGGTTCCTCTATGAAGAAATGCTGGGGGAACATCACTATGATCATGATGTGAAATCTGTAACTGTGGAAAACAGAGATCATAACACATCTCCTGGTGATGAGTCTCTCCAAATGCCTTTTGTCTTTCAGGATCAGAATCTCACAGAACAGCCCCAACAGCTCCCTACGATGACTATATTATTTCTCTCCCCTGAAAGGTCGATCCCATCATGTAATACCTCTCTAAGGGGGGAGGAAGGGAGACACAAGAACCTAACAGCACCAAGGTGGTGCTACTTAGTCAGATGCACAGCTCACCACCATCTGCAGAGAGTCTGAGACCACTTGCTGTTTGTCATTATTGCTGACCATTGCTCATTGCTGTCCTCGTGTCTCTTTTGCCTCTCTGTCAGCTCTTAAACAGTAGTACAGGCCAGGAGGGACCTCATTAACACTGCAGTGCCAACTACCTGCTAAGTCTACGATACAACCGACAACTTCAGTTATCCTTATGTATCTAGCTACTGTGCTCTGGGGTTGCCAACTCTCTTGTTCTATCTAGCAGTTGCAAACTGTTTAACAGTTGTTTGTCCCCTGCAGTTCATGGACATCAGGGGTACACAATTCTACCTATACTCTGCTGTCTGTCAGTGCAGCTTTCAAAAGCATGGGAGCCTTGCTACACCAAGACAGTTGGCAAATGCATCCTCTGACTTGCCTTCAAAACACAGTTCCTGAAGTTGTTCAATGAATGTTTGGATTGTTTGACATCTGAGTCTCTGTTATCCATTTCCTGCTTGTTACTAACTTCAGTCATCTTCAGAATGGGATTCACACTAGGAAGGATTGAGAGGATCCTCCAGTGTTTGCACAGTTGTCCCTCAGAGTCTCGGTCCCTCTTACCACTTCTGGTCTGGGTAAACAATGTGGGTTACATGATGGACAGAGGATCCAGATAACAAGGGTCACTGGAATGAATAGTAGCAAACAGTAGCAATGAACTTCATGAATACTGGGGAAGGATGGCTGCATGGGATTATTATTGGATTTGGGGGCAGCCAATCTGCATAAGTAGCCCATTCACAGGGATCAGTTCTGATGGTTCAAAGTTTTAGATGTGTGTGGGATTTGTTCCAGGGCTGTGTCATAACTTGCCCCTTGTAGAGATTGAACTGGGGCCCTCATACATACTAGGTTTATGCTATTCCACTGCACAGCACTATGCATTTCTCTTCAGTTTTACCCATTGTGGAATATGTTTTTGACATTTAAGCCAACAGATGATGCCAAATGCCACATCAAGTGCCTTTTTCCTTTTGCCCAATTGGATAAGTACTTAAAGGCAAGGTCTGCAGTGTATAAGGGATGGATATAGTCCTGCCTATTCTTTCTTTCATGCTCTTGATCAGTTTGTAGCTGGCTAAAAGATAAGCTTTGCCTTATTTGTGGCATTCTTCTTGGTGGGATTCAAACTCCATCCCTCCTCTTTCCACATGAGTGCTTGCTCCCTATGAGCTATTGGAAAAATAACAGGAATGTCTTCTGTGAATGTGTATTCTCTTGTTGTTGCCCTACTGGCTGAGCTACTCTTGTCTTGCAAAACAAATTGCTCCTTTATCTATTCTCCCCCACATCACTGAATTAGAAGAAGAAGAGAAGAAGAGTTGGTTTTTAAACCTTGCTGTTCACTACCCAAAGGAGTCTCAGAGGGGCTTACAATTGCCTTCCCTTCCTCTCCCCACAACAGACACCATGTGAGGTAGGAGGGACTGAGAAAGAACTGTGACTGACCCAAGGTCACCCCGCTGGCTTCATGTGGAGGAGCGAGGAAATCAAACCTGGTTCTCTGCCGCTCTTAACCACTACACCAAGCTGGCTCTCTTGGGAAAGACTGGACTTTTGGGGAGGCAATTCCTCTGTGTGCAGTTCTGGACATGATATCTCAAAAAGGAATTGCGGCGCAAGAAAAAAATACACCAGAGGGCAACCAAGATAATCCAGAGGTTAGAGTACCTTCCCTATGAGAAAAGCCTGAAGATTCTGGAACTTTTCAGTTTGGAAAAAAGAAGATAAAGACGGGACATAGTAGAGGTTTATTAAATTAAGCATAGGATGAAGACGGTTGATACAGAACTTCTCCCTTTCCCAAAATATTAGAACTTGAGGGCATCTAATGAAGCTGATGGGCAGTCATTTCAAAACAGACAAAATGAAATACTGCTTTAGACAATGAGTCATTAAAATGTGGAATTTGCTGCCAGTGGATACAGTAATGGCCACAGGTATATAGACAGCTTTAAAAGGGGATTAGACACTTCCATGGAGAACAGGTTTATCCGTATCTACTGGCATCAAGAGTAAAGGGATTCACAAGTTCACAGGCAGTAAACCTCTGAATCCCAGTGCTAGGAAGTGACAACAGGGGAAGACTTCAGCCTCTATGCTCTCTGTTGGCCCTCCAGAGGAACTGGTTAGCCACTGTGTGAGACAGGATGCTGGACGAGATGGACCACTGGTCTGATCCAGCAGGACTCTTCTTATGTTTTCTGCCTATGGGGCTGTGGAGTTGTCAGGCTGAAATGGCCATGCTTCCTTCCTTGGATGCCTACCTCCCACAAATGAATGTGATTTGAAGGAAGGGAGTCAAGCCCCCATCTGTGGAACTGCCAGGTACATGTGTGAGGACAGCAGGATAACATCAGAGAGGTCTGCTGGCAGTCCCATGCATTGTTTGGCTGCTTTCATATATTGCTGACATGGAGATGTCATTGGCATGCCAATGCCAATGGGTGGGTGTTGGAATTGTTGCTGCAGACTTCAGCGTAGTTACAGTCCTTGGAGTTGGGTCTTTTGAGACATTTCTTTTCCAAAAATCCAGTGACACAGACTAGCTATGTTAGTGCCACACCTGAATAGGTAATACACTGGCTTCAGGATTTAGGACAGAGCAATCAATCACTTGCTTAATTCCCCTGTTGGAACTGATGAAATTTAAGGTGCTTAACTTTGGTTGCAGGATGCCCTGTGATTTAGGTTTCTTCATCTATATGGTAAATGCATAGAATTCAGATTTCTTTCTTTCACCACATTTTATAGTAGAATTATAAAACTCTTAATGGTAGAAATATATCAGTGCCTTTCATGTGAATTTAAAATATGGGAAATAAAATCTTTCCAACCAGAGTTCACTGATTAGTATAAAAATAGTATTAGACCATACCAGAATATTTGTTCTTACTTATGGATATAAGGCTGCCCATTTTTTAAGTACATATGCATTAGGGGCTTTTTTACCTAGATCCAGTTTGACTAACATTTGCATGGAATCAGGCTTTTTGAATTGGAAGCCACATTTGTGTGTTTCTGGGCTTCATGTTCAGTTCCAGTCACTGGACTGGAAAACAGCCTGGGGATCCCCTGGGATTACAGGCCACATCCAGACTACGGAGATCTTTTCCCTGGAGAAAACGGATGTTTGGAGGGTAGACTCTATGATATTGTATCCAATTGGGGTCCCTGTCCCTCCCAGGTTCCTTCCCCAAATCTCTTGGAGTTCCCCAACCTGGATCTGGCAACCTTACCCCTCCCCCAAACCTTCACCGGTGGACAAGGAGGACCTGGCAACCCTAAGCCCCAGGCAGAGAGTCAGTGTTCTCCGTGCTGGACATGGGGGGACTGAATTCAGCCTCCCTCCAACTGAAATACATGTTAAAGCTTGCTAATGTTCATAAACTATTGTTTTCCAGGGTCTCTCTTTGCTTTCCTTCAGACACCCTGGTGAGCTACAGTAAGCTTCATCTTTTGTGCCCCAGAAGTGCAGTGAAGGTGCTAATGTTTCTGTAGAGAATCAAGTAGGAGTGCCATCTTGGAGTGTGTATAGGGGGGGCATTTTTAATTGGCTGGGTTCAGCCTCAAGGAAGAACTGCCTTTACTGTTAGCTGGTGGGATCTGTTAAACCTTGCACTAATAGTGACAAAGTGACAAATGGCACTGGTAGCTTTGCTGAGGTCTGCTTTTGAGAAGAGCAACCATGAGTTCCAGTTGGTATATCAGACTCAGAGCAGCAAGGCTGGGGAATTTACACACAAATACACATACACAGGGGTCCTTTCATAAAAAAAGAAGTGCAGGAGCTCATTAGCATACCTATTAGCATAACTCATTAGCATAACTGGTCGAATGTCAGTTTCAGCCCTATTATACCCTATGGGCCATTGAAGTCAATGGCAAAAAACTCATAGGGTATATGAGGGGCTGGAGGAGAGGGGGTTTGAGGGAGAGGCTCCAAACTTGCAGGGTACCTTCTGGGACCTTTCCCCGAAATACCCACCAAGTTTCAAGAAGATTGGACCATGGGGTCCAATTCTATGGGGCCTCAGACAGGTTGCCCCATCCCCTCCATTGTTCTCTATGGTGGGAAAAAAGTAACTTTTTTCCCACCATAGAGAACAATAGAGGGAATAGGGGCAACCTGTTTGGAGGCCTGTAGAATTGGACCCCCTGGTCCAATCTTCTTGAAACTTGGTGGGTATTTGGGAGAGAGGTCCCAGAAGCTACCCTGCAAGTTTGGAGCCTCTCCCTCAAACCCCCTCCCTTCCAATCGCTTTTAAAGCCACCGCCAAATTTCGGTGACAATTCGGTGGTGGGCCGAATCAGATCAGAGAATCTGATTTGGCCCGTGGCTGCCCTACTGCCCACAACTGGGCTGGTGGAGCAGCGCTGTGCCTCGCTCCAGCCCCAAAGGACCCCTGCACATACACACCTCTTCATGCTGGAGAACTGCAGTAAATGCACCACACTTGAGCTAGTTTTTTAGGAACCAGTGGGCATCATCATTCAGCATCATTACAATTAACCTGGCACCCACCAACTTCTCCCTTTATACAGGGCTAAACTACAGAAAGCAAAAGTTTACATTTGTAATTGTTACCATGGTTCAGGTCTACCTGGAGAATACTTCTCATCAATGCTACCTCTAAACTGTGGAGTCGTGAGCAAAAATTCTACTTTATGAGCTACTGACATTAAAGTCTGAGCGAGCGATTTGGCTACTGCATAAATTAGTTTGCTTTGGAACGATCCTTCCTGAGCGAAGACAAAAATGTGTGAGCTGGAAGCTAAAAAACTGTAAGCTAGCTCACACTAACTCAGCTTAGAGGGAATACTACTTACCATATGATCAGCAGTATACTCATTGTTACTACTTCACATTTACCCCAGTTGGCTTAAACCAGATAACTAAGGTCTGAGTTCAATTAAACTCCACAAAAGCCTACAAGTTAAAATAATAATTTTGTTTTAGCTGCTAATATATCAAGCCCAATCAAGAATAAATTATCATGAATAATAATGACTTCAGCTGAAATCTGCATCCTTATATAAAACCATTTGAAGAATCTATTAATGGATGCCACCTGAACAGGATGCAGGTGCAGCCAGAGGATTCAAGACAAAAAGCACAAGCACTTCACCACTGTAGGCCCACATTGGTGCACACTTTGCTATTTCAAGCAGATCTGGTACACCATTCTTCTTTTCCTTAGCAACCCTTTTGAAATCCAAATTTAAGATCCCCCCCACAATGTATTTTAGAACGAAAAATGTAATACTCCATTAACAACAGAAGAATGATGGAGCCAAAGGATACAGCAGCAGTTGAGAAGCAGCAATGGAAGTTAGGGATCAGGGAAGTGGAAAGGGCTGGAGAGGGAATGGCACTTTGCATATTACTTAAGGGGGTCAATCAGGATGTCAATGCTGATTCAGCTACCTTTCCATTTTCAGCCCTTTCTTTCATCTTGATTAAAACACTGAAACTTGTTTGGGAATTCATAGTTAGCATTTCTGTCACCCAGTTAAGCAAACATACTAAACAATGTTATGATAATAAATCTAACAAGTAGGGAACCACAAGGAACTTGCTGGGAGGGGGAATTCTGTGAGAACCCTATAGAGCCAAGAAGCCAGGCCTTCTGGAAGCAAAAGTCCTTTTATTCTTAATGGTCCATGGTAGTCAGCACTTCTAGTGTTAGTGATACAAAGCACAGGTAAATTATACATAATTCAAAAGCAAAGAGGGAGGTGGGGCACCAATCAGGTAAAGTAAAAAATGGTGCTACAGACACATCCGTTAATTTTCCCAGGGAAAACGCACCCAAATGTGCGGTTGCGCATCTGGCATTCCTTTCCCACTGAAACCTCCCCAGTACTTCCCAAGCACCTGAGTAGCCGTTAGAATAATAATCCAAGGTCAGATGCCTCAGCACACTAGATAACAGTCCAAGCAGCCATAATGAGTTCTGCAGGGAAGCGAGTGACATGGAGGGGGGGAGGGAAACCACCTCCCATCTGGGAAATGTCAGATTCTGACATCCTGCCAGCCTCAAGAGAACCCCCCCCCCCCCGGTTTCATAGGATACAAAGCATGAAAGTAACGCAACAGTCGAGGAGCATGTACATGGTCAGCAGCCACCCACTCTTTAAATTCTGGACCAAAATCCACCCACTGAACCAAATAATACAGTCTCCCCCTTTTACACTTAGAGTCCAAAATATGAGCAATTTCATAATGAGTCTCCCCCCCCTTCATCAGAGGAGGTGGACGAGGGCTAACTGGTCTCCACACATTCAGCCCAGGATCCCTCTTCAGGAGGCTGAAATAAAACACAGGATGCACAGCCTTTAATGCTTTGGGCAGTTCAAGTTCAAAAGACACATTGGAGATTTTATGCAGCACTTTTGAAAGGCCTCACATATCTCCAGCCCAGTTTTTGATTAGGCTGCAAGCCATGAATGTTCTTGGTTGACACATAAACAGAATCCCCCGGTTCCAGATCCCAACCCGGGGCTCTTCCCTTGTCAGCATATTTTTCGTAATCCGATTTGGCTTTATCCAAAGTCTTTGCAATGAGAGGCCAGGACTCACGCAGAGATTTCCACCAGTCCCCAAAGAGCCAGACGCCGGAGAAGCCTGGCCTAATGTAGGGAGAGGAACCCCCTCAAATCCCCCCACTGCCATAAAAGGAGAAACGCCTGTCAATGAGTGAACAGCATTGTTGTAACTATATTCCGCAAAGGGGAGGAGCTCCACCCAGTCGTCCTGAAGAAAGTTAGTATAGCAACAGAGGAACTGCTCCAAAATTTGATTACTCTTTCTGTCTGTCTATCCATTTCTGGATGATAAGCTGAACTCAAAGCAGGCTCCACTCCCATCATGTCCAGGAGCTCGCGCCAAAAGGTGGCAACATATTGAGACCCCCTGTCAGATATTATTCTCTTAGGAATACTGTGTAATTTAAAAATCTGAGACAAAAATGCCTTGGCCAATCCTTTGGCTGTGGGCAACTGCTTGAATGGAATAAAATGTGCTTGCTTAGAAAACAAATCAACCACCACCCAAACCACAGTTTTCCCTTTACTGGGTGGGAGTTTAGTAATAAAGTCCATAGAGATCGCTTCCCAGGGCCAGGAAGGGGTAGGGAGGGGTTGAAGCAGGCCAGGAGGTTTCCCCCTTCGTTTTTTGCACATTAAGCAGGTCTGACAGGAGGAAATATAATCAGATACATCTTTACGCATGCGCGGCCACCAGAACTGTCTCTGAAGCAAATGCAAAGTTTTAAGTAACCAAAATGTCCTGATAGTTTAGATTCGTGGCTCGCATGCAGCACTGCGTGACGCAAAGATTGCGGAACAATGAGCTTCCCTTCCCAATACCAGAACCCATCGAGTTCTTTACTAGCCAGGGTCTCTGATTGAAATAGATCATGCTCCATTTGCGAATTCTCTGAGGCGCATTTGGTTACACACTCATTGGGGGGGGGGGTGACTTGTAAGAACCTTGTAAGATCCAATAAACCAGGCCTTATGTTGAACAAAGTCCTTTTATTTTCTTAATGGTCTACTTGGTAAGCACTTTCAGTGTTAGTGATGACAGTTACAGGGCAGAGGATAAGTTATACTATATTCAAACGTCAGAACCAGAACCTGGCACCAGTCAGGTGAATTGTAAAAAGGCGCAAAATTACTAGCCGTTGCTTCCTGCCGAAAAGGCGCCAACCCGAGGCAGCTGAGACTTGGCAGCCCTCCTCCACCTCCCACCATACATCCCCGCTGGTTCCCACACCCCCACCACCTGGAGTCAGTGCCATTAAAAAAACACTTCAAGGTTACAAGCATTGCCTAGAGAAACAGATACAGGCATGAGAACAAACTGTGGGGGAGCAAGAGAGTGCTAAATGACGTGGAGAGCAGCAGGCATCCAAATTACAGTTTTTCCTTTGCTGGGTGGCAGATTGGTGATGAAGTCCTCCCAGGGTCTGGGAGGAATAGGGAGAGGTTGCAAGAGTCCTGGGGGGTTACCCCCCCACTTCTTACACATCAAACACACTTGGCAGGAAGAAACATAGTTTGAAACATCAGTGTGCATGCGGGGCTACCAAAACTGTCTCTTAAGCAAGTTCAAAGTTTTCAAATATCCAAAATGGCCAGATAATTTGGACTCATGATAAGTATGTAAAATGGACAGTCTCAGAGATTTAGGCACCATGAGCTTATCACCTTTGTACCAACATCCATCAGGATCCTTCCTTGCTCCCTTTTCTGCCTCAAATGCATCTTTATCCTGTTATGAGTATTCAGTAGCACACTTTATAATCCAGTCATTAACGGGAGCGGTTACGTCCCGCTTTGCTTGACTCCTAGTCACCACCATCCCTCCCAGCTGAGAAGGAGAAAACATAGAGTCAAACACTCCCTCCCTCTGAGATTCATTTTGGGGGAAACGAGAGGGAGCATCAGCGAGGGAATTAGCGGTTCCCGGGAAGTGGTGCAGAGTGAAATTAAACTTTGAGAAAAAACCAGCCCAATGCAACTGTTTAGCATTTAAAGCATGTCTCATGCGCAGCACCTCTAAGTTCTTATGATCAGTCCACACCTCGAAAGGTTTCTGGGCACCTTCCAGCCAGTGCCTCCAAGCAGAAAGGGCCAAGCGGATGGCAGTTGCCTCTTTATCCCACACAGACCAATGTCTCTCAGTCTCTGTGAATTTCTTGGAAATATAAGCAAGGGGGTGCAACAGACCATCCACCCCCATCTGCAGAATCGCTCCTCCCCATGGCTACATCAGAGGCATCCACATGAATAGTGAACTCTTTAGTTTCATAGGGGTGAGCCAAGATGGGCTCTGAAGTGAATAGGGATTTTAAAGTCTCAAACGCTCCCTGACATTCGCTGGACCAGGGCAAGCGTACGCTCAGCTTTCTCGCCTCGGGTCCTCGTCCCTTCGTTTTCATTAAGTCAGTGAGGGGCAGGGTGACTTTCACAAAATCCCTGATGAAGGAATGATAAAAGTTGGAGAATCTGAGGAGAGATTGTAATTGTCTACGTGTGCGAGGAGCCTCCCAGGAGATTATTGCCTCTATTTTTGACGGGTCCATTTCCAAACCCCTAGGCGAAATACGGTAGCCCAAGAAGTCAATCTCCTGCTTGTGGAACTCACACTTGGAGAGCTTAGCATACAGTTTGTGTTCTTTTAAGGTGGACAGGATTTTTCTCACCAACTTAACATGAGAGGCTAGGTCTTGTGAATAAATTATGATATCATCAAGTTAACAAAGGGCCCCTTTGAATAGGTGCTTGTGCAACACTTCATTGATAAGGCTCATGAATATGCCGGGAGCCCCAGCCAAGCCAAAAGGCATTACAAGATATTCAAACTGTCCTAGAGGTGTATTAAAACCCGTCTTGTGTTCATCCCCCTCCTTAATGCGGACCCGGAAGTAAGGCATCACGTAAATCCAACTTGGTGAAAATCTTCCCTTTCGCTGCCTCAGCTAACAAGTCTTTGATCAGTGGGAGGAGGTAGGCATTGGAGGCTGACACTGCATTCAGACCCCTATAGTCAGTACACAGCCTTAGACTCCCGTTTTTCTTTTTCCAGAAGAGGACGGGGTCAGCAAAAGGAGAGGTGGCAGGGCGGATAAAGCCTCTAACCAAATTTTTATCCAAAAAGTTGCGAAATTCAGTCTGCTCAGCTGGCCCCATAGAGTATAGTTTCCCTTTAGGGAGTTTCTCCCCTGGCAACAGTTCAATGGCACAGTCCATAGCTCTATGGGGGGGCAGTTCATCCACTTCAGTTTCACTAAACACCTCTGCCAGGTCACAATACACCTGGGGTATTTTTGCTAATTCGTCCTGGACCAGGCACGCCTGAGGAGCTACCAGAGGACCCACGCCCCACTGGTCCTCCCACTTATGCTGTGTGTACTCGGGGTCGACCCAGGAGATTTCCCCCTCACTCCACTTGATGTATAGGTCATGCGCCCCCAGCCAGGGGCTGCCTAGCACCATGGGGAACTGAGCATGGGGGGTAATTACAAATGCTCGCTTCTCCCAGTGGTCTCCCGACCCCACTATTAGAGGTTCAGTCTCGGCCATACATGACTCCTTCATTTTGGAGCCATCCATCTGTGTAAAATGCAGAGGCTCCCCCAAGGGAACTACATTTGGCCCCAACTCTTCCACCATTAGTGGTCTAATTAAGTCTTGTGCACACCCTGAGTCTATTAATGCTCGCACACGCACATGAGTGCCACTTCCAGGAGCTATCACAGTCACAACCATATAAAGTAGAGGTCCAGGGGTGTTCACCACTGGCGGCGCATCCGGTGAGGGGACCTTTAGCTGTGTGCCTCCTACTGCAGGTCCTTGAAGTTTCCCAACAACTGTTCGGCTACAGTCTCCACAGCTTGTGTTTCAGTCGTTGCCCCTTCCAGCTGTAATGCCCAGGGTTTGTAGATGCCTTTTGGAGGTTTCGGGGTCCCAGAAGGAGTTGTCACAGTAGGTCTCAGAGTCTTCGGGGCACTCACGGGACTGGCTTCTCCACATCTCATGCAGAGCCCTTGCTTCATTCATGCATCCTGCAGCTTGCACCGCCGACTTCAACTTAGACTTGGACAGGGCTTTAAGTGCGGAATGAGAGGTACATGGCCCCAGCTTAATTAACATAAAGTGTTCCTCCACATCAGCCGCCGCCCGCATCCAAGCTACTAGGGAACCAGGCCTATCATTTCGTAACACAGTCTCGTAAATCTCTGGGTTAAGGCCCTCCCTAAATTTTTCTATGAAGAGATCTTCCGACCACCCTTGCACTTTGGCAGGCACTCTCCGGAACTGGGCAGTGTACTCCCTTACAGAGTTACGACCCTGTACCAGCTTGCACAGCTGGTTTCGGGCCTTCTCCTCCCCCAAGGGATCTTCATAATGCTGCCTCAGCGCTCACATAAAGTCATTTACAGAATGTAGTTCAGGCCCCCGGGTGGGTTGTGCAGGCTTACATACCAGTCACTAGCAGTGTCCCGCAACTTAGATCTGATGTAGCCTACACTCTCATGTTCAGTGGGATAGAGGTGTCCCCACGAGTCAGTGCATCTCCCAGCCTGCTATGCCTCTGCTGCCATGTCTGAGGAAGGTGTGTTCTCTGCTCACATCTTTTTTTATTTTGCGGGGAATTAAAAACCCCACCGTCCTTTAAAGTCAGATTTTTCTGCAAATCTAGGAGGTCTCCAGAGTTTGCAGAAACATCTTTTTAGCATCCATGTGGGGGACCATGATACTCGCGGTGTGTGTGTGTGTGTGAATCCCTCCATCCATTGCTGCTCATTCCCTACCTTTCCATCCTTAACGCTCAAGGGGAGACTCATGGGGGGAATCCCAACCCCCCCCCCCACTGCCAAGCCTGGAGCGGCTCCAGACCCCCCCCCCAAAAAAAACTATTGAGTCTGGTGTTATTCTCTGCTGCAACAGCTCCTCTGTCCCACCATAGTAAGTAACTGTGGGAATTTAACCGTCCCCCCATGGTTTTTTTTTTAAATTTCAGATTTTTCAGCAAACTTGAGGAGTGCCCCAAGTTTGCTGAAAAATCTGTTTAGTGTCCATATGGTCTCCATCTGCAGATTTAGCTATCCACAGATGGGGCCCACAGGTGACTAACAGTATATAGATATTCAGAGGATAACAACTTTGATTCAGACAGAAAGTGTTCAACTGTTCAGCAAACTGAGGCGCATTTATTTAGTTCTATCAGTTATGATTAGATGATTGTCTGCATTTTGTATTTATATGGATATTTTCAATTTCTTTTGACATGTTCATGCTTTTCTATCAAGGAGATCCACATGAGGAAGCAGGCTTTTGCATGCGCAGCTGGTATTCATGTATATCAGCATGAATAAGTATGGTGATGCTTACTGCAGGTTCCATCTAACTGACTAGATGTGTCTTTTCACACAGAAAAGATATGGATCTTCCTCTGGAGTCATGAGTTGTGTACAACTAGGGCCAATTCTGAGGCTTACAAATTTGGGTTTCTGTGCAAGGACCATTTTGAGTTTTTGCTTCAAAACAACATTTTAAAACTGTAAGCATCCATTTAAAACCCTTTAAAATTGTCTCAGGCAGGATGTGTTTCTATTGTTCCACAGGGGGTTTGCTGCATACCAATGATTCCCCATCCTGCCACCCATTTGCAGTACCATGTTTTTTAAAAAAAAACGAATGTAAGAATGAACATTAAAATACAATTCAAAAAAGTGATGCTTTCTACGTTTTATTGCCCATTTCATTTTGGTACAAGGAGGCAGGAAATACGCGCGCACACACTCACACACACACAAAACTAGGACAAATTTCCTTTGTAAAAAAAGTATGGAAATTATTTTGAAAGTATAAATACTATTTCCACCTTCTTTTGCTTCTGCTCCTTGCTGTAAATTTCCTGGTTTCTCTCAGTGTAAAGATACCATTTCTCTTTTAATCTTCAATTACATATTGAAGTTGACTTGCACATTATTATAGGTCTGCTAACTCAGCAAGAATGCTAGTTAGGGAAATAAAAACTTTAGCTTCTCTATATGGTTGCATTAAAGGAGAGTTTGATTGTTCTTATTCCTTCCTTTGGCGAAAAAAATCATGAATAAGAAAAATATGCAAGCCTTTTTTTCTTATGGAAAAGTTATTTGTAAAAAGAGCTTAGCTATGAAGAGAGACTGATTTAAGAAGTGGCTGCCGAACTCTTATTTACCGCTGTGTGCAGCGGGTGGCAAGAATTCCAATCGATCGACATTGTTTTCATGTTCTTATGAACAACCAAATGCCTTATTCCCTAAACACATTTTCCATTCCCCAAAGAATAATCGCAATGATTCCTGTTTATCAAGGAAATGAAGTATGCATATGTCTGGAGTGGCTTTTCTCAATGGAGTTCTCAGGTATAACATGAAACTCATTCAAATGGTCTCAAGTTAAAACTGCAACACTTCAGAGAACCCCCTCCCAATCACATTTCCTCAGCAGGTCATTTTTCCTCAGCAGGTCACTACATGTGTGTTTTTGTTTGGGTTAAACTGTAAGCTTAGGGTTGCCAGCCTCCAGATGGGCTCTGGAGATTTCCTAGAATTATGACTGATCTCCAAAATACGGAGATTAGTTCCCATGGACAAAACAGCTGCTGTGGAGGATGGACCTTATGGCATTATACCCCACTAAGGTTCTTCCCCTCCCCTCCCCAAACCCTGCCCTCCCCAGACTCCACATCCTAGATCTCCAGGAATTTTCCAACCCAGAACCTTATGTAACAATAAGCTCCTTTGAGCAAGAACTACCAGGGAGCACATGACTGATGCTAACCGAATGAGTATATGATGATTTCAAGGGTTATTATGTTTTGGCTATTTGTAAAACAACAGAGGCTTTGCCCCACTACTTTAAAAAATATGATCCTTGACCAACAAAGAGGTAAAAAGGATGAGAATGCCAAGAAGGCATAAATAATGGGAGACATTTGGCCGTGATGTATTTGATTGTGATATATATTTCTTGCATACAAGAAAAAGAACATCATAGGGCCTTTCCAGTGTTAGTTTGATTGGTGGAGGTGGGCATGGGAAGAGAACCACCACCAGTGATAGTGATGAGCCATCATCACTGAAATACCCAGATGACTTTCCACCAGGATAGGCTTCCATTCAAGGTAAATCAATTTCCCAATATTCAAATCACTAATCTAATTCCTTGTAAACTCTGCTTCTTGCCTAAACAAGAGCAATAATTTCAAGTGTTGTGCTTTAGGATAGGAATAGAATTTGCAGCTCCTGCCAGCCTAGCAGTTCAAAATCAAGAAATCACAAGTAGATAGATAGGTACCACTTCAGTGGGAAGGTAACAGCGATCCATGTGCCTTGGCATCTTGTCATGCCAGCCACATGACCATGGAAACATCTGTGGACAGAGCTGGCTTTTCGGCTTGGACATGGAGAAGAGTACCACATCCCTAGAGTTATATTCAACTGGCTTTCAAGCAAGGGAAGCCTTTACCTTTACCTAATGAGCATATATTGGTTAGTGCCAGTGACATCAGTGAAAGACACATTACCATTAACTTCCCAGAATACTTGCACCAATTTTAATTCCTTGCCATGACAAACAGTGTTTTTTCCCTCCCTTTTTTTTCTTGAACTGCAATGTACTTCCTCTTTGTAGTGCTGGAGACCATCATATCTCCTCAGAAGAACTCTCAGCTAAGCCCCTGAAGCACAGTTAGCCCTGTTCCCTTTTATTACATAGAAATGGGGTAATATTTGATATGGCTAGTACAAGCCAAACATACTGGGAAAGGAAAGGTCCTCACTAGCATCAACAACAGCATTGATAAGGATAAAAGGGAGGTGTGCCTATCCACATCCCAATATATACACTGTTGTAGGATCACTGGGAACATGGTGTTTGTTTTCAGAACCTTTGACAAGCTCATTGGCCTGAATGACAGGTAACTGAAAACAAACCCAATAGGTTTGCTAAACAAATTTTACCTCTCTTTCTAAGAAATGGAACAGCTTCTATCATATCAGCATCCCTATCAGAAGGGGGAAGGAACCTAAATACATCAGTGAAACAGTATCCTTTAACAACAGGCAGTGACTTCCTGCAATCAAAACCACACTAACTTGTGGCGTTTCCAAATAAAAATTACTGGACTGGAGCCAAAGAAGTAATGGTTTTTTTTTTTTCAGGGTATGCATATCCATCAAATTTGTGAGTCCTCTATAGTACTCTGCCTTTGCCAAGATCTTTACCTTAGTGTGAACATTTTAAAAAATATAGAAAATGCCCTGACACTGGTTCATAATAATCTTCTGTTTACTGTTGTTATTTTACCACATTTCCTTCTGTTTTTCTTTTTCTTTTTAAATGCTCAGATAGTTGTTGGAAGTTTCTGCTGCCTCTAAACAAAGTATCTCTGTTGCTGTATCAGCTTGCATTTTCCTTGTATCATGGTGTGCTGATGCCTTTTCCCTGACTTCAGCACTGGAGCATTGTAGCCAGAGCATCGCTAAGTAGACTGTAACAAACAGATTCACTGGGCCTTTCTTTAGGCTGCATCTTATTAACTGATCTGTGGGAAATGCTCTTTAGGCTGTTGAAGTACACGAGCTATTGCAACAATAAATTAAAGTTAACTGGAGGCAGTTCTGTGGCTCCTAACACAATAGCCCATTACAAGTAGCCACAGCAGGAAAAAATGTCCTTTATCTTACCGAAGTATCTTGCTTTCAGATGGCATTTAGACTTTTGTTATAGTTCATCTCCCTTATCTTTGACATCAGCCTAACAGTTATGTGTCTCTTAAACTCTAGATTCAAGGAATAACATATATTTTCTTGATATCATCTAACAAAGCATGCACTAAAATACCAAGGAGCACTCTCTGACATTGTCAAGTTCTGCATCTCTCTTTCTTTCTCTCTTCCTCAGGGAGATAACAATCTACCTACCATAGTAAGCATGGTTTCCATTTGAGTTAAATGTTGGAATCCATAAAAAATTGCTAGGTTACAAATGTTTTAACTTGACTTTGCAGACCCACTGCTGGCAATACGAAATCTAAGGACTTAGCCCCTAAGAGAAATGCTGCAATTCTCAAGTAACAATCTCAGGATGAGGCTTAAGTCTGCATTTTATAAAATGGGGTTAACTGTCCAAAGTCTGGCCAACAGACAGACCTTCACTATCTATGGTCTGGAGATTAGCAATAGGGCTAGTGCACTTTTGAATCAGATTATACTTCCGTCATCTTCTATAGTCATGGATAAAACAGGATGATATCTGGGATAATGTAACCATGGAGTGGATAATGATGTAAGCAAAAGTCCAGGGAAGTGACAGGAGCAACAATCTGAAAGCAAGGAAGTCATAACTTTCTGATCTCCTTATGGCTACCATCCTAAACACACTTAAGCCCAGTTCACACTGCTACAGCAGTGTGGAACTAATCTTGTCATTTGTGGAAGGCGAAAAATGACTCTTTCTTACATAGGCATCAGTGTTCTCTCTAAGCTTGGATTCAATACTACATGTTGATCGGTGAACAATCACACATACAGGACTTGGTGCTAGTATAACCACAACAGCACAGCTGGTGAGTCATTCTAGCTGCTCAGAAGCTCTTACTCCTGAGAGGTCACTAGAGAAGTGGTTCTCAACCTTCCCAATGCCGTGACCCTTTAATACAGTTCCTCATGTTATGGTGACCCCCAACCATAAAATTATTTTCGTTCACTTCAGAAGCTACTTCATAACTGTAATTTTGCTATTTCTCATGGCAGAAGATGCCATGAGAAAATGAAGGTAAGTGGGGGGGGGGGAGGCTGTTGCAGGTAGGGGGGAGAGAGAGACAGAGAGAGAAAGGTAGGGGGAGAGAGAGAAAGCAGGAAGAGAGAGATAAAGGGGGAAGAGAGAGAGAGAGAAAGGGGAAAGAGAGGGAGGAGAGAGAGAGAAAGGGGGGGAGAGAAGGGGGGGAAAGGAAGGTAGGTAGGTGGGGGGTGGCTTTTGCCGCCTTTCCTGGGCTCTGTGCTTTGGCACAGAGCCCAGGGAAGGAGGGGGGCAGCTTTTGCCACTTTTCCTGGGCTCTGCGCCTCGGAGCGGAGCTTAGGGAAGGCGGCAGGGGGTGGTGGTGGTGGCTTTTGCTGCCTTTCCTGGACTCTGCACTTTGGCACGGAGCCCAGGGAAGGGGGGCGGCAGCTTTTGCTGCTTTTCCTGGGCCCTGCACCTTGGCACGGAGCACAGGAAAGGTGGGGGGCAGCTTTTGCCACTTTCCCTGGGCTCTGTGCAGAGCCTAGGGAAGGTGGGGGGTGGCTTTTGCCGCTTTTCCTGGGCTCTGTGCCTCAGCGTGGAGCCTAGGGAAGGCAGTGGGGGGCAGCTTTTGCTACCTTTCCTGGGCTCTGCACTTTGGCACGGAGCCCAGGGAAGGTGGGGGGCAGCTTTTGCCCCCTTTTCTGGGCTCTGCGCTTTGGCGCAGAGCCCAGGAAAGGCGAGGGGGCTTTTGCCACCTTTCCTGGGCTCTGTGCTTTGGCATGGAGCCCAGGAAATGCTGCGGTGGAGCGCCCTCAAGGCAGCGGCGGGGAGGGGGAAGCAGCCATTGACTTACCTGCTGGCTTCTTCCTCCTGGTGGCCCCTGCTAGAAGGGCTGCTGGAAGCAGGGGGCAGGGCTTTGGCCCCACCAACCCCTGCTCTTTGCCCTTAAAGGAAAAGCTCCCTTTGAGGGCAAAGAGCCGGGAGGCCAGACCTCACGCTCAATCGAGAGCGGGGCCCTTTCCTGCCGGCAGGGAGGAGCGGGGCGGGCTCCGACCTGTGGATGATCCTTGTGAAAAGGTCGTTTGACCCCCAAAGGGGTCACAATCCACAGGTTAAGAACCGCTGCACTAGAGGCTTTATTTGGCAGAGCAGAGCTCAAAAGCTTGCTGCCAGACAGGACTTTGCCTCTGCTTGTCTTGCCTCAGCTGCGTTGGGTGGACTTGCAATACCACAGCTTGTAAAATCATCTTAAAATCATTCCAGCTTGCTCAAGACAATATTTTCTGATTAGCTTTAAATGGTAGTGTTTATATTTTATGTCAATTCAATATTCTCTGATTAGCTTTAGCCAACATTGTTTACATGTTTATCCAATTTAACTTTTCGGAAAGTGTAAATATCATGGAATCAATGAGTATAAGATTTCGCTTAGTCTTTTGGGATCTCCATTTTTATTAAAATTACTTTAAAACCAGAATTTCAGAGGGTTTTTTTAAAAAAAGAAAAAATAGATTTTCCTCCCCAATAGAAAGCTTATTCAAATGTTTTGATTTATCAGGACATCTTCTACGTACTTAAAAAACCCCACATTTTCTATTCCCTAGAGAAATTTATAATGTGCTCAATGAAAACTGAGTGTAAGCAAATGATGTAATCAAGTGGTAGAAGAAAAATTCAACAGAAACAGTCCAAGCTTCCTTTCTGATGGCGTTAGTAGGGATGAGACAAGGAGGAGAAAAAGCAGACTTTCAAGGCAATCCAAATACTTTCCTGGGAGTTGAATAAACTTGGGTAGGATTCTGAGTAGACTTGCTTAGGCTTGCTCTTGAATATACCCAAGTTCAGGGGCGTCGACTTTCTAAATCCCCGGGGGGGGCAGGGGCTCTCTCTCTCCATGTCCCTGCCGCTCTTCCCCCCCCCCGCCCGCCCGCCCGCCCACCCAGGGAGGCAGACCCGCGGTGGCGGCAGCCAGCTGGCCGGCTGACTGCCGCCCAAGCGAAGCGCGCGCACGCGCGCCTATGTCCCTGCTGCTCCGCCCCCCCCCCCCCGGCCCGGGGAGGCAGACTGGCGGCAGCGGCAGCAGCCAGCTGGCCAGCTGACTGCCGCCTGAGCGAAGCGCGCGTGCTTCGCGCGCCTATATCCCTGCCGCTCCGTCCCCCCCCCCCAGCCCGGGGAGGCAGACCCGCGGCAGCAGCCAGCTGGCTGCTGGGCGAGCATTTTGCCGGGGGTGGCTGAGCCCCCCCCGGGAAATTTCGGGGGAGGCTCGAGCCCTCGAGCCCCCCCGTAGTTGACGCCCATGCCCAAGTTAAACCCCTGCAAGAAACCTTCCAAATCGTTTAACCTTCAAGAAGGATGCCTGAGTTTCCAGGCTGCATGTTCCTTTCTATCCACATCTGTATCTCAGGTGACTAGACAAAGAGCCATTTGACACAGTATATTGAATGGGTAAAGTGAGGCTGATCCTGGTCCTGGTCTGAACATTCAGCAGAAGGAGGGGCTAAGAAGGTGACTGAATGTGCAGGTGGTAAAATGGGATGCACCACTTCAGATTTCAGGGAGACAATCCCATTTTCAGATGATCCCATGTGTGAAAAGCACCCTGAAATTAGAAAATAAAAGTTTAAGTGAGTCACAAGTTTGGGTGAATGAACCTAGTGACCCAACTTGTATGGGAATAAAACCAAATGTTAGTGTCTTGCTGGCATACTGGGACCATCGCACTGGTGGAGAGGGTGCTTCAGCCTTTTCCCCACACAGTTTTTCTGAGATGAAACAACCCCACAAGAGTACTGTTTTCCCCATTGTGGGGCTACATGTGCACTGAATAAATGCATGTGCAGCCCCACAGTGAGTCTAACAGGTCCCTCCACTATACTATAGACAGCATGCAAAAAGAGGGAGTAGAAAGTTTCTTCCCACTGTGTTAGCTTTCTTGTTGAAGAGAGCTGTAGATGCTAAGCAACATTCCGAGTTAGAACCCTTCATCTGCAGTCTGAAGGAGAGCAGCCCATTCTACCACCTCAAGGATCATCCACCACCTCATTCTGTTACAGGTGTACCCCAGGCCCTAGACAGGCTGCAGAATGAGCTTATGGAATTGTGAGGTGATAAAATGGGATGTCCTTCATCAAACTGAAGGAGGGGAGAGCCATATTTTAACTCTCTCCCATATAAAAACTTCCTGCAAGTAAGAACATTAGCACCCTGGAGAGGTGTGGGAACCATTCATATGTTGAGCTAGTTGTCCAGTTTCAGAGTATTATTTGTATAAGGGAAATGCAGGTCCTCAACAGCTTAAAGTGGTACAGTCCATTCTGAAACCTGAACCCTTTCTACCTCATTTCCACCTCATTTTCTGCATATCTAGGCCAAGTGTGAGATGGCAAACTTCAGGGATGGCAAGCTAAGAAGAAGTCATATTTTTGAATGCCCCCTATAGGAAAAATTCTTGCAGGTTGCAAATTAGTATTTATTTATTTATTTGAAATATTTATTAGCCAACTTTTTTTCCTTATGGAGCTCAAGGTTGCTTACAATATTAATAAAATACACTAAATAGATTACATAAAAACAAAAATTTAAATCACAATTTAGGACTGCTTTAATCAAATGCAGACCTAACTAGAATGATCTTCAGCTCCCTCCTAAAGATCAAAAGTGAAGGGCCAGGTGAACCTACCTGGAGAGGTTACTCCAGAATTGTGGCCACTGAAAAGGCCCTCTGTCATGAATCCACCAAACAACCTTCTTTGATTGATGGGGCAGTCAGGAGGGCCTCTCCCTGTGATGCTAATTCCTGGGCAGGAACTTATGTGAGAAGATGGTCTTTCAGTATACCAGGAAGAAGGCTACGTATCTTCAGTATGTTTGTTTGCTAAAAATAGAGAGCTTGGGGGAGCATTTGTAAATATGACTAGCATTCTATCACCTCATTACAATGTGTAGACACACTTTAAGTGTTCTTTTTAACATTACTTTTGCACCCCAGCACATCTCTTTCCTCTACTGCCAAGATGGCATCAGCAAGCGCAAGCTATGTGGGTAGAAAAGCCCAAGCTGTGGTTCCTTCCCACACCAGTATCACTCATTTCAGAAACTGGAGTCATCTTATATGAAAAGGCTTCAGAGCAAACTGCCTCACACAATCCTACTTTATCTGGCTTCCCCTGACTGCACTGCATCCCTGTATATAAAGTTACAAGTAAAAAAACCCCATTATTTTATTGTAATCATACAGTTCAACTAGTTTGACAGTGACAAGTCTCATACTAGCTAGGAAAGGCTGCTTTAGGAAGGCAAAAAAAGAAAGAAGAAGAAGCCCTTGATGGTGATATGGCAATGTCAGATGATGACCAAGATATGGGGCCTCTCCTGCCAAGCCTCCAGCTGTGGGGTGATTAGCTGGGGTCAGCAAGTTCAGAAGGAGCTTTGGAAAAAAAGAACCAAGCAGTACACTGTCAAGCATACCTGACAGAAGAAAGGATAACCAAAATTCATGGAATCACACTTCCTAAGTTTTCCTAAAGGGGCAAACATGGCTTTGAAAAGGGCAAATCACTGGAGACAAAGAAGAAGAAGAGATCGGATTTATATCCCGCCCTCCACTCCCCAAGGGAGTCTCAGAGCGGCTTACAAACTCCTTTTCCCTTCCCCTCCCTACAACAGACACCCTCCCCACAACAGACACAAAACAAACCCATTCGTTTAAATCGAAGTCTGCCCAGTCACACATTAAGAAGGGCAGTGGTGGTAGTCTGAGTCCTTGTTTTAAGAGCAAGAGGGATGAGCCAGAAAGGAAACTTAACCCTTACCATTTCCATGGTTCATCTCCTCATAATTATTATCTTCTGCTTGTATCAAGTTAAGGGCAGTAGAGCTGCTCCAATAGATCATAAAAAGTTTTAAGCAATTACACAGCCTTCACTTGGTAAGAGTTTGAGAAATATGTGTAAGCCTGAAGACTATACTCTATGAGATGGACAAGCACACCCCACTACCTTATTAGTGACACATTATTTTAATTAAAGTTACCCCCTTACCCTCACCTCCATCTTTATATGGGATTGGAACAGACCTGGGTTTATCAAGTGAGTCTGCTCCCATCTTAAAAGTCTAATCCTGTGGGTTGGATCCAGCAGAAGAGGTCACACAATTAGTCCGTAGACTGGATATTTCCCTGTCTTCCCCAAGCACCTTACCTTTTGTCCAGAAACTCCTCTGAGGACTGGAAGAACAAAATGCAAGCCACAGGACAGGGTGCTATAGCAAAGAGAGGGGGGATCACTGATGCAGGCAGCTGCAAATGGAAGACAAAGAGGCAATTTCCCACAGTTCCCACTCTTTGCTGCAGCACTCCATCCTGTTGCACATTTTGCTTGTCTCCTGAGAGGAGAGGAGTTTTAAGCTGCTATGGGAAGGCAGGGAAAGAAACTCTCTAATGTCATTTGATTAGTCACCCATGTATCAGCACCCTATTTCACTCCAAAACACTTTTAAATGGCTAAACCACTTAGGAAGATAGAAAGCCAGCAAGGGAGCAGAGGAGTGCCATGTGTATGATTGGTGCAGTGGTTAAGTGTGTGGACTCTAATCTGGGAGAACCAGGTTTGATTCCCCACTCCTCCACTTGCACCTGCTGGATGACCTTGGGCAAGCCATAGTTCTGGCACCGCTGTTCTTGAAAAAGAGCAGTCTCTGTCAGAGCTCTCTCAGCCCCACCTACCTCACAGGGTGTCTGTTGGGAAAGGAAGGGAAAGGAGTGTATAAGCCACTCTGAGACTCCTTTGGGTAGTGAAGAGTGGGGTATAAATCCAGTCTCTTCTTCATCTATCAGGTAGGAATCATGGGTGTGTGCTCGATGTATGGAGCTCTTGTCTCTCAGGGAACAGGTTCATTCCCATGAGGATAGGGTTGCTGACCTAGATCTTAATCAGACAGCCAATATGATCTGTTGCTGTTGCTGTTCCGTTATGGATTTAAAGTGCACGATCAGACAGCAACATCTGTTTGTTGTGCCCCAGTCATCTGAGTTCCATTCCCCCCCTTGCCACATATTTCTTTGATAATGGAGAAAGTCCAGCCCTGTTGGTCTGAGCTGCTTCCAAAATGGATTTCCTGTTCTCCGGTCACTCTGTTGCGCACCCAAGGTTTCAGGAAGGTCTGACTGATCTCTTGTTTTCCAGCCCCCATTTTCCCCCTAGTTAGCGAGGATCACATGACTGTATATACGCACCTCTCCCTCCCGGGGGGGCTGCTGAAAACCTTGTTTTCTTTTGGAAAACTCTCAAAGAAAGACACCCCTGTTCTGCAGCTTTTTAATATCGTTTGGGGAAGGGGTAAATTGAAAAGATTAGAGGGAGGACAGCAGTGAACTCCATATCCCAGCAGTCTCTTGTGCACTTGCTCTGTGAACTACCTTTAAAAAGAAAATGGCTGATAGCCCCATGAACTTCATATCCCAGTATGCTCATCAGTGCTTGTGGGCATACTCAAAGGGCACACTTTTGAAAAAATGGCCGACAGGCTGACTCCCTGCTTGCTGCCGTCTGGTCATGCAAGGAGGGGGTAAAAGCGCATTGAAGCATGCTAAAAGGGGTGAGTCTGGTCAGGATTCTCTGCCACAAAATAACCTGGTTTGATTTGAGGTGGGGCAAGAGTGGATTGAACGGCCCATCTGATCATGACTCTAGTGAAGCTGAGGCAAAAAGAGAGGTTTGGAGATGAGACCATGAAGGATCTACCAGAACAGTCCTACTTCTATGGTGACACATCTGGCTCTATCCTATGGTGACAGTTTTTCTGCTGTTGCAGAGAATGAGAATCTTAAGGTTGGAGGGTGTTGATCTGAGGAGGAGAGATGTGATCCCTTCTCCTGGGACCCCTTCATTGGGTGATGAACCATATCATTTCATACCAAGGATACACTTCTGGGGTTGGGGTACTGGTAGTGGGTGATTTGATTATTAGGAATATAGATGGAGGTGTCTGTGAACAAGTGTTTTGACCACTTGGTGACCTGCCTGCCTGGCGGGAAGGTTGCAGGCATGACACAGTGCCTAGATAGGCTGATAGTTAGTGCTGGGGAAGAACCAGCAGTTATGGTGCATGTTGACAAATAACATTAGGAAATGTAATCATGTGTTCCTGGAGGGAAAATGTAGGTTACCAGGCAGAAGTTAAAGGCTAGGACCTCAAAGGTAGCATTCTCAGAACTGCTACTGGTTCCATGTGTAGGGCCAGCTAGAGAGGCATTGACCAGGAGCTCAATACGTGAATGAAAAAGCGTTGCTGGGCAGAAGGGTTTAGATTTGTTAGGCCCTGGAGAACTGTCTGGGACAAGCCGAACCATGACAAAAGAACCAAGCCGAACCATGACAAAAGGCTTCACTTAATCCAAAAAGGAACTGGGCTACTGGTAGTTAATATCAAAAAGGTGGCAGAGCAGCTTTAAACCTAAGTCAGTCCAAATGGATAAACACTCAGGGTAATATTGATAGAAGCATAATAGATCTTGGAAGTGAGGGTAGGATGGAGGAGCCTTGTGTGGAGAGGGAAACACATTATAGGTATCTATATGCCATTACTAGAAGTCTCTGAGCCAAGGTGGAGGAGATGGAGTGCTTGGTGCTAAATGACAATTTAGATATAGTCATTATCTTGGAAACATGGTGGAATGGGGAAAATCTATGGGATACAGTCATCCCTGGTTATAAGGTCTATAGGTAGTACAAGGACGGAGTTAGGGGTGGGTTTGCATTGTTCATCAAACAGGGCATAAAATTAAATGTTAGAAAGCATTAGAGGAATGAACTCCCCACCAGAAGTGATATGGGTGGAAATACTTATAAGAGTGGTTACTTATAAGAGGGGATGATAAAACCCTTGAGGCTGATCTTGAGATGGAGAAGGAAATAAAGGAAGTGACTGAAGCAGATGATGTTTTGGTACTGGGAGACTTCAAGTACACTCACATTGACTGAGTAAACATGTGCTCAAGTCATGCAGTAGAAATGAGATTCCTCGATGTCATAAATGATTGTGCACTGGCCACAGAGCCAACCAGAGGGGTAGTGATCTTGGACATAGTTCTAAGCAAGGCTTAAGACCTATTGAGAGATGTAGAGGTTGTTGAAACAATTGAGAACAGTGACCACAATGCTATTAAGTTCAGCATTTATATTAATGGAAAGTTACTGTAATATTTTGTCTCAAAAGATGGAATTTTAGAAAGACAAGGGGAATAGTTAAAAGGAAGCTGAAACCGAGGTGGCAAGAGATGAAGTTGTAGACCTATGTGAAATTAAAAACCAGTAACTCTCTACGTCCTGATGGCATACACCCAAGAGTACTTAGGGAACTCAAGTGTGTGATTGTTGATCTACTAACCCACATATGTAAATTATTGCTAAATTCAGCCACTGTACCAGAAAACTGAGGAACAGCAAACATTACACTGATTTTTAAAAAGGGATCCAGAAGAGAACCAGAACATTGCAGCCTGGTTATCCTGATGTCTGTTCCAGGCAAATTTGTAGAAACAGCAGGGCTATTTTTGGGCAGGAACGCACAGGAACGGAGTTCCGGCTGGCTTCTGAGTTGGCCACACCTACAGCCTCCTCCCCTTCGCAAGCCGCAGGGTGCCTGGGGAAGCCAAGCTGATCCAGGGAGGGAAGACAGTTTAAACTGCCTCACCTCCTTGGGTTTCCCAGGTGCTCCGCAGCTGCGGGGTGCCTGGGGAAGCCAATCCAGAAACTGCCTTCCTTCTCTTGGGTTCCCCATGCGCCCCGCAAGCCGCGGGGTACCTGGGGAAGCCAATCCTGGGAGGGAGCTGCGCGGTCAGGGGTGTGGCCCAATATGCTAATGAGTTTCTGCTATTGGGTGTGGCCTATTATGCTAATGAGTTCCTGCTGGGCTTTTTCTACAAAAAAACCCCTGAGAAACAGTGATCAAAGATAGAATTATTAGGCACAAAGAGGCACTAATCTTACTGAGGGAAATTCAGCATGGCTTCTGCAAAGAGAAGCACTGCCTCACCGACCTTTTGGAGTCCTTTGAGATAAAGAACAAGCATGTAGACAATGGTTACCTGGTATACATTACATACTTGGATTTTTAAAAGGCTTTTGACAAGGTATCTTACTAAAGACTCCTGAGTAAACTTAACAGTCATGAGATAAGAGGACAAGTTCTCTTACGGGATTAAAAACTGATTAAATGACCAGAAGCAAAGAGTAAATAAATGGACACTTCTCACAATGGAGGGAAGTAAGCAGTGGAATCCCAGAAGGATTGGTGCCAGTACTGTTTTATTTGTTTATAAATGATCTGGGACTAGGGATGAGCAGTGTAGTGGCCAAGCCTGCAGATGACAGAAAATTATTCAGGACAGTGAAAACCAAGAATGACTGTGAAAAAGTCCAAGAGGATCTCCATAAATTAGGTGGGGGGGCAACAATGTAGCAAATGAAGTTAAATGTTGGTAAGTGTAAAGTGGTGCACTTTGGAACCAAAAATCCCAATTTCAGGTATATGCTAATAGGTTCTGAACTTTCTGAGACTGAGAGGGAGAAAAATCTTGGGGTCATAGTTGATAGTTCAATGAAAGTGCCAACACAGTGTGCCACAGCAGTAAAAAAAGAGAGGCAAAATCGATATTTAATTTATTTATTTGATTTGTAGACTGCCCTCCCCCCAAAAAACTCAGGGTGGTGCACAACAATCAATAAATACATATACAATCAATTAATAATAATTAAATAAAGCAATTAGAACAATTAAGCAATTAAAACAAATAAAGCCATACAGTATAAATCACAACTAGTTCAGATGGCATTAGATACCAAATTATACCCTTTCCCTTGGAGGGTTGGGGGGGAATAAAGGAGGCCCGGCTTTGTGACAAACCATTGCTGTCTTCAGGGGGAGTATTAGGAAAGAGAAAAAAAATTCTTTCTTTCAAAATACTAGAACTCAAGGGCATCTAATGATGTTGATGGGCAGTCAATTCAGGATAGAAAAAGGAAATACTTTTTTACACAAGTGATTAGAATGTAGAATTTGCTGCCAGAGGATGTAGTGATGGCCACAGGCATGACTTTAAAAGGGGGCTGGAGAGATCCATGGAGGGTAACTCCATGGCTACTAGCCATGGTAACTAAAGAGAACCTCTATGCTCAGAGTCAGTAAACTTCTGAATCTCAGTGCCAGGAAGCAACATCAGGGAAGGTCTTGGACTTTATGCCCCATTGTTGCACCTCCAGAAGAACTGGTTGGACACTGTATGAGACAGGACGCTGGACTAGTTGGACCACTAATCTGATCCAACAGGACTCTTCTTATGTCCGTATGTACATTACTGCCTGGAAATCCAGCACATATAGAAATGTATTTGTGGGCCTGGGGAAATACCTCTTCAGTTTTCTTGTTGAATTCATTACGTTGTGTACTAAAAATCAAACCCTGGTAGTAGGGCTGCCAACTCCAGGTTGGGAAATTCCTGGAGATTTGGGAGTGGAGCCTGGGGAGGAGTGAGACCTCAGCATAGTATATTGGCATATGGTACGCCATCTAAAGCAGCCATTTTCTCCAGAGAAAGTGATCTCTGTAGTCTGGACATCAGCTCTAGTTCCAAGAGATCTCCAGGCCCCACCTAGAGTTTGGCAAGCCTACTTGATAGAGATTGTCTGGTGGACTCTTATCTGGCAGGCACTGGGAACTGCACCATCCCCCCCACCCCCCGAAATAGACCTGCTTGCACTGATTTTTGTTTCCCAGCCCTTCCTTCACAACCTGTAGAGCAGAACACTTTTGCTTCATTACCATAGTATACCAACATTCTGTCCTTTAAAGGAGACAACTTTGCCAGTAAAGCCAGAGTTGCTCTGTACTTTGCACTCTGCAGGGATAGGGAAGAAAATGCTATCGAATTAAAACTATTCTATTTTTTTTCCTCCCTGAACGCTAATAAAACAAAATAAAATAAATCTGTCGTCAAAAAAAAAGGTAGCAGCTGTTGAATGGTGCCCTGTTAATTCTATCTAACAGTTCCAGGTAAAAAGAGAACAATATTGTAGCTGACTGAAATAGCAAAGAGAATCTAGAAAGACATGAATTAAGGTGCTCAAAATGTAAGATTGGTTGGGTAAATTGATTCAACATCCTTTTCCTTGCAGAAAGAGATGTTTGGATTTGATTTTATTATATGTTTCAGCAAGCCATGAAAACAGATTTCTTACCTCACACATGGTTTAAGCCATTTGTATAGTTGACACAAAGCATTTCAAATCCTGATCTGCCATGATCACTTACATTCATCCTTTTTAAAAGCAGTTTTGTGCTTTTTCTGATTGTAAGCAAAATGTTTTTTTGGGAGTGGCCATGACAACCTTGACTACCTGCAGCTGGAACAGAGCTTCTTAACCATTACAAAAGTAATCTTTACTGTAATTAAATAATCATTATGAAAGAATCTAGGAGCTAGTGATAATGGAAAAATGGACACAATTGAATACTTTGCAAAAGTCAAGGTAAATAAAAATGTTGAGCATCAAGTGGTTCTCCTTAAAAAAGTTTTTGGAAGGAACACTGTTTAACAAGCATCACATGCATATTTATTATTTTTAAATAATTAAGAGTTTCTTTAAGCAGTATCATTCAACTTCAGTTCGTAAGATATGTTCATATTTTATTTACAACTTCCACTTAAGTCCCCATTCATGTTATTAGATATTGGCTTGGATCTAAAAGCTGAGAGATGGACAGGGGAGTACAACCCTGTTAATTTTCTTGGACCTCTTGGTGGCTTTTGATACCATTGATCATGGTATACTCCTGGATCACCTTTTGGGACTGGGAGGCACTGTTCTGTATTGTTTCCAGTCCTACCTCAAGGGCAGGTTTTAAAGTGTAGTCTGGGGACCTGCCTTTGGCCTATGGGTTCCCCAAGGTTCCATCTTGTCCCCCATGCTTTTCATCATGTATGTAAAGCTTCTGAGAGAGGTCATCCAGAGATTTGGGCTGAGCTGCAACCAATATGCAGATGACACTCAGCATTCTCAAGCTACCAGCAGGTCACAGGGAGTTTGAGCAGGTTCCTCAAGGAAGTTTTGAAATGGACAAGGGCTAACAAGCTAAAAAAAATAGTTCTGAAAAAGCAGAGGTGCTATTGGTGGGGGGAAGGTCTGACCAGGGAAATGTGCTGTCCCCTGTTCTGGATGGGATTGCAGTCCCCCTAAAGAAGCAGATTCATAGCTTGGGGGTGTTCCTGGACCCAACCTCTTGTTGGATAAACATGTGGTAGCAATTGGGGCACCTGGGGCATCTTTCATGAGATTCAGCTGGTGAGCCAGATGCAGCCCTTCCTAGGCAGAAAAGATCTGGCTGCTCTGTTGCATAATCTGATGACATCTAGATTAGATTACTAGAATGTGCTGTGCATGGGCCTGCCCTTGAAGACTGTCCAGAAGCTACAGTTGATACAACATACTGCAGCCAGACAACTGGAGTGGGTTGTGGGAACCATATCACTCCAGTTTTGTTCTGCTGGCATGGGTTTACAGTTTGCTTCCAGGCTCAATTCAAAATGCTGGTATTAGCCTTTAAAGCCCTGTGCAGCCTTGGACCAACACACCTTAAGATCTGTCTTTTCCCATATGATCCTAACCACTCACTCCACACTTATCCTCAGAGGCCCTGCTTTGGTTGCCCCAACCATCTAAGGCTAGATGGGTGGCAACCCAAGAAAGGACATTCTCCATTGTGGCCCCAGAACTTTAGATCTCCCTCCTGGGGAAGATTAATCTGTTTTACTCTATCAGTGTCTTTCACCAGCAGGTGAACACTACCCCCCTCCCAATGGTTATTGGCCCTCCTTCTGGTGCTGTGTTTTTATGTGTTTCTAATTGAATTTTCTAATTTTTATTGTAGTTATAATTGTTTAAATGTTTAAATGTTTTTATGTTAGCCATCTTGTAGAACCTGACTGGGTGAAGAGGCTGCATAAAACGTTTCAAATCAATACAATAAATAAATAAAGATGTTCTTGGTTGGGTAGAAAGCACTTTCATCCTCTGATACAAGCCAAGAGCCTCTGTTTCTGTGGATTTCCCATCCAAGGGACAGAAGATGGTGAAGGCAGAAAAAATCTGTTCTACAACTTGAGCAGAGCTTGTGGCTTTTTTGGATTCAACCCATTATTCTTAATTCTGTCATGTTTTTCTACACGTTTGTCATCTGTTTTGGTATAATTGCTGTATATTTTGTTCAGTTATAAGAAAGCAGAATTAAATAAAAACAGTGTTTGAGCTTTGCAAGGAAATTCTTCAGTGTATATCCATGTAGATGTTAGGGTTTAAAATGTTGTTTAGACTTTGTCTAGTTTAAAATACATTATTTTAAGCCTCAAGCTCACCCAGAAGGAGGCTGGGAGATAATGGAAGGAAATTCTTCTGAGCTATGTTCAAGTGGAGGCTCAGCCAAGCCTTCATCTCGTCTCCCACTCTGTGTTCTAGCTGACGGGATCATAGCTGCAGGTCATTCATCTGTATTGCCACATCAGACCCAGTGTGTTGTATGCCTTTGGGCATGAAGAGGTAGAGATTGTGCTCAAAAATCTTCTTTGCTAAAGACTGCTGTACTGTGCAGCCATGCAGACTGAACACAGACTAGATATCATAAAGACCAGATAGCCAATTTTCACTAGACATAGTATTCACCTACAATTACATTTGACACTAAAAATCTGGCATTTCTAACAGAGGTAGTATAACATCACAGGCAATTAATCATGTGTCCCTTGTTATACAGGGAAGAAAGGTGACATGGTATAGTTCACACTCATCAGACTTCAGAAGCTAAGCAGGGTCAGTCCTTGGGTGGGAGACTACCAATGAAGACTCTGCAGAGGCATTTCTGCTTCTCACTTGCCTTGAAAGCCCATTACTAGAGAATCCATAAGTTGGTTATTGCTTGAGGCACCTATATCCATATTTTCCTTGCTATACCATTTCTTGTGAGTATTTTTGGTCAACAACACATTATTCCATCCCATACAGTAGCAGACCTCCCACTTAAGGCATATATCTATACAACGCCAGTCACCCCTTTGTTTTCTGAATATCATGTACTAGCCAGGACCATAGGCAGTGCTACCTCAAGTCCTATAGGCTCTGTTCTGCAGCCCACAGTCCCTGAGGTAAGGGACTGGGGGCCACAAAGAATGTACTGATCCATTGACCAAGCAAAGACAAAAGGCCAGGCTCCCCATATTTGTACTAGGCTTAATGCTATCCGCTAGTCAGACAAGCTTATGGTATGCCCCTTGCACCTTTTTATGCTTTAACAGAGTTCTGGAACATTTGCATGTAGCTCACTAAGATAAATCTCTGCTCATGTGGTTCTGGGTTCAGACTCCACAGTCCCTGATATTGAATGCTATTTGACGTTAACCCCATTATTAAAGTCATGTAAGTGGTTCTCATAGCTGTATTAGAGTGACAATAATTTAAACAACTTCATAACACAGAAAGAGCTTTCCAGGTAGCTAGCTCTCAGAATAACCCAGTGAGGCTGCAGTTCCTATTATGACTGCAATTCCTGTTATGCAGATAAGAAGCTGTGGCCAATAGTGATTTGCCTACCTAATGATTCCATGTCTGAGATGAGATTTGACCCAGGCATCCATGTGCAGTGCCATCAGTATCTGCAGCCTCTCAAACCAGATGATTAAAATCTAGAGTTCCAACGGAAGATGGTTCATTTGAAATTATTCACACATTGTAGTCATCATCTTTTTATTTAAAAAGTTTAAATAACGAACAATGCTACGATACTGAAAAGCCAAGAGAAAATGCACCGATTTCTTTATTCCTCATTTGAGTGAACGTGCCTGTTTTTTTGATCATCTTGAAAAAAACTAAACAAAATTCGAGTCCAGAGGCATCTTTCAGACCAACAAAGTTTTATTCAAGGTATGAGTTTTCATGTGCATGCTTCTTCAGAAACATTGAAATGGAAGTTGCCAGTCCATACATATAGGTAGAGGGTGAGCAGCAAATTAGCATACAGCATAGTAAAGATGTTTAACAGATGCAAGGACCAAACAGGAATAACAAGCTTAGTTTATATGGTCACCATTTTTTGGATTTAGTTCTGGGGAGAAACATAGTGATGCAAATAAATATATCAAAATTGGAGATTGATGTGTAAGAGTACCCTTTATAATTCTGGACTGATGAGAGTAATTAACTGAGACCCTGTTGTTATGCTCCATCCGTTTGCTCTCAGATGGAGTGTAACAAAAACTGTCTGCCCATCAATCAGCTCTAGGTTTTGAAATTCCTGGAGATTTGTGAGTGGAGCCTCCAAAGGAGCTGGTATTATTTTCCTCTCCCCCTTTTTATCCACACAACAACCCTGGGAGGTAGATTAGTCTGAGAGTATGTGGCTGGCCCCAAATCAGCAAGATGGGTTTTTGAATCTGGGTCCTCCAGAGCCTGCTCTGAAGCTTTAACTGCTGCACTTAACTATAGTGCACTGGTTTTCACTGGGTGGCTA
Source organism: Lepidodactylus listeri (assembly GCA_029233225.1). Taxonomy (NCBI): domain Eukaryota; kingdom Metazoa; phylum Chordata; class Lepidosauria; order Squamata; family Gekkonidae; genus Lepidodactylus; species Lepidodactylus listeri. The sequence goes on from JARCFY010000004.1 coordinate 92,813,222, forward strand.
CAAACAGCTAAGCCAATATTTTTTAAAAATATATATTTTTATTTTGTTTTCTACGCACTACAAAACACTAAACTAAAATAAACTAACTACCACTAAGGTATACAGAGACCAAGTTGCTACCAAATATAAAGTATTATTGCATAAATTGCTTCATGAAAATAATTACTGTATCAAGACATCTTTAGCTTTTTCTTAATGTCAGCCCTAACAATAAAATGTAAATAACTGCATTTAAGACAAGTGAGTACACGATCAAATATAAAAAAAGGACTTTCAAAGTAAAATTGCATATTTTCTTCTTTCTTTCTGGGTCATTTAACAAAGTCTTATTTGACTTTCTGGGATCTTGGAGCTGCTCCTCCTTTCTCTGCCTCAGAGTCTTCTCCCTCTGATTCTTTACCTGTTGAAGAATTAGAACTTTCCAGTCCATAAATGCTTTCCTGCAATTCCAGCTCTTCTGTGGATGTTTTTTTCTTTTCTCTCCAGATGCTGTTCCAAAAATTTCTTCACCTTTATGACAGAGTCAGTTTTTTGGTTCTTGTCCTTATAGCTGAAAGTCAGGCCTTCAGGAGTCAACCACCTGTACGCAATAGATCTTGCTTGAAGAAATGTAGTTAAATTTTTGTAGGGTTTCCTCTTCTTTCTAATTTCAAATGGAATGTCTTTTAAAACTTTGATTTCTTTGATGTTCAAAGGTGTCCTGTTGGTGGCCTTGAGCACCATGTCTCTTGTAGATTTCTTGGAGAATCTCACCAAAATCTCTCTTGGCAGGTTCTTCTTCAAAAATTCATGATAGGTCCTACAGACTATATCCATATTGCTTTTTAATAAATCAGCTTGTAAACCTGTCATTGGAGCCAACACTTCACTTAACAGTTGTTTGAGATTCTCACCAGGGACACCTTGAAATCTTAAGAAAAAGGTTGACTTTTCCATCTGCAGCCTCAACAGATTATCCTTATCAGAGGACCTCTCTTTCTCCACCACATCCAGTCTTAAATTGATAGTTTCTGTCTTGGCCTTAACTTTTCCCATTTCTTTTGCTGTTTGCTCAGATCTGGTATTAGCCTCAGTGATTTGCTTTTGCAGAGAGTCCAGTTTAGAGTTAACAGTAGTCAGTTAATCCATCAGAGGGTGCAATGCGGTAGCTAATCCTGCAGAAAGATCAGTGCTTTCTTGAGACTTGTCTGCCAGAAGTGCTGATGTAGTTTTTGGAGAAGGCTTTGGTCTGGTAGCCATTTTCTCTTTCCGTCCAGTCATTGTTTTTTGTTTACAGTTCCAGAAAGATATAAAAAGTTCCACTTTAAGTAGGGATAATAATCAACTTGCAGCCACTTGCTTAGAACTCAGTCATTTAAAATAGTAAAGTCTCAAGATCAGATTAGAGAATTGCCAGTTTTAAAGGGCAGGGGGGGATTTAAACCCCTCCTCACACTTCCAATGCAGATCAGAGAATCGATTCGGGACTTACAGGATTCTTCAGATGCCACACGTCTTCAGGTATTTGCTTTTTTCATGTTGCTTCTGCCTCTGTCCCTCCAGCCGTCTGGTGTGCACCTCCATTAGCCATCAGGCACCATGGCAGCGGGACCTGTAGAGGCAAAGGGGGAGCCTCAATCCCTTGGTTGCCACCTTGGGAGACGCTTCCCCACGCACCTCAGGCTAGGAGCCCCCTACAAGGGCTCTGGGGGGGCAAAATCCAGTTGGCACCCCCTCCCAGTCGCCCGGCTCGGGCAGCATCTCCCAGAGCTCTTCAGGGATGCACCCGCCATTAAGGACGCCAAAACCAGAAGTCCAACAGCTAAGCCAAGTTGAACAGCAGCAAACAGCTAGGCCCTGATGAGTCATGCAAATCAGATGGCATCAAGTCACTCAAAGTTTACTGCCAAGCCTAGGGTTGCCAACTTCTAGGTGGGACCTGGAGATCTCTCAGAATTACAACTGAAATCCAGATGACAGATATCTGTCCCCATGATGAAAATGACTACTTTGGATATATGGCATTATATCCAGATGAGGCTTCTCCCCTCCCTCCCCAAATCCTGCTCTCCTCAGACTCCAGCACAAATTATCCAAGAATTTCCCAACCTAGAGCTGGCAACTCTAGACCTGGCCTCAATAAATCCTCCCTCAAAGGTCAAAATAGGCCTGGAAAGCCCCCTCCCCTGCCTTTTACTCACTGAAAGCAAGCCTTGGAACCTGTGGTTGCCTAGCAACTGCCACTGAGGGAGTCCATTGCTTAAAGCTACAGGCACTCATTTTATCATTTTCAATTTTTAAAAACCACCTGGGGCCCTTTTCAGATTTGCAGAAAGATCTGACTTGCCCATTCATAGGTCCAGGCACTGGATTTAAGTATCCAAATATTTGGCCATCTTTGCTATTCAAATCCAAAGAATTGAGCACTGATATCCTGCCACAAATTATGTAAAACTTTTTCTTTTAACAGCCGGAATAGCCCAGACAAGCCTGAGTTTATCAGAGTTCAGAAGCGACGTGGCATTGCCATGGTCAGTACTTGAATAGGAGGCCAACAAGGAAGATCAAGGTTGCTATAATAAGGAAGGCTGATTTCTTGCCTTGAAAATCCCATGAGGGGTTGCTATAACCCAGTTGCAACATGAAGGTGCTTCATTATGATTAAAGCTGTTTCTTACAGCTGTTTCAGGTTTAAGCATTCAGTGCCACAATTTCTATGCAACTTTTGTCAACAGGACACAGGATACTTAGTTTTAAATATCTTTTGAAATGGGAGGGAAAGGGAGCCATACCTCCATAGTCTTCTCATACGCTCTCATCTCAGTGACATGCCAGTTGGCTGACAGGGAACAAATTAATATGAATCCAGATAAGACTGTGCTGATGTTGTTTGGGAAGGTTGAAGTCCTGGAGGCAATGGATCTACCACCCCTAAACAGGATAATTTTATCTTTGGAAGATTGTATAAAGAGGTCTGGGGTACAGTTGGACTGTCTCCCTATTTGAATTTTATTGATTTAGCCATGCCTCCACCCTTTCTCTGTCAATCTCCCCCTCTTTTTCCCTGTCAACCTACCCCCTCTATTTCTCCCCCTCTTTCTCCAACACCCCTTATCTGACAACCACTGACCTCTCTATTTCTGCCTCCCCTCTTCTTTCACAGTCACCCCTCTTTCTCCCCCCTCCCCTTATCTGACAACTTAGCCCCCTTCTTTGTCAGCATCCCTTCTCCGGGCCTTGCCGTGGCAGCTGCAGTGCCTGGAAACTGCTCCAGGCCCAGACTGGCTCCCCCATCACCGAGCCAAGGTGTGGCTTCAGGCCTCCAGGCCTGGCCATAGTGGCAGCAGTTTCTGGGAGCTGCTTTGGGCCTGGAGCAGCTCTTGACTGCTGCTGCCACCACCATGGCCCCAGAGTGTCTCGCAGATGCCAATGCTGCCACAATCAGGTCAAGAGTGGTTCCTGGAAGCCTATGTAGCAGGCCCCAGAGAGGCTCCTGCCTGCTGCTGCAGGGACTGGAGTGGGTGCTGGACATTTATGCTGTCACTGGGCCGAGAACACCTCCTGGACATGGATTCTGCTGCTGTGGCCAGATCTAGAGTGGCTCACAGTGTCCACCTACATCAGTGCAGAAGAAAAAAAAGGAAGTGCATTGTCTGCCCATGAATAGACAACACTTTTTGTTTTGGGGTGATTTAATTCCCCATCTATTTTGTTGAAGTTTCTTATTTTTATGAAAATCTGAGTCTCCCAAGTTTGCAGGAAAATGTTTAGTTGAGAAATAGATACATAGACTGCATTTTTCTGCCACATTGTTATTTGTTACCTGCCTTGAAGCCCTCCAGAAAGGCAGGATATAAAGATTTTAATAAACAAACAACTGTGTCAGTAGACCTGCTTATCACAGCAGAGGGGAAGGGGAGTGGACCAGAACCACTGAAACAGTGTGTTGGACAACTGCAACTGGGCTTTCTCCTCCTTTTGCAGACACTTAAAAGGCAGTCTCCAGAGTAAGAGGTGGCAACCCAACAGCTGAATCGAATGTTTAGCAAATAAGTGCATTTTTATGGCTTTGGAAAGGTGGACATTTGTGACTACATACTGTTCTTCCTTTGTGCTCTTAAGTGTAGGTGAGTTCTGTTCAACTTCTTTTAGTTTAGTCATTCAGGGAGGGACAGTGAGTATGTGCCTCAGAAACATCCATGCCTGTGAAGGCCACTGGGCCCTATGATGAGGGAAAGGCTGGAGTTAGCATGGAAGACAATGTCTGCTGCAGACTGGTGTACATTTAGAAAATAAGTGTATGGTGCTGGAAATGACTAAGGAATCTGCACAGCTAACACAAGAAAGGGCTAATGAATCTGAGACTTCCTTGACACATGCATTGAAATGGATAAGTATTGGAGTTGGGAGTCCATGGAATAGTGAAACAGCTAGATCTTTATTGCTGGTCCGGATGAAGCATACAACCCAGGGCTCGAAGCCCTTCTTTTATGCTGGTCAGGGACAATCCCCTGACCTCACCCAACTAGCCTGATAGGCTATTAGAAGTCTATTTACATTTCATAGGTTCCCTGGGAGAAACCTAGGTACAGGATTGGTGGCCGGTTTGAATCCACCTGGCCTTTGTTCTACCTGGCTCAGGTAGTTTCTTGGCCATGTGCTCTGGCCATGCTCTGGCCATGTGCTCTGGCCATGCGGTCGCAATTATGGGAGCACATGGCGACCGCATGGTCAATACATAACAGAAATAAAAAGGTTGAGCGCTGAAGCAGCAGCATGGACTGTACCACTTTAGTCTGCAGGTGAGTGATTATATTTTTCAAGTTTCTCCTCATTAGTAATTCCCTGTAAGTGGAAAATTCACGTGGCATGTGAAGGACTAAGATAATGTATTTCTCCCTAGTGTGCTATCTCTTTTAAAAATATTTGCAGGGAGTTCTTACACAGGGCAGCATTAAGAATGTGATGCTCATCCCCTGCAGTCTGAGGTAGTATGCCCCATTCTACCCTCTCAGAATTCTACCACCTGCAAAGTGTGTAGCTGAGGCTTTAGTTTTTAAAACTTTGGTATCATAGGTGTTTCTTAAAATGTTTCATTAACCATTGCCAAATTCAGTGCAGCTGAACAGCTGATTTCATTGAACTGGACTGATTTCACATGGAGCAGTTCAGACAGATAGTGAGATTGGCAATGAATGCAAAACAAAACAAAACAACCTCTTTATTTGAAATAACCACAACAGGGTTGTTTCCTAGCTGCTTTTAAACTCATTTGTTCTGCCACCTCCATCCACCCACACAAGGGTTTTTTTTTAAAAAAAATCAGCCCACCAGGTGATAGGCAATTTTGAATCAGCACACATCGAGTTAACTTGATCAAATGACTAATGGCCTTTGTGCCTCTTTTGCCTCTGAGGACTGAGTTTGTACTGAGTATCAAGAGAGGGTTCCTTTGGCAATAATGTATGCTAAAATGAATTGGGAATTTTGTTCCCTATTCCCATTGGAACTTCAGCAGCTGGGTGATATGCAGGGACAGATTAATGTATATCTGTAGATGTTTATGGGTGCCTCCCTGTGGGGGAGCAAGAGTTGTAGGTTTTCTTGCGATAGCAGCAGGTTGGTTAAATTAGTCAGAGTAGGGAGGGGGAGTGCAGCAATTATAATCTATTTAGGAGTTAATGGGCAGATCGAGAAGGCAGTGAACATCAATACTTCCAAAAACACTATCAGCCATTTCAGTTTTCACCTCCATTGTGCAGGTGCAAGGTTTGTGTGACATACTCTCAAACTGGCAGTTACACTGTTGCACAAATGCACCTTGAGTATGAATGCTGGTTTATACATCAGGCAGCTTCATATACCAGGGAGCAAAACAAAAAGCTGAGGAAGAATTCTACGGTCTTTGTAGCTATAATTCAGAAATGTAGAAAACGTCTTCATGTCCACTGAACCTGAGGGAGGAGCAAAATAATGCCACTGGGCCCACCTTCAACCACCAATTATATAGGTGCTGCGGAGGCATAATCATGTGCAGTTCCCATGCTTGCCACATGGGAACTGTCAGGAAGTTTGCTAGGGTTGCCAGACCCCACCACCCACTACTGGTCAGCTGGGTGGTGGTGGGAAATTACCACCCCCCCAAAAAAAGAGGGAGATCCAGCCAATGTGCAGTGTCATGTCTATGTCCCGGCCCACATCACCCAGAAGTGATGTCACCGCATCCAGGTCATCAGGGCAACACTCTGGTATTTGGGGCAAAAACTCTACGGTAGAAGCCAAATTTACCATAGAGGGTTTTTTTGCCCAAATACCAGAGCGTCTCCCCTGACATCCCAGAACTGATAACATCACTTCCAGGTCATGTGGTATTTGATGTAGACACATTGCCGAATGTTGGATGGGCCTCCCGCTGCTCCCAGTAAGTCTCCCACATCCCCTGCCAGTTGTCAGGAGGGACATGGCAACACTACAGTTCTCTCACCTCTTAAATGTGTGATAATGTGCTATAGTACTAATAACCATGGCTGATTTTGTAATATTCCAGGGTTGCTGTTTGGTCCATCTATAGTTATTGGTTCTGCTGTCCCTTCATGTGCTGCAGCAGCATTTCCTCACAAATTCCTAGTGCTTTGTTTACAGTAGTAGATGTTTGGGTGGAAGGTTAAAACAAGCTCTCATTGTGTATAATTTAATTATTCATGCATATTCTCCACAGGCATTCTTTACTTCGCAGATTTTCCTCTCTTTTTATTTTAGTGGTTCCTCTGTTATGGCCACCTGACATATGCACACTAGCTTCAGAAAAATGGTGGGGGGGGGGGGGGAGAGAAGGAAAAATCCCAGTGAGAGTCACTTTACACATTAAAATCAAAATGAAGCGTGTGAGCACATATCCTGTCTGACCCCCTTATCGCACTACAAACATCAGGGTGTGGTTTTTCAGTAAAGAAAGAAACCTTGAACACCCTGATACATATGTGAAAAATTAATAACAAACAAGAAAAAAAACCCATGAAAGCTGTAACTATTTAAAACTTTCAAAGTATATAGCATCAGTTCAAAAATATGAAAATCATGGATGGGGGGGAAAGGGGAGACAGAGCATTCTTTAAAAGAAGAATCTAACTGCAAAATGAAACCTTCCACACTTAAAATCACCGTCCATGAATTCTTAATACTAGCACCCATTCAACCAGATAAGAAGAGTGTGGAAGTCTTACCAATTTGTAAGGACTCCAGATTTATCATATATATATATGGCCACGGTCACACGGCCCTTTAATGCGGGAGGAAGGGCTGTTTCCTCCCGCATTTAAAGGGACCATCTACAAAGGCTGGGGCTAGTCCCATGCCGAAGCGGGCTCAAATGCGGGTTCCTCCCGCATTTTCCGACCCCGGGAAAATCAACAGTTTTCCCGGGAGTCGCGCGAGGAACCCGCATTTAAGCTATCTGGACAGCCCTCTCTCGCAATCATTGCGAGAGCAGGGCTGTCCAGATGGTCCCATCGGCCATTTCCCCCCCCTTTACACATGGGCGCTTCTGCGCTTGGTCAATCAAGCGCCCAAGTGTAAAAAGGGGAACCCCCCCCCCAACTTACCAGGTGGCTGGTGGGTCCTTTGCTGCTTCTTCCGCCGCCACCTTCCTACTTCTTCTGCCGCTGCCACCGCTTCATCCCTCACCGGTTCTTCTGCTGCCGCCACCTTCCCGGCTTCTGTCGCCACTGCCACGGCTTCTGCTGCCGCCACTGCTTCTACCACCGCTGCTCTGCTGCCCCCGCCGGCCTCCGCAGGGGTTGGGATGTGTAGACATCCCAACCCGAGGTAAAAAAATGCGGCCCCTTTAATCCGGGAGGGCTCCCAGATTTAAAGGGGCCATGTGACCACAGCCTATAAGACTGAAGTGCAGAAGATAAAGTAACCTGTGTTTATATACTAATAGACAGGACATGATAGAAAGCTATGCCACTTGGTAAACTGGTTGTCAGTATCCATTCTATAGAAAACTATAATCTGCTAGGCTGTATAGGGACTATTTTTGTTGTTGTTTTGTTTTTGATGGAATATTGAAGACAGCAGCATATCCAAGAATGTAAAACAGGTTCCAGAATTTTCTCATGACAGGTGGTGCAGAATAGTTTGGCTTTGCCCCACTTAGAAAGGCTTCAGGCCACACTTCAGGAACAAGCTGTTTGCATGCTTGCAGACTCCTAGCCGTTTGTATGGTAAATCATCACTGTTAAAAATCCACAAATGTAGTTTCTTTAGAAAGGAAACATACTTTTTAAACAGAGATTGGTGAAAACAGACTGTATTCAGTCCTCAGGCTTTATCGACACTATATTCATAGATTGACCTTCTAGAATACAAGAATATAGAAGCCACATACAAAAAAGAAAAACAAAAAAAATCATTAAGACCCACTAGTTAATTAGAAACATGGTAGAGCAAATTCTACTTGCTTTTAGTTTCCTTTGGAACTTTAAAAAATAAAACTCAAATGAAATATATCAATAAGGCAGTCCATGATGTTTAGTTAGATTGTTGCCATTCAGAGGAGTTCACAGGAAGATGTATGAATGTGATCTGGAGCTAGGGATACCAGCCTCGAGGTGAGACCTGAGGACCCCCCAGGATTAGAGCTCATCTCCAGACTACAGAGATCAGTTGCCCTGGAGAAAATGGATACTTTGGAGGGTGAACTCTCCATATCCCACTGAGCTCCCCAGGCTCCATCCCCAAATATCCAGAAGTTTCCCAAACTGGATCCAGCAACCCTACCCCCCATCTCCTTCCAGTGGCCAGGGGAGACCTGGCAGCCCAGTCTGGAGTGCGTTGGGGCTGCTGTTTAGGGGTGAAAAACAAAGAGAGAAAATCCCACTGAAAAGCTTCCGTGTGTCAGTGTGAGGATGTGGCAAGGAACTGTACTTACTGCATGGAAACCATTGACCATTGGGTCTTTCTCTCAAATCGGGAGGGCCTTTCCTCGACCAGGACTGAACCCAGGTTTCAGCACTGCAAGAACATTCAAGAGAAGAGAGATTTTAAACAGTACTGCCCTCTTTTTGTAGCTGCATGGGCATTCGTGGAGTGTTGCTTCACTGGCAATAATCACATGGCAAATCCTTAATTGCACATTAGTTTTAGACAAATTATAATTAGAAAAATAATGGCTTCCTGCCTCATAGCCATCACACGCACACACACCACAATTCAAACACCTAGTTTCTGTAAGAAATATAGAAAAAGGATGTGTGAAACTAAGAAATGTAGCAATACTTTAGCCAAACTGCTTTGTACTGAAATTACTCATCAGCATCAACCTTAGAATGTCTCATTACCTCCTGAAACTAGAACAGAGTTGAAGCAAGAAACATTCTGAAACACTCTCTGTGAGTTTGCATAAATCCCCCTTTATTTCCTTGGGAAGGTTGTTTTTTTTTTTTTTTAGTAATATTTTTTCTCTTTTCCTTTCCCCCTTGCTAGCAGTCTTATGAAACCGAAATGTCAAGTGAGGGTTGCTTTATATCGTGTTCTGTCAATCAAACAAACGGAGGCTTTATGCATCTGTTGCTAGTATATTGGCACTTTCTGAAGAGTGTTTCGGTGGGAGTGAGAATAAATAAAGATCCTTCAGGCACTTTCTCATTTATGGATGAGGAATCAAAGCAGTCTGAAACTTCATTTTCAGTCTGATACCCTGAAGATTGTTGGCTGATAATTCTGGATGGAACAGCTTATCTGGGAGGATTAGGAAGAACATGGGCTTCCTATTACTGCTGGCTTCAGTCTATTCAGCCGCACAGACTTTGTCACACAGTATCTGTGCCTTTACATATGTCACTAATCTTATCTATATCTTTTCAGCTCCTTCTGTTGGAGCTGTGCTTCCCTGCGCCTAAACCTCCCATTTCTTCATTACACTGGCTGTATAGGCATTAGGCCTCCCCCCTCCCAGCCTTTTCTGTACTATGTCATTCAGAAAGGACTAGTAATGCAAAGGCTGTAGCCTTCATGAGAAAGTAATGGGTGTGCTTTATCTTGAGTCCTGCGGGTCACACACTGGTATATTCAATGCAATCTCTGCTTCCTCTCTCTCCCTTTGACTCCTCCAAGATCTGACCTTTTAAAAACTTACCCAGATCTGATTAGTAAAATTAATAATAGAATTACGGAAGCCTGGAGAAAGTTGCAGTTCAACTGAAGTGCTCTAGTAGGACCCTCCACATTGTAAGCTGACTGCACAAGTTATGGGATCTCTTCCTTGGAGGTTTTCAAAAGAAGTAGAACACCAAACAGAGGTCTGGATTCAGCCAGCATTTTCACTCAGTCTCTCTCAATCTCCCTACAGGCCCTGCTACATCACCATCATGTGTAGTGAAGTTTCCCTACTACAGCCCCCATTCCACATGGTTTTGTACATGCAGGTTCTCAGCAAAACCTTTTTAGATGGTCACAGAGGACACTTCTTCCTTTTTTCACCAGAAGCAATGCACTAGCTCCAAGCCAGAATGATTCAGTTGCATGACGTCTTTACTTAAAGGAGGTTGTTTCACTCAGTTACTGGTTTTCAGACTTCGTATGTTAATGGTAGAACCTTCTTCACAATTACTTGCCTGCTGAGGAGGACGTGTACATTTGTAACAGAACCACTCTGTGTTCCAACAGAATTCTGGAGTATACTCATGTCACCATCTAGTATGTCAGACTGTCCCAGAACAAGATTTGTCCAGTCCAGCCCTTGATACAGGCCAATATAGCCTGGTTGATCTAGTTACTTCATCTTGGGAAGAACACATTTGGGTGTAGAAACACCTCTGGACCTGAATTCCAATACCACCAGTCCAGCTCAAGCAGCTAGAACTCTTAAAAGACTAGCCCTTCCAAAAGCCTTTATGTTCTCCTTCACCAAGTCCCACTCTCTGAAGATGGCAGAGGTCCCACATGGAAATAGCAGAGTGCCACAGAAACGCCAGATTCCTAAAGTGAGCCCAGGTCCTAGCCCAAGGATGGTGGGGTCTGGTGAACTCTGCCTGAGTCTAATCCTCTGTTGAGAAGGATAGCCTAGCTCTGTCTGCTGCTGGAGATATCAAGGGTTGTCTCCATTTAAGCCTGACTCATGACTTATGACTCCTTGCTCTTAAACTTCACCACTCATGATGGTGATGACTCCTTCATTTGGTATTTCTGCATGAATTTGGCTCAGCTATGTAGGCATTGAGTCATGACTAAATAAGAATGTTCTACAGTGCACATGGCTTACATGACATGTTCAGTTTCACCAATACCTCATGTGAACTGAGCTTCACTGCTTCTCCCTGACAACTGAGCACTGCAGCTTATCCTTCATTATTGACCTTCTCAGCAAGTACAGCACTGATTCCAAGTAACACCAGCATTTCCTAAACACAGTTTGAAAACCTCTGCACAGGATAATCTCCTAGTCCAACTCTTTAGCAGTTCACAGTACCAAATCAGAATGCTCATATGCACATGACTATGCTGAGCAAGATTGGTATGAACCAGCAATACAGCTGGCAGCCAAATCTGTAGTTGCAGCTGCATTTCCCCCCCAACCGCTGTGACAACTGAGATAGCTGCCGTTTCCTACATCTATTGCCTGTTCCATGCTTACCATGCTCCATGCAACTGTGTTCACAATCACAAGGAGAAATTCAGTAATTTAAAACAGTCCCATAATCCTTTCAGCAGATGGATATAACAGAATGTGGACAACTAATAAAAAGGGCCAGTGCTCCACAAACAGAGAACAGCCAGTGCTCCACAAACAGAGAACAGGGGGTAGAGCTGAGTGAGCTTACTACATTCAATAGAGAGCAGAGCTCTTGTGCTTTTAATAGACTCCTAGATGGGAGAGTTTCAGCAGGTGCATCATAGCAAGAAAAGCTGCTGCTGCTGAAGTTCTCCTTTTTGCACAACTAGCAAAGGCTCAAAAGTGCAAAGTGTGCCTTTAAAGTTGTGAATAAAATGTTATCTTAGTAATATATCTGGCTCTGTGTTTTAAGGAGGCCAATGCTGTTCTGCTTTCACCTCTGTGTAACAATCAGAGGGACTGAGAGGATCTTCCATCCCTACCCCTTGTAATGTTTTTTTTTTAAAGTTCTGCAGTTTTATAACCTGAACAGTAAGACTGCGAGCAAACATTGTGCTGTCATTGTGCTACAGCAATTTGTGAGCATTGGGACTCCCCAAGGCAGGATCCTAGGCAGGCACACTCTTTAGTGCCCTACACTTTCAGCTAGTGCTGTAGCACAACTATAGTGCAATGTCTAATGATGTATGGGTATGAATTAAATAATTTTTGGTGACTGGCATTAGAGATGCCAAACTGTTAAAAAACTGTCTGGTTCAATTCAGATTTCTCCATTTCAGTGTTGTTTCTTTGGCTGCGGTCACACACACTAAATAATCCACTTTCAATCCACTTTCAATGCACTTTGGAATTGGATTTTGCTAGTTCATACAGTGAAAATCCAGTTGGAAAGTGGATTGAAAGTGGATTATTTAGTGTGTGTGACCGCAGCCTTTGTCAGAAACAAATTTGTGACCCTTAATTTTTGCATCACTTTCTCTTTCCATTTGCTGAATTTCTCCCATTAAAATTCATACATTTTGGGGATTGGGAATCTTGGGAACATGTCTACTTTGTCAAATCTAGGTTGAGCTTGTTTCCCTTCCTTTTGCAGGTATGGGTATGGGCAGTTCTTGGCTCATAGCCTCTGGTCCTGAGTGAGCCAGCCTAGTGCATCCAAGATCAGTCCAAAAGTTGGAGTTGTATTGTATACTTTTGTTGGTGCTAGATTCAGGTGGGTTGCCATGTTGGTCTGAAGCAATAGAACACAGTTTGAGTCCAATGGCACATTTAAGACCAACAAAGTTTAATTCTGGGTATAAGCTTGCATGCATGCTTCTTCAGATCTGAAGAAATGAGCATGCACACAAAAGCTTTGTTGGTCTTAAAGATGCCACTGGACTCAAACTTTGACCATTTCTACACAAGTGCAAACTTCCATATTGGCATTCTTAAATAATCAAAGTTTGTAAAACTTTCTGCACAACTTTTTGCCTCTCTAGGAGTAGATCAAAATTTAGTGCCCTGTTAAGCCACAATTGTTTGTTTGTTTATTGTTTGGGTTTTTATCCCACCCTTCCCTGCACACAGGGCTCAGGGTGGCTCACAACATATTAAAAATACAAATAAAACAATAAAAACATTCTGCAGTTCAATCATTAACATTTTTTAACATACCAAGATGGCTCATATGTCTATAAAATGCCCAAGATTAAAAAGGGAAGTGGGTGAACACTCCCCATAATTTCTGAATAACCGTAATTTCTGAATAAACTAATTCGGGGTGGGGGAAGGAGTGGAGCACAGGAAATACCCATCTCCTCAGCCAAAGGTGCAGTGGAACATCTCTGTTTTACAGGCCCTGTGGAACTGAAGCAGATTGTGCAGGGTACTGATCTCACTTGGGAGCAGTGTTCCCTCTAAATTGAGTTAATGTGAGCTAGCTCACCATTTTTTAGCCTCTGGCTCACACATTTTTGTCTTAACTCAGGAAGGATGGCTCCAGAGCAAACTAATTTATGCAGTTACCAAATCTCCCTCTCACAAGTTTAATGTCAGTAGCTCACAAAGAAGCATTTTTGCTCACAAGCCTCCACAGCTTAGAGGGAGCATCGCTTGGGAGAGTGTTCCACCAGGCTGGAGCCAGAGCTGAAAAGGCTTTAGCTCTAGTTGAGACTAAATGGATGTCCTTGAGCCGGAGGCCACCAGAGGCTCTTGTTCAGATGAATGTAATGCTCTTTGAGGACAAAATAGATATGTAGGTCCCAGACTGCTCAGGGATTTGAAGGTTAATACAAAAACCTTGAACTGGATTTGGTACTCCACTGGAAGCCAGTGCAGCTGGCGGAGCACCGGTTGAATATGTGCTCTAAGAGGTGCCCCTGTAAGAACACACACCACTGCATTTTGAACCAATTGGAGGTTCCAAGTCAACCTCTAGGGCAGCTCAGCATAGAGTGAGTTACAGTAATCCAGCCTGGAGATGACCACTACATGGATCACTGTGGCTAGGTCGCAAGGAGGGAGATAAGGAACCAGTTGCCTGACCAGCCGGACATGGGAGAAACCTGTTCTGGCAATGGCTGTGACTTGGGCCTCCATAGAAAGCAAGGCATCCAGGATCATGCCCAGACTCCTTACCATCAGTGATGGTGTCAATGACACCCCACCGAGGGCTGGGAGCTGGCTCCCTAAGTCCATCTTTCCACGACTCAGGCACAGGACCACTATCTTTGATGGATTTAATTTCATGGGGCTCTGCTGCAACCAGCAAGCCACGGCTTCTAATGCCCTGGCCAGAACCTCTGGAGCAGTGTCTGGTCAGCCATCCATCAAATAGATATAGCTGGGTGTCATCAGCATACTGGTGACAACTCAGCCCAAACCTTCAGACCAACTGAGGAAAGGGGGCACGTGTAGATGATAAATAATATAGGGGAGAGGATCACCCCCTGTGGGAGGCCACACACCAAGGGGTAGCATAGTGAATCCCTCTCCCCAGTTGCCACACTCTGCCTTCATCCATAGGGAAATGAGGTAAGCCACCACAAAGCAGCTCCCCATATCCCCAGCTCAGTAAGGTGATGGGCCATAAGATCATAGTTGACCGTGTCAAATGCAGCTGTTAGATCTAATAACAGCAGCACAGACCCACCTTGGTCAATGTTTCTCTGGAGGTCATCCGTGAGGGTGACCAAAGCCATCTCTGTCCCTTAGCCAGGGCAGAAACTGGACTGGAATGGATCCAGGATAGAGGAGTCTTTCAGGAAAGTCTGGAGCTGCTCCACTAGTGCTCTCTCAACTACCTTACCCAGAAATGGGAGGTTTGACACTGGGCAGTAGTTGGCCAGATCCCGAAGATCCAAAGATGACCTTTTCAAGAGTGGTCTCACCCAGCCCTGTAGTTAGAAATTTTGGGTTGGCAGGGCATGGGAAAATTTTGTGGATTAGGCATGGGCAGCCCCCACTAGAAAAACAGCATTTAAAGATTACCCATGCCTGATTTCGAAGAGGTGAAATCAGGGAAGGCGTACGGCCGGCAACTGCCCCCTCCCTCACCTCCTGCAAGATTAAAGGGCCTGCTGATCAGCTGGAGGGTCTTTTTAATGTCACAGGAGGGAAGAGAGGGGGAGAGGGGCAGCAGCTGTTGTGGGGTGTGCCTCACATTTTACGGGGCGGAGCCTCAAAATGCCCCGCTATAGCTACAGGCCAGGTCTCACCACTACCTCCTTCGAAGCCCCAGGGAAGGTCCCTGAACTCAGGGACAAGTTGATAATATCTCCCAGGGGTGCTTGTATTCTGCTACCACAGGCCTTCACCAGCCATGATGGACATGGGTCAAGGGGGGCAAATTATAGGCTTCACAGCATCCAGAATCCTGTTGACCTTGTCCCAAGAGAACCAACTGAAATGATCCAAAGTAGGACCCAAAGATGGCCAAGGGACCTCACTGTCTCAACTGTGCCCACAAAATAGCTCTCAAATGCCTCACAGCTAATAGTTAGTTTCATCCTTCTTAGCTCCGTGATATAACAGGGTGCTAGTTTGGAGCGGGGGCAAAAACGGCATTAGGGAGTGATTTCGCTGATGGCTTCAGAGTCAGCTGTGCCAATCCTCTACCAGCTCATTTAACAAATTGCCAGGGGGCATCGGATACTACAGAGATGCCTAGAAACCAATTGGATCCTAATCAACTTTTTCCATGATTTCCCCCCCTTCCTATCTGAACTCACAATGTTTTAGTGAGAATTTCCCAATTTTAAATTTTCCCCGCCACCCCTTTTTGTCATCAGTGTTGCATGTTCACCAACACCCCCGCCCCCTCAGGTTGTCCACTGAGCAATTCACTAATTTTTTTAAGCATAATGTTGATTGCGGTATGACACAATTTTTTTCATTCTAATATAGTAACGTTATAACATTGGGACAAAACAGGCAGCAAGGTTTCCTGTCTCCTTCTCCGTGCAAAAACCTGTCCATGAAGTTCCTTTACTTCCTTTCTTTTTTTGGTGCTTAGGTTTTGTAGCCATGTGCTTGTACTGTTTCTTCATTCTCCCCCCCCCCTTTCCCCATAGCTCCCGTTCGGTGTGTTTTCTTTCTTTTACAATGTTATGTATATGCAAAAAAGGAGGTTCTGCTGCTGACAAAGTACATGAGCACACATTTAGCATGCTTCGTAATTATTGAATAAGAGTGTTATGAATTGTTATATCCAGTTTGCTGACTGCAAGCCATTTTCTTAGTTGACAACTAAGGAGAAGTGGGGACCATGCTGTTCCTCATGCTACATCCAGCCTTTTTTTTTTTTTACAGTGTTATGATGTTATAACGTTACTGCACGAGGAGGTTCCAGCGCTCATGAAGTACATGACAACATGGCCACACAAAACCTTTCAAAGGAAGTGCTGAACACATGAGGAAGGTCAGATCTGAATTCAAGAAAAAAATCCCTGAAATAAATGCCCTTTTGTGGAAGGGGTGCCACAAAGTCAGAGCATCAGCTGGGGATTCAACTCGCCAAGAAACAGCGGCAACAGTGAGGTGCAGAAAAGTTCTCTGTGAGATGCTTTTACAACCTTTTTGAGACTGTTGTGGAGTTTTTGAAGACATGAATGCTTTGCTCAGTGATGAACTCACAGATCAGTAATGACGTTGCTTATTTATTAGAACTATTGGCAAAGTTCAATGAAAAGAATTAGCAGTTGCAAGGAAATGAGATCAGTCTTATTAGGGCCAAAATTGTCATCTCTATATTTATTTCAAAGTTAGCTCTACTCAAACACAATATAGGCTTTCTCAAGCTATATCAATTTCTGAGCTTGTCTGAGCTAGAAAAGAAAGGTGGGATACAAGATGATTATTTGCAAGGTTTTTGTGACCATTTGGATATGCTGCATATGTCTGAACAATATGAGGATCATCTTTCAATGGAGATTCCAGGTTGGGTGATAAATCCATTTTCAGATACAGATGAAGATAGATATTGGAAGAAGAACTAAATGAACTACAAAATGACACTGAACTGTAGCTAAAGTTTAAGAAAGCATACCAAGAGTTTTGGTTACAGAAGGAAATTTCTGCTCACTATCCTGCATGATGGACAGTTGTTAAGAAGCTCCTTGTTGCGTTTCCAACATCGTATTTGGTGGATTGTGGTTTTAGTGTGGTCATATAACTTCTCTCCAGGCAAAGAAATCAATTCCAGATTAGTAAATGTGATGATTTAAGACTCCTGCTAAGTGGCCTTAAACCAGACATTGGGGAACTGATATCACTTCATCAAGCCCATCCATCGCATTAAGAATTTACTGATCAGTGAGGTGGTTACTACATGTAAGAAGAAAAAGAAAAGAAGAGACAAGAAGAAATTGGATTTCTACCCCACCCTTCACTATCCAAAGGAGTTGCAGAGCAGCTTACAATCTCCTTTTCCTTCCCCTCCCCACAACAGACACCCTGTGACAGGGGTGTAGACTTTCCATTCTCCCAGGGGGGGGGGGCTCTCTCTTGCACATGCAAAGTGTGCACGCTGCTGCAGGGATGATGTCCCCATCGCTGCCTCTCCCCCACGCCTGGCTCCCACGCACCCCCAGGCAGGGGGCTCTTGCAGCGGTGGCAGCCGGGGAGGCTTGCGGCAGGTGGGGAGGCATGGCAGGAGTGTCCCCCCTGCCGCCAGAGCTGCCGCCACCACGCTGCTGCCGCTGGGACAATGTCTCCGCCTTCGCCACCTCTCCCCCCTGCCTGGCTCCCACGTACCCCTCAGAGGGAGGGAGTGGGTGTGGGGGAGCCAGGTGGGGGGCTCTTGCGGTGGCAGTGGCGGGGGAGACTTGCAGCAGGTGGGGAGGCACAGCGGTGGTGTCCCCCCCACCACCAGAGCCACCGCCATTGCATGCCACCACCAGGAAGGAGGGAGGGAGGAATGGGTGGGAAGAGCGGCGCTGGCGGTGGCGCAGCAGCAGGAAGGTGCAGTGGCGGGCACTCCATTTTGCCGGGGGGCTCAGTCTCCCCTGGGAAATTTCAGGGGTGGCTCGAGGCCCCCCCCATAGTTTACGCCTATACCCTGTGAGGTAGGTGGGGCTGAGAGAGCTTTGAGAGAACTGCCCTTGAGAGAACAGCTCTGAAAGAACTTGTAACTGACCCAAGATCACACCAGCAGCTGCATGTGGAGGAGTGGGGAATCAAACTCGGTCCTCCCAGGTTAGAGTCTGTCACTCCTAACCACTACACCAAATTGCATGTAACATCTTAAGATTCTTGCCAAATGACTACCGGCCTTTGAAAAGCTAGTATCACTGGATCAAGTTTATCAATTTTGTTGAATAAATTATACTAAAAAGTTTTAATTGGATTTTGAATAAATATGCAGTTAATTGTTATTGTTTTTTTGTTATTATCCTCCTTAGTGGGTCCTGCAAACTGCTGTTCTGAATAATGCTTTTTCATGGGGTAGGGGGCACTGGGGATGTTTATGGAACCAAGGGGGTACTGGCCCAATAAAGTTTGGAAACCACTGGTCTAAACTATTTCTTTCTTTGAGTCCCCTGTCGAGAGAAATGCAGGATATAAATAATAAATAAAATAAAAGGTGAAAAACCCAGTCTGTAGAATAAATCCAAATACAGAAAAACCTGTTTTTTTCCTGGGCTGGCCTCTTTTGTGGCTTTGAGAACTCCCTTTCCAATATATAGAAGAGATGTAGCTATTGGTCAGAATCCACTGGTTTCAATGAGACTAGAGTGATGAAATGTTAAAAAAAAGAATTACTAAGCATGAATTTGTGGTCAAAGCGTGCTTCTCTTTCCCCCCCTTAAGATAGCACTGACTCTAGCTAGAATGTTGTAAAGGATCAAACAGCAAATGTTATTAATGCACTGTTAGGAACTTCCACCAAAGCATCCAGAGGAGCCTGTGTTAGAGACGCAGTGCTGTGTCAACAAGAGCCTTGTAGGCTCATATGTACGCTGAGTGTCACCAGGTTTCTGGCACTGTGGTGTGATTGCAGTGGGAATGTGCAAATATAGATTTCTTGTATTTTATCACATGGCCTTGTAAGCTGGCTTTCTATTACTGTGTAAATGTTAATGAAGAACAATGCACATTTCTGCATTCTGAAAAAAAATCGGACTATGTAGCATAGCCTAGTGTAGAATCCCCATGATTTGAAGCTCAGTTGAAGCCCAAATTCCTATGTATATGAATCCTCTCTGTGTGCTCTATGTAATCCCTATTAGTGTAATAGTATATAAATAGAATGCCCTCTTATCTGAATATTTATCTGAATTCTTCAGAGGTTCCCCAGGCCAGTTGGATAAATGAGATTGTACTGGAACAGGGAATTCAATCATCTCTCTATATTGTTAATTTTAATCACTATAAAAAAATCCTTCATGGTTTTACTGCCCTAGATTTTTTTCCTGTATACTGCAGTTATTAGGGATCAGTATCATGTCTGTTCCCTCAAGGTTGAAACAATAAGCTTTATCTGAAACTGACAAATGTAATTTTTCTTCTTCATATATGAATCTCTTTAATGTCATGGTTTGCTCGTCCTGCAGTAATCAGCCCAGTCAGGGCCATGCCATTTAGCACAGACCATATTTTATTTTGTGACAAGCAGAAGCAACAAGGAGTATAACCTCTATCCAAAAGTCGTAGGCATGATGCTGAATATATATATAATATATATAATGGAGAACAGATACCCAGTGCCATGCTTTCTCCATCTTGCTGAATGGAATTCCATGCTGGAAACCTTGGGAAACAATTTGGTCTGGTAGTGGAAATTTTTCTTGACTCTTTGAAAGATTTAAAGGATTCCAGAAGTATCTCACTCCAGAGTCTGCAGGGAACTGTACATGGGACAGTCAGGGTCACTCTGAAGGTCTAAAAGAAAATAAATGACATATGATTTTAGGGAGTACTGTTTTCACTATGCCAATCCAGATTATTTTCTTCTTCTTCTAGGCTTTCATTTATGGGAGGGGGATCCATATGTTTGCATTATATTATGCTAATAGGTAGTAATTACCATCCATTTACTCCTGATGGAACATTATTAAAAGTAAATGTTCTAAATGGTTGGGTTTTTGACTGTTTAAAGGGAAGCCCTCTACAATATAAAATCCCAGTATTGTGTTGTGGTTAGAGTATTGAATGTGGTTCTGAGAGACACAGGCTTGAATCCCATTCAACCAAGGAAGCTTGTTGGGTGCCCTTGGGTTAGTCACATACTTTCAGCCTAACCTACCTCACAGAGTTGTTGTTTTTGTGAGGCTAAAATGGAGAAGAGAAGAATGATATAAGCCATTTTAGGTCTCTATTGGGGAGTAAGGCAGGGTATAAAAGAAGTAAATAAATAAACAAATATTGTATAGGCCTACCTTCTGTGAAGTAATATCACATCTTTGCTTTGGAACAAGCCAAAATATTGTTTGATAATTCCATAGTTTCAGACGTCACACAGAAACATAAGTTATGCTTTCTGATTAAACACAAAACTGCTCTGGACTAATTTCAAAGCACCTGAAAGTACTTACTCCTTAGTGAAATTGAAGCCGTTACTCAATAAGCCCTGGGCAATTGCTACACATTTTTCTAGAGTCCAGAACAGATTGAGTAGCATATGGTATTTAACAAGGAGAAAATCTTTTCAAACTTCATTCCAGAGAAGCAACTGCTGCCCTAGTACTTCACAAAACAATATGTTATGCTGATGCTTCAGACAAATGCAGTGGGGTAAACATTTAAGAATGGGTGTAAGACCCTTCCACACATTATGAGATTGGCCTGCAGTGGGCAATAAAAGTGGTGATGGGAGAATTCCTGAGACTAACAACGGGGAACCTATGAATAGAATGCATGAGGGATGATCATTATTAGATAGTTACAGTTCTTCTAATGCCGATCTTATTCTGTGTTTATGCATTTTGTACATAGCAAAACGGGCCTCAAGACCCTCGTGATAGGTTGACCCAAGGCCAATGTAAACAGATCTTAAGTTATTCCAGGGTGCACATAACAAAGGACAACTTGTGTGTGACTGGCCCAAGGTCACCCAGTGAGCACCATGGCAGCATAGGATTCAAATCTGGGTCTCCCAGATCCTAGTCTGACCCTGTAACCACTACATCATACTGGCTTTTGTGAGATGGCTGCTGTTGAACAATAGCAAGCAGCTAGTCCTGGTGAGTCATGCAAATCACATGGTTTCCTGAGAAAATCCCAGATATATTCAGGAATTTCAGGTTGATCTGAAAACAACGGAGAGGCGGAACAGATTGCTTCCACCTCCCAGCCGTTTGTCAGGCAGACTTCTGCAGTTTCCTTAAACTTTAAAGGGAATGCAGAAGTCAGTGCAAGGATCAGCCGGGATGGTGGGGAGCTCTTGCCTCAGCTGTGCTTGGCTTCTCTTGCAGCTCAGTTTAAACCGGGCTTCAAGAGAAGCCAACCCACGATCAGCTGGGTTGGTAGGGAGTTGAGAGCTGCCCACCGGCGCAGCTCTGCGCTGCCTTCTCCTGCAGCTGCCTTTGGGATTTCAAAAGAATCCCGGATCCAAATACCAGTATGGTATTTAAATACGGGATTTTTCAGGAGTCCTGGAAATTTTTTTGGTCTAATAAACCCAAACAAAAAATTACAGTAAAAAGAAAATTGCACACCCCTACTAGCAACAGCTACTAAGGGCATTCATTTCTTATAGCTACAGGTGCTGCCTCTGAGAAGTTTTTCAAGTTTGTAGAAAGATCTGTCTTGCATGTTTATGGATTCAGTCTCTGGATTTCAGTATTCCCAGATTTGACCACACTGAGAATTAGATATATTAACAAGTGGGAAACCTGCAAGGACTTGTGGGGGTCATTTCAGTTTCCCCTGTCTCCCCTTGTCCACAGTTTCTTCTTTCTCTCATCCTGGCAGCACCTTATTCTCTCCTCTTTCTCTGCTTTCTTCTCACTTTCCCACTCACCAAGAAACCTTTCTTTTATCTCCCCCGCCCATTCTTCAGCTGTATTTATTGTTTACTTCATTTATACCCTCTTTTCTCCCCATTGGGGACCCAAAGCAGCATACACCATTCTCCTCTCCTCCATTTTATCCTTATAACCCTGTAAGGTAGATTAGGCTATGAGACAGTGAGGGCCCCAAGGCCATCTATCAAGTTTGCATGGTAAAGTGAACCTGGGTGTCCCAGTTTCTAATCTGACAATCTAACCATTATACCACACTGGTTCTCAGCTTTCCTTCCTTCCCTCCACCTGGCAGCCTCTCCTTAAGAAAAATCTGGCTGAGTTGCAAAAGTTGTATTGTAGCAAGCTGCTCAGGTGAGTTGTGTGGTGACCACTGCCGTGCCCAGCTGAATTGCAGAATATGTGCAGGGGCTGCCACTAGGTCCAGGTAAGTTATGTGACACCAAGTCATCTGTTAGCTGGGTGAGTCACACAAATTGTATGGTAGTAAGTAGCCTGGTGTTGCTACTTGCCCTGGCCCTTATGACTCCTCCCTCCAGGGCAGGAAGGAGGAGTTCAGAGGTGAACTGGAGGCCAAAATAGCTCTGGAAATGGCCTTTTACTGACATAAACCAAGGACTGAAGGTTGGCAATATTATGGCTACTGAGCTTTTCTTTCTTAAAGGTACAGGCACTGCTTCTATTATTTGGGGATGGTGTTAACCCCTCCCCCCATGTATTTCTCTTTAAATTTCAGATTTTTCTGCAAACCTGGGGCTTTTTTCTTTTTTTCTTTTTTACATTTGTAGAAAAATGTGTCTTGTCCATTCATGACTCCAATATCTGGATTTAATTATCCACAGTGTTGTGGGCCAGCCTGCTTTAGCTGAAGAGCACTCAGCTGATGCTGATAACATCCTCGTCAGCACCTCTGAGACTCAACCAGCTGATGCTGTCAACAGCCCTGAGATGGTGGAGGCAGGTCCTAGTGCCCCAGTTGCTGAGGACACCATGCACTCTAGCCCTATGAGCACTGGGCACATGGAAGAGGCAACCCAGAGAGGTGGCCCCTCCACAACCCAAGATCTTGGGGAAACTAAACAGGCTGCCTTGCCTCATCTTGGGGAAACTAAACAGCCAGGGGAATGCAGGAGGAGGTGCATGCTTGGAGCTCCTTGAGAGGAGGCAGAGTATGTGTCCCAGCAACTGCCAGATCAAGAGGAACACCTACGGTTATTGGATAGCTCTCTCGCAAGCAATGAGACCCAGTTGTGAGCTGCTGATAAAGACAGGGCTTCAGAGGGAGAAGGCATGGGAGCAACCCATCACCTTCCTGGAGATGTGCGACTGCACCCCCTGGACCTGTTTTTGGCTGCTACTCCTGAACCATTGTTTTCAACCCCAGACCTGTTTGACTACACCTCTTGAACCTGCTTGGACTCTGCTTCTCGGACCCTAGGCTGGCTTCCCTTGTGTATAACTCTTGGACTGAGTCACTTGTGCATCTGCTTAGTGATTCTGTCTTGTCCCCTTAGTCTTAGCTGAGTTTGCTCTGACCCAGGACACATAGATCTGGCCATGTTGAGAATTAGATGTATTGATTACCTGGAATATAGGGTTGGATCCTGCTGACATGTCTCACTAACACTGGTATATTTCCCCAGAACAAAGCCTTCCCCTGATGCAAGTTTCCCCTGATGTGTTAGCAGAGGGCTATTGGTGCTGAGAGGAAAATGCCACCGTTAGCAGAATGGATCTGTGACAGCCAAAGCAAAGTCATTATTCCTTTGCTGTGTGAAGAGAAAATAGATGTCACATTTTTTGGAAGTGACTTGCGCAGTTTTGGAGTCCAGTCCTTTAAAACCAGTTTTTTACACAGAGGCACTCTTAATAGTGAATTGGGGACCCAACTGGACTGTGTATTCCTCTATACTGAGTTTAGTGTTTAATTTTTTCCTCAGGAGAGTGTATCATACTATGTCACATATCCAGATAAAATAAACTGGGGGGGGGGTAAATGGAATTTGTGTGTATCCCCCCAATCAAATTAATATCATAAATGTGAAAAATAAGAAAATGGGATAATTGCCTCATTAAAAATACTTAAAAATTGGTCACTCAGAAGGAAATGTCAGTAGTGTTTTTCCATAAAGTATAAAGCAAAATACAATTAGTGGTAATTGTTTACTAAAGTAGATTAATTTCAAACAGTCTTTTCCCTAATCTTTTAGATGTGCAAAGTATATTATTGTTTATGCTTAAATATTTGTCATAGATTATGAACAATATAGGTACACAACATTCCTTTTTTTGAGGTACTTTTTTGAAAGTAACTGCAGAAAATTTTGCAGAACACAAATGCTTTTCATTTCTGAAGAATCAAACAGGGAAGTGATCCATTTGGATCACAAACTCAATGGTCAAAGAACAGAGACATACTCAGCTGCTTTGTGCAAAATCTTCCAAGAAACCTCCAAAGAAAGCCCTATTAAAGCAGCTTTTAATTAATCAGTCATATATTAATAGCACCAATCCACTGGTTTGGTCCTGGACTGAACATTTTACTGTTTGGAACCGTATGCACAACACCTGTTTGTATGCCCTGTTTCTTATCTACCTTATCTTACAAGTGGTAGTCTTCTTCTGTACAGTACCTCAGTCAGGAAATATGGTTTTAATGTAATGTGAATCCAAAATAATCTAACGTATGAAGTAGGGATGTGCATTCAGATATATCCGGCCTGAACATATACCTGAAAAATACCGTATTATTATTTTCTGGATATATTTTGGTGACCAGATGGTATCTGGGATTTTCTGGGTTAGTGGGAAATGAGTCCTGAAAAATCTAGGAAATATTTGAGATTAACTGTGAATATCAGGACTCAGTGTCCGAAGGCTCCCTGGGCCTTTTCCTGGTGTGTCTGTGTCTTCCTGTACTTGGTATCAGCTTGCCATGTTGGTTTCACTTTGATTCTGACCTTTTAAATTGCCTTAGTTGATCTTGCAACATTGCACTCTTTGCACAAGCTGGTTTATGTCGGGTTTCCGGTAGATTCTCCGGTTCATCATTGCCATTGAGTCTCAGGTTGTACATTGGCACAGATTCTCTGATTTTACATTTGTTAGGCTTGCAACAGCATTTCTAATCAGTTTGTCTTGGACAATTCTCTGGTTTGACATTGGGCTGAATTATTGGGTTGTACATTTGTTGTGTTAGGCATGCCACATGGTTTTGTGCTTCTGTTGGGATTCTTGGGTTCTGCATTGCTTCTTTGGGCTTGTCAATTCTGTCTGCTTTGAGAGGGTCCTGGCCAGGAGTTTCTTTGTTTGCTCTTGTGTCTTTAACTGTTCTTTGCTCTGGAGAAAGTATGGAATTATTTCCTCCCCTAGCAAGCAATGGAGGATAGCTAGGGGCACCTCGTTCAGGGGGCCATATAAATGGACTTCTTGGTTCAAGTCACTTGAAATTTGAGGGTTAATTAAAGAGTAGATCCCAGCAGCTCCACTACAATTTTGGTACAATTTGGTTAAAAAAACAACAGCTCCTCCTACCCTCCAGAAATTTTCCCCATAGGAAACAATGAAGCTGAATAATATTGGAACCCCCCCCAACCCCCCCCCCCCCCCCGATCTGAATACAAGGCTGGTATTTGGGACCTAAAAAACTGTAGATACTGATTTTTTTTTGGCTCTGGATCAAAAAAAATAATTTCTTCTGCTTCTGCTGCTGCACATCCCTAATATGAAGCCACTCACAGGGTAAATTGGTCTAAGTCTTGTCTAATGCAAAATGCTCACCAACATTCAGAAATTGTCCAGTTTTGCCACATCCTTGCACAAATGTACTTGCATGCACAGTCACAAAGTGGGAAGGAGACAGTAGTTGAAAATACATGGCAGGGTGTTCCCAAACCTGCCTTTGTAATTTTAATACATATAGACATTAAAACCAAAAATCTGCTAAGACACTAGAGGTGAGGTCAGCAACAGTTTTACAGCTGGTTCTATCCATTCTTAAAATGCATATTTATTTATTTCTTCTTAAGAATGGCTTTCAGAGAGCACTGGTTGTAATTCTTTTAATGGAAATGATTACTGTACCCTCTTGCATAGTTCTCTGATTTGTCATTAAGAATGCTGACTTACTGCATTTAGGAAGGAGAAATACACTTAGAGAAGTCATTTGCCTGTAAAATATATGCCATTTTAAATCAAGAACTTAGACACAAAGCTAGAGTGGAAAATTTGAGGGTGGGGGCTGGAAATTAGGGAACTGATTGTTATCTAGTGTATGAAGCCTAGATCATGATGCAAGAGAAAGTATGAAAACTGCATATGCATTTATTTTGTGAAGCATATACAGTGGTTTTT
Organism: Lepidodactylus listeri; assembly: GCA_029233225.1. Taxonomy (NCBI): domain Eukaryota; kingdom Metazoa; phylum Chordata; class Lepidosauria; order Squamata; family Gekkonidae; genus Lepidodactylus; species Lepidodactylus listeri. Next base: position 92,839,610 of record JARCFY010000004.1, read on the forward strand.
ATATAATTCTACATGTTCCTCTATATAGTTGCTGTTTCTTTTCCTATGTGAGATTTCCATATTAAAAAAGCTAAAATTGTATGAGATGGTGTAGGAAGTTGTTACCAAATCTGTGGTCCTCTGGCATTCCCACACTATATGCATGTACAATGTAAACAGGTAAAGGCAGTATACCTGCTAGATCTGTAACTTGTAAAAAAGCTATTGAGAAATCTCTGAGGCAGTTGAGCACACCTTTAACACCTTTCCATAGTGAAGAGTGGCCTGCATTTGGATTCCCCCCCAAAGTTATTATACCATCATGCAACTATCAAACCTTTCAATCTCTCACCACAAATTGGAACTTGGCCTAATGTAGATCACAATAACGCTTACTTCAAAGCTTTTCTGTTGGAGTAGGGTGGGGTTGAGAAAGTCTAGGTTATGGGAATATGATGTCAGGACATAAGCAAGCTGTGGGTTTTGAGCTAGTGTCCTGAAGGATGTCAGTGGTGATGCAGCCTATGCACCAGCATCCACTCTGGTCAAACAAAAGAACTGCAAGGGGATCAACCAAACCTGTCAAAGGAGTTTCCTTAAAACAATAGATCACAGCAGAGCAGGAAAGATTCTGTAACCCCTATAAAAGCTTTGAGTCAATCTTGCTTGCCCTTTTGAGCAACCAAAGACCATTAATGAATATCAACACCCTTTGCCTTCCTCTTCCTCACATCACATAGCTTTCAGACAGAGTTGAGTCCATCCCTTGTTTAAAAACCCACCAGTCCTCTTTTAAACCTGCTTGTATATTGGAGAAGCCAGAAGCACCCAATCAGGACACTGCAAACCTTCAAAGAGATATGTGAGGGGGAGCTGGAGGAATGAAAAGGTGTAGTTTAACTACCACTTCTTTAGGTAGGGTTTAAGAGAAGCTTTGTCTCCTAGTCTGTCTTCAGGCAGAAGCAGAATGTTTTTGTGGGATTGCCAGGAAGGGCACACTCTGGTGTTAAACTCCTAGTTAGTGGGAAGCTACTGAGCAGACTGAGGTCTGTGTGTTGTTATAAGAAAGTGTGCTCTTGAGTCACAACCAACTCACGGCAATACCATGAAGTTCCACCTCATGTGCTTTTCAAGGCAAGAGATGAGTAGAGGTTGTCTGCCACTGTCTTCCTCTGCATAGAAGTTCAGTCTTCCCTGGTGGTCTCTCAAGCACATACCGACCCTGCTCAGCATCCAAGATCAAGCTAGCCTGGGCTATCAGTGTTGGAAAAGGCAATGTCTGGTGTACAAAGAAGAACAGAAGAAGACCCTGCAGGTGGCAGCAAGAAGAAAATTAGATAGGACAAGTGGTGACCCGCAAGAAACTTGCGGGAGCAGCTGTCCTATTCCCCCTCATCTTTGATTCCTCCTCTCTCCCTCCACTTCTCTCATTGTCTCCCTCTTACCCCCCCACCCCTCTTATTTTCTATCTCTCCCCCATGTCTACTATCACTCTTCTCTTTCTGCCTTCCTCACCCCATTATTCTCTTTCTCTCTCTTTCTGCCTGGCTGCTTGCAGCTTGCCTGCATCCCTGCCTCAGTAGCCTCAGCAACAGCTTGCTGAGCTCCCACCCACCAGCTTCACTGCCCTGGCGGCTCTGCTAGCCACTCACCATCCTCTTCCCTGCTGTGGTGCCTGCCATTCACTCCCCATGCCTCACCACCCTGGCAGCATGAGCAGTGGCTCACTCAGCCCCCCCCCCACAGCTTCATCATCTGGGCGGCTCACCTGGTCGCTCAGCCTCTTCCCTGCTGTTTGCACAAAGAAGGGGGGAATTCGCGTGGATCCTGCTGCTCCCAAGCCCCTCCCAACACATGAGGAGCCCCAGCAGAAGCCAGGCAGGCAAAGAACTTGGGGGGGGGGGGTAGTCGGTGCTAGCAGCTCAGGTAAGGTGGCTGCTTGGTGGGGAGAGGGAGAGAGGGTGCCAGCCGGCGAAGGCCCTGCTGCCCTTCTTCCAAGGAGGAGCTGGCTGGGTGCCAGCAAGACTGTGCAGGGCCACCAGACCTCCCCACTGTCTATTGGGCGGGGGAGAAACACGTTCTTCCAGTGGAATTGCCTGGCTCCCAGGGATGCCAGACCTTGGCTCCTCCCCCTCCCCTCCCACCATCACCTGCCCTCTGCTCCCCCCATCCTCTGGCTTGGAGGAGCGGCCAGGCATGGTAGGGGGGGGGGAGAGAGAGAGAGACTGTGTGTGTTGTGGATCCTGCCTCTCCCAAGCCCCTCCTCAGCAGAAGGCAGGCGGGTGGCCGGCCTTCGGACTCATATGAGGAACTTGGGGGGGAGCTGGCAGCTCAGGTAAGGTGGCTGCTTGGTGGGGGGCGGGAGAGGTGTGACTGTGCTGCCAATTCCCCCCCCCCCCACCTCCCAGCTCCAAGGCCAAGTGGCTGATAGCCTCTCAGGCCACCAATTCCCCACTCCCACCCCCACCCCCCAGCTCCCAGGCCCAAGCAGGCCGCCAATTCCCCAACCCTGGTGGCCTGAGTGGCTGACAGCCACTCAGGCCACACTTCTCCCGGCCCCAACCCCCCCTCGCTCTCTGCACGGCCCGAGTGGCTTTCAGCCACTCGGGCCCAGCGCTTCTCCTTTCCACCCACCCGCCCCCCGGCTCCCAGGCCCGAGCAGCCAAGCGCTGCTCGGGCCCACCGCTTCTCCCCTCCTAACCCCCCTCTGGCTCCAGCAGTGAGGCTTAGATGCCTCCCAACTGCCAGGCCACCCCATTTCCCTGAGCATTCCCTGCACATGCTCAGGGAATGCTTTTACTTTTCAGGGGATTTAAATATCTCCTGAAATTTTTTTTAAACTTTTTGGATTTTTCTACACATGGGGGGAGTGTCCCCCATGTGTAGGGAAATCTCCCTGCCCCCCAGGTGCCCCCTCGCACGGATTTAGGTATCCGCATGCAGGGGGCACCTTCATTATTAGTATATAGATAGTGAGGCAGCAGCACCTTCTCTCCTGTTAAGTATCATTCCTTGTCAGTCTCCAGATTGCTACTCTTAGGACAATTTCCCCTTTCTTCTCAGAAATATCACACTCAGTCTTGCACACTCTCTCAGGAAGCTATCTTCTCAATCAGAAGCAGAAAACCCTAGAATTTTTGAACTACATGAATATGAAAGGAGCTAAGCCAGCATGCACTCCTATGGAAACAAACTACCTGAACAGCAAGGCAGAACTTCTGCCTGACAAAAAGCAATATAGAGAAGCAGTTGGAAGACTGCTGTACATAAGCACATTGATGTATCCAGATGTCACAGCAGCAGTGGGCATGTTATGCAGAAAGCTGAAATTGCCAAACAAAATGGATTGGAATGTAGTTGAAAGACTTGCAAAGTATCTGCATGGCACTGCACATCTGAAACTAAAGTTGCCAACAAGTGACAGTCCCAGAGTAGTGGGATACATGGATGCAGACTACAGACAGAAAGTCAACCAGTGGACATTTATTCTTCTATGGCGGCGGAACAGTCAGCTGGAGCAGCAGGAAGCAAGAAACTGTAGCTGTGTCCTCAACTGAAGCTGAGTATGTATCTGCAGCAGGAAGCACACAGACAACTGAAATGGATGCTGTAACTAATGTAAGATTTTGGGAAAGAGGCAAATTAGTACAACTCTTTGATGACAAGCAAGGATTCATAAAATTTGCACAGATAGAGAAGATCAACTCAAGAACTAAACTCATGGATGTGAAGCATTACCTAGTAAGAAACATGCAAGAAGAAGGCCTTGTTGAGTGGGAATACTGTCCTACAGATGAAATTATTGCAGATATACTCACCAAGCCACTTTCTTGAGAAATGTTTGGAAGTCTGTGTAAGCAGATGAATCTTGTGGACTTTGTACACTTGGCCTTGAAAAAGGATGTTGGAAAAGGCAATATCTGGTATGCAAAGAAGAAGAGAAGAAAACCCTGCAGGTGGCAGCAAGAAGACAATTAGATAGGATAGTGAGGTCAGCACCTTCTCTCCTGTTAAATGTCATTTCTTGTCTGTCTCCAGATTTGCTACTCCTAGGGCAATTTCCCCCTTCTTCTCAGAAGTGCCACGCTCAGTCTTCTTTCTCAGCTAGAGCTGTAGTTAAGAACCTATCTCTGTCTCTTCTCTTTCCTATCAATTATTTAATTCCTAAATAAACCTCTTTAATCCTTAACCAGATTGTGCACTGTTGCTCTGTTAAGTGCTCTGACAACAATTAGGACTGCTACTGCATGTTTTTAGCTCCAATAAAATCTAGCTACAGTTTGGAAAGCTGAGGAAAATTTGTGAACAGTAGATTCACAAACAGTAGATATACCATTCTGGGCTCTCTTTCTGAAACAATATATTTTAAAGTGAAACTGTTTCTCCAGTCTGAGGCTCATAAACTGTTACAAACATATATTCTTTAACACCAAAACCATTCTTCCCCCTTCCAGGGAAATAGAAAGTTCTTGTTTTTGACTTTCCTGGTTCTCATGAGCAGATAAGGTTTTTCCACCTTAATCATGAAGCCATGGGACAGATGAAGGTTACCTCCATAGCAAGCTTGAGAAAGGCAGGGGTGTCAGTGAACTGGAGACTGGAGAACATTTTGGGGTTTATTAAGTGTTGTATGTTCTTAAAAACTAAAGAGCCTCATAGCTGTTTCCATTTAAAAAACCCTCCCATCACAATGTACAACTGCCAAACTCATTTCAACATGAACATCAGGTAGGTTGCTTCCTGTTTTGTGAAGAGGGGCACAGTTGAGCTGTGGCTATGGAAATTATTGTGACACTATATGGGAACACATCTGGAGTTAGTACAACTCTGGCTGTAAGCTCACATATGCAGAAACATGATGCGCAGCTCACACTTGCTTTCTTTGTCACCCATATTCAGATAACACGTGAAGCGACTTATACTTTTTTAAAAAAGAAAAAGCTATCTACACCTTTATTTAAATGAGTGGATTTACTTATAGCAGTCCAGGCAAATGCTATAATCTTCCTAATTCATTTTTACTTTTCAAAAGCAAGCTTAAAGAAGTGGTATATGTAACTCAAAAGCTTACACTTCTTGCATTTTAAATGTTTAAATTAAGATGCTGTCTCCTTTGCTCTGCATTTCACTGCTAAGACTGTCAGCATAAGGGCATGATACTACTTGCAAAAAGACTTTTTTTAAGTTTTTTAGAATTATGTGGTTTACAAACCATTAATGAAGAGAACATTTAATGAAGTAAAATATGTTATTTCTCCCTGATAGAATATCAGTGAAAGAGTATTGGCCTCACTATCATTTGTTGTTGGAACCCAGTAGCTCCTTGTGGCTCACCAGATCTCTCCAAAGAGATGAATTCCATCCTACACAATGGGAAAATGGCAAAGAAAGTCTGGCAAAATTTATTTGCATGGCATGTGATGTTCAAGTTTGCTTTATGGAACTGCTTATAACCATCAAAATTCAATTTGCTAAACATTTGCAGAATGCAGACACCAAAGGCAAGTGGAGTAAACCCACAAAAAAAGATGATCATGTGTTTTAGAGAGCGGAACGACTTTTAAAATAGGCTTATGGGACAGACGGAAGCTAAAGGGAAGCTAAAATGGTGCCTGGTATCCTACTTTCTTTTCAGTTGCTGTTATCTCTACAGCTAAATGCTTTTGGTTATCATTTCATTCATGTGGAAAATAGTTCTTGGGAAGTTATAGGATCGACCCACTCCAGTGGCGATAAATATATAGAGATTGCCAAAGAAGATTAGTGTGTGTTTTTCTTGCAAGCATCAATTGGTTAGGCCAGAACTTGGCTTGACCTGGAATTTGGTTTGTCAGATTCACTCATCTGAGAGTTATAGAATTAAATGGTCTTATGATGTGGCAAGACAAGAACCATTATTCTTGCCCTTCTCACAAGCTCATGGAAAGTTTCCAATTCTTTCCTTTGGTTAGAACTCATCTCTCAAAGAATTCTTCTCCCAAATACAGTCTTTTATACAAACTGCTATTCTTTTCTTTCCACTGTTCTGTATCTTGAACTTGTTGAGCCTGTGGGTACATTTGGAATTATGAGAAAGAGTTGGGGGGCACAGAAACAAAATGGTGGCCATGGGTAACATTTCATGATGCTAGTTGGCAGCTATTTCCTAATTGGTGCCCTCTGCAGATCCAAAGTTGATGACTCCTGGGGTGCTCTGAAGCACCTTCTCCTCCTCTAATAAGTTGGAGGAAAGCCAGGACAGGCTCTTTGCTTTGAGGAAGAAGCACCAGGGAACACCCACAGGAACCATGTTGGGGCCACTGCTCTGTATAAAGATACCTTCCAAGTTAGCATCCTCCAGGGTCCATTTGTTTCCCCAGAAAGTGCATATAGAACCATATTCTGCATGCTTCCCTTTATTACCCTTAGCTTACAGTACATTGTAGACTTGCACATAAAAACTCATAAAACTCACAGCTCATAAAAACTTGAACTGAACATGCCTTGTTTGATAACCTCAAAAAGAATGCCACCTCAACTGACATTTCCTCTGAGGTTCTGATCCTTACTGACACAGTCTTGGAAAAACAGCTGAATCTTAGCTACTGATCTGTAGCCCCAGGAAGCTTCTTACCATGTCCCAGCCTTTGGGGGGGGGGGTGTCTGTGTGCAGAAGCCATTTGTTAGCTGGTCAGGGGGAATCAGCAGTGAGGTGTCTTCTCACCCACCAACTTCTTTTTTCAGTCCAGCAAGGCTGGGAAACAGCCTGTTTGTTACGTACTGGGTTCGACACATAGAAATGCTGGACAACAGCATGATGATCAGCTCATAGTTTATTCAGACACAACACAACACACTTTACCAGCTGAGGTAGCCAACTATATACACCCACCAAAGACACACCCACAGTCCTATTGGAGGGTTTGAATCTCCTGCCAAAGTTCCAGTTGGTGGACCCTAGGCGGTGCAGAATCCTTGGCCCCTATTGTTTCCCGGAGCCAAGCTTGGGACTGCAGTCACTGGCACCTGGTGGCGGTCAGCAGACATAACACCCCTCCCTTCGTAGTTTGAAGCCAGCCTATGTTACATAGTCCTTTAGATAGGCTGGGAGCTGGCACTCCCACAAGGAATGCTGCGGAGCGGGAACTGGTGTTTCCAGAGACTGCACCAGTGGACCAGCCTGGATGCTTGGTGATGGCTGCGATGGCAATTCCAGCTATAGTGTGGCAGTCAGCAGTATTTCGCGCTGCTCTGTAGCTGGCATCTGGGGAAGCTCTCCGTCTACCACTTTCTGCAGAATTCCCTCAGTTTCTTCCCATGTCGGGGTCACTGTGGACTAGCGGAGCAGGCACATCCTCAGCTGGTCCACATGTTTTCATAGGACCTGGCTGTCGTCCATGGAGACTTTGTAGGAGACGGGCCCTGTTGCCCAAATGATCTGGCTGGCCAACCACGGGGCCCCTTTTCTGAAGTTCTGGATGAACGCAGGGTCTTCCAGAAAGAACCCTCTAGGCATGTCCACTTGTTCAGAAGCCTCTGAGACTCAGGAGCCCTGTCTGGATGTAACCTGTCCAAAAGGATGGTGGGACTCAAGCCCATTAGGAGTTTGGCCGGGCAGCAGCCACTGACCAGATTGGGCATAGTCCATTGGGCCAGGAGAAAACAAGCCAACATGTACTCCCAGTCCCCGCCTGTGGTGTGGCTGAGGGCTTCCTTGGCAGTCTGCACCATGTGCTCCACTTGTCCATTGGTTGTGGGGTGGAAGGGTGCGGACCTCACATGTTGGGGTGTCTGCTTGTCCACTGCGAAAAGCCCTAGCGGTGGTTGGTGGTCTGTCACAATGGTGAAGGGCCTACCATACACAAAGTAATGAAATTTCTTCATGCCGGCTACGATTGCCAATCCTTCCCGATCGATCTGGGCGTAATTCCTTTCGGCCACTAACAAGATGTGGGAGTAGTAAGCTACCGAGACCTCCCGGCCATCGGGGAGTTGGTCAGCCAACACTGCACCCACACCATAGGGAGAGGCATCACAGGCCAGAATCACCAGTAGTGATTCGTCGAAATGGGCCAGCACCGCATTGGAGATCAAGAGTGCCTTGACCCTCCAAAATACTGCAGCCTGGTGTGGGCCCCAGGACCAGGGGGCCTTTTTGTCCATCAACTGATGCAAGGGCTAGGCCACTGCCACCTTGTGGGGTAAGAATGCGTGATAAAAGTTCAGGAGGCCAAGGAACGTCTGAAGCTCTGCCTTGGACTTGGGTGGAGGAGCCTCTACGATGGCCTTTACCTTCTCTCTCGCAGGACTGTGTTGACTATAAACCCCAAGAAATCCACAGAGGGGACCCTGAGAAGGCACTTCTCCCATTTCACCTTGAGCCCGGCCCTGTGGAAACAGCAGAGAATGCATGTAGGTGGGTCGCAAAGTCCTCTGGGGTGGCTGCAGTGATCAGGATGTCATCAAAGAATGGCATGACCCCTGGTATTCCCTTCAAAAGGGAGTCCATCAAATGTGGAAAAAGGCCTGGGGCCATACTCAACCCAAACTGCAGCTGCTTCACTTTGAACACCCCTGGTGCATGACAATAGTCTGGGCCTCCGCCATGGCCTCATCCACCGGCAATTGCTGGTACACTTGGGCGAGGTCCAGCTTGCTGAAAATCTTCGCCCCCGCCAACATGGCTAATACATGGCTCATGACTGGGACCGGATAAGCATGGTCCTGCAGAGCCTTATTGATAGTGCACTTGTAATCCGCATAGATGCGGACATTACCATTTGGCTTCACCGGAGTGACTATAGGGGTCTCCCAAGTCGCATGGGAGACTGGCTCCAGGACCCCTTGTGGCACCAGGTGGTCCAGTTCCACATTGAATTTCGGCCGCAGTGTGAACCGGATGCTGTGGGACCACATGCATTGAAGGGTGCCACAATTTTCATTCAGGAGGCTTACTCCTTCAGGGCGCTCCCGTCAGTAGAGATCGTGGGCGTGGAGTGTGTCGGCCTGGTGTGGGAGGCTGAAGAGAGTTTGGCTGTATAGCTGATGTACCGACTGCCTAATGCACCAGTCAGCAGCCTGCCGTCCCTGATGGAGGCTGTGGCGGGCTGGGCGTTGGAGCACCCTAACCTAGTGGTTTTGGGTGACTTCAATGTCCATGTTGATGACATAGCTTCCATTCAGACGGTGGACCTGGTGTCGTCCATGGCAGCACTGGGACTCTCTCAGTACATCTTGGCCCCTACACACCGGGCCGGACACATGCTCGATTTGATCTTCACTGAGGGGGTAACAGTGGACCGGATTACCGCTTTGGCGGTACCATTGTTGGACCACTATGCCCTGGGGGCCCGTCTGAATGTACCACCCCGACCCCTAGGCGGCGAGCGTATTTTAGCTCACCCGCAGAGCCAGATGGATCCCTTGCAATTCCAGGTGGCACTGCGGGATCCGATCCCCCCTGGCAGCTTGTTGGATGAGCTGGTCGAGGACTGGCATAGCCAGCTCTCCGCAGCCATCGACGAGATCGCTCCCAGGCGCCCTCTACACCCTCACAATAGGTTAGCCCCCTGGTATACCCAGGGATTACGGCTGATGAAGCGAGAGCTGTGACGGTTAGAAAGGTGGTGGCGGCATGCCCACGATGAAGCTACAAGAGCATCCTATAGGACATTTATGAAGGCCTATGAGATGGCAACCAAGGCAGCAAAGAAAGAATTCTACGCTGTTGAGATTGCATCTGCTAGCTCACGCCCAGCCCAATTGTTTAGAACGATTCGGTCATTAACAGTTCTACCGCAAGGCAGATCAAATGTTAGGGAATTGGAAATTGGCTGTGAGGCATTTGCAAGCTACTTTGCGGATAAAGTCTTGTCACTCCGCCGTGATCTCCCTGCCACATTAGAAACAGTGAGTGAACTCGAGGCTCCGAGCACGTCTTCGTTTCCGGGTTTCGATGGGTTTGGTCTGCTTGGTCTTGAGGAAGTTGACAGACTTCTCGTGACTGTGCGCCCAACCACATGCATCCTTGACCCGTGCCCGTCCTGGCTGGTTAAAGCCAGCCACGAGGGGCTACGAGGTGCCGCTTGGGAAATTATCAACACCTCCCTCTCTGAAGGGCGGTTCCCAGGGGTACTCAAGGAAGCGATGGTCCGTCCTCTCTTGAAAAAACCACATCTGGACCCAGCTGAATTGGCGAACTATCGGCCGGTGTCCAATTTGCCTTATTTGGGCAAATTAATTGAGAGGGCGGTGGCGTTACAGTTACAGAGTTATCTGGATGATGCTTTGGTCTTTGACCCCACCCAGTCTGGTTTTCGCCTGGGATATGGGATGGAGACAGCATTGGTTGCCCTTACTGATGACCTCCGACAGCATCTGGATCAAGGTGGTGGGGTGGTGTTGCTGTTGCTTGATCTGTCGGCGGTGTTCAACATGGTCGATCATCAGCTGCTGGCTCGCCATCTCGCCGACGTGGGGATACAGGGGTGGGCCTTGCAATGGCTTGTTTCCTTTCTCCAAGGTCGGGGACAAAGGGTGGTTGTAGGGGAGCAGCAGTCCAAGAGGCACCCACTTGTATGTGGGGCGCCTCAGGGGGCAGTGCTCTCCCCGATGCTGTTTAACATCTATATGCACCCCCTTGCCCAGATTGCCCGGAGGTATGGACTGGGATGTCACCAATATGCTGATGACACCCAGCTCTATCTGATGTTGGGTGGCCAGTCGGATTTGGACCTAGAAGATCTTAACTGGGCATTGCACGCCGTGGCTGGGTGGCTCAGACTGAGTAGGCTGAAACTGAACCCGGCGAAGACGGAGGTCCTATGTCTGGGTCGGGGCGGGCCAGGGCGGGGGCTCCCACTCCCGAGCTTTGACGGGGCACCATTGGTGCCAGCATTGCGGGTAAGGAGTTTGGGAGTGCTCCTGGATCCCTCCTTGTCAATGGAGGCCCAGGTAGCAGCCACTGCCAAGTCGGCCTTCTACCATCTTCGGCTGGCACAGCAGTTGGTTCCCTACCTTGACCGCACTGACCTAGCCACAGTGATCCATGCTACGGCCACCTCGAGATTGGACTACTGTAATGCCCTCTACATGGGGCTGCCCTTGGTGCAAACCCGGAAGCTGCAGCTGGTGCAGAATGCCGTGGCCAGGTTAGTGATGGGTCTCACAAGACGGGACCACATCTGACCTGTGCTAGCAGAGCTGCACTGGCTGCCTATAGCATACCGAGTTCGCTTCAAGGTGCTGGTTCTTACCTTTAAAGTCCTATATGGCCAGGGTCCAACATACCTGAGGGACCGCCTTTCCCCGCACATACCCCAGCGAGCACTTCAGTTGGGTACATGTCATCAACTTTGTGTCCCGGGCCCCAGGGAAGCCAGGCTCACTGGGACCAGGGCCAGAGCATTTTCGGTGGTGGCTCCAACCTGGTGGAACGAGTTCCTGGAGGAGATCAGGGCCCTGTGGGACCTGATGCAGTTCCGCAGGGCCTGTAAGATGGAACTCTTCCGCCAGGCCTTTGGCTAGGAGCCGCCACCAGCATTGTAATAACATCTACAATGAGAACTGGCCCTGAATGCAGTCCAGGCCTGATGGTTATGGCTGGTAGGTCTCCAAACAGATAGGAAGCCATCTGATTAATGAGACTAGAAGCATTTTAGTGGGTATTGTAGTTTTATTGCTGCAGTTTATTCTTATTATGTAATGGAGTTTTATTGTTGTTTGGTGATTTTAAATTGATTTTAAAATGTTTATGATGTGTATGGCATTTATGCCCTTGTTAGCTGCCCTGAGCCCGTTTGCGGGGAGGGCGGGGTATAAAAACAAAAATAAATAAATAAATAAATAAACAATGGGGTTGAGCTGCAATGAGACAGGAGGCCCAGTGTAGTGTCCCAGGGTTCCGTCAAACACAGATGGGAACTCGCCAAAAAATTCACTAAAGTCCCACGGGGCACACTGCTTTATACCCTCAATGGTGATTCTCAAGGAAGCAAACCAGGCGTGGCCCAAAACACTAACCAGGTTCTCTTCTACAACTATCAAGTCCAGGTAGTCATTGAAATCCTAGTTTTGGATTCCCCGCATATGGGAATGTGGTTTCTCTACCAAGTGTATGGCTGAGGGGCCCAGGTGGGGCCCCCCATGAGGGCATAGTCTTTTCAGGGTCTCCACTGAGATAATGAAGAAGAAGAAGAGATAATGGAGGTGGCAGACCCAGAGTCCAGCTCCATGGTGCAGGGGGACCCCTCAATCTTGACCCTCACCTGGATCTTGGGGGCTGAGGTCTGGCTTGGAATCCGCAGTGCCTGTTGTGGAAGGTTGCTCATGAGGTGGTACAACTCTCTGGGGATATGTCAGCCTTGTAGTGCGCAGTGGCCTGGCGGCATTGGAGCAGCTTCGGAACCCTGGGTCCTCTGGATTGGCAAGCATGTGCGATATGGTCGGGGAACCATATGGTCGGCGACGCGTGGGGAACCCGGGCGATGCACAGGGGGCTCTTTGTGCCTCACAGGCTGTGAGGTTTTGTAGACCTTCTCTCCATCGTAGGCAAGGGGGGCGGCACTTGCCTGGTGCATGGCAGAGGTGTGCTGACTGGAAGGGGATCCGATTGTGGACAAATGCGACCTCTCCAAAGTGGTGGCAGTGGAGAGGATGGAAGTGAGGGTGCAGGTCTCCACTTCCATAATCCGTCACTGGAACTTCTCCTCCCAGAGGCTGCAGATGAACCTGTCCCAAAGGGCCATTTCCAAGTGGGTCCTGAACTTGCACTCCGAGGCGAGCCGGCGAAGCTCAGCCAAGTACTCCGTGACGGATTCTCTCGCTTGCTGGGACTGGCCGTGGAAAGCCACATGTCACAACATCTCAGATGACCGGGGAATGAAGTGTTCCTGTAGCACTGTGATGATCTGCGCAAAAGTCGCCTCCTCCAATGCCTGCGCCAGATCTATGATGGCGGGGCCATAGAAACCGATGAGACCCCTCTCCCTCTATTCATCCGTAACCTGATAGAAAGTCAGGATGGCCTTGAGTCCAGCGACCCATGTTCCCCATTGCTGTGGTCAGGCTGGGTCAAATGCTGGAACCAGCCTTGCTCCTGGAGCAACTGCCATTGTGCTGCATGGTTGAGGCGAGGAAACGGCTTGCGTGCCTTCGGTGCTCATCGGATGGAGTGGTAGCAGCAGTACTTTGTCTTCCTACAATGCCCTGGCAGCCCAGTCAGCTCAGTGGGATCCATCCTCATCGCCAATGTTGTGTACTGGGCTTGATGCATGGAAATGTTGTACAACAGTATGATGATCAGCTCATAGATTATTCGGACACAACAGAACACACTTTATCGGCCGAGGTGGCCAATTATATATACCCACCAAAGACACACCCACAGTCCTATTGGAGGGTTTGAATCTCCTGCCAAAGTTCTTATTGGTGGACCCTAGGTAGTACAGGATCCTTGGCCCCTATTGTTTCCATGAGCCAAGCTCAGGACTGCAGTCGCTGGTGCCTGGTGGTGGTCAGTGGACATAACACTGTACATGGTGAAAAGAAATAACCAATGAATCACTTTATTATTACAATCATAGACCAGGAAACAATACAATAAAAGGCAAGTAAATAACAGGTAAAAGAACAGCAAAATTATAAAATATAATAACATCTAAAATTATAGAAGGTGCAACCAGATCATGAACAGCTGGGCAGCCTGCTGATAAACTGTCTCTCTGACTGATAAGTATTGGAGTCGGGAGTCCATGGAGTAGTGAAACAGCTAGATCTTTATTGCTGGTCCGGATGAAGCATACAACCCAGGGCTCGAAGCCCTCCTTTTATGCTGGTCAGGGACAATCCCCTGACCTCACCCAACTAGCCTGATAGGCTATTCTAAGTCTATTTACATCTCATAGGTTCCCTGGGAGGAACCTAGGTACATGATTGGTGGCCGGTTTGAATCCACCTGGCCTTTGTTCTACCTGGCTGAAGCGCAGGTAGTTTCTTGGCCATGTGCTCTGGCCACATGGCGGTCACCATTACGGGAGCACATGGCGACCGCATGGTCAATACATAACACCCCTCCCCCCATAGTCCAGAACCCCTCTGCATACATAGTCTTTGAGATAGTCCGGGCGTCTGCACTCGTGTCCTGAGCGCTGGGGGGTTGTAAGGCGGGGCGTGTTGCTTGTGTCGGCAGGTTGCGGTGCGGGTAGTTGTTCTGCTTGAGGGGCTGGTCTGGTCGGAGGTCGTTCTGGTGTGGATGGCGCGGCCGCTTTCCCCGCAGGCACGAGCAGCGTCTCCGCAGTCTCCGGATCAGGGTCTGGTGCTGCTTCTGGAGTCGTGTCGATGTCACGGTCCGTTGGTGCAGGGAGTTCGGGGGCCTTGGTATCATCGTGGTTCTGTGTATGGCGTCAAATCTGGTCGATGTGCCATTTCCAGACTATGCCATCTTCTGTAAGGACCTCGTAGGAATAAGGCCCGGTGACTCAGATGATCCTCACGGGGAGCCATGTCGAACCCTGTGCGTAGTTCTTTGCGTATACGGGGTCTTCAGGAGCGAACCCTCGGTCGGCTGGCTGGTCCTCCGTTGTCGGGCTTCCATTGATTGCTTGGTCGGGATGTAGGCGGTCCAGGACGGTTCCCAGTCGCCTTCCCATCAGAAGTTCGGCTGGCCGGCACCCAGTCCCTGAGTGGGGTGTGTTCCGTTGGCAGAACAGGAACTTATACAGCTGCTGTTCCCAGTCGCCGTGCTCCATTTTCTTTAAAGCATCCTTCGTTGTTCTCACCATGCACTCGGCCTGGCTGTTGGTTGCAGGGTGAAACGGTGCAGAGCAGATGTGGCGAAGACCGCAGGCCTCCACGAACTGTTGGAACTCACCGGAAATGAATGCGGTCCCGTTGTTGGTCACGAGAGTGTCAGGCATTCCGTGTGTCATGAAGACCGACCAGAGACTTCTTAAAGCTGCTTTGGTGGAGGTCGATGCTACTGGAACCACCTCAAGACACTTGCTGTACCTGTCTACAACGATAAGAAACAACCGGCCCTGGACCAGTCCCGCGAAGTCTAGGTGCAGATGGGACCAGGGCTTGTTAGTGGATTCCCAGAATCGGACGGGAGCGTGTGGCGGGTCTGGCCATGACTCTTGGCATTTGGTACACTTCTGGATCCACCCCTCAATGTCTTTGTCCAGGCCTGGCCACCACACGTAACTACGGGCCAGGGCTTTCATGCGTACTATTCCCGGGTGTGCCTCGTGTAGTGCCTCTAGTACTTGGGGCCGCAGGGGCCCGGGGATCACCACTCAAGATCCCCATAGCAGGCACCCCTTGTGGGCCGAGAGTTCGTGCCTTCGGGCCATGAAAGCGGCGAACTTTGGTCCCGGTTTCTCTGGCCACCCCCTTCCCACCCAGTCCAAGACACGGGAAAGGATGCAGTCTCACCGCGTGCGACGGGCCACATCCGATATCTGCACGGGGCGCTCCGGTAGGTCCTCCAGGAGTGCTACATGGAAGGCTGGAGCCGAATCCGGGTCGCATGATGGGAGGGGGAGGTGGCTGAGGGTGTCGGCGTGTCCCATCGCCTTGCCCGGGTGATGCACCAAGTCGTAGGAGTAGCCTGACAAAAAAAACGACCACCGCAGGACCCGTGGGGACAGCATATGAGGGGTCTGCCGGTGGGGGGCAAGGAGACCCAGCAGGGATTTATGGTCCGTAGCCATGGTGAACGATCGCCCATACAGGTAATCGTGGAATTTCTTGATGCCGGCTACAATCGCAAGGGCCTCCTTGTCGATTTGGGCTTAATTACGTTCCGACGACGACAGGGTCCTGGAGTAGTAGGCTACCGGCACCTCCTTGCCGTTGGGTAGCCGGTGTCCCAAGACTGCCCTGACACCATAGGGAGACGCGTCGCAGGCCAGAATGACAGGGAGCAACTCATCAAAGTGCGCCAGGACCGCATTTGAAACTAATAAGTCCTTGATGGCCCGGAAGGCTGCATCATGCTTGGGACCCCAGGCCCAAGCTGCTCCCTTGTCCAGGAGGTGATGCAGGGGTTCGGCAACAGCTGTCTTGTGCAGAAGGAAGGCATGGTAAAAGTTCAAAAGTCCCAAGAACGCCTGTAGTTCCGCCTTTGAAGACGGATGGGGTGCTCCTGTAATCGCCGCTACCTTCTCCTTTGTCGGGTGACTGCCATCCGCTGTCACTTCGAACCCCAAGAAGGTCACCGAGGAGACTCCCAGGGTACACTTATCTTTTCTGACCTTGAGACCCGCGTCCTGGAACCGTTGCAGCACCATCCGTAGGCGTGCTGCAAACGTGTCGACGTCTGGGGCAGCGATGAGGATGTCATCGAAGAATGGTTTCACACCTGGAACATCTTTAAGGAGAGAATCCATTAGATTTTGAAAAATCCCTGGCGCTACGCTGACCCCAAACTGGAGCCGTTTCACTTTGAATGCTCCCTTATGGGTCACAATCGTCTGAGCCTCGGCCGTTGCCTCGTCTACAGGAAGCTGCTGATAGGCCTGGGCCAGGTCGAGTTTTCCAAATATTTTGGCTCCCGTGAGGGAGGCCAGAACGTGGCTGACCACCGGTACTGGGTACGCATGGTCCTGTAATGCCTTATTAATAGTGCACTTATAATCCGCATAGATGCGGACTTCCCTGTTCGCCTTGAGGGGGGTCACAATGGGAGTCTCCCACTTGGTGTGGGAGACCGGCTCGAGCACCCCTTGTGCCACGAGCTTTTCCAGCTCTGCCTCCACCTTGGGCTGGAAGGTGAGCGGTGGCCGACGGACGGCCACGCGGATGGGCCGGACTGCCGGGTCCAGGTCGAAGGAAACCGGGGGTCCTCTGTAGCAGCCCAATGAACCGTTGAAAACAGCGGAAAATTCCTTGCAGATGGACAAGAAGTCGGTAGAGCCCATGCGGTGTATTCCGGTCCACTGCCCCCCGAGCGGCTTGAACCAGGCGCGACCTAGGAGACTGGTTAGGTTGCGCTCCACCACGAGAAGGTCCAGCAGGCCTTTAAAGGTGTGGTACTGGACCCGGACCCTGGCTAGCCCCTTAATAGTCTCTGGTTTTTCTGGAAGTCCTGGAGGACCAACCCAGCCGGCAGCCGTAGCCAGCGTGCCCCCTTCGGGCAGAGGCGGCTGAATGTAGCTGCGGACACAATTGAATATGCAGACCCTGAGTCCAGTTCCATAGAACAAGAAACTCCCTCTATTCGGAGGGACACGGAAATCGCACCCAGGATGGGCTGGGGCAAGTTCATTACCGTGGTCGTGGGAACGACACTACCCACTTCTTCGAAGTTCGCTGCTGGGGCACGGTGGCTGTTCCTTGGGTGGCAGGCCCGGGCGAGATGGCCTGCTTTCCCGCAGGCATGGCAGATGGCATCACAGAAGCGGCATGTACGTCTGTCATGGTGGTCCCTGCAGCTGGCACACGTTGGGACCTGCCAGTTGAGGGAAGCAGAAGAAGGAACAGAGACAGATGCTGGGTGCCAGCCCTTGGGCCTGGGGACGCCGGGCTCACCCTTCTTCGAGCGTGGTTGCATCCGGTGGATGTCCTCTTCTTCGCTTGAGTCGGGTTCGGGAGGGGCCGCCTGGTGGACTTTGGTGGCTGCCTTGTCCTTCTGCGTTGTTTTGAAGGCTGCTGCTGTTTGGAGCATCTTTTCCAAGGTAGGTTCCGGCATTGCGATGAGGCGCCGGCGGAGCTTGGCTTCCCGGATCCTTCCCAAGAAGGCGGTCTCCACGTGGTCATCCACGTGGTGGAATTCGCAGCCCACGGCTAGTCGGCGGAGTTCAGCCAGAAAAGTGGCGGCTGACTCCCCCGGCTGCTGCTGGCGCTGTATGAACTCCCAGTGCCTGGCCAGTTTTGATGGCTTCGGGATGAAGTAATCGCCGAGGGTCTTGGTGAGTACATTGTAAGACACCTCAGTGGGGTCTTGCGGGGCGAGTAGGTTCTGGGCCACCCGCATGACCTCCACCCCTCCAGAACTCAAGAGCCAGGCGCTCTTCAGGTCCACATCTGTGATTCCGCGGACCTTGAAGACGCACCCCAGCGTCTTGAGCCAGGACTCCCACGTCTCTGGGCGAGACGTATCAAAAGGGGTAATTGGTCCCGGAGCGTTTGCCATAGTTACCAGAGCAGGAGCGGTGGCGGCAATTTGAGCGATGTCCTCGTGGTCTTGTGGCGGTGCCGGGGAGCGTAGAGGCTCGGCGCTGCCTAGTGCTGGAGGATTGGGGCTCAGAGTGGCTTGCGGCAAGGCAGTGGAGCACTGGGGCTCGGCGATACCTGTGGACAGAGCTCGCTGTGCTGCTGCGGTCGGCTGGAGAGTCGCTCATCGGGATCTCACCTTTGTCGCCACTGATAAGTATTGGAGTCGGGAGTCCATGGAGTAGTGAAACAGCTAGATCTTTATTGCTGGTCCGGATGAAGCATACAACCCAGGGCTCGAAGCCCTCCTTTTATGCTGGTCAGGGACAATCCCCTGACCTCACCCAACTGGCCTGATAGGCTATTCTAAGTCTATTTACATCTCATAGGTTCCCTGGGAGGAACCTAGGTACATGATTGGTGGCTGGTTTGAATCCACCTGGCCTTTGTTCTACCTGGCTGAAGCGCAGGTAGTTTCTTGGCCATGTGCTCTGGCCACATGGCGGTCGCCATTACGGGAGCACATGGCGACCGCATGGTCAATACATAACACTGACCATAGCTGCCAATGAGAAGGTGAGGTGAAACCAATGCTTCTTTTAAGCTGTGGAGTCTTGTGAACAAAAATTCAACTTTGTGAGCTACTGGCATTAGAGTTGTGAGCCAGCGATTTGGCTACTGCATAAATCAGTTTGCTTTGGAGCCATCCTTTCTGAGCTAAGGCAAAAATGTGTGAGCCAGAGTAAAAAAACTGTGAGATAGCTCACATTAACTCAGCTTAAAAGGAACACTGGGTGAAACATCAGGTGCTCAACATCCCTAGCCCAACTGTCATACGTAGTGTTTTCTCAAATCAATGTTCTCATCCTTCTTTCTTTTTGTTGCTCTGTGGAGAAGTAGGATAGCAGACAGGTGGGGGTAACAGAGATTTTAGATCCTAATTTCCCCCTCCTTGAAAATCCACTACATACCTAGCACTTCTGAGGAAAGATGCAAATGCCTTGACTGTATCCTCTCTATGTCAGGAAGGGTTAGTGTGGGGCAATCAACCGAAGGACTAGATACCAGACTAGCCGTGCCCCATAGTAAGCAACCCAACCTGCCCCAGAGACTAGGGTTTCTATCTCTTCAGAAGCAAACAGACTCACACACACATAGACATAAGGACAGCATGTGTAGTACTTAGGGCATCAGACTAGAATCAGAGAGATTCAGGTTCAAATTCCTATTCTGCCATAAAGCTTCCTAGACAGATCCTACCTTCACTCCTAAAATGAACTCCCTCTTTCATCAGTCACAAGGAGTATCATTTCCGTCTTTCTGCCTGAAACCAACCCATTCCAAGGAGAAGGCTTGACTTATACTAGATCTGAGAAGGGTACTGAAAGCATCAAAAGGATTAAACCCACCAGGAAGTCCAATTATCTCTGTGTGTCATTTTACAATAGAGAACAAAGTGTCAAAGCCAACATTGGGTAGATGGCTCGGATAGTGTATCATTTTGGCACAGCAGTTGCAAACATTGCCAGAATCACCAGACATGACAGCCCATTCTATTCATAATGCAGCAATCTCATCAGCATTTGCCGCCAACGCTTTGATAGAGGAGATATGTAGAGTAGTCACTTGGGCTTCAACCTCTGTGTTTGGAAGACATGACAAAAAAATTTCCCTTGCCTCAGCCAATGCAGCCTTTGGCCAGAGGACGCGGCAGGTGGTATAAACTGATCAGTGTCAGCCTTACTACTGTACATAGGAGAAAGAGCAAAAATGAAATGTTGAATACTGATCATGGAAGTTCCTCTGCGATTGGGAAGGTATCTGATCCTACTCTAGCCTAAGATGAGGGTAAAACCCAAATGGCTGTCTCTTTATCTTAATCTGAGGTTTTTTTGCTTGCTTTCAATGCTGTGTTTTCATGCCTTGCCACCTATGTTTGCCTGTACTGTTACTTGTTCTGGTTCACACATTTATTACAGTAATGATGTCAAAAAGAAGAAGAGAAGGCTTTTATACCCTCTTTTGATCAACCCTAAGGAGTCTTCAAGTGGCTTACAATTGCATTCACTTCCCCTCTCCACAACAGACACCCTATGATGTAGGTGGGGCTGAGAGAGTTCTGAGAGAACTGCGACCGGCCCAAGATCACCTAGTAGGCTTCATCTGGAGGAGTGGGGAATCAAACCCAATTCTTCAGATTAGAGTCTGCCACTCTTAGCCACTACGCCACACTGGCTTTCAGCATGGTGTAGCATATTCCATGGCTAACCATAGGGTGACCCCTACCACTGGGTGCAGGAAGTTAAAGTGCTGCCTCTTACACTAAATGGTAAGAATAATAATTTCTTTATTTTATTTAGTCCATTTGTATCTGCAGTAGTGTTCTTCAGTTTACAAACAGAAACACACACACACACCATTGCCTACATCAGGATCCCAAAGCAAGGCAGGATGGAGGAAAATTCATTCCCATGCCTCAATGTGCCTGCTATGCAAGAAGGAACCTTAAGAGCTTGTAAAACTGTCCCTTCCTGTTCTCTACAACTTGGCAGGGAGTATCCTTTGGGTGAGGGCAAAAATCTTTAATAATTTTATCCCAACTGGGAAGGATGTTACAAGTGGGAATATGTTTTCATTGAAGCAAACATATATGTCACTGAAATACAACAACAATCTCAAATGTAATGACACTAAAGAGCCCAAAGAAGACATTTTGACAAACACAATAAGCCAATCCAAACCCAGATAGTATTTCTGTACACATTCCCAATACATGGATTTATTTTTTCATTCTTAAGCAGCAGGCATTGACACAAACTATAGTCTAAAGTTTGTTTAAAGAGGGCTGTAATTAAAGAGTAAAATGTCTGGAGCTCAACTGAAATGAATTTGAAATTAAAATACTGTGTCTGTGAATTCTGCTGTTGAATATTCCTTAGATTTTGTCTGTATATGTGACAGTATATGATAATCAGTAGGTATTATTTGATAAGTGGCATGATGTAATATTTAGTACCAGACACTTATTTGATAGATGACATGGAACAATATTCAGTATGTGACACTATATATGGACATATTTTAGGCCTTCTAAAATTAAAATTGACATAATATGTCAAGTCCAAAAGTGCA
The DNA here is from genome assembly GCA_029233225.1 of Lepidodactylus listeri. NCBI lineage: Eukaryota > Metazoa > Chordata > Lepidosauria > Squamata > Gekkonidae > Lepidodactylus > Lepidodactylus listeri. Next base: position 92,860,853 of record JARCFY010000004.1, read on the forward strand.
ATCCTAAACAGAGTTATACCCCTCTAAGACAAATTGATTTATAGAGAATTAGATGGTATAGCTATACTTGGGATTGCATTATTAATCACCATCATTTCAAATTTGAAAGAAAATTTCACACTCAAAAGTTGGATTCTAATTTCAAGTAATACATTTCATATGCAAAATCTGAATTATAAAATTTGAAATTTTCTCAGTATTTAAAACATTTTTAGAGCTATTTGTTTTAGCTGTCATCAGTAAGCCAGAGTCACCTAATGGAGTTGGGTTGAAGTGTTCGGCTTCACAATTCCTTTGTAAAGTGTTCTTGCCCTTTTGAAGGAATGAGACATTCCAGAGCAAAGTCACTAGGGAGTAGGCCTGTCCACCTGAGTAACTTCTTGCTCATAATCAGGATCCCAGCAAGCACACAGGTAGCAAGTGCATGCAGACAACCAGTCCAGAATATGGAGTGCACACCTAGAAATATGGAATATTCTATCACACAGCCCTACCTGAGAAGTGACACCTAAACTCTAAGTCCTCTTAGGATCAGGGTCTCCTTCGGGACTAAAAGAAGGGGAGGGTCACAACGTAAGCCTATGGATAGGACAGTTAGTGTGATCTTCACTGGTACAATGTCCTCCTGAGTTGGTCTCAAACCATTGCTTGCTGAGAGATTGCCTAGATCACGACTGTCAGTCATAAGGCCCGGGGGGCAGAACTGGCCCATCCAGGGCTCTTGTGTGGCCCATGAGCAACTGGTGCAAGGGACAGAGTGCTGGGGTGAGCCACTCCACTGTGGCTTCATCATGGCAGAACAACCTCATCTGTGACAGTCAAGCATCATGGAAGTGTCAGCCTAGTGCTTCACTGCTGCGTCTCCAGCCCGCACACGTGGGTTTTCCTTTGCACGCCCCTCCCAGGCCATAGGGCCTTACAGTGAGGATACACCAACTTAGAGTTTACCAGCTGGTATCCTTTATACAGTTTATATCTCCAGTACCTGGCATTGCATTTTATGGCACACATGACCCGGCCCAACAAAGTGACATTTATGTCAGATCCAGCCCTCGTAACAAATGAGTTTGATACCTCTGGCCTGGATAACTCCTTGCAGAACCTGCCGTACTGGAAATAAGGCCCCTTTACATCTTACCCTACTGCTTTTCTTACTGTACATTTTTTTTCTAATACATTTCTGATACAAACCTATCACGCCAGATTAAATGTTTTTAATTCTGATCTGAATTCTTTTTGAAAATTATATAATCAAATGATAATTTTGCTCTTATTTCTTCTAAATGGACCCCCCCCCCCAGCTCTTTAAAAAAATGCAGGGCAGTGAAAAAAAATGGATTCACAGAGCTATTCTCATTCATGTCTTCAGGGCAATTCCTTTGGAACGAAACTCTCCACAGCATATGACCAGCATGAAACACTGCTCTGCTCAGCTTTCTCATAGTTCAGATTTTTCCACCATTGCTGAAAGTCTTCCATGTTCTAGAAAGCAGCTCCTGAATCCATACAGGCAGCACAACTGCTGTATCTTGATAGAAATGTACACTATCCTGCCCTCCCTTCATTCTTGAGATATGGAAAATTCAACATCAGAGCCTTGATGAAACGTGTCACAGGTTGTATTGGTTCATTTTTAATAAAATTCTCTTACCTAGATAAATCTGTGCCCTTCAATGTAATGCTGAGATTAATTCTCCAAGAGACATTGTGTTGATGTATTAATACTCAAAACCGTCTTCTAAATGCTTGCTTTCCCATTTGCCACCCCCATTGTAACCACTGTAGAAACGGCTTCTATTGACCTTTAGATTAAAAATATGTTGGATTATTATGATTGACATATTTAAAATAACCTCTCTTTTTTGCTTGCTGAACACAGCCAAGCAACTTTTAAACATTCCCTTTTCTTTACAACTGCCTCCACTTTCATTACGTGAAATATGGCTTTATTATATGCCACCTCTCATTGCCTAACATGCTTTCCCCCCCTGAGTTCAGGAAGATTTACATTTGGAGCTAAATGTTTCAGTGATTGCTCTGTTGGATTTCATTATACCAGTGTAGTTAATCAAAGCAAGTCTGGCCTTGCAACCATGATTCATTGCATGTTTTTTTGAACTTAGTCGTTTACACTGAACGCATATACACATTATCACCAGAGTACCAGATTTTCTTTCACAGCCTGCACTGTAATACCTTAGCGATTATGCCATGTGAGTTTCACAATTTTTTTTTTACAAAACAACAACACAAAATAAAGCCACAGATCTCTTGCTTAGGTCTCGCCTAGACACTCTCCACTCAGTGATGCCCTGCAAAATCAATGGACTGCTGTTGTCATTGCTGGGGCATCTGTAATACTGGCAGTGGATCACTCAGTAAGCAGGAAGTGGGAGTGGCAGCAAGGGAGGCAAACCCAGCCTGGTACACACAGATCTCAAAAGATGGCACAGCTGATCGTCTGCCACCATAACAGAGGGCAAAATGCCCTTCCAATCCTGTGATGAGTGATATGTTCCAGTGAGTGTAAACTAGCAAAACAAGGGGCCAGCTGACTCGGACTGCTTCTCAGGGGAGGACAATTAGAATCAAGAAATCATTAGTGATCCTTTCTTGAAGGGACTCTGTCATTAAAAGTCCACCAATGATGTACTGTCAGCCATTAAAACTGGTTCTGAAATTCTCAATTTATGACCTTTTTTTGTCCATTAGTATCACGGGTGGATCTCTTCTTTATTTATTTTACTTATGATGTTCTTGTACCACTTCTCTGCTAAAATGCCAGAGGTGGCTCACAGAATAAAAGTTTAAAAGTTCCTCTAGTGTATTTGGCATGTATAGAAAGGTCAATAGAGGCAGTTTCTACAGTGGTTATAGCCATGATGCCAGATGTGAAAGCAAGCATGTAGAAAATGATCTTGTGTATCAACATGTCCACACAATGCTTTTTGAAGAATTAATCTCAGCACCACATTGAAGGACATAGATATATTTAGTTAATAGAATTTTATTTTAAAAGCTCCAAGGCAGCCTGTGATACTCTCCTTTCAGCAAGGCCCATGGCTTGGATCCAAGGTAGGATTTCTGCAGATAGAAGACGGACTGTTTTTTCCAGTGCTCCTTCCCTCATGCTGTTTCTAGAGAATGCCCTGTCCCCAGGAACAGCATGAGGGGGTCATGTGGAGGTGCAGTGACAAGGAAGTCACACTCTGCAAATCGAAGTCTCTCCCGTCCACAGAAATTACTGATGAGTCAAAGCCCTTGTGTTAGTTTTCCTTATCTCAGGCATAGGCAGAAGCAGGAAGATGCTCATTCTGTAAGAAGAGGTATTTAGCTGTTTTGCCTCTGTGGGTCCATGTAACGCTTGCTCCAAAGTCTGGAACAAACTGAGCAGAGCTGCTCTGCTCATTGGCCATGTTCTGTGGAAAGTTTAGTTCCAAAGGATCAAAATTAGAATATTTCTATAAGTTCACTTTAAACTTTTCATTGCCAGTTCTTTTTTTTTTAAAAAAAAAACACCAAATTTTTTGAGAAACAAGTCAGAATGACAATTTGACTTTATTTCTTTAAAGGGACATTTATTGCAAGTCAGACCCAGAGGTTGCTTCCTCCTCTCGAGTAGAATTCTGGAATGGAAGGCTCAGAGCTTCTAGGCAGGACCTCCACCATCTGTACATATGAAGTTGTCTTATAATGAGTCACACCACTGACCTATCAAGGTCAGTATCTGAGTGACAAGAGCTCTCCAGGGTCTCAGATCTTTGACATCACTTGCTTCCAAAGCCTTTTAAATACAGATGTTCAAGACTGAACTTGGGACCTTCTGCATGCAAAGCAGATGCTCTACCAATGAGCCACAGTCCCTCCCCAAACAAAGCAGCTGCCCAGACTCATCGCCTGTGTTGTTCTTGTGTTCTCAAGGTGAGCATGGATGCTCTATATGTGGACAGCCCTAGTTCAACAGTGAGCAGTGGTTCACAAAAGCTCATACCCTGCCACAAATGTTGTTAATCTTTAAGGTGCTACTGGACTCTTGTTCTTTTTTACTGCTACAGACAGACTAACATGGCATGCTTGTAAAAGAGAAATGATAGTCCACTAAATAATAGTAAAGTGGAACAATTCTCTCTCCAGTAATTCTGCAAGGGGGGAAGTATCTCCCAGTATAACCCAGCAGGAAAGATAAGGCCTCTCATTTTGGGGAGGGGATTTTATAGAGGAAAGGAGGAAGCATACCCATGCACAGGCTTTAAAAGACTTCTTAAATACAAAACAAAATATGCTGTGTATTGAAAATACCCAGTAGCTCAACACCCCAAAGGGATCTAACCTGGCATTTTGAAGAGAGAGAACCTAAAGACAAAAAACTGACAGAAAGGCTGTTTGATCCAGTGTCATTGCTGTTCCCTTCTGGATTTAAAATGCACAGTCAGACAGCACCATCTGTCTCCCATTCCCCAGTTGTCGGCACCCTGTTCTCACCAGTCTTCAAATCGGAGTTATTTGACACTGGGGAAAGCTTGGTCCTTCCTGGTGTTAGTGGTCTCACCCCGCATCTCTGGAAGTCCGATCAATCCATCGCACTCTTAAGCTCTTTGGGAAGTCTGAAGATTCCCTTCCGGTTTGGGTTTGGTTTTTTTGGTTTTTTTGAGGCAGTTAGCAAGGTCACATAATTGCATATCTGCACCATGACTATGAAACACCACATGTGCATTTATTTTTTTTACAGACATCGCTCTCTCTCCCTCTCCCCCCACCCATGAGCTTCTCACAACTGTGTTTTTCTTTTAAAAACTTCCTACATGCAGTTTCAAAAACACTTCCCCTACACTGCACAAACCTGGAGTTTGAAGCACTACTTCCAATACATGCTTATGCACATGCTCAAAAGAAAAATTATTTTTAAAAGCTGCCTGACCACCCCACTTTTTGGCTGCCACATTTGATCAATCAACCATGGGGTGAGTGTGCAGTGAAGTGCGTTAAGGGTAAGATGTCTGATCAAAACCCTCCATTAATTGGAGGCGGGGCCAGGCTGCACTAATTCTGTTGTCTGACCACAGCCAAAGTCTCCCAGAAGCTGAAAAATTACATTTTGCAGACCAGTTCACAGTTCCAGAGGGGTAGCCATGTTAGTCAATTGTAGCAAAAATCCAGTGGTATCTTAAAGACTAACAACATTTATTCCAGCATGAACTTCAGTAAGTCAGAGTTCTGTTGACTTTTATAGAAGACATTTCTATTTCCTAAGGCTTTTCTTTCATTCTGATAGAGTTCTTATTTATCATCCTTCCCATACTATGCTTGGTGTCCTCACATTCCTATAGAGCTTGATATGTTCACCTGACATTGCACTATTGTTTCTGCTATTGGTGACCACTTTATACAACACTGGTGCACATTCTGCAGTACCAAAACAACACTTCTGAGCCCTGGTTTGGTTTAGTACCTCTCAGTTATAAAACATCTTCAGGAACATTGTTGAAACACAGAGCTTCCAAATGCTTTGTTGCCACAAGATTGTGACTCAGAACAGGGTTTTATTTGTATACTACCATTTTGAGATTCAGTGAATGCTTAGAGTGAGGGTAATAAGGAAGGTTATTGTTCCTTGGTTAAATCATTATTGGTTTGTTTTGGTTATGACTGTACTGTGCGCACTGGATTGAGAACACCGTCAAGATGAATTGGTTTGCTGCTAAACCACTTGAGTGTTAGTATTAGGCCAAATTTTGGGCTTTTCCACACACTTGACTTATTTCTTATTATCTTGGCAGTCGATCCACAAGCATTGAAATCAATTTGGGCACAGTACTTCCACATGTCTGCTCTTTCTCTGCATTTTCACAGTTGTGCAGTCAGTTTATTTTCTTCCACACCTGCCTTTGTTGTTGTTCAGTTGCACAGTCAAGTCCAACTCTTTGCAACCCCATGGACCACATCATGCCAGGCCCTCCTGTCTTCCATCGTCCTCTGGAGTTTGCTTAATTTCATGTTCGTTGCACTGGTAACACTGTCTAGCCATCTCATCCTTTGCTGTCCCCTTCTTCTTTGACCTTCAGTCTATCCCAGCATCAGGATCTTCTCCAGTGAGTGCTCCCTTCTCATTTGGTGGCCAAAGTATTTGAGCTTCAACTTCAGTATCTGGCCTTCCAGGGAACAGTCAGGGTTGATTTCTTTTAGGATTGAGTGATTTGATCTCCTTGCTGTCCATGGGACTCTCAAGAGTCTTCTCCAGCACCATAATTCAAAAGCATCAGTTCTTTGGCACTCGGCCTTCCTTATAGCCCAACTCTCAAAGCCATACATTACTACTGGGAATACCATTGTTTTGACCATACAGACTTTTATTCAAGGGAGGGTGCTGTCATAATCAGTGTTATCATCAAAGAGGTCACAGCACTCCCATTTTTTTGTGCATGCTTATATCTCTATGTTGATATCATTGCTGTATTTTTATAGTACTAAAATATCATTATATCGATATACCATTTTAGTGATAGGTTAGCAGGTTCTCTGAATTCCCAGCTTTCATTTAAAAATGAGTAAGTTTCTATCTCTTCCCTTCTTGGGGATATAAGGAAAAGGGAATATCTCTTCAAAGGAAAGGCTAGAGACTTGCTTTTTTGAAAATGAAAACTGGGAATTCAGAGAACCTGCTTAACCTATCATTACAAAAATATATTGATATTTTAGTGCCTTTTTAAAAATAATCAAAACCCAAACCATCTGTCTTCATGGTGAGGGAAAGGAAAGGAAGTGGACTGAAGATTATGACAGTCCATTCAGTGAAAACTGGGCTGGAAGTGGACGGGACAAAGAAAACCATCAGAAACATTATGCACAAGGAAAAAGGTGACTCAGAATCAGCTTCCAGAAAAAGGTTAGGATAAAAGTGGTCTCAAAAGAACTGGAAAAACAAATCAAAAACAAAAGAAGAAGAAAAAACAAAGGTACAAAAATATATGTGGAAATTAGGGGATTAACTGAAGCAGAATGGGGTCAGAACTAATGACGGGAAAAACCCTTTATCTATCACCCTAGCTACTAAGAACATTTTTATCCATTGTATGGAAGAGGATGTCCAGTAGGGCCACAGATGGGCCAGGTTGGAAGTACTGCAAGTGGCACAGCCTCCCTTGCCCTACACGAGAATTTTATAAAGGTCTGTTATGACTAGAAAAGAAGGTCAAGACAGCTGATTAGGTACAGAAGCACTATAAGCTTTGGAATAAGGTAGCCCAAAGGAAGTGTGCAACCACTAGAACAGCTGTACAAGATAGGTCCTGAGTAATGGGTCTCTTAGGCTGAGGACAGACTGGCAATCTGGAGCGAGATGAATGCGGAGGAAACTGCTGTGGGGGAAAAACTCCCCTGGGCTGGCCGTTCACACCGGCCGGTGTATTGCGCAATGGTGCTGATACGGAGCGTTCAGACTGCTGCAGAGTGGCCCCATGTGGGCCGGCCTCCACAGCTCGTGATAGGGCTGTTTCGGCAATTTGTGCATGTGCACACGTGCACATGTGCGCACGTGCACACATGCGCAAACTGGCAAAACGCCCATTCACACTGCCGCCTCTGCTTGCCTCCCGCCTTCTTCCAGTTCACACTGCCTGGAAGCGGGAGGCAAGCACAAGATGGCCCCTGGACACCGGTTTCTCCCGGTGTCCTGTTAAAGCGGATGGAAAGCGAGTGGGAGACGGGTAAGTGCGAAACGGAGCCGACGGACAGATGTGCATGTCTGAACGCGCTCCCTTCTTCCACTTCCAACGCGGGGCTGTCCCGCTTTACATTGCCAGTCTGTCCTCAGCCTTAGGCAGTTCTGAGAGAGAGACTCACTGCTGAGGACAACTCTACAGAGCCCTCAAACGTAGTGGAGGCTTCTACATCACAGTAAACTGACAGCTGCCACCAACAGAATTGTTGTGGGGTGAGGTGGCAGCTCCCAACCTGCAAGAGAAACAAAGACACTTACTGAAGGTACAAACACCTATACTGTAGTTATACTTACCTAAATTATTAAAACCCCTGCATGCCAAAGGGGATTAAGGAGGCTGGGAGGCAGACCATGCTGAGGCTTCACTTTTTCCTGTTCAGGCTGGTTGGGTCAGAAACCTCTTTTTCTCAAGGACCTCAGGGTGGCATACATCCTCATTTAATTTTCACAATAGCCCTGTCAGGTATATTAAGCTGAGGGAGAGTGACTAGTCCATGGACATTTAGAGAGATTCATGGTACGCTTCACTGGCTTAATATTTTAGTTACTTAATTAGTAGTAGTAGCAGTATGTATTTACTGTAAAACCAGTTGGCCATTACCTGCTTGAAGCTACTTTGAATGTCAAAACAGCAGGATTTTAAGCAATTTTTTAAAAAACAAACAAACAATACATCAACAAAGAAAAATTGCTAGGACCTTTCTGAAGGCCCCACAAAGTGTAGTGATTACTATGGCGACCTCTACTGGCCAAGTTCAGAAAGACATGCTTCTGAAATTTCTTATCGGGCATCTATTGGCTTCCAGTGAACCTCAGCTGACTGACTACTGCTTCAGCTTGTAAAAGTGTGGCATTTTATGGCTTGGAGCCCCTTTCCCTGGCCCTGTATACAAGACTATTTCTTCACAATCATGATAGTCACTTTAGTTATGATTGAGGTTGTTGATGATGGACTCCACTAGAACTCTCATTTCCATAAATCACATCCTGTTAACGTGAAAGCTGGGGGATTACAGCTATTATGCATTTTTTGACATGCAGCTTGACCAGCTAATGGTGAAAATGTGTCAGCTTTCTAAAATTAAAAGAAATATAGCGAGGAGTTTAGATCAGGAGGAGTGAAGCAGGAGAGATAGAGCACAGGCAACATGAATTACTGCTTTCCTTTGCTTTAGTGACAGCAGATTACTGCAGTAGGGGGGAAATACAAATCCCCACAGAATAACATATCTGTGATAAACTTCCTAGAGGCCTGCCGGTGGAGTAATCAGAGATCAGGCACCTATTTATGGGGCATATTTAAGATGCCTCAGACTCAGTAAGGGAAAAACAAATCAGCACAGAAAGGAGCCACTAAGCAAGCAACATTGTTTTCTGTGAGTCTGTTGATGTGGGTCTATTCCTCAGGACCCTTGGAGTGATTATGCCAATACCAGCATCATTAGAGCTGGACAGCTATTAATCAAAAGGAACAAACCATTAGATTTTTTTACACGGACCCTCAAAAATGAACTGGAAAACTGAACAGAAGCCAAAAAAAAAAAAAAGTCCAATAACTTTATCTGTAGAGCAGAATGGTATAAGCAAGCATAAATCCCCCTTGAGTTATCATAATGGCTGCCAAGCTAATTGAGAACACATTCACTTCTTTAACTAAATAAATTACGGTTGCAATTATATGACCTCAAGGTCATCGCCTCCAGGAGATGCCCAGCACTTGAATTAGCTGTTCAGCTCTTCACAGTAAGTGGACTTAGCCAATCACTGCCAGATAAACACTGTTGAAATATGCATTTAATTATCTTAGCCTTTTAACTTTTAAAATCTTTTCATTGCCAGCAGTTATTTGCTAATTTATTCAGTGTGGGCAAAGAAATTCAGTGCCTAGTTAGGATGCACTCTGAGGGTTGATTCATGCAATGGTGTCCCCCCCCCCCCCGAATGCGAGGTGGATTATATGAAATCATTCTGCAGTGATGAAGATCCAGTCTTATGCATTTAATATATTTGAGTTGCCCCACCACACAGCACAATTTTGGTTATTCTTAAGTAGGTCTGATTGGAAATGATCTGGTGAAATTAGGGGCATTTCTGCATTGAACTTCTGGTGTAAGAACTGGGAGAGCTGAAGAGTAGATGTCCCTTTTTAAGTGATGTCCCTTGAAAAAAGGTCCTGGCAATGTCTCATCCTTCGTGTAATTCTATTAAAGATGGTGATATTTCTCCCCACTACAAATGACTGTGATCATTATAATTACATGTTCACTGATATAATTAAACATCTGTTTTCTCTTACTGATTTGTTGTTCCATTCAGTCAGGGGCTGTCAAAACAACATATCTTTAGCTAGGAAAAAATGTAATTGACTCCTTGATGTTCTTCAGACAGCAGTCAAATAAGATCAGCTGTTATTATAAATAAGATGTGGAGGCGTTGGGTCACCCATAGGTTTTGTTTTAAAGTTGCATTCTTTAAAAAAAAACTAGAAGCTGTCACTCATATTTTCAACCTAAATAGTAATAAGTGTTGTTTATTGTTATTGTAAACAAGTGAAAAACTACTGAAAATACTGACATTTGGAAAGGCAGAACATGTAAACAAATAAATATGGAGGGGGGGATCTGTGGTGCAATATGATGGAGTACACTCTACATACAGAAGCACATAGGTCACTGGCTATGGAGTCTGGTCAGCCCCATAGCATATCAGTCCTCAAGCACATTCTTTGTTTTCCCCTTAGTTCACTTATTGGGGGAAATGAGGGGCTGTATTCAGGGACACTTGTTTTCTACCCTTATGTGACCCCCACTCCAATATCTGGTATAAGGAGCAGTCAGTTTGTCCCCCATAACTCAATGGAGGCCACTGAGAACTCTCCCTGTTCTTATTTGCATAGGCCTTCCTCTTAATCAGCATATCGCCACCCACAGTTTTGTTTCTTGGTGTGATTTTGAAATGTGGTTCTAGAAGATACTAGAACACTCAAGACCTATACATATAGTAGCCAGAGTACCTCTCCCTAAAATAAATTGGAGGAGCATTCCAAGGATGACATGACAAGCAACCATCTCAGTAGATGCTTTGGAATGGGAAAAAGAAATGGGACAATTGGGAAGGGAAAACAGGAGCTTCCATCTACAGTGATAGCAAACATTAGAATATCAGTGCTGGTAGTAAGCAGCAAGGAAGAGCCTTGGCCTCTATGATCTGCTTTTGGCACTCCAGGAGAACTGGGTGGCCACTGGGCAAAGCAGTATGCTAAACTAGGTGGACCACTGGTGTGATTCAGCAGACTCTTCTTATGATCTTTAATGAATGTATTTTGCAATGGAACTTGCCAGAATATGAAAGAATGCAACTGAGTGAGGGGGGATACAAATCTGTTGGGTGGGTTCATGTGCTCCAATGGTTCTTTTTCCATTAAGCTCCTTGGAGTCTCCTTCCTTGGAGGAAAAAAAATGGACTGAAAATGTTTCATATGCATTGGGAATAGGTTATACATATTAGAGGTCCCACTGGGTTCTCATCCATTTACTTATTCCTGGCAACTGTGTAAGAGAGTTATTTTGATATTTCTTAGAAAAGTGGTCTAATCAGCACAGTAGTGTTCAGACACAGAATTAGGGCATGGTTGGTGCAAAGACTATGTAATATTTATGTTCCTCTATTTTGACCTAAGAGGAAAGAAAATAGTTTTAAACTGGGTTCATAGACTTCGATGACAACATTCTCTCTGAGAAGTACCACCATATGCTCTATTATTACTTTTACTATGACTGATTATTCAGTTCACTAAGATGTTCAGAATCTGGCTCCAAGTTAAGCTATTGTGAATCTGAAGAGGGGAAAAAAATGTAACACATCACTGTTTATATTAGAGACAATTTGACTTTAAATTTAACACAGTTTCAGAAAGGCTGCAAATGAGTTTTCCTCCCCCACACTCCTCCTTTTAGTTTTTATGTCATTTCCATGTAAATAAACAAATCCATAATACATACATACATTTTAATGTTGAATAAAAGGATCATAGTTCTGAATTCATTTATTTACACTCTAATTTCTATGAATATTAATTCCTTTTAACAGGGAAAAAAAAACCCAACACCCTGCAGAGTGTCTTCTGACTTCATACCTTCAGGGGGAAAAATGGCTCATTGTCTTTTAAACAAGAGGCATTCATTATTATGCTTTCTGCAACAGGACTTGATTTCGTTGGTAAATGATGACCATAATTAAGCCTCTCATAATGAACATTGCTATTACTAAACAGCACAATTTATATAATGTCTCCATTCTGGAAGACCTTGCTTTTAATGAAAATATAATAGATAAAGACCTGCAAAAGAAGGATTCAGACATGCAGCATTGTTCAGACAGTGAATAATAACTCGAGCCATCACCATGTGGTGAGAATCCCCTGGAACTAGATTGTGTGATGAGACCACTGTTCAGTGAACACTGCAGGCACATTTTTAGAGACAATTCAGTTCCGTGCCCCCAGGTTTCAAAAGCCTAATGATAATGAAATTCACTGGCATGTCAACCCTGTTTTGCTTACTTCCATTATTTTTCCATCACAGAGGGAAGAACTTATATTCCCACCTGTTTCTTATTGTAAAGCAGGCTTGCCAGGTCTACTGCTTCAGTGACCTCCTGGCCCCAGTGACTCTTCCTGCAGCTGCCCAGCTGATGGTGGGAGAAAAATGGGAAGGGGAATGCAGACATTGGCATAATTGGGGTTGCAATGAAGTCACTTCCAGGGTGACTGAAAATGACATCACTGCAGTGCCAGGAACACTAGCATTTGGCCAACACTCCATGGTTGAACTCCGAAGTTTTGGCTGAATGCTAGAATGTCCCCCATCAATGTAATGATGTCCATTCTGGTCACCCCAGGAGTGACATCATTGTGGTATCAATGACATCACTACATCTCAGGCAAAGTCCCACCAAACTAGATTAGTCTCCAGCTGGTTGTCAGCCTTGTGTTGGCAACCCTATTAAGTGATGTTAGAGCAGAATGATTGGTAGAGAAAAAACAGTGGACAGGTGGAGAGAGCTTATTCCTGACCATGGCTTATTCTGTGCAATTCCTTCAGAGATCCTCTTCTCCTCATCACCAGTAAAAGAGTGACATTAATCAACCACAGCTGGGCAAGCTAAAGCCAATTTATTTCAGTGCATTTACCCATTCTGGATTGTGGCCAGGAAAACATTTGGTCATGTGCATGGAATCCCCAAGAACTAGTTGGTTTAGCCCAGCAGGGGTGGAGTCAGGATACAGCAGCAGTGCAAGAGGCTGATTACTAGAGAGCTTGACAGGGTTTTCTGAGCTCTTATCACCTTGTGTAAGCACTATGTCTTTCAAGCTGCAGATTGCAATCTAGTTACTCCATTGCCCAGTTTGTGGGTACTGAATCCTTTTGAAAGAGATGTGGGTGAGCAGAATCCAGCACCTGGTTGGACATAAGAAGTGGGATTTAACTTACTAAAAATTTTGTAAGCAAGAAGCAGTTGTTTAATTGAACTCAGACTATCAGTTGCAGTTTCCTCTTCACGGTCATATTTATGTGTTAGCTACATCCATTTTGTTTCATTGTTTTGTATAGTGGAAAGGTTGAGTTAAATAAATTTTTATTTTAAATCAATTTGCCTTGCAAGATCTGTTCCCTGGGAGCCCACAGAAAGAGGTTATATGTACAACATGCCCAATTTTTTAATGAACAAAGCTCTTTTGCAGACCCTCACATTTTAAATCAGCAATAGCAAAGCCCTGGAGTTTGAAAAGTAGCTGGAAAGGAATGGCTTAGGTGCCATTCCAATTGTTTTAAAACAGCCATCATTAAGCAATGATTGTATACTACTACTAATCTTTTCTTTAAGGAACCTCTGATTACCCTCTGAGGATACTAAGCCTTTTCAGAATTAAAGTTTAAAAGCTGCTGCCGAAGGCAAGAAGCAGAACATTTTTACCAGTGTAACAGCCAGAATCATAAACTCACTGGACATAATATAACAAAGAAGATCTGGCACCATGAAGAGGTCATCTCAGTTGGTAGATACACACTAGTACTGAGCTTGCCTGTTGAAATAATTTGGCAGCTCTACATGTGGTAATGCATTATCCAAATAGGCCTGTTGCCTGGTGTGCCATTTGGGTAACAGTAAGAAGTCAGGAAAGGTGGGAGACATGCCTTATTCCTTAGCCCACCCAGCCCTACCAATGAAGAGGAACGGCAAGATGAACAATGTCAGCGACAAAAGACAACTATTCTGTATTGAGTTAGCTATTCCTAGGACTTGTTGAGCACTAAGAGTAGCATACTGAACTGAGCTTGCACATCTTATATTTCTGTGGTTGATTTTAAGAACAAAAAATGTTCCATAGTAGATGCAAAGATTCCTCACACACATTGCCCTCTGTTTAACATTTCTCGGTGTTCAGATGCAAGTTTACAAGCAGCATTCCAGCTGCATAACCTTATTAAGCATAATATGGTTATAGTCAAAATATCATATGAGATATTCTAAATAAAGTGCTATAAAAGTAGAAAGCAACATTTTCGAAAATGTTTCTGCATCTCTATACAGAATCATGGTTGACCTGGGGAAACCTGAACACCTGCCATTCAGCTCATATCCTACTCACCAGTTATGAATGGTGTCCCCATTTTCATCAGACTTTTCATTTTTTCATTGACCCATCCATGGCTGTTCAGCAGGTTGCTTCACTATATCCCTTCCTAGCAATGCAGTACAGCATATGCTCAGCTTTTTTGCACATGTGCCTCCCCACATAGCATGATTGAATTCTACTTCCCCTATTTTCCTTGATGTGCTGCTGCCGTTTGGCAAGCAATTATTTAAACAGAATGCTTCCCTCCAACACCACTGGAGGCCCTTTTTTCATAGATTTTTTTTTTTAAAAATCAGTGATCTCTAGATTGCTATAGCATTATAGTCGGCTATTGCTATGATCTAGTAGGTCCCCTGAATTCCCACTTTTCATTATACCCTTTTAACTGAAGTGATACAATGGGCTTCAACAAGAAGGACTAGAGACTTATATTTCTTTACAAATAATAGCTGGGAATTCAGATAAGGCAGTGTATTTTCTTTCTTTCTTTCTTTCTTTCTTTCTTTCTTTCTTTCTTTCTTTCTTTCTTTCTTTCTTTCTTTCTTTCTTTCTTTCTTTCTTTCTTTCTTTCTAGCTGGGTTACCAGATCAAGGCGGCTCACAACAATTTAAAACAATAGTATACAAAAATTCAGCATAAAATTATAATAACAGCAGAAAACCACAAAAAGACAGCGGCCCACGGTACATCCAACGCTGAGCGCAGAGCCTAGCAAAAACCCAGGTCAGGAGGCTTCACCAGTTGATTTCCCGGGCCAAGTTTCCCTCGGCACTTTCCAGGGACCCCTTCCCCCCCCAGTGGCTGCCCCGAATTAAAGGCCTGGTGGAAGAGCTCCGCTTTGCAAGCCCTAAGGAACTGCATAAGGTCCCGCAGGGCTCTGATGTCATCCGGGAGCTCGTTCCACCAGTGAGGAGCTGCCACTGAGAAGGCCCTGGTGATCACCAACCTGGCCTCTCTAGGGCCGGGGAGGGTCAGGCGATGTTGAGTGCCTGACCACAGCAGTCTCTGGGGTATATATGGGGAAAGGCGGTCCCTTAGGTAGGCAGGCCTCTGACCATATAGGGCTTTAAAGGTTAAAACCAGCACCTTGAACTGGATCCGGTACGCTATAGTATCATGAAACTTGCTCAGAATGTTACTATGCAATTGCTGATTTAAAAACAAGCACCTAAAGCCCTTTGGTGGCATGGGGGAGAGTGCATAGACAGTCAAATAAGTCACTAATCCTATAAATCAGTCCTAAATAAATGCATTTAAAAAAAAAATCCTACCATTCAGTGACTGAGACAATCATCCTTAGTAATGTTAAGGGCTGTTTGGATTGGCAGTGTTTTGGCACAGTTTTGGGGGGAAAATCCTGTGCAAACCAATTTGTTGTTCAAGTCCTCTGGTGCTGAACCAAAACAAATCCAGCGATTGGCTCATGTCTGATTGTTACAGGTGAACAACTTAAGCTCAACTGCTAAGCATGTTTGATATCACATCTGCAGTAACCCTAGCTGAAACATGCTTTGGAGAATGCCAGAATCCCTCATTCCACAAATGACCACCATTTTAACTAGGTAAAACCTGAGCCAACAATTTGAAAGCTATTTATCCTCAAAGGAAACAGATGGTTACCATTACCATTGACAAAGTGTGGAATGTATTATAACTTAGCTGGCAATATGCACCTTTCAGTTTGCTTTTGCTAGCGCAAAGAATAAGACATGAAATTACACTGAAGAAATGTTCTGCTGAAGAGATACTAAACTCAAAATCAAACCAAAAATAAAGGTGACCCAAAGACTGTACATCTCACTTAGAACATCATTCTTGATTCGTTTTATTTCTGCAGACTGTCAAGGAGACTGGTACATTTTTTTTCCAGGTAAAGTTGATGTTGTTGTGTCAGATTGTGGCTGAATGGAATGACGTCACAAAGAGAAAACAGACATGTAACGATGATCATTATAATGACCTCATGCCCACTGGTAAGAGTTACACGTCTGTTTTCTCTTTGTAGAAAGATGATCGTTGCATGAGACTGGGAACACTGTGGAATATATGGAATATTAGGGAAATATTGTGGTTCTCACAATAAAATATTTCACCAAACATTTGAAAACCTGTCTTTACCGCAAAACCTCTCTTAGTTTTTCTTTAAGCTATTGGATACAGAGAGATCTACCCTGTTTTCTTCTTCATTTTCTTCAGCAGGCCTAGTTGAACAAAAAAATCCTAGAAAATCTAATTTCAAGCAAGTGAAAAAAATCATATCTTTGATTGGTTTGGGCTTCTAAGTAAACACTAGTTAGCTTCCAAGGACAAAGTTTATTTAAAGCAAATTGCCAGACACTAATGGGATTAAATGATTTTATTCCCACGACACAAAGCTCTAAGTGTTCCCTGTATTCCCCACAGCTGTAATATCTTAAAGTAAGAAAGAACACTTCTCAAAATGGGCCATCCTGTAAAATAGGGAATATCTTGCAAATTTAGTCAGAGCTTCCATCATCGCTGAGTTGTAGGATCCATCTCATCTTGCTATCTGGTGACAGTCACTATCATTTCTTAGAATGATACCTTATGAATTTCAGGAATAGGCAGGGTTCCAGAATTCTTCAGGCCTTGAACAATAGACCATCAGTGATAACTGCTCCTGTGGGTGTGTGATTTCAGATAGTATAATCACTGCAGCACACCTCCTGACTTCAGGGTAATATGCAGTCAGACCAGAAGGGAACTGAGGATGCAATACTCAGTACACTTACTAGGGAGTAAGCCCCAGCAAATCCCAAGTAAATTACTTCTGGCAATGAAAAAAGGACAATATTTAATGCATGAGTGTCTTTGTATAAAACAGCCTGCTTGTTAGAATGCTGCATTATCTATTGTAGTGATCACTAGTAATCTTTATGTGCCTAGTTCTATGGTCCAATTAAGGAGTATCTTCCTCATGAAGAAGAAGAAGAGATCAGATTTATACCCCGCCCTTCACTACCCAAAGGAGTCTCAGAGCGGCTTACAAACGCCTTTCCCTTCCCCTCCCCACAACAGACACCCTGTGAGGTAGATGGGGCTGAGAGAGTTCTTGACAGAAACTGCTCTTTTTCAAGAAAAGCTGTGCCAAAGCTATGGCTTGCCCAAGCTCATCCAGCAGGTGCAAGTGGAAGAGTGGGGAATCAA
The DNA here is from genome assembly GCA_029233225.1 of Lepidodactylus listeri. Lineage (NCBI taxonomy): Eukaryota > Metazoa > Chordata > Lepidosauria > Squamata > Gekkonidae > Lepidodactylus > Lepidodactylus listeri. The sequence goes on from JARCFY010000004.1 coordinate 92,878,378, forward strand.
ACCTGGTTCTCCCAGATTAGAGTCCACGCACTTAACCAGTACACCAAACTGGCTCCTTGTACATTCTTGGCCCATCTAGGAGCTACACTTCCTCCACTGCATGCCCAACTTGTCTTTTCTGGTGCCATCCCATCATCATTATATTCATCCATCAGTCTTAGGGGTCCAGGATAAACAGCCCCTGATTAATCTCCCAGTCCACACTCCGTCTCCCATTTAGCAGCTGTATCTCACATCATTCCCTTACCTCATCTATTTTTCTACATTCTACTACTGCTTCAGTCTAACAATGGGGCTGAAAGAACTATTTTATTATCTGACATTTTTCTAAAATATGTGCTAATGTGTACATATATTCCCCCTAGTGGCTAAAGAATGAAAGTTCAAATATGGATGGAAACATCATGATGGAATCACTCCAGTTTGAGTTGTCACTGGTATCAGCAGTAGCTTTAATGGCAACTCTAGACCAGATGCTCTGAAAGTGTGAGCTCCCATGCAACAGATTCAACTGCCAGGTCTCACTAGTTTGTGGCTGATGCTCTGTGTTCTATCATTGGTTTATAAAACCAATGGAGAACAATACATTGTAGATTTGGAGGAAGCATTCATCTGTTACGAAGTTCTCTTTCATACAAACATGTAAGACAATCTGCTTAGAAGTACAGTTACCAACTGAGCATTTAATAGGTGTTTTGATGTGGAGGAATTAGCACATGAAAGGCATGGAGATAAACTTTTATCATTGACTAAATGCTGCCGATCATATCCTGTTGTAGGCACAGCTGCAGAGTCAAGCTAAAAAGTTAGCAATCCTATTTAGAAGAGAAGCTTCATTTCTATTGGTGACTGAGATAAAACCACAGACCCCCCCCCCACCAAGTCTCCTCCCTGTTGTTGTATTAATAGTTTAGCACAGTAACAATGAATGCCTTGTTATCTATCTTTATCTAGTTTGGTAGTCACAGTTCTTTTTGACCTCAGCCCCTATCCTTTCTGAGTAGCTATGACAATCTTTGCCATTTTCCGTACCGGTAGATAAGTGAAGAGAACAAGGGAAAGACCCATGACCTTTGTACTTTTACTAACATAGTTATTGTCTAAGTACTTGACAAGAAAGCAATCCAGTTCTACAGAACCTTCATTTCCAAGAGCCCAGCCTCAAGAAGAGTTGGAAACACCACTAGATACCTATCTAGATTACTTTGCTATCATCCCACTATCTGCAGTCCCTAAAGCATTAATGTATCATACTGCTCCTTGGTGTGTATACACACAAACCCTAATAATAATAATAAAGTGGCATAAAGCTGCAGCTGACTCATGGTAACCCCTCAAGAGGTTTTTAAGCCAAGAGATGAGCAGAGGTGGTTTGCCAGTGCCTTCCTCTGTATAGCAACCCTAATCTTCCTTGGTGGTCTCCCACCCAGGTACCAGTCCTGCTTAGCTTTTGAGTACTTGTCACATGAGTCGCTTGACCCCCCTGCGTCTCTGCTGGAGTCTGAGGAGGAAGGTCGCTCCGTCACCTTGCAGGACCCCCATGAGGGTAGCCAGGGCCTCAGAAATGAAAGCTTCAGGGCAGGTTACATCACCACAACCCCTTGTCGCTTTCCAGGTGCACTGCTTCTCTCTCTGGATGCCAGCAGACTTCACCTTCCATCTCCTCCTTGGCCCCTCTGGCTCCATCCCCTTTATTCAGTTCCCCCTCCCAGCATTCCCCAGGTACTCTCCCCTTCCTCTGGCTCCACCCCCTTCTTAGCCCCAGATGCCGAGCATGGGTGGTGCCCGGACATCAGGAGCTGCTTCCCCGCCCATCAGGCCTCCTGGAGAGCCCGGCCATGGCCCCCGGAGCTGGAGACATGCCCGAGCACACATCCCATGGCCCCGCTGCTCCCGCCCGCCTGTCAACAGCCGAGTCTATGCGCTGCTGCCAGCCCTTGGCCGTGGGCTGTCGCTGGGGTGGGCCGGTAGAGATGCTGGCTGGTCGCCCATGTCATCTGCCGGCGTCACAGGCGGCAGCCTCCCAGTGTTGTTTCTCGGCCTGCCATCCTGGAGGTGTCCTCTGCCGTCCCTGGACTGCCTGGCTACTGCTGTCCTCGACCTCCTGGTAGGTGCTGGAGGGAGGGTTGTGGTGGATGAGGCTGCTGGCTGGAGGCCACAGGGGTCGGGGGGCTTGGCAGGTCCCGGTAATGGGACAGACCCCCTCCCAAGGGGTAAGCTGGGGAGCCACTTCCTCTTCTTCATGCAGGCAGGAGAGGTAGTTGGCAGCCAGATGATCTTTTCCCGCCCTGTGCTGTACTGTAAAAGAGAAAGGTAGTAGCGCTAAGTACCATCAGAGGATATGAGGGTTTTTTTCTTTCATATGTTCTAACCACAACAGCAGGGCATGATCAACCACCAAATGAAAGGGATTGTTGGTGAGATAGAACTGAAGAGCACCCACAGCCCACTTAATGGCCAGGGCCTCTTTCTCCACCATTGAGTATTTCTTTTCTGCAGCCTGGAGTTTGCGGCTGATAAACCGGATGGGACGCTCTTCTCCCCCTAGTTCTTGCACTAGAGTGGCCCCGAGCCCTGGCCCTGAAGCATCAGTCTGGAGGATAAAGGGGGCCTCGAAATCGGGGTTGTGCAACACCAGGTTATTGGATAAACTGGCGCGCAGGTCCTCAAAGGCGGCTGCTTGCGAGGGTCCCCATGTTATGACATTAGGTCACGTTTTGGCCAAGCAATCAAAAAGTGGGCTTGCCACTGATGCAAAGTGTGGAATAAAATGGTTATAATAGCCAACAAAGCCCAAAAACTTGCGTAGTTGCTTTTTGGTTCGAGGTGGCTGTTGTTGTTCGAGGGTCTCTATTTTGTCCGGCAGCAGCCGAAGTTGGCCGTGCCCGACTAAGAATCCAAGATAACTCAGTTCCTGAAATCCTATGTGGCTCTTTTTTGGGTTGGCACAGAGGCTGGCCTGATGTAACGCGTCCAACACCATTAGGTGTGTCGGCCAGTCAGTGCTATACACTATGATATTGTCAACGTACGCTCTCGCAAAACCCTCAGTGTGCCAAGACTTTGTCAGCGAGGTGTTGGAATGTGGCTGCTGCCCCTTGCAGACCAAAGGGCATGTGTTTAAACTGGAAGAGTCTGTGGGGGGTAGTGAACACCATCTTCTCCTTGTCTCCACCTGCTACTGGGATTTGCCAGTATCCTTTCATGAGATCGAGAGCTGAGAGGTACCATCCAGGTCCCGACTGGTCTATCAGGATGTCAGCCCTGGGTATGGGGTAAGCATCAAAAGTGGAGACCTTGTTCACTTCCCTGTAGTCAACACAGAACCGCACCGACCTGTCAGGTTTTGGGACTAGCACGATGGGGCTCCTCCAGGCACTGTGTGATGGCTCTATGATATCTAACTTCAGCATCTCTTCCACCTCTCTATTGACCACCTCCCATTGTTTCCTGGGGAGTGGGTGCCACCTAGCTTGGGTCAATGTCCCAGGAGGGGTGAGGATGTGATGAGAGGTAGTTGGGAAGCCTGGGATAGTTGAGAATACCCCTTCATGGCTCCTTACCAGGGCCTGCACCTCCTACTTCTGCTGTTCGGACAACGCAGCGTCCCACTTGGGCTCATCCAGCTGAGTGGTCCCAGATCCCCATGGGAGGGTGCCATCAAAGGGTTCTGTCAGGTCTTCGACTAGATGGACTACTTCCTGGATGGACTACTTCCGACCCGGTAGGGCGCTCCTACCATTCCTTTAAGTCATTAATGTGAACGTGCTTCCGTTGGCAACGTCCTGGTCCACACTTAATTTCGTAGGTGAGAGGTCCTAGTGCCCTGATCACTGTAAATGGTCCCTGCCATGGTTCTCTGTGGGGCTGAGCCATCACTGCTTGCAAGACCAGCACCTGTGTGCCAGGGTGCAGGGTCCATTCCCTGGTCCCCTGGTCATACCAGCGTTTCTGTCGCTATTGGGCCTGGATGAGATTCAGCCAGGCTTCCCCGTGTACATAGCACAATTTTTCTTGCAACCGACAAACGAATCTGTCTGGGGGAAAGCCTGTGGGGGCTCTGATCCTGCCCAGGAATCTTCCACCAGGCTCAAAATTCCCTGGGGTGTGTGCCCATAAAGTAGCTCGAAAGGAGAGTAGCCCATCGACGCCTGGGGTATTGCCCTTATAGTGAACAGCAGGGGGGTCTACAAATAAGCCTCAGGCTGTGGGTTTATCCCGCAACACTTTCTTTAGCATGCCCTTGAGGGTCTGATTTAGTTATTCCACCAGGCCGCCGGTCTGTGGGTGGTGGACAGCTGTCAACAGCGGTGTGATACACAGTGTCTTGAAGACCTGTTGTAAGAGTCGGGCCATAAAGGGGGACCCTCGGTCAGTGAGTACCTCGGCTGGCAGCCCTACTTGCGCAAAGAGCTGCATCAACACCCTTGCCACTGTGGAGCTTTTCAGATTGGGTAAGGGCACTTCTTCTGGATACTGGGTGGCATAGTCCATTAGGACCAGAAGATATTTGCCCCCCCCTTGGGGTACAGGGGAGTGGACCCACGAAGTCCATGGCCATGTGGTCAAAGGGGATTCCAATTATGAGCATTGGGGACAAGGGGGCTTTTGGCTCCACCCGTGGGGACATCCGCTGACACACGCCGCAAGAGCGGCAATGGTCCCTCACGTCCCGGTCCACGGTCGGCCAATAAAAATGTTCTAAGATTCTTTCGTGGGTGTTCTTCTGCCCCTGGTGCCCCACCCAAGGGTGGTCATGTGAGATTTCCAACACCTCCTTCCAGAATCTGAGGGGGACTAGCAACTGATATCGAGGTCCCACCCTCCCTTTTGCTACTTGTATCCAAACCCCCTTCTGCAACACCACCCGGGGGATCCGCTGACTATGCCTGAGGTCGTTTACCACCCCTTCACTCACTGCTACCTGGTCGTGCAGGGAGCCAAGGCTGTCGTCTTTGGCCTGCGCTCTCAGGAATTCCAGGTCTTGACGCCAGTGCTGTGCCAGGTTGAGCGGTGGTGCTCCTTCACCTTCTGGCTCTGCTGCATCCATTGGGACTTCCTCGCTGATGGCCACCTCCCCTTCCCCTCCTAGTGCAACCCTGTCAGCCTGGGTGGCCCTCGCCCACCTGACCAGCTCTAGGAACCCTCGGGTACCCTGCCCTAGCAGTACTGGGAAGGGCATGATATTGACCTTAGCAAGGGTAATCTTATACACTCACCCCAGGTAGTGCAGGGGCACCATCACTGCTGGGCTATGGTCGACATGCCCATGCAAGCAGGCTATAGAGGTAGTGTGAAGCACCGGTATCTGTTGGGGCAGGAGGTGCTGTCTTATCATTGACACTGAGCTGCCACTATCCAGCACAGCCATGAGAAGCCTCCCGCCCAACTGCACCTGGACTGTCCAGGTGGGGGCATGTGCCTGCCCTGCCACAGCCTGCAAGGAAAGTTCAGCCCCCAGGTCACACTCCATAAGGGGGCAGTCCCTGCGGTAATGCATATAAAGCATGGGCCAGGCCCGCTAGTTCTACTGGGGGGTTCAGTGCATGGTGAGACACCCCCAGGCCCCCTCGTCCCTTTGGGGGGAAACATCATTGGTCTCCCCTGATTCCTGGAACTGGGCTGGGCGCGGGCTCCCAGATAGCAGTCTCAATGTCCACTGGCAAATGGGGGTACTCCCTTGGGCAGGGCTCCTTCCAGTGCACTTTTCCCGGCCCCCTTTCCAAACTGCTGGGCTTCTGGGTGCCCAAGGCCTTCTCTCCCCTCTGCGGCCTGGAAGTTCTCCCAGAGTTCCCAGGCCTCTGTTACCTTGGTGGGTCTCCAACATGCCACCCAATGCTGAGCTCGGGCTGGCAGAATGTTCAAGAGCTGTTCTATGACAATGAGCTCTTGGCCACTGAGCTGCTTCCGCCAGTCTCTCAAAGACCTCAAGATAGGCCTCCACATCATCTTTTATGCTGAGCTTCGTGAGTGTGGCCCATGGGCCGTGCCCAAAAGGGCCTGGGACTGCTGCCTGCTGACTGGCAACCCCTCCACCTGGCTATGCTGCCGCTTGTTGGGCTAGGGCCTGTTGCAGGTCTCACATGAGGGATACCTGGGTGGCTTGCTGTTGCCATGCCAGGTCCCAAACCAGCCATGCCTGGTGCTCTGTAAGCCACTGCCCAAATTGTGTGAGATCCATGGCTCCTGTAGACTCGAGCTGTCCTGGGGCAGTGGTGGGGGTGGCCCGGGGGTGGTGCCTTTCAGCTTCGCAACTCTTGCTTCTGAGGTTCCTATGGGTTTCCATCAAGGGACCCAGCCGGGCGGGGCTGGAATCCACAGTGGGGGAAAGAGAGAGGCGGGGCTATGCCTGCATTCTCCACCACGCTGTCACATGAGTCACTCAATTCCCCCCCCCCCCTGCATTACTGCTGGAGTCTGAGGAGGCAGGTTGCTCCACCACCTTGCAAGATCCCTATGAGGGTAGCCAGGGCCTCAGAAATGAAAGCTTCAGGGCAGGTTACATCACCACAACCCCTTGTCACTTTCCAGGTGCACTGTTCTCTCTCTGGACACCACCAGACTTCACCTTCCATCTCCTCCTCAGCCCCTCTGGCTCCCTTCCCTTTATTCAGTTCCCCCTCCCAGCATTCCCCAGGTGCTCTCCCCTTCCTCTGGCTTCTTAGCCCCGGACGCCGAGCGTGGCTTCTTAGCTGGCTTCTTAGCCCCGGACATCAGAAGCTGCTTCCCTGCCCATCAGGCCTCCTGGAGAGCCCAGCTGTGGCCCCTGGAGCGGAGATGAACCTGAGCGCATGCCCCATGGCCCGGCTGCTCCTGCCCACCTGTTGATGGCCAAATCTCTGCACTGCCGCTGCTGCTGGCCCTTGGCCGTGGGCTGTTGCTGGGGCTGGGGCGGGCAGGTAGAGATGCTGGCTGGTCGCCCACGTCATCCAGCGGCATTGCAGGTGGCAGCCTCCCGGCGCCATTTCTTGGCCTGCCATCCTGGAGATGTCCTCCACCGTCCCTGGACCACCTGCCTGCTATCATTGTCATCCTCCTGGTAGGTGCTGGAGGGAGGGTCGCAGTGGATGTGGCCGCTGGCTGGGGGCCGTGGGGGTTGGGGGGCTTGGCAGGTCCCACTAACGAGACAGTACTGATGAGCTCAGGCTAGTCTAGGCTATTCAGTCTGCTATACAAACCATCAGTCACAGCTAACTTATGATGACTCCTTAGGGTTTTCAAGGCAAAAGACATTCAGGGGTGGTTTGCCACGGCCTGACTCTGTGTCACAATCCTGGTATTCCTTAGAGATCTCCCATCCAAAAAAAAAAAGCCAGGGCCAACCATGCTTAATGTCTGAGATGTGACAACATCAGGTTAACTCTAGATGAGGTTAATATAAAATAGTCATCTCACAATAGCCCCAAGAATAGTGGGCACAGTCCAACAAAAATTCAGCACTTTTCTGGATTTCAATAGGAGAAAGTCTTTCATCTTCTTATTCAAATCAGCAGGATTTGAAAGTACTTCACTTAGACTAGATCATAAGTTTGCCACCTTTTTAACTGACCCCTGTATCTATGCCTTTACAACTCATATGATCTGCAGCAATTAGCAAGCATAATCTAGTGCAGAAATTTAAAAAATGTGCTCACTGTATAGGTAGAATTCTTGATTGTGTGGAAGAGCCTACAGACACAGAACTTATAGCAGTTGTTCAGTGAAACATGTAGATGCATGGGTAGAGAGTGAAATCCTCATTTCCTCATGAACTTGCTGTATACTATCTGCATAGGCCTAATGTTTCTCTCTTTGCCTGCAGAGCTTCTCTTGATAATCATTGAACATAAAGTGGGCTGATCATCACCCACGCCAATCCCTACTGTCCATTCTTCAGACTGATACAATGCGAAAAAGATATGATCATGGAAGAAATATATGATCACAGTATCCAACCCTTGCAGCAACCCTCATTGGAAATTGTATGGGTAGTTCTTCCTCAGCTTCCCTCCATTCTGCTCTCATACTAACTTGCATTTGCTTCACTGTGTCTTCATTCTTAAATGCTGATTTTGCGAACATCTGTTTCAATCACAGTTGCAAAGCCATTACTTTTATGAGCTGTACATATTTTAGATGGATTTACTGTTGACCTTTGTTGGGAAATTGAAAGTTTTTGTTGTTGCTAACATTTTTATAATTGATACTGTTGTTAATGTCACTGGGGTACCTCTTTGAAATGAAATACTTCATCTTGGCTGATCGTCTTGTTTAAACATGTTAAATCAGATAAATATTATTTAACTTTTCTTGGCTTTGAGAAAAAAATGTGATTAAACCTATCACACACATATTTCTCTCCATTTGGACAAAGTGCCTAACTGATCCTCATTCTTGTCAGTTCATCACGTCATTCAGTAATGGCTATTTAGGTAAATAATGCAAGTAATCTAGACTCTCAGTGAAATCATTGGGGTTAAACTGGAATAAATCTGCATGGGATTGCATGGCAAGTTACAGGCACTTAGGCCCAACTAATAGGATTTTCAAGTTGGGTAGGTTGTTAATCAGAATTACCCTTTTCTGGTTTTGCAGTCAAAACATTCCCTATCAAGCCAAATGGCAAAAAGATTGTAAGATAAATTTTACTGAGACACATTGGAACAAAATTTGGACTTCCAAAGTTTTTCTTTCAGGGGTAATAATCATTAAATCTCAGTTTTCTAAAATTTTGAATAAATGGCACATGACTCCTCTTAAACTTCACTATATTAATCCAAATATTGATCTACCTTGTTAGAAAGAATGCAGCCAACTTCGTTTCTTTTCTGACTGCTGATGGGAATGCTCTAAAATTAAAAGTTTTTGGCAAAATAATTTAGGTAAGATAAAATTCATTACTGGATATATGATTCCCCTACTCCCTGAGGTCATTCTAATAAATCTATGGGTGGACAACAAAATACCCCAGATAAGGAAAGACTTAATACCAATCATGCTGGTGGCTGCTAAAGCAGTTTATGCATATCATTGGAAGTCTAAAGTATATCCAACCACCACGCAACGGTTAAAACAAGATATGGGAGTATCTTTTTATAGATAAAATCTCTGACCAAATACTTACAGCAGAGAATCTGACCTACCATCCAGTCTATTTAGAAAAATGGTTCCCCCTTTTAGAGTATATTCAAAGAAATACTAAGCCAAAGCAGATGATTCCCAAAAAGTTTAATCTATCTTTGTATTAAGGTGTGTTGAAATCTGGACTGGTCACAGTCAACCAAAATGCCAAGGAGAGGCAAAAGTAAAGTTATAACAATAAAAAAGGCACATGCCACTAAATTCCAGTTATCTCGAGATGCGGTGTTGTAGGGAAGAAAGTTTGCTTTTCATCTATATTGCCACTTCATGTGATGGTAGACAGTGCCATCAAGTTGCTGCCGACTTACAGTGACCCTGTTGGGTTTTCAAGGCAAGAAATGAACAGAGGTGGTTTGCACCATTGCCTCCCTACTGTGTAGCAACCCTGGACTTCCTTGGTAATCTCAGGGCCAGCGCTTCCAAAAGGCAGGGTTAGGCAGTTGCCTAGGGCACCATGAGAGAAGAATGCCACACTGGCCTGCTGCCCCACTCCTCCCTTGCCAAAAGTCCTCCTCAAATCCCCACCAGGAGACTTGTCCCAGCCACAGGGCCCTGGGTGCCCCCTTGGGTGGCAGCCAGGAGAGCAGCAGCACCAGCGGTGCCCTTCAGCGGTGCCTTTTCCCAGCAGCCTGGGGGGGGGGGTAGGAGAGGCAAAAGGCAATGCTGAAGGGTCCTGGATCTTCCAGGTCCAAGACCCTTCAGCAACGCCTTTCCCTGGCAGCATGGGGCGGCATGGGGAGAGATCTGTGCCTGGCTTGGGAGAAGGAAAAGGGGGGAGAAGAGAGAGCGAGAATGCTCCACATGCAGTTTCCACAACTACAGGCCCTGCTTGGCTTGACTGATGGCTGCTTCCCCCTCTGGCTGCAGGGAGTCACTGGTGCTTGCAAAGCAACCCTAGGCTGGTGTAGCTTGCACGACTGGCTGCACAGGGCTGCTCAAACATTTGCAGTGCTGGAGGTTTCCGGTCGGAGGAATGGAGGTCTGACACGCTTTGCAAATGCGCAGGGCGGACAGCGGCTCTTCTTGACAGCTTGGGTGGATAAATCCACCTGACGCAACCTCACACAGGTAGTGTGAGGACCAGCAAGCAATATAATCCAGGTTTGAGCAAGATCGGTGAAGGAAAAGCCTCGGAGGAGACTTTTACAACACCTTGAGCACTGCAGCCAAATAAGATTTTTGCAAGTATCTCTAAGGAGCCGAGCTGGGCTGATTAATCAGCATAAAATCTCCAATTCCCCTGATTCCTTAACAAAGAAGACAAAGTTTAAACGTTGGGACCACATCTGAAGAGAAGTAACAACATAAGGTAATGGAAAAAAACTTTTTGCCTTACCATTACCGTGTTTTGAAAGACGAAAAGCAGATCTGGTGAAGCAATAGACTGTTGCAGATTGGATGAGTGCAGTTTTGAAACGTTAAAAAGCTGAATTTGAACTTAAAAAGCCAAAAAAACAAGTTGTTTAACATTCCTGCGGTTAAGAAGAGTCGGGAGGGGGAGCCAAGCATCGCGAGACAAAGAGGGGAGGAGGGAACCAAGCATCGCGAGACCAAGCTGTGAGGACTGAGACAGGAAGTGATGGCTTGAGGAGCAGACAAGAAGGGAAGCGGAGACGAACCGGAAGAGAGCAAAGGGGACTGTAAAAACTGCCGGACCAAAAGGACTACAACAGGAAATGACGTGCGGAGAGCAGACAAGTAAGCAAGAGGAAGGGACAAAAGGAAACTACGGCAAGCCAGAAGCAAGGTAAAAAGACTATAACCTTTGACACAAACCATAGAGAAGTTGCGCCCGCCATTTTGGATTTATAAAATTTTTAAACAGTAATATCTCATAAACTATATAACTTAGAAGGCTGAAACCAACGAAATTTGACTTGGCAAGACTAGCTTGTGTGATTACACTAAACGGTGTTTGATTTGGAAAATAAAATAAAATCGATCTTTTTTAAAGAGACAAGACGGATCGCGGGCTAAGATCGAGAGCAGCTACATGGTCCTCTCCTACAATGGCAGCAAAAAAAGAAAAAGAATTACTAGCTGTTATGGAAGCAATGGAAAAAAAATGTTAGACGCTATAGGAGAGGTAAATGTTAAAATGAATGGTATAGCTGCACAAGCAGACAAAAATTTTATAGATTTAAAAGCTGAATTACAAAAGTTAACCACTAGAACACAAGACATAGAAATTAAAGTAAAAGAACTGGAAGAAAATACTCAAAAAACAATGAAGGAAAATGACAGAATGGAAAAGATGATGCACTATAGAGACATGCAAAACCATCTGAGATTTAGAGGTATAGAGGAAAAATTAGGTGAAGACATTTTTACAAGAATGCAAGAAGCATTAGCAGATTTTTTACAAGAGGAAGAGGAAGTTGTTAAAGAACATATGGATCTTGTTTACAGAGTCAATTCTACATACGCGAGAGACAAAAATATACCAAGGGACGTGGCAGTTCAATTTACAATGAAGAGAACAAAAGAACAAATCTACAAGAAATGTTTTACAGACTCTTTTGAAATAGGTGGGAAAAAAGTTATCGTAATGAAAGAATTGCCCAGAGCAATTTTGCAAGACAGGAAAAAATTCAAGCGTCTGACAGACAAACTGAAAGAGAAAAAAATAAGATTTCGTTGGGAAATACCACAAGGACTGAGTTTTTATTATGGTAACAACAGAATGGTGATTAAAAATTCAGCAGAAATGTACGCCTTTGTTGGTGAGAACAAGGAAGAATTTGGTGATATTTAAGACTACAACAAGATGGATTACAAAGTACTCTCATGGAATGTAAATGGACTTAATTCACCCCAAAAACGTAGAATGGTAGGACACTGGCTGGAGAAACAAAAATGTAGTATAGTTTGTATACAAGAGGCCCATCTTAAGAAACAAGACTACAAATATTTAATAAGAAAAAAGTTGGGAGAAGAATTTTTTTCATTGGCAAGTAATAAAAAGAATGGAGTGGTAACATATGCCAAAAAAGACTTGGAACCTAAACTAATATTTAAAGATAAAGAAGGAAGATACTTAGCTATTGAAATTCTGTTACACGGACAGAAGACTTTGATTGTAAATATTTATGCCCCCAACGGAGCTAAAGAAATCTTTTTTAAAGAACTACAAATGGAACTGGACAGTGTAAACTATGAACAAATCATAATGTTGGGAGACTTTAATGGGACTGTGAATAATAAAATAGATAGGCGCTCAAAGAGAAAAGACGACACACTAGGGAAACTTCCAAAAAATTTTTTTGAACTGATAAAACAGGAAAAGCTGGAGGATATTTGGAGGAAGGTTAACCCACAAGGGAAAGACTATACTTTTTATTCTAACAGACATGATTCACATTCAAGAATTGATATGATCTTGATGTCTATTAATCTAACACTTAAGACAAAAAAAGTTGAAATTCTACCTAGAATAATCTCAGACCACAATCCTTGTCTATGGACTTCTGGGCAAATAAAAAGGCAAGGGAGACGGAGAATAAATGAGGACTTATTAGACAACCAAGAAATAGTTAAAAAATTACATGAAGAGACAGATTTATATTTTCAAGCGAACATACAAAAAGAAGTAAAAATTCAAACTGTGTGGGATGCGTACAAAGCAGTTATGAGAGGATTATTGATATCATTGAACGCTAAAGACAATAAAAAGAAAAGAGAACAATATGAAAACATTGTACAAGCCATTAAAATAAAAGAAAAGGAACTGAAGAACAGACCAGGAAAAAAGAAACTGCAAAAGGAAATTTGGATGTTACAAGACCAAGCAAAAGCTATTTTGAATCAAGAGACTTACTGGAACCTGAAAAAATTGCAACAAAAAGCATTTGAAGGTGCAAATAAACCTGGAAAGTACTTAGCATGGCAATTAAAGAAAAAACGTGAAAATAAATTTATTACTAAAGTGATACGGGACAATATTGAGATAATAGACAATAAGGGAATAAAAAGAGAATTTTTTAAATATTATGCAAAGCTTTTTAAGAAGGAAAATAAAGACAGAAGAAGGATTAAAGAATACCTACAGTCATTAAAATTACCAAAACCAACGGAGAAAATCAAAGAACTACTTAACTGCCCAATGTCACTACAAGAGATTAAAAATGCAACAAATGATTCAAAATTAGGAAAAGCACCTGGATCAGATGGATTTACAGCTAAGTTTTATAAATCACTACAGGATTCGATCTCACCAGTGTTATTGCTATTAATGAATGACATAGGAGTGACAGGTGAGGTCCCGGAGACTTGGAAAGAAGCAACCATTTCACTCATTCCGAAAGAAGGTCAAGATTTAACCAATGTTAAAAATTATAGACCAATTTCTTTGTTAAACAATGACTATAAGATTTTTGCCAAGATTATAGCTGATAGGCTTAAGGAACATCTTAAAGAGACTATACAGACAGAACAAGCAGGATTTTTACCTAATCACCAAATAAGAGACAATATAAGAGTAGTAGTGGATGCTATAGAGTACTATGATAAACATCCGGAGAAGGAAGTGGGCTTTCTTTTTTTAGACGCGGAAAAAGCATTTGACAATTTAAATTGGGATTTTATGTTTGAAGTGTTGGAACATCTTGAAATTGGAGACTATATGCTTAATCTTATTAAGTCAATATATAGAGAACAGAAATCCTCTTTAATAATTAATACTGAAAAAAACGATTACTTTAAAGTGGAAAAAGGAACACGACAAGGATGCCCACTCTCGCCGTTGCTATTTATTTGGATTTTGGAAGTCTTGTTACTAAATTTGAAAGAAGATAAAGAAATTAAAGGCTTAAAAATAAAAGGTTTCTCTTTTAAATATAGAGCCTTTGCAGATGACGTGATGTTTATAGCTGAAGACCCTATGACTACACTACCATATTTGTTGCAGAAAGTAAGAGAGTTTGGTGATTTGGCTGGGTTTTATGTAAATAAGAACAAATCGAAAGTGATGTGTAAAAATATGCCAAATAATAAGCAAATTTTATTACAAAATCTTATAGAATGTGAAGTGGTGAAAAAGACAAAATATCTAGGTGTAAACCTAACAATGAAAAACATTGATTTGTATAAGAATAATTATGAGAAATTATGGCAGCAAGTTATGCAAGATATTAAAAGGTGGAATGTATTAAATTTGTCACTGCTGGGTAGAATTGCAGTGGTTAAAATGAATGTGTTACCAAGAATAATGTTTCTGTTTCAAACTATCCCAATTGTGAAAGATGTAAAAACATTCAAATGCTGGCAGAAGGAATTGACTAAGTTTGTGTGGGGAGGGAAAAAACCAAGAATTAAGATGAAAATAATGTGTGATGCTAAAGAGAGAGGTGGGTTTCAGTTACCAAACTTAAGGCTATATCATGATGCAGTATGTTTGACTTGGATAGGGACATGGACTATGTTACAAGACAGAAAGTTATTGTCCCTGGAAGGTCATGACTGTAGGTTTGGGTGGCACGCATATCTGTATTATGGTAAAACAAAAATGGACAATATGTTCAAGCATCATTATTTGAGAAGAACATTAATCGATACGTGGACAAGATATAAAAACTTTTTTCCAGAAGAAATACCTATGTGGATTGTACCTGCAGAAGTTTTAAATCCATCATCTCACTACAAAGGACAAGACTGGTTGAAATATAGAGACCTGTTAACAAGAAATGGTAAAGACTTTAAATTGAAGGAGCAGCAGCAGATGGACTTTGATTATGGCTGGTTAAGGTACAGACAAATATATGATATGTACAGAAGTGATAAAAAATCTGGTTTTAGAGAAAAAAGCAATGAAATAGAACAAATTTGGGAGGAAGATGGGGAAAAAATGATTTCTAAAATGTATAAAGTATTGTTAAAATGGTTTAATGCTGATGAAATGGTAAAGGAACAAATGATAAAATGGGCGATAAACCTAAACAAAGACATTGAAATGGAATCTTGGGAATTTTTATGGAAAAATGCAATGAGTATTTCTACATGTTATAATCTAAAAGAGAACTGTTTTAAAATGATGTACAGATGGTATATGACACCAAAAAAAAATTGCAAATATTAATCAAAATATGTCTAACAAATGTTGGAAATGTAAAAAGAAAGAAGGTTCTTTCTATCATATGTGGTGGACTTGTGATAAAGCGAAGACTTATTGGTCTATAATACATGCAGAAATGGAAAATTTTTTGAAATGTACATTTAAGAAGTTGCCTGAAATGTTACTGCTTGGACTTAAACTAGAAGAGATAAATGTAAAGAAAAGGACAATAATATGGTATATGATTACAACAGCAAGAATGGTGTATGCACAAAATTGGAAAAATGAAAAAATACCAGAAGTGTGGGAATGGTTGAAAAAATTGTTATATATGGCTGAAATGGATAAATGGACTAGAAAGTTGAATAATCTGTACTCAGAGACTTTTTTAGAAGATTGGGAGGATTTGAAAGAATATGTTGAAAAATATTGGGACATGAAAAACTACATTTATACATGGTTATAATAGCATAAAGGAATAGAAATTGAGTATATGAATGTACTAAGGATAATTAGATAATGAACTTGTTTTTTAGAATTATATAAGAATATAGAAAATAAGAATTGGTATATAAGTATTTTAAAGATATATAACCGTTACCAGAAATGTAAACATAGAGATAAATATTACTATTTTGGATAAAGTGGAAAATGTGTTATGCTTCAGATGTGGTGGGAAACCACCAATACAAGATAAAAGCAAGACTATACAAATAGAACAAAATGTTATATAATATGGAAAAAAGGATTTGTATAAAACAAATGTATTAATTTTAATGTTTTGAAAAATAAAAACTTTCTTACAAAAAAAAAACATTTGCAGTGCTCAGCAAGGTGTGCTTTTGGTGAGGCCATCTTGGACCCGGGTTTTGCTTTGGAAAACAGTTTCAAAGGCTGCCCACAAGAACTGAGAGTCCCCCCCCCCCGCCTTCACCCACCTTAGCGGCTGCCGGTTTGCAGCAGCAAGTTACATGGTGGGAGCCTTCCTGCCAGTGGACTTGCAAGCCGTTTTGCTCCACTCGCGCCAGACCTTTACACTTGGCTCCTGCTGCAACTACAAAGAGAGGAGTCTTGCAAGGACCTTTACAGCCCAAATCTGCATCTGGATTGGCAGAGAGTCAGGAAACAATCGTCTCTGCATTTGAAATCTCGTGCTTCGGCACAGGAAATGGGCTGCAGCTGCGCACTGCCATCCTTTTTCTCCCCCAGCTGGGGGAGGTTCTGGGGCATAACAGCTTCTCCACGCATGCAGTCGCAGCCCCCCAACTCTGTTTGGAATGTTGGCTGGCTCCAAAACCCATCCCAGCCGCAGGGCCCTGGGCGCCCCCTTGGGCGGCAGCCAGGAGAGCGGCTCACCAGTAAAGCATCTGAGGAGGAAAAGGTTTGTGGAGGGGAAGGACTCCAGTGGGGCATTGTGCCATAGAATTAACTTTCCAGCCTTTTGTTGGTGTGGGCTGAAAAGCTCTTCTTGGCTGTGAAGGCTGGGATCCTTTCAACAGTTCTGTCAAAGCACTAAGCCTCCCCCCACCCCAAGCCTTCCTCCCCCACCCCCCATTCCAGACTGCAGGTTGCCCTAAGCACATCTATCCCGGGGTAAGAGATGAACTGGAACTGAGGACCTGGTAGAGTACCATATACTTGAGAGTATACATGCACTGAGGGTTTTGCTTTTTTAAAAAATGTGCAGTTGGAGAAATGTTGCATTTTGTGGTGCCGCATTGTGAAAGCAGGCAGGTAGAGCTGTGGTTTTCTGGAAGCATGGCTTCAGCTGGTGACCTGGACAAACCCCCCCCCCCCCCCGCCGCCCCCATATGGGTACAAGCTTTATGTGCATGCACAGTTCTTCAGATAGTATCTTCTTCCGTTGGTATCTGAAGAAGTGTGCCTGCACATGAAAGCTTGTACCCAGAATTCAACTTTGTTGGTCTTAAAGGTGCCACTGGACTCTAACTTGGTTCTGCTGCTTCTGACCAACCCACCTGAATATAGCTTTTATGTGGTTATCCATGAACAGCATTTTCCAGATGGCTCAAATATAACCCCCCCTTAATAGTCTGGCCCTGTTTAGCATCTGAGATCTGATAAGATCAGGCTAAACTTGAACATCCAGTTCAGGATGCCAACTTGTAGGTCTTCCAGTAATTTCTGTGTTTGGTTCAGTCAGATTTTGGGCACATTTATCGTCACTTCCAGTCTACTTATCTCTGTTGTCACTGCAACTCCTATCCCCACTGTTGTAAAATTGACTGGCTGAAAGTGGGCAACCCCATTTATATCCTGCCAGTTACCCTGTTCGAAGGCTGAGCTGATCATCCATTAAGTGATGAGAAAGTGCCAAGACTGAAGCTGTGTCCAGACATTAGTGAATTTTTGCATTACTTGAATCTGAATAATCTTCTCCACAGCTGAACACGTGAAGCTGCCATAAACCAAGTGAGACCATTAATTGGTCAAGGACAGAACTACCTACTTGGATTGCTTGAAGCTCTCCAGGGTCTCAGACAGATCTTTCACATCATCTCCTCTTTTTAGCTGGAAATGCCAGGGGTTGAATCTGGGACCTTCTGCATGCAAAGCAGATACTTTGCCACAGAGCCACCACCCTTCTAATTGTCAGTGATTTCTGTAACAATAATGCAATATTAAACAATCATGCAGTGTCTACAGGCCCTTCCTCCCTGCCTTACAGGTTATTGACTGTCTCAGAGATGATAATGCTTATAATCTGTTTTATAATATAGACATATAATGAAGATACTTTACACAGAAAATGATTAAAATGTATTATTCACTGCCAGAGGATATAGTGATGGCCACAGGAATAAACAGCTTTAAAGGGGGATTAGATAGGTTCATGGAAGATAGGTCTAGCAGTGGCTACTAGCCATGGTGACTGAGGGGAACTTCCACATTCACACGCACCAAACCTTTGAATCCCAAAGCCAGGAGGCTACATCACAGGAAGGTCTTGGCCTCTATGCCCTGTTGTTGGCTCTCCAGAGGAACTGGTTGGCCACTGTGTGAGACAGGATGCTGGACTAGATGGACCATTGGGCCTACTTCAGCAGTGCTCTTCTTATGTTCTTATGAAGGGGTCCTCTGACAGCTGGATTCAGGGTCTCTCCCTGTTGTGATGCATGTTAATACAATCTACTTCCTATCCCTCCTGGATCACTGTCAGTTCTCAGCTGCATGTAGCTGGAATATTGTTCTATTAATATCTGGTTCATCTGCTTGATTATTGACTCTGAGTGCAAACGTTCTAGGAGCTGGACTGTATGTGTCCCTATACCCCCTTGAGATCACATATGATGGAAATGACAGTGCTTGAAGCACTATTTTGTAATGCCATTAAGGAAGATTTGCAAGCAGAAACCTGTTTCCTTGTACAGACTGTTGCTCCTGTATCACAGTACCTTATTTTGAACAGAAGAGTCATTCAAATGAATTTCTAATCCACATCAAGTGATCTCAAGAAGGTGCTCTCAACAACTAGTGCATGTGCATTTGAATCCCATTTGTCCATTCTCTTCAGACCTCCTTTGGGAAATCAGATAAGGTATGTGTGCTGAAACCATAACATTGATAATAATAAGTAGTACTACTAGTAGTAGTACTACTAGTAGTAGCTGCAGCAGCAATCGAAGCAACAGCAGCAGTAGAAGCTGAGTTTTTAAACGTACCACTTTTAAATATTACAGAATATATTATGAATGTTAGAAGAACATAGGGATTTAGGAATGACATTCTTGTTAAGTCTTCTTTCTTGACCTCAAGAAAATGTCTGTCAACCCAAACAGTTCCCAGGTTCTGCTTAAGACACCTCCTAATTCTTGCTTCATCCTTATACTTCAGAGAAATGGCAAACTTAAAAGTGTACTTTTTCACCACAATTTGTGTTTTTTTCTTTTATAAACGTGTGAGGAATCATAGCATACATTCATAGATTCAGGAATCATGGTGAAAATTTTAATTGCCAAAGAAGCTGTTTAGCAAAGGTTCAAGATGATTGCCTGAGGTCAGCACCTCTGCACCCACACTTACTTCAGAGGCCAAGGAGTGCCAGGGAGAAGCAGCCCCATCGACAAGTCCCAATGCCATGGGAACAGCCAACATAATCCTCCCAAGCTGCAATGATGGTGAGGCCCATGCTGCAGGCTGCCAGCCAGGAGGAGATTGGCCAGCTGACAGAGGCATGCCAGCTGGAAGGACCAGTAGCCCCAGTGCCAGCACCACATTGGGTGAGATTCCTGTTGACAGCTCTGCACAGGGACAGTGTGCCTGGCAGCAGGCAGGCTCAAGCAGCCTCACAGAAGCAACCATAAGGAACCAGCGAGATAGGGAAGGGGAGGGCAAGCTCATCAAAGCCTTCACCAGAGTCAGCTAAGGTCTTGGGATCCATTGAGGCCCTAATGGAAGGGCAGGGGGAGCGGGTGGCTTTCACAGGCGCTTTAAGGAAGGCCAGGGGAGGGGAGCAGGGCCATCGTGGCAATGCCTCCTCATAAATGCACTGTGCCCTTCCCGGTCCCCCTCCCATGGGAGGCAGAGGGAGCCCGGAGGCTGGATCCGGGCTTGCCACTCTCAGTTACTGAGGCTGACACTGGAGCAGCCACCCCATTAAAAGGCATGACAGCCTCAGACACTGACCCATCTTAGGAGGAGCCTGACAATTATTTACATCAATGTGTAATTTTGATTGGCTGATTATGTAAGCTGAAGACATGCAATGAAAGTTCATCTTGGCATGTCTCCCTGAGAAATTTGCTATCAATGTATTATAAAGGACACAGAAATTCTGAAAGTGTAACGACATCAGTAAATTCAGCTTTGAACCCTGAAAGGATTGTTTTACTATTTACTATAAATGACACTTAAAAAAACAAAGGCCAGTATAAGCTTCAAATAGTGAACATAATGATAATTCACACTTGCTCAACATGATGATTTCAGCATTTAACATCTCAGTGCAATACCAATAGCTGTGACATAGAATTTTCACATAAACCTCTTAATTAACAATTGATAACAATGATTTCCAGTAGCCCAGCCTAGGAAGTTACTCACTATGTGAGTGCTTTTAAATATTTCTGAACCAGTAAAGTAGAGTTGGTTGCCACTGCTTAAAGGAATAATTAAATGGATCCCTAAAAGGTCTGGTGAGACCCATGTGTGTGAATATTCTTATAAATGTGAATGGATTTGCATACCCATGCACTGCATTCCCTGTTGTGTGTCATAGAAGGTTTCTTTTTATTTTAAAAGAATGATGACTAACTAAATGTGACAGTGTCCACATGCATGTGTTAGAATGTCAGCTGCACCAGCAAAACACTGATGTTTCCTGCATAAATGGGTCTCTTCACTCCTGCATTAGTATTCTTCCACCACTCTCTTTCATTTCCGCAGAGGTATTTGCAGTCCGAGGAGCAAAAATACAGTTTGCTCCCTCTTGTGGGACAGCAAGGGAATCCCCAGAAACAGGAGAGCCAGTTTGGTTAGTGGTTATGTGCGTGGACTCTAATCTGGGAGAGCCGGGTTTGATTCCCCACTCCTCCACTTGAACCTGCTGGATGACCTTGGGCAAGCCATAGCTCTGGCACAGCTGTTCTTGAAAAAGAGCAGTTTCTGTCAGAGCTCTCTCAGCCCCACCTACCTCACATGGTGTCTGTTGTGGGGAGGGAAAGGGAAAGGAGTTTGTAAGCCGCTCTGAGACTCCCTTGGGTAGTGAAGGGCAGGGTATCTCCTCCTCCTTTTCCTTTTCCTCCTCCTCTTCCTCTTCTTCCTTTTGCACCTTGGATGACAAATACATCTGTGGAAATGAGTGAAAGAGGTGGAGGAATACAAATGCAGGTGCGGGGCGATCAGTTTGAGTGGAAAACATCACTTTGGGACGTTGGACAGCTTTAAACTGTAAGAGTGGTGGGAAGGATGAGAGTGCTGAATTCTTCCTTCACCAGTTGTTTCCCAATGCAATTGCTTTTCTTCACTGCTTTTAATTGCAGTGGGACTTATTTTCAGTCTTTGGACCTACCACCTAGTGGTAAATTTCGGAAGCAGAGAATTGTTGGGGATTCTCTTTTCTGTATCCTACCTCATCTCATTTAACGTGTCTAATTTTACACTCAGAATTTCTTTTACCAGTACCAGTGGGCAGAAAGTGACATTTCCTCATTTAGATTTTGCTGTGCTGTCTTGTTAGAGACAGTCCAGATCTTAACCCACATTTCTATAGTCTTCATATGAAAGAGACATTTCTATATTTTTGCATTTAAAATACTCTGAATAGATAAATATTTGCAACACTGAACAATCACATACACATTTTTTAATTTGTTTTATTTGTGGGGAAAAAAATTAAAGGTCACTCACACACAGGATTTCCCCCTTCATCTTTCTTACTGTGCAGCCTTTATATCTATATTTTCCTTCTTTATTTGTCTATGGGTGTCCCAGCCAGTTGGATGGATGGATGGATGGACAGACAGACAGACATATGTGAGGCTTCTGTACTATCAGCAAGAGATCAGACCTTTGTAATTAAACAGAGTTCTTTATTTCAAATACTGGAACAGGGTCTCGATGTTTGTTAGAGATGCAGAACAAAAGATGGCTTGGGTTAATATACCTACAGATATAGGTGCTTAAACAAAGTCCTCCAATCAGAATACACACAAAATGCGGGAAAGACATGGCGACCGTTTGTTCCCACCAAAGGTGAGAAAGTTATAAAAATTCCCCTCTTGCCCTGAGCAACCTAGATGTGAGAACTCCTAGGCAAAACATTTGGTCAGTGACAGTAAATAACTTCCAAGGTTGTACCCACTCTGATAACACACTGAGAGCTTCAAACGGGAGGGGGAGAGAGCCATGACAAGATAGCTGCAGATGTTTATGTGACGCATTGGAATGCGAGAGGCCATCCTCCCGGGGAGAGAGTAACACTAAGCAGGACAGCAATTTCTACTTCAAGGCAAGCAATAAAACATTCGAGTGATAACAAGGCACAAAGAAACAGAAAGTAACATTCAAAAAAGCATGGAACAATCAAGCTATTGTCAGATCCTGACAACATATAGCTATAGCTATATACAGATATAGATGCTGGCCCAGCCCAGGGAACTGAGGGAAGAAATAAAATCCCCTTCTTATATTCAACTTCTGAAATGGCACACGAGAGGCTTTTGAAAGGTCAAAATAAACAAAATGTTCTATTTAACTTAGAGGAGAAAAGGTCAGGTGGAATCAGGGGTAGGATGTATGAGGTGAACTGATAAAACTGAGATAACTCTGTAATCACTAACTCCAGATAATTTGTTGCCAACAAGTAAGTGTTTCTGCTGTTCAAAAAGGTCTTAAAACTTTGAGGAGAGGCTTTCTTTTCAGTTTCTGCTTAAACGCTCAAGCATAGGTTTCTGAATTTCCATGACTCTTCAAGACTTTAAGAGGAATGTGCAATCAAGTTTCCAAAATTCTTCTATATACCCAGACTAGGGATCACTCCTCTTTTAAGAGCTATCTCCCTTTTCATTGGGCAGGAATTACTTGTCTTAACTAGAAGCAATTTTCCTTTTTGGCTTGAATAGGAACCCTCTCAAATTCTGGCCCCAATCATATGCACCCATTAGCCGCGCAAGAGGGATGACTCACCGGTGTGATCACACCAGCACATGTGTGAAGCGTCCCGCACCTGTCGGCAAGCCGTGGGCAAGCTGCGGGCAAGCTGCTTTGTTCTGCCGGAGAAGCAGAATAAAAAAACCACTAGTTAAACTCCAGCATCAAACAGGTTGCTGTGGCCCACAGTCGGACTTTCCCTGTGTGATCGCTCCAGTGCAAACTTGTGGCATCAGGGATAGTCTGATAAGGCTATCCTGACACCATGCCGTTGTTTTTTCCCCTTTCTCAATATCTGTATAATCGCATACTGCCAGCAGAAGACCCCAGGTTGGAGAGGTGATTCATCGATCCCCTGTTTAAGCGAATAAGCGAATAAGAAATGAACAACCCCCCCCGCCAACTCGCCTGCAGTTGCGTCTGATCATGCAGTGGCGAGTTGCACTGGCAGCTTCACAGACCTGTGTGATTGCACAACTGCAGGTCAAATTGCTCCGGGGCAAAATAGCCTTGTTTCCCCGCTGGATTATCTCAATCGTGCGGCTGGGGCCATTGTCACTCCTTTTTGCCTCCTTCCCAGTCCAGAATTAGTGCTTAACTGTTTCTTCTTCAACTGTTGGTTCCCAACTGTCCTTTCTTAACTGACTCACTCCACAGAATTCCATTTGAACAGCCTGTTGCTCAAAGGTTCTCAGAATCTGTTAGGCATTAACTCTTGATGGTCCATCACAATCACAATCCACCAGAGTACAGCATGCATGAGCACATTAAGACTGATTTCCCAAAAGTGCTGCCCCAGCGCTGCCCTGGTGTCGGGTCCTCCGTTTGCCCCGATTGCAGCCTCAATTTCACACTATTTGCTGCGGGGGGCATTTTGACCCATGGCTTTGTATGATTTCCTCCACGGCTTTGGTGATCCTCAAAAAACAGGATCACTGAAGCTGCAGAGGAAATTGTGCAAAGCCCCGGGTCAAAATGTGCCCCACGGCAAATAGAGTGAAATTGAAGCTGCAGTCAGGGCAAATGGAGGACCTGATGCCAGGGCAGCGCCAGGGCAGTGCTTGTGGGAAATTGGTATAATTTTAATAGTCTAAAGCAGGGCTTTTTTTCCTGGGGGAACATGCCAGAACAGAGTTCTGGCACCTCTTCAACAAAATTCTTTTTAAAATGTTTAAAAGTTCATGAGTTTTAAATATACAGACTGAAAACTTCATTTCCCTCTTAAAAGTTCCAGCACCTCTTTTTTTAAAAAGCCCTTAGTTAAAGTGCAGTGAACACCGTTTGGATCATGGCTTTTGCACCCCACTTACAAACAAACAAAAATGGTGGCTGCATCATTAGTGTGAGTCACCAAAGGTTAAGCATTTCCTTTTCCTCAGGCAATTGTGGGTCTTGACTTGCCACTTGAAGACCAGCAATATGGATAGTAACATGGAAGCAATATCATAATATTTAATGCTGCCTTGTGTAGTAGAGTTGAAATTAATATTTGACATCTATTTCTGCTGGCAAACCTTCTTATCATTTTGGAAAACATATGATTTCAAGGGTTTGATTCTGTTTCCTCTTGCATTCTAGTGGATAAAGAAAAGAATAGTTAGGGTTGGCTTAAAGAAATGCAAAGTATGGGTACTTGCAATTCTAGATTTCATACCCTCCTCATCATGATGTATTTTTGGAAAATAGTCATAACAAATGCAATGACAAATTTAAATTATTGGTCAGATATACTGCTATTTTTTTAAAGCATTTAACTTTAGCTTGGATCTTTGTGGGCAGTCTACTGTCATGTTAGGTACATATATTTCTGACAGAGAATCCAGGAAAAACCAGTCCCTTGAAATCATACTTTTGCAAAATCATAAGAAAAATTGTGTTTTATACAGGGTGTTAGCGTACATAAAGGTGACAAACTAATTGAAGTCTGCAAGGCAATGTGTGGGGAAAGGGAACAAGGGGAATTGTAGGTACTCTAGGTACTGGAACCAGAAAGAAGGAAAAATCTCAAAAGAGCAATATAGAATCTTAAATATAGGGACTGAGTTCTTCAGTGGATTCAGAAAGGCCACCTTCTGTGGCTTGTGGGTAGTGCCTTTTGCTTTGTATCATTGTGGTGGTGGTAATTTCACAGTCAGGTTGAAAGTCTTCCTGAGGAATGGGAAAGGATGAACCTTTAAAAACTGAAAATTTTCAAAGTCATTGTAGTATAGTGTGAGGTTTGGCTATGGGTAGCCAGATACATTCAGCTCTCACTCTTACTGTGTAACCTTTAATTTCTCTCAGGCCTTACTCCCAGAGTCACACTAAAAGTAGGAGATCTGTGAATGGGTCACCCACTCAATTTTTAAAAGCTGTGAAGCAGCGTCATGAGGCTGTTAATTTGGGGAAATGTGCTTATCCTTTCCCTTTGCATTATTTTCCAGATATGAATTGCCCCATCCAAAGCTGCTATTAGCATCCTTTGGCGGCGACCGGGGGGGGGGGGGGGATAAAGCTGCTGACCAGATACCACCCAGGCATAGGCCTGTGATATCAAGGCTAGCACACCTGTTGGCTAGGATAGACACTCAGCAAATGTGAGCCTGTCACAGCCTGGGAAACTTCTACAACATAATGACTCAGCCTGAGTAGATATAAATTACCTGCCTCCCATTTTTCTTCTCACATTGACACAGAGAGTACTTCTGTGTTATACCTCTGAGGATGCCAGTCACAGCTGCTGGCAAAACATCGGGTACTACAATGCCAAGATCATGGCCATACAGCCCAGAAAATCTACAGTAACTAATGAACTCCAGCCGTGAAAGCCTTCGACAACATATTGAGTCTATCTGTTGCTGAAGCAGCAATTCCCACATGGCTGATGCCTTGCACCATTGGGGTCATGATGTTCGAAAAGAAGAAATAACCTGTTGGATGCATTGTGGCCCAACTAAAATGAAGAGAAGCCAGTTGGCATCAGGTTCATATGTGTACAACTCTTTAAAGGTCTTTCTTATAAAGCAATCCCCTGTCTTATACACATTAAGGATATATACACTTGTCTGACTCAAAGAAAGGTATTCCTGAACTTCTATTATGTACAAATTTAAAACATTACTTTTTAAAATTCCCTGGGGAAGCAGTCTTGAAACAGAAAGTGGAAGGATCCCTTTGTCCTAGCACTAGCCTCCAAAGAAGACACTAAGGGCGTTTTCTCACTAGCTTTCCCCCGCGGTTTACACCGAAGCGAGCATCGGAGCTTCTGGTCAGTTTCCCACCATTTGCTCCGTGCTCACAATTTCCTCCAGAGTATCACTGCACTGCTCCGGAGCTTCCCTGGAGCAAGAAAATCCTGCTAGGAACAGCTCCAGTGCTCGCTTCGGTGTAAACCGCGGGGGAAAGCTAGTGAGAAAACGCCCTGTATGTATGGGT
This sequence comes from Lepidodactylus listeri, assembly GCA_029233225.1. Lineage (NCBI taxonomy): Eukaryota > Metazoa > Chordata > Lepidosauria > Squamata > Gekkonidae > Lepidodactylus > Lepidodactylus listeri. Next base: position 92,904,572 of record JARCFY010000004.1, read on the forward strand.
TAAGCTGGTTTTATTGAATTAATTTAAATAACTGTTCTGCATCCTCAACTAATCACTCAATTTTTAAATAGCGGATTGCAACTAAGGCCAGAGTCTTTCCGCACAGACTTTTCTGTCTCCTTCTGTTGCTATCTTCCACCAGCAAGTGGTTTCATTTGTCATTCCATCAGTGATCCTTTCTTCCTGCTCTGTTTTCATTATTTTTTTTTACATTTTTGTATGTGTATTTTAGCTTCAGTTTTAATTGTTTTAATCATGTGTCTTTGCTGGTTTCAATGGTTTTGAAGATGTGATTTTATTATGTGGGTTTTTAATTACCTATTAGCTACCTTAGTAGCTCTGATGGAGGCAGAAATGTTGGGTATAAACTCTTTAAATAAATAAAATAAAAGCATGCTGGCCATCAGTCTTTTGGGCAACTTCACACTGGCTGACTTTGGTGCTCCTAGCCTGCATATTAAATGTGCCAAGAGAAGTCAAGCCTCATTTTCCTCTCTCAGCGTGCTGCTCAGACTACTACAGGCTTAGCGAATGCTGCTCAGTGCCAAGGACAACCCACCCTGTCACCCAACAAATGATGGGCTGTTTTAAGGAACATCCTTTCATCCTTAGATGTCTCAGGGTGCTTGCCAGTTAGCCCTACCTGTTCTAGCAGCCTGCTGTTTCTAGTTATATGACCTGTTCAGTCAAAAGATGAGGTCTATTTATAACTCCACACCATAGACACATTATGAAGAAGAATTTTTTTTTTAAAAAAAAGATGCCCTATGGTAGCCATTCTGAGGAGATTTTTTTAAAAAACGAAACTGTCCAACCCCTAAAGGTGACCAACTAATGTCTTGGTGATCCAGACTTGGCTGATGGCTCCACAGCATACTATAAAACCCATGTGGGGATAGCAGAGCCTCCATTGAGCCAGTCTGGCTCCATAGAGCCAGTCTGGTGTAGTGGTTAAGTGCGTGGACTCTAATCTGGGAGAACCGGGTTTGATTCCCCACTCCTCCACTTGCACCTGGCTGGATGACCTTGGGCAAGCCATAGCTCTGTACCAGCTGTTCCCTCAAGGACAGCTTGGGAAAGAGTTCTCTCAGCCCCACCTACCTCACAGGGTGTCTGTTGTGGGGAGGGGAGGGGAAAGTAGTTTGTAAGCCGCTCTGAGACTCTTAAGTGAGTGAAGGGCGGGATATAAATCCAATCTCTTCTTCTTCTTCTTCACTGAGCCCTCCCATTGGCTGAGTGCCTCCCAACAGGACCAGTAGTGCCTCATGACACAGTGGCATCCATGTCTCCAAGAACGCCATGAATGAATAAGTGGCTTATGCAAATTATTCTCTTACACTGCTATCCTAATCAGCGTTACACTGTCTTAAACCTATTGATTTCAATGGATTTAGGAGGATGTAACTGTGTAGGATTGCATTATTGATGATTTTTATGAGACTGTGTCTTTTGGAAGCCATTGAAATTTAGTAGTCTTATCAGTATGACCCAATGGAGGTATTAAATTGCATTTCTAATGCAAACCAAAGCCTACCTTCCAGATACCCTTAAAAAAAAAAAAACCCTGTAAGCAGTTTTGTGTTTTCTGTGCCTCATCCCTTACAAGGAAACACAAGTCTGCCTTTTAATAAGGCCAAATAATGATCCTGCTTTAAAGGACAAGGCCTAATCACTTGCTGCTTAGCATTCCAGCCACATGACAGCAGAGATAGAATAAATCAGTGAAAACAGCAAGATGCGGCACAACTAATTTTCATGTAAAAAGGGGTGATTGCCTTTTTTTAACCATTGTGATGTTTTTTTAAGCTGTTAAAACCCCAAACATCCTCGTCTATCAGTTTATGAATTATTAATTTTTTTAAAAAAAAGCGAGAAAAGAGACTCTCCCCCTCCCTAAATCTCATCTGCTAAGCCACCGCAGACTGAAGTGCCTCACACTGATTCCTGATTTACATAGTCCCAGTTGGAAGCTAATGAAGACTGCTGAGCCACCTTTCAAGATGCAGATAAACCTTCATGTATTTAAAAGCAGGGAATGTGCGCTTGTTGCTGGCAAATTATTCATCTCAGATCTGAAGTTTCTGACACCGCCTGCGTCAGATAAACTGTCACCCAAATTGCAAACTAATTAGTGATTCAAACATTTTCGAGCTGATTGATGACAGAATAATTTACGCTTGTTTCTCAGTTTCCAGCTGGCACAGGCTGCTGACTGGAGCCCTAATTAGCGCGAGTGCATCAGTCATGTTCTGCCAAGGCAGCACATACAATTAAAAGGCAGTTTAAATGGAATATCACATTAAAAAGGCTGGGAGATGCAAATGTGAGGAAACAGCACTTTAGGAAGAAATGACAACAGAACCCCATAAACCAAAACAGAATAGATCAGGGCTTTTTTTTTTTAATGAAGAAGAAACTTTTACTTTACATAGGTTATTTAACTAAACAAAACAAACAGTGAGACAAAATGTGCATGCTAAAGACTTCTTAATATAGGATGCTTTCGCAATTGCTACCTCCTCTAATGGCTTGAGCAAATGATAACATTTTAATTTCATTTAGGGATGTTCCAACAGTAAGGCCCGAAATGGAGAATGTATACAGTTTTGTAAGTTTCTTTCCCTCTCAATTATCAATAAAGACCTTTGTCACTTGGGATTTTAGTGGTTTTCTTTCCTTTCTCCAGTAGTTTGTAGTGTCCCCCTACCTTTTATTTTCTCTATAGTTTTTAGTATAAAAGCAATAAAAAATATTTTTAAAAAATTATCAATTCTCAATTTTTAGGTGTCATTACTAGTTAGCCCATACAACTGAAAATATGAATAAACCCACAGTGCACTTAGCTTTCTGACAAGCGAGTTAAGGCCTTGCAAGGCATGCTTAAATCTAGCAGCTTAGATTTAGCAAAGGTACTCTTGACACTCACAGCTTAATTAATTAATTAATTAATTATTGTATGGCATTGTGTGTAGAATAGCCAGAAGATCCTAAGATTGTCTGGCAGCCAGAAGTTCTTGCTCTTTTAGCATTATGCACCACTAGGTGGTGAGCTACAATTGTTTTTAAGGCAAGAGACATTTCAGAGGTTTGCCATAGCCTGCTTCTGTCTCATGACCCCGGTATTCCTTGGAGGTTGTCCTTTCAAATACTAGCCAAGGCCAACCGTACTTAGCTTCCAAGATCTGATGGGATCGGGCTAGCCTGGGCTATCCAGATCAAGGCTGAACTAAATTAACTAAATCATAGCTAAATCCTTGTAATGAAGAGCTTTACTCAGACTTGCCAACTGTCTTGCAAGATATGATATATTTTAATGAAACAAGCAATCTACCTTTATTAACAGTAACAATGTTGATGAAATCATATTTTCAGACTAGAAGGCTGGAAATAATATGTCAAATAAGGATGCCACAAACTTTGAGACAAAAAAGTCTGGTAGGTGAACATACCATGTTCAGCTGTCACAATCATGGCAGCTGAGCCTCAAATGTCCCCAGCTCAGTGACTGAAGACCTGAGCAGCTTGCAAACAGCCGAGTAGCTCTTTTTATAAAATCAGCTCCCTGCTTATAACAAGTGAATAGAACATAAGCTGAATTGTACAGATGTTCAGCCAGTAATGGAGATAATCCTTTGGCTCTTCCTTACCCAAAATGTATACCAGGTCTCATTTAATGATGAGAGACTCCATGTGCTCAGCTGGAATGGGCTCAAAATATGCTAGTGATGGCAAAAGCCACCCAGCTTACCTCAGGTTTCAGTCACTTGTTTCCATTTTCCCCTGAAAATATTCAGAAAAAAAACTCCTCTGGTCTTCCCAACTCTATTCTGAAAAAGCCCAGACAAAATAAACAGGGAAACAGCTTTCAGTTCCCAAGAGTGTCATTTCCAGCTAACGATGAGGCCTACAAATGGACCTGGTTTTTGCAAGCCTGCTTTTTCTGAAGGATAAGATTTTGTATTTTTTATTTTTTTGTGCGGGGGGCAGAGAATTCTGGCAAGTGATAGGGCAAATACCATTAGGGATAACTACCGGCCAGTATCTAACTTACCCTATTTGGGTAAGTTAATCGAGAAGGCGGTGGCAGACCAGTTGCAGAGCTTCTTGGATGACACCTCTATGTTAGATCCATTCCAGTCTGGTTTTCAACCAGGCCATGGGATGGAGACGGTGCTGGTCACCCTTACTGACGACCTCCAGAAGCATCTGGATCGATGTGGTACAGCGGTGCTAATGCTGTTGGACCTGTTGGCGGCATTCGACATGGTCAACCATCAGCTACTAGCCCACTGCCTCCCCAATATGGGGATTCAGGGGCTGGCCTTACAGTGGCTTTCCTCTTTTCTCCAAAATCGGGGACAGACAGTGGTGGTTGGGGAACAGCTCTCCCAAAGGCACCCGCTGGTATGCGGAGTGCCGCAGGGAGCAGTACTTTCCCCAATGCTGTTCAATATCTATGTGCGCCCCCTTGCCCAGATTGCCCAGAGGCTTGGGCTGGGCTGTCATCAGTACGCTGATGATACCCAGCTCTATCTGTTATTGGGTGGTCAGTCAGACTCTAGTTCGGGTGATCTGGACCTGGCGTTGCAAGCCATGGCTGGATGGCTCAGGCAGAGCCGATTGAAATTGAATCTGACGAAGACGGAGGTCCTGTGCCTGAGTTGAAGTGGACCAGGGTTAGGGATCCCTCTCCCGGCCTTTGATGGGGCACCATTGGTACCAGCGTCGAAGGTGAGGAGTTTGGGAGTGCTCCTGGACCCCTTGTTAACGATGGAGGCCCAGGTAGCAGCCACTGCAAAGTCAGCCTTTTATTATCTACAGCTGATCAAGCAGTTGGTTCCCTTCCTTGAACGCAACAAACTAGCTACAGTGATCCATGCTCCGGTCACCTCAAGACTGGACTACTGTAACTCTCTCTACATGGGGCTGCCCTTGTCCCAAATCTGGAAGCTGCAGCCGGTGCAGAATGCAGCGGCGCGGCTGCTGTTGGGGCTCCCAGTACAGGAGCACATTCAGCCCACCTTAAAAGCACTGCACTGGCTGCCTATAGCATACCGGATAAGGTTCAAGGTGCTGGTGCTTGCCTATAAAGCCCTATATGGCCTGGGACCTATCTATCTGAGGGACCACCTCTCCCCATATGTTCCCCAGCGAGTGCTGTGATCTGGATCCCAGAACCGCCTGGTTCTCCAAGGGCCAAAGGAGGCCTGGCTGGTGGTTACAAGGGCAGGGCTTTTTCAGTGGTGGCCCCACACTGGTGAAATGAGCTCCCAGATAACATCAGGGCCCTGTGGGACTTGTTACAGTTCTGCAGGGCCTGTAAGACGGAGCTCTTCCACCAGGCCTTTAGGTAGGGGCCGCCTAAGAGTGACATCTTCGACCCTAGCCTGATTGGGAATCCGCCAGTCTGAATGGCTCCCACCGTCTGGATTGGTTGGGCATCTAAGACATCACTCTGATAAAGTTGCCATCTTGAAACAGGGTGTGTTTGATGTGTATTTTAAATCTTTAATGATATGTATATTTTATGGTATGCTGGTAGCCGCCCTGAGCCCGCCAAGAGTTGGGGAGGACAGGATATAAATTAATTAAATAAATAAATAAATAAATAAATAAATAAATAAATAGGGATGAGTGCAAAACAAACCATGAAGCAAAATTAGTCACTAATTTTGCCCTGTGTGTGGTTTTAAATCCGTTCATGGTAGTTCATAGGTGGAACAGAAAGCAGGTGTTTAAGTGACTATGGGTATGTTCAGACACACAGTTTTATCCACTCCCCTAGCTGTTCCCTTATGGATTTAAAGTGCATGATCAGACAGCAACATCTGTCCGTCATGCCCCAGTAGTCTGCCTCCCGTTTTCCCCCCACACTATTCTCAGTGTTTTTTTGATACCTGAGAAAGTCCGGTGACAGATGATTGGTGCAGTTTTGGCGCGGATTTACTGAAGGTCTGATCGCAATCTTGTGCGCCAAGACTGCAACCGCTGCCTTTTTTTAAAAAAAGAACACCATTTTGCACATGCACACATGTGTATCTCTGGTGTGGCTGTCTGCGCATGCGCACATGTGTATCTCTGGCATGGCCATCTGCATATGTGCATGCAGTGATTTTTTTAAAAAAAATGGCAATCGTGCAGGCTCTGCAGTTAGAGCGGGGGAAGGTCTGAACATTCAGTCACGGAACAACTGCGCACTGAACCAAGTAAGTGGATCAACATCTGGATGACATTCTCCGGTATAATTTCATTCAGTTTAAATATAACCGGGCTCATTGCTCTTTAACATTGTCATCTGTACACACCCTATGTGTCCCTTTAAACACCTGGTTTCTGTTTCCTGCAAAAGTTGCAAAAACAGAGGTGACCATGACTTTTATTTATTTATTTATTAGTTAAATATATATTCCACTCTTCCCAAATGAGCTCTGGGTAGGTAACATCAAGGTACGTAAACAAGTTAGATAATTCTGAAAACAGTATATATAGTTCTTAAAATAGCTAAAAACATTTAACAATTAAAAGATGGATAAATACACATAGCAGTTCAATCTCCTATAAGCCAGACTGATGGTAACTGGCTGGCCAGAAACCAAAGCCATGCCTTCACATTCCAACAGTGGCCTGATGGGGTCTGGCAAGGGAGGAGGCCAGAACATCCAGACAACAATTTCCAAGCTTTTTCAAGGGATGACAGGCAACATCCAGAAATGGCTGGTTCCCCATGAACCAGATGAAGTGGTAGGGACTTGCAGGGACTATGAGGAGCTATCTAAGCTCCTACAGCCCAGAGCCGAGGAGGACACAATTGGAGCTACTCCTATATTCACAGAGCTAGTTCAGAAAGAAGGGCAGGTAAGTGTAGGGACAGAGACCTAAAGTGGATCAGTGTAATTTTTTAACAACTCTCCTCACAGTCAGAGGCCTTTGGTGGGGTGGAGGTTAAACTCAGTAGGCCCTATAGTGACCTCCTCTCTGAGGAGGTGGACATGAAACATCATTGCTCAGTGACCCACCAGCCAGAGATTGTTGGACGGTCTTCCTTTAGCACCACTAGCGCTGGCCCTCACACAAAGTTTTAGTAACATCATTTTAGACTGCTCAGTTTTATTTGCTTTATTTCCTTGCTTGCTTTATTTATTTATTTATTTATTTAGATTTTTATCCTGTCTTGCCCACAAGCAGGCTCAAGGCGGCATACATGCCTGGGCTTGTTTGTGGGTTTTTTAAAACTTTTTTTTTTGCATTTTTTTGCGTTTGTTTTTATTAGCCCAGTTATGTTTTATTGTTATAGTTGTGAGCTGCTTCAGATAGATCTAGAGAGATGCCATCCAAATCTTTGAGCTAAATAAATATAAACCCACCAGGAATTAAGATATTTTGTGGAGGTCTTTCTCTGATAACACTTACTTTTAGGTGGCTCCCAGGAACAGGAGCTCAGTCATAGTAACACCTTGATAATAAAACTTCCTCTCTCCAAAGCTATCCAATTGATGCCTAGACTTTTAGTTTCAGGTGCCAAGTTAAGCCTGTTCCCCAGGCATATGGTTTATTTTGGATGTGTATGTGTGGTTTCTCTGTCTGAGGACAGACTGAAGATCTGCCCTGGATCAGTCGCGGGGCCAAAAGCCCCGCGGGAAAAGCAGCCCGGTGCAGCCCGTTCTCACTGGCTGCAATGTCCCGGGGAGGAGGCGGGGAGGATGCGTGCGGCTGCGGGTCCGTCCGCACTTCCGCCCCCGCTTCCGGTGCGCTGCCGACGCATCCACACTGCCAGGAAGCGGCAGGGATGCGCGGCCGGAGAGCCGGAGACCTGTTTAAAGTGGTCTCCGGCTGAAGCGGAAGGACGGTGCCTCATGGACGGGTGAGTCCGTGCTGACGACGGGGGACAGATGCGGCAATCTGAACGCCCCCTCTGCCTCCGCTTTAGAAGCGGAGGCAGAGCGGGGCAGATTGCCAGTCTGTCCTCGGCCTCTGTCCCTCAATTTTTCTTCCTTTCTGAGTGCTGGTTTCAGAAACAAACTTGTTTATATTACTGAATTTATTATTTTTTTATAGCTGATTATTTATTGAAACATTTTTATTGTTGTTTTTTTATAGAAGCTGCCTTAGAAATGTTGAATCAAGTGATGGAATATGTTTTTTTTTAAATTCATACATAAAATAAAGATTGTTGTTTCATGGAGGCTAGCAAGAAGTTCACCAACAACTTTACAAGAGTTTCATCAAGAAGAAGAGGTTAACTTGAAAGAAAGATCATCTGCATTTGCACCTATCAAGAGGCTGGGGTTTTAGTTTTCACAGTTCTGCTGCCATATAAATAAGAACTTTTCTATATGTATCCATGAATCTGAACTAGGATTACAAAAGTTAGAAAAATAATGCAAAAACAAAAAAAAGTAGAATCATAGAATCATAAGAGTCGGAAGGGACCTCCAGGGTCAGCTAGTCCAACCTATTGCACAATGCAGGAAATTCACAAATACCTCTCCCCATACCCCCAGTGACCCTTGCTCCATGCCTGGAAGATGGCAGAAAACCCTCCAGGATCCCTGGCCAAATTGGCCTGAAGAAAAATTGCTTCCTGACCCCAAAGTGGTGATCAGCATTTCCCTGGGCGTGTAAGAAAGTCCCACAAGAACTAAGCTCTGAGGCAACCCTTCCTGCCCTCCCTCTCATAATCTGCCTAAGTTCACAGAATCAGCATTGCTGTCAGATGGCCCTTAGAAATGATATTCATAAGCAATTCAGAAAACAGAATTACAGAAGTAGAAGACAAATAGAAGGATAATACATAGAGTACCTAGTTTACTAACCATAGATGAATTTGTGCAGAGTCTCATTTTACATGCTAAACTGGTAAAGAATTTTTAAGGGCATGACATTTGACTCATAATATATTGCAAGAATTGCAGACTGGAAACATTTGTACTTAGAATTGATATGCAGGTAATTAAAATCTTAAGTAATGTCAGTAGTCTGATTTACATTCTTTTTTTGAATGAAACAATGAGAGTCCATGTGATACTGTAGCTATATTGTTGGGCTGAGATGTGGGAAAGCCAGGTTTAAATATCCTTTTCAATTATGAAATCCTTTCAGAGCTGTACAAAAGAAAGAAAATTATATCAGGTGTACTTTTTGACCAAATGCAAACAAGGCCAAGCTCTATACCTTTAAAAACTGTAGAGAAGAAGGTATTTTGGCAGCTTGTCATGCTAGGGGTGAGTAAAGTGACACCAGAAGAAAATTTCTTTTTGTCAAAGCATGCCTCGACATCTTCCCATCCAGTCAACCTAAATGTTTTACAGCTTGATCCTATTCATCTTTAATAAGGCACCACTGAATTCAGTAGAACTAGCTTCTAAGAAAGTGTGCACAGGATTTCATAGTCATAGAGTTGGAAGGGATCTCCAGGGTCATCTAGTCCAACCCCCTGCACAATGCAGGAAATTCACAAATCCCCCCCCCACACACACACACACACAGTGACCCCATCTCTATACCCAGAAGATGGCAAAAAACCCTCCAGGGTCTCTGGCCAAACTGGCCTGGAGAAAAATTGCTTCCTGACCCCAAAGTGGCAGCCAGCATTTCCCTGGGAGTATAAGAAAGGGCCACAAGAACTAAGCACTGATGCACCCCTTCCTGCCTTCCCTCTCATGATCAGCACTGCTGTCAGATGGCCATTTAGCCTCTGTCTGAAAGCCTCCAAAGAAGGAGAGCCCACCACCTCCCAAGGAAGCCTGTTCCATTGAGGAACCACTCTAACTGTCAGGCAGTTCTTTCTAATGTTTAATCGAAAACTCTTCTGATTTAATTTCAACCCATTGGTTTTGGTCCGACCTTTTGGGGCAACAGAAAACAGCTCTGTACCTTCCTCTGTACGACAGCCCTTCAAGTACTTGATGGTTATCATATCTGTAGAACTTTGGAGATATATGCTTGAAAAGTACTGAGGTCAGAGACACGTCGAGTGAAAAACAGCTCATAGTTTATTTAGAGGTCAGAACAAGACTACTTGCTGGACTTGCAGGTCCACTTTTTATCCCCATTCATGACTGCACCCATGCACACACCCAACACCCGTGATTCACTATTAACAGTGCACTCTTAGAACATAGGTTCCCCTACTGATCCGACTCTCCCAATTGGACCTCTCCAGGATCTTCTCAGTCTATTGTTTAGGACGGTGAACAAAGCTTGGACACTTTGCCCAACCGCATGGTCGCCCGACCATGTGCGCGGACTTTAATAGGCCATAACAATGCTGTTGGGTGGAGCAATGAAATACATAATTTGCATATTGGGAGGAGTGTGAGTAGTGAATGACTGGGGAAAAAAATCAACCTGAGGAGGGGGTGGAGCAAAGGGAGGCCTAGTCATTGGTCTCTACAAGGACTGGATTGCTGAAAGGCCTCAGCTGAAGAGGCTTTTGTGTGATGTGGGCCCTCCTTGATGGGCAGTACTTCTTCTGGAGGAGGTGAACCCCCAGACATATTTGACTTTGAATTGATGCTGATTCCTTCTCTCGGATGGTGAGGAGAGAGGCTCTGAAAACTTTTCTTTCCCTGGAGGCCTGCTGCTGAAGGACTGTTTTTCCTTTCCATGGAGGCCTCCTGCTGAGGGATTGTGACTGGACCACCTCCAGCAACAGAACAGTACTTCTGGAACACTGGCTACTGGACCTTTGGTTTGGGAAGGGAAAGGAATTTGGGGGTGGGAAGCACAATACCCTGTGTGCAGAACTGTATTTTCCTTGTTGTAATAAATAGTAGCTTTCCTTAAGGTGTGTGAGTGGGAGGGGGCTTTAAGAAAGGACACCCTAAGCTTTGCCCTTATTTCCAACACCTGAGTTACATGTCACCTCTCAGTCATCTCCTTCAGCCTTGGGTTTTTTTTTAAAGGACAGCACGCCTTGTTCATGCATAAAAAAGAAAACACCTTTGGATAAAAGCATACAGGTTCAAAATATATAGATGTAGGCCCAGAAACTATTCATATTCATAGATTTGTGCATCCAGAAGAAATGTGAAACATGAAAAACACCAGTTCTTCAAGAAACCTTATGAAGGAGAAAGCACAGACTCATGTGACATTTAAAACTATTAGCACACACTTTGGGGAGCTATGTGAATCACTCATTAATGTAGGAGGCTGAAGTCAGACTGAGAGTCAGATTTCTCTCTCTCTCTCTCTCTCTGTGAGAAAGAGAGATTTAACCTTAGAATATAGGGGAAGAAGTGAAGCTGCCGAAAGGACATTTGAGAAGGCAGAGGAAAAGAACGTCTGAAAACAATGTCAGTCCTCAGAGCAGAGGAAGGCCAGCACTAACAAAAGCCTCAGACAGAAAGTGCCAAAGTGGTATGCAGCAGTGATAGTAAAGGCCTGCTATAAGGGTTGTGTGAGCCATAGCATAATTTCCTATCTAACATATGAAAAAATATAGCCAGTGTAATCATATTTGTAAAATCAATAAAAGTAGAGAGCGAGAAATAAAGTTGTGTTGACTATATAAAAGATTAGGATCAGGGCCACAAAGGGGGAGGAGGTGGGTTGACTCTTTAATTCCCTCCCATGGTTTGACTAATCAAACTTGGGGAACCCTATATAGTTAGTAGCCTTTAAAGGAGAAAAAATGAGCATCCTTCTTTTGTTCGGTTTGTTGTTTCCTTTAAAAAGCTATAACACCACAGTGAGGCATTTTTTTGTTTGGTTTGTGGGTTTGGTTGTAGTCATTTTTTTGTTTGTATGTTTGCAAAACCATGCAAGGGTGAAAGAGCTAATCCTTCTGTTCCATTCCTCATATAGCCTTCTTTCAGTTTGGGCTGCATGGAGCTGTATTTTTACTTTAAAAGGCTTTAGGAAAATCCATTGATGAGTGTCCCAAGAATGGTCTGGGTTTTTTTTTGACTGATTGAGGGTTGATGTCAGGGGTCATTTTGAGCAGGAGTTTGGGGGAGCTCAGCTCTGGGAGTTGGTGCCAGCTCCCCCCCTCCCGTGGGGGAATGCCTGCTTCTGTCATGGCTGCAGCAAAATGACCCCGTCCCCTGGGAAGGTCCTTGTTCCTCTGACCAGCCTTCTGAAGGCTTCAGCCACCACTGAAGCTATTCTCCCAGAATAGTGGTATTTCTGAGGCTTGGATTAGTAGCTGTCCCCTCTCTGCCAGCTTGCTTTCTTTCTTTCTTTCTTTCTTTCTTTCTTTCTTTCTTTCTTTCTTTCTTTCTTCCTCCCTCCCTCCCTCCCTCCCTCCCTCCTTCTCTCCCTCCTTCTCTCTTTCCTTTCTTTCTTGCCTTCTGACTTACTTCGAGTGATGTCAGGGGGTGTAGCATATGCAAATAAGTTATGCTAATGAGTTATGCTAATGAGCTCTTGCACCTCTTTTTCTACGAAATGACCCGTGGTTGACATTCAAATGGGACAAAGTAATCTGTTAATGAAAATGTTGCTTAATAGAGAAGGACCTTTTGAGTGAGTCTAAGGAAAAGCCTGGATGAGATCACATGAGAATATTTCTATAGAAGAAATACAAACAGAGCAATTTCTGGGTCTTATTTATTTATTTTAAAAAATTCTATGCTGTCTTTCCACGCAAATAGGGTTCCCAAGATGGTGAACATCAAAACATTTTAACATTGAAACATGTGACGTATTAAAACAGCATCTAAAATAACGTATATATAAAATAACGAGCTCCAATCCTGTGCTTCACTATGATATTTAACCACCAGAAATCCAGTTATAATACTTCTGGGGAGAAACGTTTTTTGTGGTTTAGGTCAGGTTTTTTGAATTGGTCTTGTAATATAATAGCATAGTATCTGAGCTTCACAAAGGTGTTTGAATAACGTGAAGTGTATTGATGGAGAAAACTGACAAAGTGAATTCATATCTAGACTGTGCTGCTCTGTGCACCTCAGGGTGATCTTGTGAACACTATTTTGTGGTGATGCAGCAACCACAATGTACACCAAAGCACCTTCTTTGAAATGCATTGTGGGATGACAAGAGAAGCTATCAGGAGGCGGAGACAAGCAAGTGCCTCCAGCATCAAATGGCGGGGAAAGGAGTGTACCAACAGCAGAAAGGGGGAAGTTCCAATGAACATGTTCAATGTGAAGTTATCATCATGCCAAGTTCCAGGGCATAGGTTAGATCCAGATTTAAACTTTCCACTAACAAAAATTGTAGGGTAATGTCCACCAGTTCCCCCTTCCCACTGAAGATCCCCAATTTCCCTCTCATGCTGTTTTTGAGAGTTTTCCCAGGTCAGTATTAGGGGGAAATCAGTGGGCTGCCGTGGAGGTGGGGGGTGGAAAAGTTTTGTTCCACTGATACAAGAGCCAGTTTGGTGTAGTGGTTATGAGTGCTGGCTCTAATCTGGGAGAACTGGGTTTGATTCCCTACTTCTCCACATGCAGCTGCTAGTGTGACCTTGGGTCAGTTACAAGTTCTTTCAGAGCTGTTCTCTCAAGGGCAGTACTCAAAAGAGCTCTCTCAGCTCCACCTACCTCACAGGGTATCTGTTGTGGGGAAGGGAAGGGGAAGGAGATTGTAAGCTGCTTTGAGATTCCTTCAGGTAATGAAGGCTGGGGTATAAATCCAATCTTCTCCTCCTACTCCTACTCCTTTTTGTATAACTCTGATCTGGACAGTACAGGCCAATATTTGAGTTTATCAGGTTACAGAACTACATCTGTAGGTGATGAAGGGTCACCTGCACAACTTCTAATGGGCAGACAGTTGAGACCCAGACTTCCTGTCTCAGCAACACTGCTACAACCTCTAACCTAAAAGAAGACACACAAGTATACCTGAAATGGAGACAAAAGAAAAACATTAGTTCAAAGGCACAATATCCTTGCCTCACTTATCATCTATCAAAATGCTGGGTGAAAAATCTGCACAGCTTATTAAACTACATATGACTCCATGATCATATTTGGTTCCAAATGATGTACAATTGTCTGCAAGAGGAAAAGAAAGGATCTGCAGAACACTGACATCTTGAGCCAGCAGCTTTAATGTATGCAATGGCAACAGCCACATGGCCACCGCCAAGCACATGGCCAGGAAAGGTCTGAGCTTCGGTCTGGAGAACAATGGCTAGGCCGGATTCTAATCCCCACCCCCACCCCCAATGAGGGGCTCTGAATATTCAAACAGGCCTATGATTGTCACTGGCGGGAAACTACACCTATCACACCATTTGGGCAAGGTCGGGGGTGCAGCTTACCTGTGAATATAAGCAGGCCCCCTGACCTCCATTTCTCATGCTCATCTGAACCTCCAATAAACTATGCTTCCTGATTTCACTTCACTACGTCTCCGACTCCAGTACTTTTCAGCGGCACGCCATACAACTGACACGCAGATGTGCCCACAGTCTCAAGTAAGAAGAATTAAGTTTCCAGACAGTGTTTTGGATAGCTGATTTCTGCCAGGCTCAATTTTAAATAAGGCATGAGAACACTACTGGACCTTGTGCTAGCTACCTTACACGGAACAACAAATTGCCATGGGCTTGAAGGACTATTTGTGCTCTGTTCTACTCTCGGTAGCAGGCTTTTGCTGTTAAAAGCACTCTGAGACATCTAAGGATGAAAAGTCATTTGCAAAGTAGCCCATCATTGTCTTGAGTGGCACAGTGGATTGCGAAAGAGACGTCTTTCATGGCTGAGCAGCACTGGTCAATCCCTTAGTTCTTGGAGCAGCATGCTGGGGCAGGGGAGAGATTATGTTTGATACCTCTTGGCCCTATTTCTTTTACGTGCAAGTGAGTATGAATGAAGGCAGTGCTAACAATAACTAAGCATAGAGTCAGAGTGAGTTTGGCTCCAAAATAACTGGGAACCCAGACAGAACTGAAAAACAGAAACAAATTTTGTTAACAAGGAATCATACAATACATTAAAATAGGAAAATTATCTGCCTGCATGTGAAATTTATTCAAAGCATTAAGGAGTAAGTTATCCACTCAGGCAAGAGGGAAAGGAGGAAGCAGTGTGAGGAACATAAGGTGAGAATGACAGAACTTGAGAGAGAGAGAGGGAGGGAGGGAGGGAGGCAAAAGCTACAAGGGAGAAGTAAGACCATGTGTCATGTGCCAAATGAGAGATCTGCAGCTCTCAAAACACAGGTAGTCTTGAACATCAACAAACATATTTTGGAGAAAGATGCCATTCTTATAGGACAAGAAGGGTCGTAGCTTTGGAGCTATGAAGGCAGAGGTGAGGGCAATGGCCAGCTGTGAGTGCGAGGGGGGGTCACAACTCAAAATAAGAAGAAATTTGTGAGAGTTCTAGAAGGGGAGGGGATTTCTACGGTCACCTTAGGATCAGGAAACAGAATGAGTAGCCATGAGCGGACATAGGCTAAAGGCTCACTGTTTTGGTAGGGCGACAAGTTGAAGCAAAGTGAATGCAAGGACGTTTATAATTCCAAAGAAATTTGCCGACATTGGTTTGCCATTTTAAAAGGGCAGATCGCGCAACAATCAGCGGGAGAGCATGGAAACAGTACAGATATTTGGGAAACATGAAGGTTTTGATTGTTTGTATCCTGTTGTACCAGGTAAGTTGTTTAAAGGACCATTTTTTGAGCAGGGTTTGAAACTCCTTGTTGACTGCCATATGATTGAGTTTCAGCAAGTCCTTTAAGTCCAATGGGATTTTGACCCCTAGATATGACCATTGTGATGTGATCCACTGAAATGTGTAGTTTGTTTAGATGTGGGCAGTCTCAGTAAGAGACAAGCATATGGGGTAAAGAGATGATTTGGACTGGTTGACCTTTAGCCCGGAAACCAGCCCGAAGTTATAGAGGAGTTCTTGGACTTTTGGCAGTGACAGAGATGGGTTAGTTAAGTAAATCACTAAGTCATCGGCAAAGAGGCTGACTTTGAATTCCCTGTTGTGAACACTGATTCCCATGATTTGCGGGTTATTGTGTAGAGCGATTGCGAGAGGTTCCATTACTATCATGAATAGCAATGGCGACAGGGGGCAACCATGTCTGGTCCCGCGTTGAAGGCTAATTTGATTTGAGGAGGAACCATTTATTAATAACTTGGCTAGTGGGGAGGAGTATATTGCCTCAACGGCTTTCATAAAGGAGTCACCAAAATCCATCTTTGTTAGTAGTCTTTTAAGGAAGAGGAGTTCAACAGTATCGAAGGCTTTTTCTATATCAAATGATACTAGCAGCGAATTCACGCCTTTATTTTCCCTTCCTCGGTGGATTAGGTTAAGGGTTTTTCTGACATTGTCAGTTATGTCTCTGGATGGAACAAAGCCTGACTGGTCTGAATGCACATAGGAGCTTACAATTTGGTTAAGTCATAGTGTTAAAATGGTTGTAAAAAGCTTATAGTCTGAGTTCAACAGCGATATGGGGCGATAGGATCGGGGATCCGTGAGGTCTTTGTCTTTTTGGGGGGCAAAAGGATGACATTGACTTGATGCCAGGAAGTGGGCATTTTCACCAGGTGCCATCAGGATGTCCACCAGTGGAGCCAGTACACTAGAAGCCCTCCCACTGTTGCCCCCCACCCCAAGCATCAAGAATACAGTGCATCACTTGCTCCAGACCAAGAGCTCCTATCTATATCTTGTGGCTAATAGCCACTGATGGACCTCTGCTCCATATGTTTATCCAGTTCCCTCTTGAAGCCATCCATGCTTGTAGCCGCCACCATCTCCTGTTGAGAGGGAATAGGCCTCTTCTTCCTCCTGCTGGCTGCCACTCTTTTCTCAGGGGCCACATAGTTGGGTGCACCCTCTGCAGGTGCCTGCAGAGTATGGAGTAGGATGAATGAGGGGGTTTGTGCACCTCCAGATATGGGTGTGGCATACCTGGCACTCTTCCACACAGGGGTCACTAAGGAGGGTGCTGAAATGTTTCCAAACTGTGTGCTCCCCTCACCCTCTGAATCACTGCTAAGCGTGATTCAAAGAATGTTAGCAACTTCTGGTGTCTCTGGGCAGTGCTAACAACTTTTTTGCCTTTGTGGAGAACCCCAGGAACAGATCGGGGAAGGAGGCTCAGAGACCCCTGGTGATATCCTGCTAGGGCCAGGTTCCAGTGGTGTGGAAGGGATGGGTTTGGTGTCTGGAGACAGAGTCCTGTGGTATGTGGGGATGGAGGACCTCTCCCCCCCCCCCAACGAGCACCCTTTGCACCCACTTTCACTCAGAGGAGTTCTGTCACAGGCTGGGCTGAGCTAGGAGTCAAGTCCAGTCCAGGGGTCATAGCCAGAAGAGACAAAACAGGAGCTGAGTAAAGAGTCCAAGAGAATAGTTGTCCAAAGCAGGAGGTCAGGAAGACAGGAATCGAAGCAGGAGCGAGGTTGGGAGACAAGAACCAAAGGTAAGCACAAGGTCGGCTTGGATGCGACTTGTTGCTTCCATGGAAAACCCAACCCTGAGGAGAAGTTATACAGGCCTCTGGCAGAGCATTTCTTCACAGCTCCTTTCATACTCAGGGCTCAGCACCTGCCTTCCCCACAAATGTGCATCTTGGTGGCGGGTTGCTAAGTCCCTGCAGAGCCACTCCCTCAGCCAAGCCACCCGCAGAGGTGAATCAGGTGGGCTTTCTGCTTGCACCTGCACCTCATCAGCTGCTCCTGGACCAGGTGCAGGGATTGCTGGCTCAGGTGCCAGTGGTGGCAAACTGCCAACTGCTGAGGAGTCAGAGGGACTGGCTTCCAGCTCTCATGAAGACATCAACTCCTGCTGCACTACCAACTCAGGCAGGGGCCCAGCACTGTTGTCATCACCCATGACAAGTTCACACTTAGGAAGGGTATAAATGTGGAAGACCTTTTTGGGGGGAGGTCCATAACTGGGATCCCAGAAATGTAATCTGCCTCCAAGTTGGAGAGATTGTAGAGGAGTGGGTGGGGTTCCCTGTGCATTTGATGTGAGTAGCTTGCAAGGGATTCATTCTGTAAACTTTTGAACCTGTGCCTTATATTTTTCTGGAGGACATCTTATTTGGGGGGGGGCCATAATTAGGACCCCATAAATCTAATCTGCACATAACTTGAAGAGCATGTAGAGGAGCATCAGGGGAAAGTTCCTTGTGAGTTTGATTTTTCTAGCTTGCACAGGGTCTGTTCTATACACTCCTGAACCCCCTGAACCTGTACCTGCCATTTCCCCAGAAAGCACTCCCCTGGTGGCACCTTCTTTGGGGGGGTGGTTACTTGGACCCCCTAAGTCCAATCCTCACCATGATTTTTATACATATGTTGAAGACACTTTGGAGATAGATACCACCTCATTTGTATTTTGAAGAATTGCAAACAGGTGGGGAAGATTCTTGTTTTGCAAGCATGAGAGTTCCATATATTCGCCCATTGTTCTGCTGTTAGTTCCTTTTGAAGATCTTTGTGCCAAGCCACTTTGTTATTTGTGTTTTGTTCTTTTTCAAAAGAGGCTAAGATTTTGTAGATAAACATCAGGCCCTTCCTTTGATCAGAGAGTTTAATTATGATGCTTTCGAACTGAGTCTTGGGTTTAGAGAAAGTGCCTTGCTTCGCAGCCCATTCAGTCAAAGTTTTAAGTTGATAGTATCTTAGCCATGACAATGGGGAGTGCATGCGATCCTCAAAAAACTCTTTGCAATGCAGGGTTTCTCCTTTAACTAGATTTTGCAATCTGTGAAAACCTGTGTCAATCATCTTTTCAAATGCTCTTCTTTCCTGTCCAGGTGGGAACCATGACTGTTGGGTGTATGTTGAGATTGGAGAGAGTTTGGGGGCAAGTATAGAACAGTTTGTATCCCAGATTTTCAGAGTCATTTCCAAAAAGATATTTTCCTCTATCCCCTTAGGTCTTTCAGCTTTTGACATCCATATTACTTCTGGGAGAGAGAAAGGCGAGGTATAGCTCTGTTCAATTTTCATCCAGTTGGTGTTGTGATTTGGCTGCAACATACTTGCAGTGTTGGCAAGTGCTGCCACTTGGTAGTACCTTTTAAGTGATGGAACTCCCAGTCCCCTCTAGCAATAGGTTTTGTCAGAAGACGATGATCCACTCTAGATTTTGTTGAGTTCCAAAGGAAATTTGTTAGTGTTTTCTGCCATTTGTTTAAATCTTTGTCCGATAGAAAGATAGGAAGTGCTCAGAACAAATATAAAAAGCAAGGAAAGATGAAGCTCTGAATTAGTTGTAATCTGTCGGCTAGAGACAGGGATATTTTTTCCAGTCTTGCATCTTATTTTGAATGTCTTTATGCAGTCTATGAAAGTTGCAATCAATTAGATTTTTTATATGCAGAGGAATCTGGATCTCTAAATATCTCCATTCTGATGTTATCCATTGAAAGCTATAGTTCAGTTTTATTTCTGCTCGAATTTCTTCAGATAGACTGATTGGGTATACTTCAGATTTATTAGCATTAAGATGTAGACCAGATATCTTTCCAAAACGATCAATAATGTTGAAAATAGCTGAGAGGGAACGTATAGGATTTGTAATATACAGCGTGACGTCATCTGCATACATTGATAGTTTGTGCTCTTTTCCTGCTATCTGCATGCTGGTGAAGGTGTTTTTCTTCCTCAGTTCTTCTGCCAAGGGTTCGATGGCAAGGGCAAAAAGAAGAGGTGACAGGGGACAGCCTTGTCTTGTTCTTCTGATTGGGAAGAAAAATTTGGAATTCGTTCCGTTCACTCTTATCCTTGATTTTGGCTTTTTGTAGATAGCTTGTAAAGCCATTAGAAAGTTCACACCGAATCCGAGATGTCTGAGCAGCTCTGTTAGATAAGGAAGTTCTATGGAGTCAAAGGCTTTCTCGAAGTCCAGTGCCAGGATCATTGTTTCTTCTTTGGTATGGAGGCCATGTGTAATAATATTTAAAGTTCTTCTGATGTTATCTGTTATTTGTCTTTGAGGGATAAAGACTGTTTGGTCTTCACTGATCAGTGCAGGGGCTATCTTCTTCAGACGATTTGCTAGAATAGACGAGAAGAGTTTTGGATCATTATTAATTAATGCGATGGGCTTATAAGATGCCATATCAGTAGGGTCTTTATTTTTCTTAGGTATTACTGCTATAGATGATTCCGACCATGAAGGTGGCAAGTGTCCCTCTTTTAATGCTGAGTTACATATTGCCAGGAGAGGTTCAAGAAGGGAGGGGCAGAGAACTTTATATAGCTCTATGGGTAGACCATCTATCCCAAGGGCTTTTTGTGATTTTGCATTTTTTATGGCCTCTTTTAATTCTTGTCTAGTTATTGGACTATCCATCATCTCAGCTTGATCAGGAGATAATTTGTGAGGAAGATTGAGAGAAGAGATATCATAGTCCTCAGTGCTGGAAAAAATGTGGCAAACCCAGTGATTTCTTTCACTGCTGGTGGAAGTGCAAAGCAATCCAAACCTTCTGGAGACAAGTACTATCAGAAATTGAAAACATTACATTTCAACGACTACCGCTAGACCCAGCAGTACTGCTTCTCAATTTGGAAGAAGGAACTGACCCGGAATTTGAAATAAACAAATTAACTGCCACTCTTCTAGCAACTGCTAGATTGACTCTTGCAGCTTCTTGGAAGGCACCTACTGCACCAAGCACATCAGACTGGAAAAACAAATGCTTGGATCACTTCATCATGGACAAAATAGTGGACATAGCTGAAGACCAAATGTCAACATTTACAAAAAGACATTCTTCTTTTGTCAACAAATGGTTCCCCTTTGTTACATATATGGCAGAACACAATGAGATACCATCCAATCCTAATTATATTAATTGGCTTCATTTTTAAATACCTCTGATTACATTTAAACACTGCAAAACATACTTAAATCTTACCGACCTCACTAATTAAATACTTACCTTAATCATATTTCAAGGTATAACAGTAACAGTATAATTACAGAGCACTACTAGGCAAAAACAAAACTAAACAAAAACAAAACAAAGGCTAAGCAGACAAATAAATAACATGAACAATAGTTACAGGTTTATCAACTGTTAAATATATATAGTATTTCTTATTGTTGATACTGAATTTCTGTATTCAAAAAGTTTTAAAAAATTATGTATTTTGTTGGAAATATTCTGTCTTGCAATAAAAAAATTTTACACCAAAAAAAAAGTCAAATTCTCACCAAACTTGGAAGGCAGGCAGAGGAGACCCAGCAAGATATCTTCCAAGAGTTTGGTGTCTCTAGTATGCAAGGGAGCCATTTTGCCACATCGCAAACCAAATCAGTTTGGCACTAAAAAGTTTGTGCTAGGTCATGGTTTGCGAACTGGACACGCCACAAACCAGAAACAGAACCACATTTTTCTGCTTTGTGCTCATCCCTAGCTATTACTACTGTCAAATACTGAACACCAGTAGCAATCCGAGGCATGTCTGCTCAGAAGTAAGGCCCATTTTATTCCCATAGATTGTTTTTAGGATTGCAGCCATAGTCTCATACCAACAAATACTGCAGAACATCTACTGTAAGGTATCAATTGCTGAATTCAAGCGTAATTGGTTGTCAGAGTGTTCAAGCAGTCAGTAAATAGCTAGAGACTATTTGCCATCAAAATTCACAAAGGAGAGCCAATTTGTTTCCGCTTTAACACAACCGGGGACCCACTGAGGAGAAGCACCCTTCCAGAGTTGGCTACAGTGAGGCAAAAGAATAAAAATAGAAATAGCTTTCAATAAATGTATGCACTCTCCAATATTATTTTATGCTTCCATAGAAGAGCTGGATTTGCTATTGTGTAATTGAATTGGCACTTTGTGAAATAATTAAAGGTTCTTGGAGTCCCTTTCAGGGAAAGGTGTTTAAGAAAATCATAGCCATTTGGTGCCAATATTTGGCATCTCTTGTTATTTTACAGAATTTGTGTTTTATTACTGAAGTATTTACATCTCATTTCTTTTCAGTTGGCACACAGGTGTGTACCTCTAGGGGCAAAATTTGATTTGTCACTTCGGTAATGAAGAGTGATGATAGCTATAATCTCATATTTTTATTTACACTTGAATTCTAAAAATGTAAACCATCTTGCAGCATGCTTACTGGAAACGCAAAGGACAAAAGAAGCACTTTGTGGCCATGCTGAATAGGTGTTAAAGCTACAATGCCAGGCCTTGTTGTAATGTACACTGCATATTTGATGACACTAGTTCATCTTACTCCAATGTGACCTCTCTGTGTGGGGAGGTTTTCATGAATATAAACTGCCTTGGGGTTCGAACCTTGTCTGCTAAGGTGTTTTTGAGATTATCTATAGAACATGACAGATGAGCCCTTGACTCTTACAACACTCAACCTCAGAACAAAGAGAAGTCACCATGCTAAACACAAATAGAATGCAAAGCGGAAGATGTGCTAAAGCACTCCAGTTTGCTTCTAAGAGTGGGGAAGGCTGAAAGCTCATGTTATTCACACTCTCACAAAATGACATATGAGTCTGTGATACACAAAGTAGGTTAGGTGGTAACTGGCTTTTAAAAGAATTCTTTTAATAATTTATACCAGCAAATATACACCGACATGCACATATATATCCCCATTTTCAGACTGATCCCAGCACAGCAAAAGCTGACTAACAGGGTGCTTAGCCCCTTGCTACATGGAGCCAGCTGCATCACCTGTACAGAAGTCTACAAAAATCTGATTGCTTCAAAGACCTGTAAAAGGAATAAGATAAACAGCAGGGAGGGAGAGACACACAAACAAATTTATCACTGCTATAAGCACATTCTGTTCTGTTGACCACAGTGGCATCAGTCCTCTCTGTGTGCTTTTTGCAATAACAGCAACTCCCATTTCCCATGAAATTACAGTTCTGGGTCACACTTGCATGCTCTCCGTGTGATGATGACAGCAACATCAGGTGATGGCCTGTATTTGTAAATGGACCATCACTGATAGAAGTTATACATCTCTCAAATGCAATGGATTGTATATAACATAGGCGTAGACTACGGGGGGGCTCGAGGGCTCAAGCCTCCCCTGAAAAGCCTGCTGCCGCACCTCCCGGGGACCTTCCAAGGCTGGCAGTTGCTGCCGCCGGTGCCTCTCCCCCCCCCCCCGCCTGACCACTCTTCCATCCTTCCCTCTCCCTCCCTCTTTTCCCAGCGAAGGGAGAGGGAAGGAGTGTGGGGGGGAGACAGAGGCTCCGGCAGCAGCGGAACCAGGCCAAAGACAAGTTCTGTTTATACACTGTGACAGGACTTTTTTTTGTAGAAAAAGCCCAGCAGGAACTCATTAGCATAATAGGCCACACCCAACAGCAGAAACTCATTAGCATATTAGGCCACACCCTTGACAGTGCAGCTGCGGGGCACCTGAGGAACCCGAGGAGGGGAGGCAGTTTAAACTGCCTTCTCTCCCTGGATCGGCTTGGCTTCCCCAGGTGCCTCGTGGCTTGTGAGGCACCTGAGGGACCTGGGGGGGGGGCTGTAGGTGTGGCTAACTTGTAGGTCAGCCGGAACTCCATTCCTGTGTGTTCCTGCCCAAAAGTAGCTCTGCACTGTGAACCAAACTGGACATGATAGTGTCCCTGAGTCACCACAAGGATGCCCCCACCATTTTAGGAAAGGAATTTTCCCTGTTTACAAAAGGTGTGGGGGCTTCCCTGCACCACAGTCAAAAGCCCAAACTGTTGGCATTTGGGCTCTTAAAAATGGTCCTTGGACGAAGGAGACAGGCACCCCTTCTCTCTGCTCTGTGGTCTTGATCAGGATTGAGCCTCTGCAGCTTTTGTAAACAGAAGGAATTTCATCCCTGAAATGGCAGAGCCATCCCCATGATGGACTCAAGGATGCCCTCACATTTAGTTTAGTTCTTACATATCTTAGTTTAAAAGCCTCCAAATTAATTTCAGCTGTGGCTTCTCTATAAATTCAGTACAGGGGGCAGTAGAACATTGGCATATGCTCAGAGTTAGCAACTCTGGCAAAATGTCAGGTTCATTCTTGAAATCTGTTTTTATCTGTTGTTCCAGGATGTTACAATATAAACAATAGCTGGGTTGGGGTATTTCCCCCCCCACCTTGGGTACAGTTCACTGTTTTGTCAATGAACACAATGACTTGTAAATGATCCTATGGTGTAGGGAAGATCAAGTCCCCACAGCTCTTTTGAGCCACACTAGGCATAAGTGCTTGGTGGATTTAAAGTGCACGTCCAGATCTCAACATCTGGGAATCGTGCATGGAAAAACAAGTATATAATGATGCGCATATGCACATGCGCAGACAAGATTTTTTGTCATCTAGACAATCCACCGTGAGAGTCACGCACGGTAAAGTGCTTCATGGATAAGCTGTCCAGTCATGCAACACTGGATCAAAAAGATCTAGATCAAATTACATTCGGGCCAATGGCGGGATCTGAACACACCCCTAGATAATCAGCATGTCAGAGTGGTTGAGATACCATGGAATTCCTTATTTGTGCAAAAAGGGCTAGTAAACTCAGTATCTTGATTGCACATAAACTCATTGCTACTTCTCATAACACCTTTCTTTTTTGCTTCATGAATGTTGTGAGATACAAGCACTCTGCATAGCATATACGAAAGACTGGATGGTAATATTGGAAGCATGCTGGACTTTCCATCACCTGCAATGGTCTCTTGTGTTGCCTGAGTTTACAGCCATATGCTCACACTGGCAGAAGGATAGTGTGAGAGAGGACATGAGCATCTCTTAGAGCAAAGTTCCCCAACATGGGGCACCATGGCACCTATAAACACTTTTCCCGCCAACAAGAGTTTTTAGAAAGTGGGTGGGGCTCTTCCTAGCAAAGCTTTTGATTGCCCACTGGAGATTTGATTGGCCATACAGATTTTTAAAAACATTGCTTTGGCAGCAGCTGCCACCACAACACAAGGATTGTCACTATGTGATTGAAGATAAGATGTGGCAGCCATTTTGTTGCTGTCTATTTCTCCTGCATCAACCTTTTTGTGGCAGCTATTTTGTGGCTGTGCCCACCACATTGTGTTCAAACTCCAAAGGCACCTGCCAGCTCAAAAATGTAGGGGGCCCTCTGTCCTTGAGTATCTGGACTCTTGTACCTCTGGAGGTTTCCATTAGAATGACCCATTCATTTCCATTCCACATTGGACCATCCTGGCAGACTTAATCTCTTTTGGACAATCTGGTTTGGACCAAATCACCTATTTGTCATGCAAGTTCAGAGTTTGTCACTCTTAGAAACGAGGGAAGCTTCGGTCCAACTCCATTTATCATAAAGATCTGGACATTTGGGATTTTCCCTTGTCTTTAGTTTTAAGTCTTCAGCAGAAAGTTAGTCCACAGGAGGTTGGGTAGGATTTAATGACCCCTTCAACCTCTTGTTACTATAAAGAATTCTTCATATGCTCTGAGGAATCTGCTGCAGCCTAGGTGACAAGTGCCTAAATAAATTCAACTGTGTTACTTTTCATTTGTTTTTCATTTCTGTGCTGTTGTTGTGTGCCTTCCCTGTATTTTGTTTTTGCCCCATTCCCACCAGTTTTTGAACCCAACCACCTTTTCCACCTTTTATCTCTTTTATAATACACTTTTTAAAAGACATTTTTTTGGCTCTGCTTACTTGTTAACCAAATTGCCTTAATTATTAATAAATGTGGGGGATTATGAGTATTAAATGGCAACAGGCATTAACTACAGGACCATAATCTATGTATACAGGAGTTGGAATTCCCAGGACCCAGGAATAGCTGCTGAGGCTGGATTAATAAAGCAATGATTTCTTTATGTTCCCTTGAAACATCTACTGGCCAGAGACTCCGTTGGATGCTGCTCTTACCAACTCATTTGATTCTGTACACTGTCATCATCTGTTTGTTTTAGCTGTATCTTGATGTTGTTTTAAATTTTGTATTTATTGTTTTATGTCATTTTAATCTTGGAAGCCGCCTTGAGCCAGCTTGTCTGGCAAGGCGGGTTACAAATATAAATAATAAATAAATAAATAAATACTAAAGGATTTTCAAGCATACAAACATAAAATCAAGCACTGGCTCACGCAATATAGAACTAAGAATTCAGAGTAGAATATACAGAAATGTTTGCATTAGCAGGAAGTACTTGGCTGGGTGATACTTTGCCTGTCTGGCAAGACGAGTTGACTCTGCGAAGAAAAAGGGATAAAATAAGGGAAATAAAATGAGTTGACCAGCAGCACATGTGGGAATGTGCCAAACTGCACAGGAATGGAACCAGCGAGATAGGGTAGGGTTAGGAGATGCAAAAGCAAGAGAGAACTCAGAAAGAGATCTCCTTATATACCTAAAATGTGATCTGAGGCTAATACTTGTGAAGTCACCTGGTTCCCAGGAGATATTAACAAAACTTAAACTATGAACAGGGCAGAAAGGGATTAATTGTTGGGCAATCGTAGATTTAATGTTTGGCTGGGAGTGACACTTCTGGGGGAAGGGGGTGAGAGAAAGGAAAGAAAGAAGAGCACCAATCACATTGCAGGGCTGGTGCTTTGGATTAATGACCAGATGTTTGACAGTGGCATTATCTTGATGGGCAGCAGGAAGACTTGATTGCTGGCTATTGTTGGTGGCTGGGCACATCCTTTTGTCTTAGGCTGGAGAGGAGTGTGTTTTTTCCTGGTGATGTTCACATGAAGATGGGGGGATGCCTGCATGCTGGAGAAGAGAATTCTTCACGGCTTCTGTGCAAGAACATCTTCTCCTTTTTTCAGACCATGGCTTTCTTCTGTGATCTGCTGCTGTTTCTGCATGTATGGAGGTCAGGGCTGCTGGTCTGCCTCCTGGTTCTGGCATAGCTGTGGAGATGCAGGGGCACGAGGTTTCTGTAGTCCCAGGTCCACATCTGGCTTGGCATACTTCTTAGGCACAAGGCTTCCCTTGGCCATAGTACATTCCATAGCCCAGTATAAGGGCACTGCTTTTGGGCTACAGTTCTGTCCATTGCCTTGACACACTCTTTTCACAGTTCAGAAAAGCAGTCATATTTAAAAGTTTTTAATAATACCATATGAAGTGGCTGCATGGCAACATACTACAGTTTATTTCTTTGGGATATTTCCCTTAACCTCTTCCCCACAACCTAGAGAGTACAGGCACTACAAAGTTGACTGGTCAGTTTGGAATTCCTCTAAAATACTGTGCTGGAAGAGTGCCTTCTGTGGGCCAGTCTAGAAGTTGTCAGGAGGTCCTGAGCAGTGGCACCTGGTTACCAGGTTTCTTCCCATGGAACCATAGGACTAAAGAAGTTTCCCAGCAAAGAAAGACACCATTCGTCCCTTCCTACTATAACAGATGGGAAAACAGAACTCCATTGTGTATGAGTGCTACTCCTGTGGTTGACTGGCCTCAGGTGTCAATGTGGATGAAGCATTCATCTGAACGAGCCAATAAGTGTGATCTACTTTTTAAAAGCAAGGCTCTGGACACCAAAGACAATCAGAGAGAAATAGAGTCATGTTTAATAGTTAGAATTAGGATATCATGTAATGCAAAAGCACTACAAGGATACTTAAATGTCTAAAGTGGATAGATAATTATAACTGCACCTAAATCCAGTACCTGTATGTCCTTGGAATGCAGATGGCTTGATTGTGTGTGTGTGTGTGTGTGTGTGCATTTTTTCTATTAGAAAATGTTATAGATTTTGAAAATGGCAACAAAATTATAAACCTAAAATGCATAGAATGAGTGTGCAGCCCTGTGCACATTTACCTTGGAGTAAATCCTATTGAACTCATCTGAATATACTTCTAATGCTTAGAATTGCATTGTAACTCTACCCTACTTCTCCTGCTGATCATCTAGACTACTTTGACCTGAGACCATATTTACAGTATTGAAAGGAAGACAGGAGAAAGAAACTAGAACAGAAAATGGATGGGGAGATAAGAAAAAGGAAAGAAGGGAAAGAGAAAGAAAAGGAACAAAAGTAGTTCCTTGGTCTCTTATTTAAATAATTCCAAAATAGATGTGGACATCTTCTGAGTAAAAAAAGTTTAGAAAGTTGCCCAATCAAATATTGTCAAATAGTTGTCAACTACTTTTAAAGCACTAGCTTTATTTAGAACAGGGGGGAAAAGAGAGATAATTTAACCATCAACAGGTCTGATACTTATGACAGTTTTTAAAAAAAACTAAATTAGTTCATTCTTATTGTACACAATGTCATTAACTTATAATTCATTACAATTGCTTAAACAATATTAGGTAAAATTTCTGTAAATGTGAATGACTGGAACTTTTCTTTGACTTTCATCTTCTTTAGTTTTCAGTTTTTCAAAACAAAGGACTAACATTTGTATATTTCTTTCTTTTTTATTTTTAAATGCTGGGTCCTTTTTGTGTGTGTGAATTCTGACCTAATCTTTCTGATACTGTTTAAAAGTCAATGTGCTATGTAGACTTTGAAATGGAGAAAAAATGAAATAAAAACAGACATAAACGTATCAGCAACTACTTTTAAAAAGCCTGTGTGGAAATGCCTGCAGTTATAGCAAGCTGAGCAGTTGCAAATATCACAAAACTGTTATCAACGTTCATACTTACTGTGACTGAACTGATGGGTCACATGTGATTTGAGACCTCCGTATTTTGCTTGGAGTTCAAATAAAGTTCATGTTGAGCAGCTCTGTGCATGTGCAGTTTGCAGCATTCAATGAGGCAGCTGTCCAGATAGCTGCTACTACAGGCATTTCTCCATAAAGTACTTCTCATGCTATGGGGCGGGTGCATGTTGCATCTTGCTAAATAACGTACATTTATATGTTGTCACTTATGCTAGTTTTTGCTCCCTTTTTGCACCAACACAGTAAGGATGCATCATTTGGATGGCCTTCAGTGAGTATAGGGACTGGAAAAGGAAGTGAGTAGGATGAGAACATGTTCAAATTACCAGGTCTGGATGGTTTGCCTGCTTTTTCCATTAATGAACACAGAAGTTCTGTTTACAAGTCACACTGAACACATGTACAGTCCCTATACAGAATATACTTGATTCTTCTTTATACATGTGTTAATTCTCATGTTACATTCAATGCATGTACAGCTGAACATGTGACTTAAACCTTGCACTTAGGCTCAAATGGCATCCATTGTCTATCATATTTTGTGAGAACCCAAACTATATAAATATAGTCTAAAATGAGATGATTGAAAGAAAAAATGTATGCAGATTAACAGTCCAGTTAATCCATCTTTTTGCTTTGTGCCACTGGAATTTCCCAGCTTGGCTGTGGAATATTGCCTGCTTTATTCATTTTTCTTTAAAAGCAAAAAAGTGAAGGATGACTTGGTTTCTTATATTGGTCCCAGGTGGCTGATCAGCATATTGTTGCCTCCTTACATACCCATGGAAAAAAAAAAAAACATCTCAGTGAAGTTAGGCATTTAGAATTCCCCATGGTAGCTAAAGCATCTAATGTGCAATGTAAATACAGTAGGTGTTAGGCGGTTTGTCTTCATAACATAACAGTTGTGTGCAGCATCACTTCCCTAGCAGGGAGCCTACAGAAGCTTCACTGCTCAGGAGAGCAGCATTTCCAGCAGATACTACATAAAGGTGATCTGAAGCATCCTTTGCCCAGCAACCCACCACGATGATTCTGCTAGGCTTCCTTTAGTTCTGGCATAACTTTGCTGGCAAGAAGCAGCTATGGGAAGCTGCACAAATGTGCTTTTGGACATCAAAGCTAAAACACTTGTTTGTGAGCATGCAGATTGATCATATGAAGTTGGCTTATATATATATATATATATTATTTATTTTGCAATGTATACCCTGCCCTACTGATTCAGACTATTGATTCAGCTTTATCTACTGTGTCTTGAAGCAACTCACCATGATCTCAAGCTGAAAAGGATCTTCTGACTCCTACTGCCCAGGTTCCTTTAGCTGAAGATGTCAGGGCTTGAACCTGGAATCTTTGGAATACAGAACATGTTTTCTGAGCCACGGCTCTTTCCACAGTTATGACCTGTGGCAACAAGTAGTATCTATTAAAAAGTCATAATATGCATGAAAAAAAGCTTTTAATACAAGAGAACATTTTAAAATACGTTTTGTACAGGAATGTAGAAAAATAAAATAAATCTAATAATTAAGACCCTATATCTATCATTTTATTAATATATAATCCCCCACTTTGTGTTGTTCTTTCATTTTACAACAGCTTTTTATGGAATCTTTTCATTCATCCCTTCAACAGTATGGGATTGTTTTAAACAATGTGAATCCCACCACCACTATATGAATGTTAGCACTAGTGACATGTAAGAGTGGATCCAGTTGAATTATATCTCTCCTGTCTAAGTGTAGTTGACTTTGGGAGGAGCATGGAAAATCAAGTGGGAAAGACCCATACCATATGGTTCTGGTATTCACACACAGTGATATGGCACTGGGCTCTCCATTATACTAGAGGTGTATGTGAATAGAACAAATGTGCCTGCTGATGCCTCCACCTAACCCTTCAAACCAAGCTGCGTTTTTCTAATTAAAAAAATAATAATCACAACTCTCTCCTCTCAAGGAAATTTACCCTATAAAGCTTCCCCTACTATGGGCTTCTATTCATTTGAGAAGCATAAAAGGTGTTTTTCTATAAATAATTGTCAAACTAAAGAGGCTCCATGCTTTGCTGGCGATGCTATTGGCCCAGTGTGGCTCAAATTAGAACATCATTACCAGGGGTCCTTTCGTAGAAAAAGAGCTGCAGGAGCTCATTAGCATAAGTCATTAGCATAACTCATTTGCATATGTCACACCCCCTGATGTCACCGGAAGTGTGTCAGAAGGCCACACCCACCACTCAGGCTCCACCTCAAAAATCTCCAAGGTATTTCCCAACTCAGAGCTGACAAGCCTATCTGATGGCACACATGGGGGGAAACAAACAAACCACCCATGTCAGGTAAAGAGGGGGGATACCAGGTCAATATATTTTTATTCTCCTTGGCATTGATGGCTGAGGTGCTTTTAGTGTTCCTTTTCTGTTTGACTGGCAGCCTTCCTCTCTGTTATAGTTGACTGTGGGTTTTATATCACTGCCATTTAGTGTTATTTTTGTCAGCTACAACAAGGTCACTTTCAGAGAGGAAAAGCAGGTTATCCATTTTTAAATAAATAATGTTGACAAGTCTGGATCCAGAACAACAATGAAATCCCAGGGTCTGTCTCTGGCATCTCCAGTTACAACAACCAGGCAAGGTGAAAGACCATTACCCTAAATAGCTGCTACCAAAGAAAAGAGTCCTGACCTTACTGACCAAAAGGTCTGATAGTATAAGATTTCCTATGTTCCTGTGTAATCATTTTGTATGCTCAACAAAATCTACTCTCTGCATGCTGATAGCTATTACCTACATTATTACATGTCCTGTACAGCCACCACACAAGGTAGGGCAGTACTATTATCCCATGGTGCCAATTACGGGGAGGACCCTGAAGAACTATTATTTTATTGAGTGCATGCTCATCTCACTCTTCCTCCAAGGATCTCAGGGCAGCACACAAGGTTCTCCCTTCCTCCATTTCATCCCCCCCTACAACGCTGTGAGGGAGTTTAGGATGCAGAAAGTAACTGGCCCAAAATCACCCAGTTTCACAAGAGGGGATTTGAACCCATGACTTCCCCGTGTTTGTGTACTGTTCTAACCACTCTGGCTTCCTAGAAAATAAAGTATAGTATGTTCAAGGCAGGTTGGTGATTTCAAGGCTGAGATGAGTTTTGAACTGAGCTCATGGTCTGGGCCACAACTACACTGTTTGCAAGTGCTCTTCTGTTATCATAATTTCATATTCGGCTCTCCTTCCAAGGAGAGCAGGTCAGCCTGCACAGTTCCCCATTTTATTCTCACAACAACCCTATGAGGTAGGATCTGGCTGAGAACAACAGCCCCAAGGTCAACATAAGTTTCATAGTGGAGCAAGGATCTGAACCCAGATCCGTCCAGCCCCAATCCGAGCCTTAACACAGAGAGGCAAACTCAGTGCATTTCAATATGATAGTGCCTCACACATACAAAATAACCCATATGTTACAACTACTGTATTTATTATAAATCCACGGCATAATTATGCCTCTGGTTCATCCACTCACATACTTTTAATGACCTGGTTCCTCTTTTGGTAGCCTTTGTTTTTAAACTGGCCTCTCTTTGCACACCCCCCCCCCCAGAACCTTTCTGTTTCCTGCAGCTTTGAGTGCAAACACATCTGCCTAATGGATGAACACTTCCTTGCAGCTGACAAAGAACTGACAACAGCCTAGGCTGGAATAACTGGCGCTGCTCTCCTGTTTCATTGACTGCCACAGACGACCAGGGGTCCCCATCCGGAAAACACACACTGGCATTTATTCTTTCCATCATGCGGGGGCTGATTTTCTAACCTACATATTCCATTGTCAAAGCAGGGAGCTATTTTGCAAGGGAAATATCATTTTATGGCTTACCTATTTGCTAAAAAAACAAATCCTTTGCAAGAGCTCTCAGGCTCCCCCTCGTCTCCCCTTCTGCCAGCGATGCCCCCAACTAAGCAGAGAAACTTGCAGGAAACTTTTCCCGCGGAAGAAAGCCAAGCAAGAAGCTTCTCTAGCAAGTCACATGGCTTTCCTTGTTGTGGCTTCTCTAGGATTGGGGAATCCTTCCCTTTAACCCTTCGAGTGAACTCTCTAGAAAGTCAGTAGGACATGATCCCTGCCTTGCCTGAAAGAGTCGGTCCAGTGCCATAATTTGGGAGTAAATGCAGACTGTGGGAAAGGAAAAAGAGGCCTCTTGCCACTAAGGTGTGATCCTTATGCATACCAAATTCTGTTCCACAAAATCGCCTTGAGGATATGGAGAAGCTTCTGGCTGGGCTCAAAGGCAAGAGCTACTTACAGAATTTCCCAGGCATCAGCTGTGCTGCTCCTTTCCAAGAGGAGAAATTTTTGTCCTGGGTTGTGTGTCTTGATTTTCTGGGGGAGGGGCTTTCGTATCACCCCCCCTAGATGTGCATGGGAGGGGGTTGGGTTTCAGGTCTGTGAATCGCCAGTTCTTCCCTGGACTGAGGTGGAGTGCAGGCAGGGTGAGCGGAGCAGCAGCCAAGCAGGGCTTGTCGTGAAAGCAAAGCGGGGGGGGGGGGGGGGGGACTGAGCCAAGGAGGAGCACACGGCGGCGAGCAGAGTGGCAGCTGAGGAGGGCTTTTCAACGCTTATGGGAGGCCAGGCCGGGGGGGGGGAGAGGTGGCAGCGGCAGCCAGCCAGCAGGCAGGTGGGCGAGCAGGCAGGTCTAGGAAGGGGCCGGTGGGTGCTCTGTTTTGCCGGGGGTGGCTGAGCCCCCCCCCGGGAAATTTCAGGGGAGGCTCAAGCCCTCGAGCCCCCCCCGTAGTTGATGCCTATGCTGGGGCCCCTTTCTGCAAGCCCCTCCTTACCTTCCTCCTGCCTCCTTGGGAGACTGAGGGCTCCCAGGACCAGGGGGCAGGGCTTGGTCATGTGCCCGTCGGCCCCGCCCCCTGGCCTTTTCACTCCCGGAGCTTTGCTCCGGCAAGCTCCGGCTCAAACGGAGCCCTGATCATTACCATATTCTAAAGGAAATACGGTTCTATTAGTCACTGCACTAGATGAGATTCAGGCATTGATAACTTCATTTTTTGAGCACAATAGTAGTTGTTAGAATGTAAGGAATTTGATGAGTTTAGAATGAACATCTTTACTTTTCAAAATAAATATGTGCACAAAGTTGATTGGTTTTATTTTATTAAATTATTCATGAAAAGATGAATTGCATCATACTATGCTTCACTATTTGCTTACAAACAGCACCATATATGTTTGGTAAGGAAAAGGGAAGTGACAAGATCTAGACCAAAGAAATGTCCCTCAACATATTTGCAGTTTTTATTATTACTGCCCCCATCACTCCCATCTATCTGACTCTGCAAAGTAAGATGTACCTAAATTGGAACAGAATAAAGTTTTGAGTCCAGAGGCACCTTTAAGACCAACAAAGTTTTATTCTTGGTATAAGCTTTTGTGTGCATGCAGACTTCTTCAGATGCCAGACAAACGCCTCTACCCAGAACGAAACTTTATTGCTCCTAAAGGTGCCACTGGACTCAGACTTTGTTATGCTGCTTCAGACCAACACAGCTACCCACCTGAATCTAAATGGAACAGCTCACCCAGGAAGCCCACTAATAATACTGGAAACCTATTCCTAAAATTACCATTGCCACCCTGCTTCTCCTTGGTAATATAAAGAAAAATCTCATTCTTGAAAAGTGAATGACTTAGTCTTACCATTGCAAACTGGGGAGGAATATCACCAAAGAACATCTGCTAGTGATGCAACTGTTTAGTGCTGAATGAGAACATTAGATGAGCTCTTCTGGAGCACATCAAACATTCTGTATAGGGATGGGCATGAATCGGCTCAGGAATTAAAGTTTGTGATAAATTTTGGCCACTTTGTGGTTTGCAAACTGATGTTTGAGGTGGGTCAACTGGCAGAAACTTTCCATGAACTTTCAAGCAGTTCATGGAGTTTTGTGCCGGCTCCTGAATAGATACATTTTCAGACAATCTCCGCTCAAACAAAATATTTACAAAACTTCAAAGCAATGTGTCTGTGTGTTATTCTCCCACCTTGGAAACACTGTTTTAAGTTTCAAACTAGTCATTTTGGTTTCAAGAATTTTGAAACCAAGAAAAGAATTTTGGTTCCCCCCCAACATTTCCAGGCCTTCTTTTGTGTACACTTCCCATTTTCTTGCACAGAACTTGCAAAATCCTACTTCTCTTGCTTGGAGTGTGATTCTGTGCTAGACATCAGCCCTGTTGAGCTGGCATTGCCACAATGGCACTGGGTTCTGCTGGACACTTTGTACATTTTACTGCTGGTTCTTCTGGGCTTGCAAAAATGCCCCCCACTTGGATTGTGATTGAGCTGCCATTGCCACATTGGCACTGGGTTCTGCTGGGCACCAGTACATTGCACTGGTTCTGCTGGGCTTCTAACCCCCTCCTTGCTTGGAGTGTGATTCTGTGCTACTCATCAGTCCTGGCCTTATCACAATGGCACTGGGTTCTGCTGGGCCCTCTGTACATTTACTACTGGTTCTGCTGGGCTTGCAAAAATGCCTCTCCCCCCCCCCCCGGTGCTTGGATTGTGATTGAGCTGGCATTGGCACTGGGTTCTGCTGGGCACTAGTACATTGCACTGATTTTGCTGGGCTTGCAAAAATGCCTCCCTTCAGTTTCTACTACAGAGATTCTCTGGGACTTTGATTCTGTTTTGTGGGGCTTCTATTGCACTTGCTTTTTTGCTGTTTTTTCCCTCCATTGTAGACAATGGAGGATGGGGGCACCTTCTTTGGGGAGCCATAACTTGGACCCCATAAATCCAATCTTCACCATTGTTGGAGGACAGGTAGAGGAGAGTCAGTGGGCAATCCCCTGCAAGTTTGGTGCCTCTAGAATGCCAGGGGGGGCATTCTACCACATTATGATCCTCACAAACTTAACCGGTTCATTTAGTTTTTAAAAGTGTGTGATGATTTGTGGCTCATGAATGGGGGCATGCCACAAACCACAAACTGAAATGAACTGCATTTCCCCAGTTTGTGCCCTTCCCTAATCCTGTTTTCCACAGATGCCCCCAGAATGACCACAAGTTGGAACGAAGGCAATAGTCCTGCCTGAATATTGCTCCTCATCAACAGATGTCCAGAAGCATCTGAACCTGATAAAAGTCTAATAAATTAGTTGATTCACACATTATGTAGTACACAGATGGTCCAGGGTCTCCCTGGGACAAGAGTTCACAACATTGCCTAGGCATATTCTAGGAGATTTGGGGAGAGTGGAGTTTGGGGAGGATGTGATGTAACCTCTGGGCAAACTCTAGGAATTTACTCAAATCTTTAAAGTAAACACCATACAGACTCGGGGAAATTCCTAGGGCATCATGGTTGGGGTCATTTTTAATCTTGCTCCTCAATTTCTCAAGGGCAGAAGACTGGGGCTGGGGGTGGAGAGTTCCCCAATGGGCCCAGATGACTGGGAAATTTACATGGAACCACTAGAGAT
Source organism: Lepidodactylus listeri (assembly GCA_029233225.1). Taxonomy (NCBI): domain Eukaryota; kingdom Metazoa; phylum Chordata; class Lepidosauria; order Squamata; family Gekkonidae; genus Lepidodactylus; species Lepidodactylus listeri. The sequence continues at coordinate 92,940,616 of JARCFY010000004.1, forward strand.
CAGGAAAACAGCATGCAAGTGGGTGAAGCCTTTTCTTCATGTGATTGCTTCATGTCAAGCCTTTTCTCCTGGTGATTCTGGTATCCTAATTTTTTGCTGTGTGTACCTTATTAAAGTTTATTTTTCTGCGAAGATTCTCTGCAGCAGATCTGGAGTGGCCTACATCCTTCAGAACAAACACACACCATTCAATCATATCTCAGCAAGATGGAAGACACTTAACTGACAGATAATAATCCATCTGTCAGAAGAAAGGTGGGCTGGTTTTATATGCAAAATTACATGGTTAGAGTTAAGGTTGTGCTTTTCCGTGATGTTTAGGAACTGGATGTGTACAAAGCACAAGGCATTGGAGCTTTTTTCCTTAAAAAAAGCCTTTTCAATTTTCAGCCAGCATGACCTTTAAATAGTGTTTTTGCCAAGCTCAGCCTTGTGCTGCCAACCTCTGTGACTGTTTTGTTTTGAAGTAAGTGCTTTTCGCAGTGTTTTGCTACTAAACTCTCTCTCCTTCCCTCTGGTTCGCTAAACAAACAGAAACAAATAAAAACACATCATAATTAAAACGAGATGATAGTGTGTATTACCTTTGCAGCTCAATTGGCTCCAATGCTTGGCACCATTTAATTTTCCCATTAACTGACTTGTCTCATTTTCAGCTTTTTTATTATTAACATTCACTCTTAACTGGGCATATTAAGACTTGTAATGAAGTGTGGGGCTAATGGGTGACTACCACATAGCCTGTGAAGGAATGAAAGCAACCTGCCCATCAGAATTTCCAGTGTACTGTTGGTGCTGGATGTAAAGCTGTATTATTATTTTTGTTTGTTTTAAATAAAAGGCCATTTAAATAGTAACCAATCAGCATTTCATGTTCCTTAAAGTAGGCAAATAATTATAGGTTTGGTAAGAAAATAGTTATTTCAAAATTTCAGCATTAAAAAATATGGAGTGTTTTCCCCAGTAGATTCAAAGTTTTTTTGGAAATGTTGGCATGTTTGTTATTTCCCTGGAAAAAAACGTTTGGGTTCTTGCACGCAATTTTGTTTTTGCATTACCAAATGCTGAAGAAAATAGGCCCTATGCAGACAATGGCCTGACTGGGATGGACCAGGCTAGCCCAATCTCATCAATCTCAGAAGCTAAGCAGGGTTGGTTGTGGTCAGTATTTGGATAGGAGACCACCAAGGAAGTCCAGGGTCACCACACAGGGCAGGCAATGGCAAACCACCTCTGAATGCCTCTTGCCTTGAAAACCCTATGCATGGTGGGAGAAGGTACATGAACCTATGGATAAGGCACATGTGAACCAGTTTTCATGGCAATTATATACAATTTGTGTGGTCAGTATGGCAGAGGTATGCACTTCTATGTGCAATTCTCAATCAAATGCACCAAGCATAATGAGCAAAAGTCTGCTAGTTTTCTACTTGCTGTCAGAGTTTGCAAAATGAAAGTTACTGGAAATACAATTTAAAAATATGGAACTGGAAATTACAGGTTTCCCCAAGAAAGGGGGAAAAATCAATTTGCTAAGTAGGGATGGCTTGTAATCTTACACTGTCACTGAAAAAGTCTGACCAAGAAAGAGGATTTTTAGCAGAAAACAAGACATTGGCTCCTATTTTCACTCAGGAGAAATGACTTCAATATTTCACTAACCAACGTCTGACATGGATGAATTGGTGGTAAAAAGACAGGCATTGATCCAAAAGTTGTACGAAGTGGAAGGAAACAATGTGGCTATCAATAAAGTTTATAAACTCAAGATTTACTTTAACCTCAGGAAAAGGAGAGTTCCTCTAGTCTGTAGTGACAGTTTTGGAAAGCCTCAAACAATGGATAAATTATACCTTCTTTAGTATTTGCACAACCACAGTGAGAGACACTGTCTTTAATGTCCTGACAAACCATGAGGATATGTTGTCTATGAGGCTAACAGAAAAAAGAACAGACCATTGTGCTGAATGCCATGAACATAAATAGCAGGAAACATCTGTCCTAATGAGTAGATAGTCAGCAAAAATAAAGGGGAATAAAGCAGAGGAACAGGTTGCAAACCTGAGGTCCATTCAGATCAAACAGATACTAACACAGTCAAAAGGCTGAAGAGTGCTTGCACACAAAAGCATATACCTTGAATAAAACTTTGTTGGTCTTAAGGGTGCCACTGGACTCAAACTTTGTCCAGCTTTCTTTTAGTTGTTAAGATGGCTGATGGCCAGTAAACCCTAATTCTATTGCATTGTTTACTGAATGTCCATCCTGCTTATTGTACTGACTTACTCTGCGTAATCTGCCTTGAGTCCCGGTGAGAAAGGAGGCCTAGAAATTATAACATAAATAAATAAAATAAAATTTTAAAGTATGACTACAACAACACAAATGCACTGGCTGAACAGGGCTGCTTACTACTCTGATGAGTGAATGACCAGTTGAACCCCCAAGAAAAAGCATGTCATTGATGGAGTTTGCACATGGGAAAATTCCCCTGTGCCTGGAAAGCTTTATGACATGATATCTAGTATGAATTTTCTTGTGTGGGGAAGCTTTCAGAACTGAATCCGGATGGGCTGCACAGCCAGCTAGAAAGCAAATAAGTGGGCTAGCAGTTCAAATAGCCCACATGCAAGCATTAGGACATGACAAAGCTCCTTGCAGGACTCATGCATAAAGCAGCTATTCTGATTGACAGATGGGAGAGCACAACTTGAGGCAGCAGTTATATAAGACAAGTGGAGACCCACAAGAAACTTGTGGGATGGTTATCCCATTCCTCACACCTTTGCTTCCTCCCTTCTTCCCCTACCTCTCTCACACTTTTTCTCCCTTCTGCCCCCCTTTCTTACTCTCTCTCCATGTAGGGTTGCCAAGTCTGGGTTGGGAAATACCTGGAGACTTTGGGGGTGGAGCCAGGAGAGGGTGGGGTTTGGGGAAGGGAGGGGCCTCGGCATAGTACAATGCCATAGAGTCTACCCTTCAAAGCAGCCATTTTCTCCAGGGGAGCTCATCTCTGTCAGCTGGAGATCAGTTGTAAAAGTAGGAGATCCCCAGGCCCCACCTGGAGGCTGGCAACCCTACCTCCATGTATGTTACTTCCTCTCTCTCTGAGCCATCATCATTCTCTTTGTTTCTCTGCCTCCCCACCTCCTCACTCTTTCTCTCTCTTTCTGCCCCCCACTCATCACTCTCTCTTTCTGCCCCCATCACTCTCCCAGTCTCCTGCCTGCTTCCTCACCCCCTACAGCAGCAGTGGCAGTGCTCTGGGAATCACAATGGATCTCCCAGCTGCAGAGATCAATTCACCTTAGGGCTGCCAGCTCCAGGTTGGGAAATTCCTGAAGATTTGGGGGTGGAGCCTTGGGACAGTGAGGCTTGGGGAGGCAAGCAGCCTCAGCAACCCTCTAAAGCAGACATTTTATCCAGGGAAACTGATCTCTGTCACCTGGAGAACAGTTGTAATTCTGGGTGCTCTCCAGCCCTTGTCTGGAGGCTGGCAATGGTAGTTTAAGTGAAGGAAATGGCTGGTTTGGAGGGTGGAGTCTATGGCATTATACTGGTCTGTAGTCCCTCCTCAAATCCCACCCTCCCCAGGCTCCACCTCTCAAATGTCCAGGAGTTCCCCAACCTAGAGTTGGCAACCCTATTTCCTTCCCACCCAACAGCCAAACTACCTTTATCTGTCTTCAGCTTTCCATCTCCACCCCCCTCCCCCGCAGCCTCTACCTAAGAAAATTACAGTCTTTCTTACATTATTATTTCCTCCTTGTTATCTGCAGCTTACATTATTATTTCCTCCTTGTTATCTGCACAACAACCCTGTGATATTGGTTAGGCTGAAATTATGTGACTGGTCCCAAATCTCCCAGTCAGCTTCCACCGCAAGATAGGGATCTGAACCTGGGTCTCACAGATCCCAATCTGAAGCTCTAACTGTTACATCACAATGGCTTTCATAAAATGGCTGCTGATGAACAGTAGCAAAGCAGCTGGGCCTAATTAAGTAATGCAAATCAGGTGGTATCAAGTCACACAGAGGGTGCTGCCTAGGGATGCCAGCCTCCAGGTGGGACCTGAGGATCCCCTGGAATTACTGCTCATCTCCAGACTACAGAGATAACTTTCCATGGAGAAAATGGATGCTTTGGAGGATCGAGTTTATGGCATTGTACCTCACTGAGGTCCCTGTCCTCCTCAGGCTCCACCCCCAAATCTCTAGGAGTTTCCCAGCCTGGATCTGGATCTGCTGTTGGTGGCCAGGGGGGGTACTTGGCAACCCTAAACTGCTGCTAGTGAAAACCCTGCCTTTTACTGACAGAACCAGTTAGAAGCCTCCCCCTCTCCTGAACATTCTAATCTCTCTCAGTTGACACCTGGAGTTGATGCCATTTCAAAAGGTATTGGGGGGAATTTAATGGTCCCTGAAGTTTTATTTTTAACTTTTTGGATTTTTCTTCAGACCAAAGAAGGCCCCTGACTATGTAGGAAAAGCTGTTGGGGAGAGTGAGCTCTCTTTTGGCAGATATAAGTATCCACACAGGAAAAAAAAAACTCTGGGAATTAATATATAGATTAGCGTGGCTCCTTCAGTCTCTCCTGATCCTGCTGGGCTGATCAGCTGCAGTGCACCTTCCAATCATTACCGGGGTGACACTGAAGAGCTACAGTTATGCAAGTCCCTCTCTAACCACTGCCTGTGAGCTGCTACTGCAACAGAAGTGTGAGAGTTCTGCCCAAAGTAGTCAAGGATCAGATCTTGGTTGGTAAACCACAGTTCTTTATTTCCAATCTCTACATTAGTACAGCTTCTCGGATTATTGTCAGAGATGAGACAGATAATACAGGCAGGTCTATTATACCTTTCCAAGGAGTTTGAATTACCCATAGGTAGCCAATCACTATAGGGGAAAAACGGCGGGCAAAAAGGGGCTCTGACCGTTTGTTTCCCACAGGAAAGAAAGTGAGGTGTTAAGCTGTAAATTCCCTTCCCAACCAGACCCTTCAGATGTTACCAGTTCACATAACAATCAATGGCCTCAAGGCTTTTGCATGTGATAAGAGATGAGACGCATCCTCCCTTGAAGTCCCAGCCGGGGCCGATGGAATGCGGAGGCAGTGGTGTGAGAGGCCCATTGTTCCCATACATTGCAGGTGTCACCCTCCCGCTTTAACAGTTACAAAACCCAGGTCTGGTTAGGCACTAAAACATGGTATCTGCAAGCACATATCTGTAATGCATACATGGCAATAGAACATACATACATGGCAACAGAATATAACAAGGGAGAATTAAAAAGTAGACAGAATGCACAACTGTAAGAACTAGAAATACTTTGTCTGAATCAGCAGATTCTGACAAGAAGCCCTGTTCACAAGTCATAGTTAATGCATATCCAATTAATGTACAGAGTATACTTGATTTTTCCTTATACATGTATTCAGGAATTCACAGCTGACTGTGTGATCAAAAAGTAGAATGAATGTGCATTGTCCGCATCTTCTTAAACACAGATGTATGCACATGCATGCAAGACATACATGAATCTACTGTAATTTGTGAGCGGAGCTACATAGTAAAGTAACTGGACCTGTCTACCAAATGCTTCATACACCTTCATCCTGAAAGGGTATAGTACAGAAAGGATAGATCCAGTTGGTCAGCTGTGTTGATCTGAATTAGTAAAAAGGGATTACTGGATGTTATTTCAGCACTTTTGATTCAGTCGGGGATGTAGTATATCAGTGGTATGAAATGGATGCTGGTGAAAAGAAGAGCAAACAATGGACAGGTAAATATTCATCCTTGTGCTCACTGTCATAAAACCCAGAGTTGGTGATACTAATGAGTAATGAACAATTCTCTATGTTATTCTGGCACAAGCACTCTTGGATTAGTTACCATTATTTCCTTCTAATCAGCAGACGGGCATAAGTGAAACTGGAATTCCTTTAATCGCTATGATGAATTCACTGGAAACATCTGTAGCACACCGTGTATCCACAAACTCCTTCAAACATATATTTGATTCCTGCAGCCAAATATGCAATTTTGAATACCTAGAGCAACACTGGATTATTGAGCAGTCGAATAATCAGTGTATCAGTTGAGTCCATTCCAAGGATGACTCAGAGTAATTGCACATAAAGAGAAGATCTTTTCATTTCTCCTTTCTGGTTCTCCATTGACACATTTGTATTTAAAATGTCAAACAAGTGAAGGGGAAGAAGGCATTAATTTTAGATCTGGCACAGCCACCAACTCTGAGCCAGTGAAGCATAAAACAAGCCATTCGAAGGGCCAGTTTGCTCATCCTTCCTACCATCTGCAGATTGTACAATCAAGGCCTTCAAGGCATTGTGCTGCAATCAAAAATTTCATCACCACCACATAAACTAATATGATGATGTTTCACAGCTGGGCCCAGTTTCCTCCCGTCCTCTCTATAAGAAATCAGTTCATTTTGGAGAGGTAGTGATAACAAAAAAAATCACCTCATTTTGGATCCCAGAGATGTACATAAACTGGCTAGACTAGCATCCTAGTGCCATAAGGGTAACAATTTCTCTCATTCTGTATAAAATGTTAGAGGTCAGGCTGGAGGAAATAGCAACTACAAAAATTGTATTCCAAGCCAAAACACATAGAGGTGGTACTAGCAGCTAGCCCTTATCACTGGGTTCCATAACATCCAAATAGCAATCTAACCAGATCAGGAGATAGATTGTGAAATCTTTTTAAATGTGTGATTGGTTCATTACAGTTGTTGAGAAGACAGTTCAAAGGGAAGCAGCAATGCACCTGAAATAATCAAGTATAATATTTTAGAACTTTGCAGTTGCTTTGGTCATTTTGCTATCTGATCGTCACCAAATATCTTAACAGGAGTTCTCCAACAGAGTCAACAAATACTGCCAGAATTCTCTCTCTGCATACCTAGGCAGAAGGAGAGACTCTTGGAAGAGAACCAATTACATGGATTGAGATAACTTTAATCATTGTTAAACTATCTCAGAATATCAGCTTCATGCCCTGACCTGGATAGCCCAGGCAAACCTGATTTTGACAGTTTTCGGAAGCTAAGCAGGGTCAACTCTGGCAAGTACTTGGATGGGAGACCTTCTTGAAATACCAGCAGTTGGGAGGTGGGGGCAGGCTTCCTCTCTGAATATTTCTCTCTGAATATTTTCTCATTCAGGCTTCCTCTCTGAATATTTTCCATACCCCCAGTAGGAGTCAGTCACCAGAGGTTGCCATGACTTCCTGGTCTCTCTGTGTGTGCGTGCACACACACACATGTACATATGAAAAATACCAAAAAAGAGTATCAGCTTCACTAGTGTAACAGTATATAATTGTGTAAACTAGACTAATATCTTCTGTACATTAATTACCACTATCATTCAGCCCCCTCCCTCAGGCCTAGAATTCTGTAAATCTTAAGCTTTCATTAAAGTAATGTTTATAGCTCTCATCAAGGGTCATTCCGTAGAAAAAGTGGTGCAGGAGCTTATTAGCGTACCTATTAGCATAACTCATTAGCATATGCCATTCCCCCTGACATCACCGGAAGTGTGTCAGAAAGCGAAGCAAAAGGGGGGCATCTTCAAAAGCCTCCCCTTCCCTTCCCCAGCTGGCCTGCCAAGGCAGGCGGTGGGGAGTGAAGCGAGAAGGGCCCCATAGAATACAGTGGAAAGATCATGCCACCACCACACGACTCTAAACAGAAGGGGTTAAACTTTAAACCACTTCTTGCTTTGCTTCCTCCACAGGCCTGCTGGGAGCTGGGAGAGGCGCTTGCCACCACTGCCATTTGTGCCCACTAGGGGTGTGCAAATAATTTTTTTTTGGTCCGATTCTGCTGCCAATAAAAAGCCTGCCTTTTACTGACAGAAAGTTAGAAGCCTCCCCCTCCCCCGAAAATTCTAATCTCACACAGTTGATGCCTGGAGTTGATGCCATTTCAAAAGGTACTGGGGATAATTCAATGGTCCCTGAAGTTTTTTTAAAAACTTTTTGAATTTTTCTGCAGCCCGAGGAAAGCCCCTGACTATATAGGAAAGCTGTTGGGGGAAAGTGAGCTCTCTTTTGGCAGATATAAATATCCACACAGAAAAAAAACCCTCTGGAAATTAGTACATAGATGCACATGATCAGACAAAACAGGGCAGAGGAAGAAAGGGGATTTTCCAAGCAATCCACTCACTTGTAATCAAAATAATCTATTCATGATGTACCTGATGAGAGTTCAGGGTTTTTGAACCTCAGGGAGAATTGGGACAAGCTCACCCAACAGCTATTCTGGTGCCTTTCAGTTTGTTTTTATTTCCTGGACAGTGGGTGGCAGGAGAGAAGAAAGTAGCTTAATAGACAAGTACTTAATGGGGGTTGTCCAATCAGAAGAGTCTGTGATGCTCATACCAAACAAAATCATCCTGATTGGTGGTTTTGTACCTAGTGTTTTCACTTCCAAATAATCATTGTGCCAACAGTAGTGCAATTATGAGGGAGGGCATTCTGATTCTATGTAATCATGGGACATATTTGGATGAATGACTTCATTCCTTCCACATCAATGAATTGGAGCCACCATTCAGTGGACAAAATTTTGGACAAATCTGGTTCTCAAACTCAGAGTTACTCTAAACTCTGAACAATAAAGACTAACTCATTACTCAAAGTCAACCATGGCCCTTTTTGCACCTGTCTTGTTCCTCAGATTCTGAGCATATTTCAGTCTTCTGTTCTGCATTCCCTCCCGCTGTCACTGCTGCTTTGTGTCTGGACTACTTCTTGATTCTGCATTTATTTTAGGGGGATTAGCATTCAGACTGCTTCCAGCACATGGTTGCCCCGCAAAGTGTTCTGCTCTGTTTTTAAATTGATACTACTATTTAAAGTAGAATTGTTTCTGCGAATGTTTAAGCACCACCCACTGCCCTCTTTCTCTTTGGTCTCTGTTAGATGGCCAGTTTACATGATAACAGGTTTCTTCATTGGCAATTGCTGGACATTTACATTTGTTTAGAGTCTGCAGTGCTTTGGAGGATGGAAGAGCTACTGGACAAACCAGTTTTTTAAGACGCACTTCTAAGCCAAACAGACTTTGATCACAAACATTTCCCTCAAAACAAAAATGGATGCATGGATTGATGGTTTGCATTTTGATTTGATACTAAGTGCTGATAATTGTATATTATCCCAGGGTTATTCCCATTACATAATGTTAGCAAACATTGCCCAGTTAACACTGAAATACCTCATCCTCTCAATGTCATTCCAATTTTCCTGGAAGAATTCCTCCCACTAGCCAGGGCTCTGTGAAAAGGAAGAGAGAACATGGGGCATTGAAGGGAAGGGAGAAGTATCATGCTGGCACCTTGGCTACTCCTCCTCCAAAGGATAAGAGCAATCAGGGCTCAAAACACAATTTCTTCCGTGAGTATGCAGAAAGCATAATCTACAGAGAGTTGAGTTTCTGGCGCAAAGTACGGAAGAATAATTACATATGCAGATTGAAAGGAAATGATTCAAATCAAAGGCATACCGCCTTGAGTTCTGGGAAAATTGGGAGTAAAGACTGAATGCAGAAAGGCCTTGTAACTGTTTCAGATACAACTACTTCAGACTTTGCAAAGTTGACAGTTTTCAAACACTTTCTGTAACTTCACTAAACTTTGGATCAAGCCAAGTAAATATGAATGTAAAAGACCTCAGCACACAGTAAGCCCCATTGAGGTGGATGAAAAATAGGAGCCCATGTCATTCAGCATTTGAGAAAAATGACACATTATTAACACAATGAGAGGAAAAAAGCCTTTGGCTACAGCTCTGCTTGTCACTCTGAGTTGAAAAGGCATAATGAACACACTGAGCACTTCCCTTATCAAGATGCTGAGTGACATCTGCTGAACACAATTCTGAGAATCAAAATCTCCAATAGTCTTACCTAGTATTTGCTACGATCGGGCAATTATGCTTCTATCTCCTCGCATCCATTCAGGGCTCTTCCACATTGTTGGCTACAGCAGCAAGTCAGGAGAAAGTCAGATAAGAGTATAAATGTCAGTCGTTTCCCTACCTTTTTATCTACCATATTTTTTCCCACCCTTCCCCCAGCCTGCTCACCTAGTCTTGAGGAGATAATTGGGGGGGCGGGAGGGATTAACAGTCAGGCAGTTTGCTTCTAATGAATCACTGTACCATTGGAGTCCTCTTTATGAGTGCCTGCTGCAGCTCTGCCAACTGCCAATGTGCTGCCCGCCCATAGAATAAAAGAGATATTTTAGTGCTCTGTATGCTGAATTGACTGAGCATTGCCGGTACAGTTCACATTCTTTCTATTGTGGTTCTTTTAACTGAGACCTAAATAAATAACTGAAGTGAAATACATATATCCACCCAGACCTTTTCTTGTTAATTTTGTCATCTGAGGCACTACTTAAAGCTGACTTTCAGAGGGCTGTGTGTATTTGCAGGTCAGGTTCATCAAACATTCATTGTTCAATACTGTGACAGCTGGTAGCAGGCATACATGCTCTTCTCTTGTTTGGTTTTCTGATAGAACCTGTCAAGTACTGCTTGACTGTAACTGAATTTGTCACTCTCTCAGCAAGGTTATAACTCTTCTTACTATCAAACAAAACAATAAAAGAAAAAAAATGATACAGATTCCAAGACTTTATTGTAAGGCTGCTAAGAATGCAAACAAGCAGAACTGAGCCAAACTTTAACAAAAGCAGCTGATTTTTAATTAACTATTCTTATGGGTTTTAGGAAGCCAAATGCAAGAATAATCATATATGTACATGGTGTAACACAGTGAATTTATTTTTGTATGTTTCTGGAATCATTTCCACTCAGGTAGCATTTAAAATGAAAGCTTATAAAAGTCTGCAAGAAAAAGTTCTCCACATCAAGACAAGGATCATACTTATATTTTTCTTCAAAACAATGTCGACTTTTTTGTTGGTTTGGGATGAGTAGGTGTTTTGGCTATCACACTTTTAGCCAGAATCTGTGCAGTAGACTGGCTAGTGTGTTGGACTGGGATCTGGATGACCAGTGTTTGAATCCTCACCATGCCATGAAACCAGATGACCTTAGGTGGGTCTCTTTCTTCCTTTCTAACCTACTTGATGGGGTCACTGTTGCAAGCAAAAAATGCAGGAGAGGAAAGTAATGCTGGAAGTTGCTTTGGGTACCCATTCAGAAGAAAAGAGGGTATAATAGCTAAATAAAGAAACAAAAGAAAAGTAGCAAAGACTTTAAACTGGATTCACTGTAGAATGCAGTATGATAGGTAGTTGCTGACCTTAGTCTAGCACCATGCTTTTGCTGTGAGTTGGCGGAGACACTTTCTCTATATACAATGCAGGATTGGCTGACTGCCTTTAGGATAGAACAAGAATTTTGGGGGCCTCTTTAAAATCAGCCTGCCAGATTTTTGTTGCCTGCTTTGTATTATCCTTTCAGGGATCTGCTATACAGGCTTTTAACTGGGTAGGCCTTAACTAGTTTCTGGTCAAGTACAGTATAAGTTGCTACAGATAATTGGTAAGGAGGATGAGGGGCTCTTCCAAAGCTGGCCCATCATTGTCTCAAGTGGCTTTGTGGATTGGGGAGATGACATCCTTGGAGGCTGAGCAGCATCAGCTGAGTCCTTAGTTGCTGGAGCAGCACCTGTATGTGGGGGGGGGGAGATAATATTTAATACCTCTTGGCATGTTTTTAATGTAAAGTGAGGATAAAATAAGCCAATAGTAACCTTGGCCAAGTTTGGAGCCACTTTTGTTTCTCACTTGTGCACACTAAATTTTTGTATCGTTTTTTTATTTTTCATGCCAGTTTTTTCCTCTATAACATGCACACATTTGTCAACATTAGTGGCATATCAGTTGTGTGTAAATAATGTAGAAATGGCATATAAAAATAAAAGGGGGGTATAAATGGCATAACAGACACAAATGAAATGGGAACACAAGCAATAACAATGAGCAGCAACAAAAGGCTCACATTGGCCATGGTTAGACATGCCTTTAGATCTGACTCAGCTGTGAATGCCTGATGGATCTAAAGGGCATGATCAGACAGCAACATCTGGGAAAGGCCCCACATCTGTCAGCATCCCATGCTGCCCTGCCACGGAAGTGGAGTTGAAAGACACCAGGGAAAGTCTAGTCCTAATTCTTGCCAATGGCCTATGGACAGACTTTCCCCTGTCTGATCACTCAAGCATGCTCTCATCCTGTTGGGATGGTCTACTCATTCCATCCCAATTTGGTGCCTCCCCCCCTCACTTAGCAGTATGTGCATAACCACATACTCCATGGGGAACCCTTCGTGCAGAGGTGCGGTTCCTCATTTATGTGCATGGGAAACAAAAGGCAAAAAAAACCCATTCAGCTGAATGTGCTGTCTGATCAGGCAGTGATGGGCTGAGCCCACAGTGACAAAGGATGTGTGATCATGCACTTTTAACACCATGTCAATTTCAACTAGGGGAAATAGGCTTGCTTCCCCTCTGCACCAAATGGCTCATCTGACCACAGCCATTGAAAATAGACAAAAATTATAAGAAAGAGAATGTAGTTAACTGTACTATTTTTAATTTTATTTATTTTTGAATTTATACCCCACCTAGCCAGTATGTGCTAGCAGTGGGGAAACCTGGGTTCAAATCCCCATTCATCTGTGAAGCACACTGAATGATCTTCACCTCACAGAACTGATCTGGGGATACAGTTGAGGAGAACCATGTATACTTCTCTGAGCTTCTTGGAGGATGAGTGTGTGTGAGGGGGGGGGGGGGGAAATGATCTATATAAAAATGCTTTAGTCTCTTCCAATGCAGGGTATTTCAGATTTTCCCTGCTCCCCCACTCCAATTAGGCCAGCATTATTTTTTCATTGGCTTGGACTTTCTGAAGCTCAATCCAAGCAGGAGGGTGAGAAGAGACAAACAGTTGTATAAAGAGAATTGTCCTGGAGGCATTGTTTGCAAAGTACACCTGCAAACTAGGAGTCCTGCCTTGACAAAGCTGCCTAGAGTTCTCTGGCAATACGGGCACTATATATCTAATAAATAATCTTTATTATTATCATTCTGTCAGCCTTAGAAGGCCTGTTTTCCAAGCCCAAGAGACTCCAATGCAGAATAAGAGAAGTGAACAGCATTTTTAAAAATGACATCTCTATGGAGTCTGAATGTTATTGTAGCATTGCTGAGGACTCGGTGTCAGGAGCTGAAAGTAATTCTCTCACTGTCAACCTGCAGAATTCCAATTACAGGATCAGATTTAAATACAATCTTGTTGAGTCTATTGTTGAAAGTATATCTGCTACATCGTGGGAGTCAATGATGGCTTTGCGATATTGTAATATGTGCCATAATAACCATTTCCCCTCTGCCTTGCGCTGTTTGCCAGAAACTAATCTGTTCACGTTTGATCTCTTTAAGAACAATTCCTGTCTGTGTGGTAAAAGGAGAATAATTTCACCTCACGGAACTGAGACATGAAAGCAAAGTTGTATGTGTGTGCGTGCATGTGTATGTGTGTGAACGCGTGTGTGTGTGAGGGCATTGTTTTTTACAAGGTCTGGTCTGCATTTTTTTATTTTTTGAACATTCAAGGCTCCAGCAAGCAATACCTTCAAGTTACATTTTGATAAGAGCTGACTGTGCTGCTAAAGCTTTTTCATGACCTAGAAATTACCTCAGGTTTAAGGGCTGGTGTAACCTACTCAGCAAGAGATTCTGAGGGGAAGTATGCCTACAAGAGACATCCAGGGCATTTTTATCAACTCTTTAGGCTTCTGGTGTCTCATAGTATCATATGTGAACAATCAAATCAGTTCTGATTTGAACGCTGTCACTTGGATTAGGGTTTATCTATCGCATGGTAGCACTGAGTTAGCAGGCCGCGGAGATGAATAGGAGTACTGATTGCTGAACTGACAGCCTTGAAGATGAGTAGCATTATTTTATCACATCCTTCTTTGCAGCATGTGCCAGTGGGTTTCAGCTGTCATATTTTTGAAAATTATCAAGCTTCAGACTTAAACCACAGTGCCTGCATCCTTGCTGCACAAAAGTCCCTTTAGTATTTTCAGACCATTTTGCTTCTTTCATTTTGTTTAATTATGTAGTTATAGATTATTTTGTGACAAGGAAATATATTCTTTTTTTCTCAAAGCATTCAAGCAAAACTATTAGCACCATGTACTAAAACTGTCACACCATCTTTTTAATCCACAATTTACCTGTTTGAAAAGCTGTTTCTCCAGTGTGAAAGAGAGCATTTGAAGACATATTTGAAATTCACCTTGTGGAATATAATGGGATAGAATGAGTTCTTTTAACAAGCAGATTGCACATGACCAGCTAAGGTAGTACTTGTCAAATAATAAGTCTGTAGTGCCCTTCAGGCATTTCATTGGCATGTACCATATTCATGTGATAAGGTGACTCTTCTATAGTTTCTCTCTTCAGGTGTCTAAAATGACTCTTTACTGATGTTCATACATGTTTCTTTTAAAAAAAAACCGAATTAAAGCATAAGATTGTGTCTTTAAGAACCAATTAGGGTGTTTCTTGTCTTGACATGGGACCTTCCTCATTGGCTATAAGAAATATTTCCTTGTTCTTTGTCCCTTCCATCCATGAGATGCACACCTAAGTGGCCTACTAAAAAATCCAGCCATGCTGCTTTCTCTCTCCCCTCCCCAGACATAAATGCCCAGAGGCTAATGACTCCATCTGTCTTGATTTCCTCTTTTGTAGATGGCAATTAAATTTCCCTCATAGGAAAAGAGGTTATTTCAGCCTCCCCACCCCCATCATTCGAATTAGGTCTCACAGATGCCTCTGTGACAGTGGATCAAATGTCATGATATTTCCTACTTAAAAGGGCACAGCAGCAGAGAAATCTCAGGAAAGCACTCAAATTCAATTGAGTCTTTTGGAAAACAAATCTCTGCAGGTTCTTAAAAGTCGGTTTTATGATTCATTTTTGTAAACTGGCTTCCCATGCTTCGTTTTAATACTCAAACAGTTCATAGAATAATAGCAAGCACTTGTAACAAAGACGTAATCCTGGAAAACTTTGTTGTTCTATCTGTGTTTTATTTCCAAACTCAATAAATGCATGTGCAGATAACCAAGGTCCAAAACTGTAGCATCTGACAGGTAAGGAAGAGTATGTATTTATGACAAGACCCCTGCATTTGCAACAACATAGCAACTGTGGAGATACAATAATCAAACTGATATCATCATTCCCCAAATAGATTTCTAGGCATCACTTGTTGAAAACTGGTATATAAGGTACGGGATGGGTTTTGCACAATTAGCTAATTTCCACTCTGTCAGCAGCTCTGCTTGTTTTTGATGTCTACCAGCCTCACTCCTCCTTATCTTTCTTACCACCATGACATCCACTGGCAGGGAAAGTAGAAGAGGGCATGCGTTGGAGTAATTTTTCAGGGGTTAACTGTCAATGTGTCTGGGAAATAGACAGGTAAAGGTTTAGACAGTCAGTCCTACACTACAGTCCTAAAAAGAGTTGCACCATCTTAATCTATTGAAGTCAATGAGTTTAGAAGGGTGTAACTCTGCTTAGGATGACATTGTTAGGCTGCATCCACATTTCATTGGATATTGCTCCATTGTTGCATTACAACAATCAGTTGCAACTGCATTGTCTTGTCCATAGTGGATAATCCCATTGCAAGTTAACACAGCAGAGCAATGATAACACAATTTCAACGATATGTGAATTTAAACTTAGTTGGCACAATTGCAGAAAATATTGGTTGCTTTGTGTGTGGGGGAACACCTCTGTAAAGGTCAAAAAGGAACACGGCTCACAATGACTGATCTTGGAAGGAAAAGTGAGGGCAGAGGATGGCACACCTTGCTGTTACTTGTTAATACGTCTGTGCTACTTGGAAAGTTAAAAAAAAATGTCCATCTAAACAAAAAAAAAAAAGCTCAATCAATACATATTACTCTTAGACAGATCTATAACTACAACTAATGGGGTGCAGGCTTTTTCTTGCACCTAAGCTACGAATCCTGGAAAATATTACAGTGGAAAAACTAACTGACCTTTAACTATAGGATTGCAAATAGTAATCCTATAATAACTGTCCTTTTATTTTTACTCTCCTTTTTCCAACCAGGCACAAAAAGGGAAATTATGGCCTTTAGCAGTCTTTTAAATTGAAGGTATATGGATGCCAAATGTTCATTCCCTGTTAGATATAACCACATTGTATTGTGTATATCTTGCAGTCATCCATTAGAACACACATGATATTAAGCTGCAGCCTTTTAAAGGAAAGTGCTAGGGATTTTCAGCACATATTAAATAAGTAAAGGAAAGGACATGAAAATAATGCCACAATCCATAATATTCATACATATCCATGATTTGGAACAAAATTGAAGTCATCCCATTAGCTTTGTGCAGCTGTTGGGGGAAAACGATTATTATTATTCTAGAGAAACTCACCAAAATGTTTACCTTTCAGATGAGCAGATGCCAGCCATAGTTCTTCTTGGCTGATACAGGAAAATTACTTTTAATTTTAAAAGTTTATACTTGTGAAGACTGGATTGTGGGGAATTTACCTTATTACTATGTCTTACTTCTAAGCAGTTCTAGGCAGTATCAGCTTTAGGCATAAGTAAAATACACAAACTGGTTCCTTCTCAGTCATAAACATGCATGTACACATCCCATCTTTATATCTCTGGTCCTGGAAATTGTCCCTCACCCATTCCAGATAGTCTTGTAGATTAATATATCTTAATGAGCTCTAATTTCAGCTGCACCTTTCATTGCCCCTTGCTTTCAGACCTCTAGCTATCCCTCCCATCAATTTCTCTCTGTCTTTCCATCAGTACTAGGTTGCAATGGGTTTCTGCAGCTCACTTGCCCATTAGTAGGGATGGACACAAACTGAACCACGAAGCAAAATTTGTCACAAATTTTGCCCTCTTCATGGTTCAGGAACAGATGTTCGTGACAGGTGTTCATGTCATGAACTTCCATGAACTTTTAGAGCAGTTTGTGGTGGTTTGTGGATGGAGCAGAAAGCAGGGGTTTAAAGGGACTCCGAGCTGAGTTGTGGGGAGGTGTTCCCTGCTACTAAGCTATTTCAAGCTGTCTTCTGCAGTCCCTTTAAAGTCAATCCAAAACAGCTGTGTTGCAAGGAGCACCTTCCATGTGCAGCTGTTTTTCATGCTGTTTTGCAGTCCTTTTAAACTATAAAGGGACTACACAAAACAGCCTGAAACAGCTGCGTGGTGCAGAGCACCTCCCCATGCAGCTATTTTTGCGCTATTTTACAGTCCCTTTAAACTTCAATGTGCATTTAACCAGCTTTTTCCCTTTATACTAAGAACAGACAGGGAAGTGGGGAGGAGACCAGCCAGCTTCATACAAATCCTAACAGATAGACAATGGATGGTCAAGCTGTCCCATTTCTCCCCCCTCCTTCTCCAGACGGGGAATAGGAGATGGGAGGACTTTATACTAGATAGGTTTTCAGGAAGCAGAAAAATAAGCCTTGGCCAGGGCTGACCTGGGTCAAGGGGAAGGAGGAACAGAGAGGATAAATTCTTCGGGCAACAGGTCATACCTCTGTTTTCCTTGGGATGCCTGGCTGAGGAGGATGCTGTGCTCTGGCCTGCAAGCAGCCACCCATTGAACATGTGGTTGGGATGGAAAATCTGGGTGCAATTGTTAAGATAATGGAAGATCTTTAGAGGACTAGGACATCTGAGAAAGAGTCTGTCCTAATTTTAACACTTATTTATTGATTGATTTGATTTGTACCCTGCTCTCCCTACCGAAGCAGGCTCAGGGCAGCTTACATAAAAACATAAAAACAAATAAAAACTGACATTAATTAAAATAAGCCTGGGGAACTCCTACAAGGTAATGACTCAGCTGTACCCCACCTTCCTGAGTAGATAATAAATTACCTGCCTACCATTTTTCTTCTCACATTGACACTGAGAGTACTCCATCTTTCTGTGTCATACCTCTGAGGATGCCAGTCACAGCTCCTGGTGAAACGTCAGGTACTACAATGCCAAGACCATGAAGCCCGGAAAATCCACAACAACTAATTAATAAAACAGTTATAAAGTGCTAGAGTACAATATTACATATGTGATGGCAGAACACAGAATCAAAATCAGTCATAACGGGGGTCCCGTGAGCATTTATTTTAGGACTATTATCTTGGCTCCATACTAAATTTCAATTTATGCCATTAAGGCATAGGCTGCCAATGATGGTTCCAGGGCATAGGATCTTAAGCCTATATTCAGCTATTAAGTTGTTGTTGTTCAGTTGCACAGTCGAGTCTGACTTTTCGTGACCCTATGGACCACATCGTGCCAGGCCCTCCTGTTCTCCACCACTCTCCAGAGTTCACTCAACTTCATGTTTGTTGCATCGATAACACTGTCTAACCATCTCATCCTTTGGTGTCCCCTTCTTTTACCTTCTATCTTTCCCAGCATCAGGGAACATATGGGGAAAGGTGGTCCCTCAGGTATGCAGGCCCCTGACCATAAAGGGCTTTGTAGGTAAGAACTAGCTCCTTGAAGCAAATTTGGTATGCTATAGGCAACCAGTGCAGTGCTTTCAGCACAGGCTGAATGTGCTCCTGCACAGGGACACCCATCAAAAGCATGGCCACCACATTCTGCACTAGCTGTAGCTTTTGCTTTTTGGACAAGGGCAGCCCCATGTAGAGAGCATTGCAGTAGTCTAATCTCGAGGTGACCATTATGGGGATCACTGTTGCCAAGTTGCTGCATTTGAGGAAGGGAACCAGCTGTCTAATCAGCCAAAAATGGTAGAGGGCTGACTAAGCAGTGGTTGCTACCTGGGCCTCCATCATTCAAGAGGCATCCAAGAGCATTCCCAAGCTCCTAACCTCCAACACTGGCACCAGTTGCACCCCACTGAAGGTCAGAAGTGGGATTCCTAACCCCGGACTGCCTCGACTCAGACACAAGACATTCATCTTCATCAGATTCAATTTCAGTCAGCTTAGTTTGAGCCATCCAGTCATGGCTTGTAATGCCAGGTCCAGATCTTTCAGACTTGAGTCAGACTGGCTGTCCAACAACAGATAGAGCTGGGTGTCATTCACATACTGGTGACATCCCAGCCCATGCCTCCAAGCAATCTGGCAAGGGGATGCATATAGATGTTGAATAATATCGGGGTAAGTAACACCCCTTTGAGCACTCTGCAAATCAGGGGGTGCCTTTGAGACAGCTGCTCCCCTACTGCCACCCTTTGTTCCCACCCCTGAAGAAAGGAGGAAAGCCATTGCAAAGCAGACTCCTGAACCTCAGTGTTGGTGAGATGGTGGATCAGTAGCTGATGGTCAACTGTGTTGGATGCTGCCAACAGGTCTATCAGCAACAGCACTGCTGATCTACCCCAATCCAGATGTCTTTGGAGGGCATGTTTTATTTTTTTAAGTAAATTTTATTAGATTTTTCCACATTTGTATTTACATCAGTTATAGCGACATATATAACCAAAATACAGAACATAACAAATCCATCTCTCTTTCATGCCGATAATTTTTGCTACTGTGAGTCAATCCTTACACTTCCACATGTTTTAGAGGGCGTATCTTAGAGCGAGGGACATAAGATTTGCATTTTACCAATTTCTTTTGTTCTTCCTTGCTTCAATCTGGCATGGTGCTAAAAAGATGCTTGTAAACATTTTATTTTTAATGAATACTTTAAACTTTTGATTCTGGAAGTGGTTTTCTGTACCACATAGAACCCTGCTGTTTAAACATGCTATTTTAAAGGGGAGCCCCAGGAAGGGGGGGAAGGCAAGTAGTTGGCAATTGGCTTTTCACCCAGGGACGCACAAGGCATTAATCCATTCCCATGGTAGCCAGGCACTGGGCTATTGGGAGACAAGGCCTCTGAGCTGGGAAGGGAAGCTGGGGGTCCTGATCCCCTCAGTGGGAAATCAGGTGGTGGCAATGGCTGCTGAAGACTAAAAGGAGAAGTCCCTCCAGAGAGCTGGCAACCCCAAGGTGGGCAAGGCAGAAACTGGGCCTGCAGGCCAGAGCAGGCATGTTCTGCCACACAGCTCTAAACAGCTGTGTAGTGGGGAGCACCTCTCCTATGCAGCTGTTTTTTGCACAATGGGAAGCACCTCCCCTTGCGCAGCTGTATTTTATGCTATTTTGCAGTCCCTTTAAACTTTAAAGGCACTGCACAAGACAGCCCTAAACAGCTGAGCAGTGGGGAGCAAACTTTCTGCAAACCCCATTTAAAGGGACAGCAGTCTCTTTCAACAGGGTTTTCAGGGCCATGAACCATGAACCGGTTTGGTTTGTGAACAAACCTCCCAGTTTGGTTTGTGGCTCAGTTCGTGTTTCAGCCATGAACCAAACCACATTTTCCTTGTTCATGCCCATCCCTACCCATTAGCCATGAGTCAGTGGCTCCTTAGTCCCTCTTTCTTAGTTGGGTACAATTTTGGGGGGAACAAATTGACCCAAGGAGGCAGATGCTGGGAAAATCTCCACCTACCTGAGTAACTGCCATTGCAAGCAATTGCCTAGTATTGCTTACTGAGAAGGCAAGTGGTAGACTTTTCTATTCATTTGGGATGTTTGTATACTGAAGCAAACAATTATAAAACAACTAAAATAATAATTAAAACAGTAATTCAATTTACTTTAGATTAGGACAATAAACCAGGTGGATAGCTGTGTTGGTCTGAAACAGCAGAACAAAGTTTGAGTCCAGTGGTACCTTTAAGACCAACAAAGTTTTATTCAAAATATAAACTTTTGTATGCACGCACATGTGTATCTGATACATGCATATCTGAAGAAGTGTGCATGCACATGAAAGCTTATACCTTGAATAAAACTTTGTTGGTCTTAAAGGTACCACTGGACTCAAACTTTATCCAATAAACCACTAAAACTTCAATGGCATAAAACAGAATAGAACAGCATAAAAAGGAGCATACCCAACTCATAAAAAGATTAAACAAATGGGAAACATGGCAGGGTTGTATAAACTAAAAAGTGAGCTAACACATCAATCTAAAGCCTAGATACCAAACAGAAATGTAAATGCTTGAGCTTGGCACCTAAATGCTAACAGGCAGACTTCAAGAGGGAAGAAACTGCAAAGATGGGACGCTACCAATAATGTCCTGCCTCTGCTTGCTACCCCCCTCATGTCCTTGGATGGTGGAGAGAGAGCAATGCTAATGAAAACTTATATCCAGAATTCAACTTTGTTGATCTGAAAGGTGCCACTGGACTCAGACTTTGTTCTATTGATTCAGACCAACACAGCTACTCACCTGAATCTATTTTCATGAGACCTTAACTTAGCTCAACTAGCAAGCTGGACAACTAACAAGTGCCTCCTACATGGAAAGAGTTAGTCCTTCAGGCACCTCTATTATCTATTGAATTATGCCCACAAACCGGTAGATAAGGCTGTGTGCTTGTATGTAAATTTGTATAACTAACAGGAAATTTGTATAACTAAAACTCAGGTAAGTGGAGAGATGTGGTTTCCCTTTTGCAGATATTAGCATAATTAAACAAAATGTGCAAATAGGAAACACAGATTCACCCAAACAATACCCCCCCCCCAAAAAAAAACTATGATGTTTTGCCTCCTGTCTTTTGTTGACAATTTTTTAAAAACAGTGTTTAGATTCTGATGAGGAATGCACTATGCTACATTTCTTTCTCTTTTATCCCCCTCCATCTCTCTTGAAGAGCTCTGTATCCAAGAAACAGTCCTTTCTAACCTTGTTCTTTATTCAGGGGCAAGATTAACTCACATATATAAAATAAAACTATTGAGCTATTTTAATACTTTTCCTGTCATGCATTCAGGACCCTCTAAAGTTGTCACCAGCTACTGTTTCATTTAATTCCCTGGCCTTCAGGGTAATGTAAGAAAATTGAAGAGATTAGGAGCTCTCTCTTTCCTGTTCAATGCATTTGTGTTGCAGTAAATTGGTACCAACCTTCAATCTCTTGGTCAGGACTCTCCAGGGTCCTTCCACTGATATGACAACCCAGTCAGCTTGATAAACGATGCACACCCCCTTCAGTGGAATGAAAAAAGAAGCTTCACTCCCTGAATTCACAATTGTCTCTCCCACACCAGTGAGGAGGAAACATTTAGATGTCTTATGGCACTCAGTGACCACTCTGTGATGTTTAAATTTATCATGATAATTAAAAGATACAGTATTCCTAATTGATTAACCCATGCATTGTGACAGACATAAAATATGTAGTGAATTAGGTGGAGGGAGACTTACCATCTGGAAAATACCATGTTCAATATGGTCCCCCCCCCCCCGTGTCTGGTAATGGGGGGATTGTATTTACACACAGACTTTAGCATGAAGGGAAAAAATACCAAATGAGATATACCAAGTACTACAAAATATATACTTGTAGGGCCAATAAATACTTGAGTAGAGAGCCAATAAAGCCATTTGTGGTACAGCTTCCACAATATTGTGTGTGTGTGCATAAGACTGTTCTTACTTATTAAAAGAACATTGGTGAGAGCACAGCACCCAGCCTAGGGTTGCCATCTCCAGGTTGGGAAATACCTGGATCTTTTTGAGGTGGACCTTGAGGAGGACGGGGTCTGGGGAAGGGAGGGACTTCAGTGGAATATAATGCCATAGAATCTACCTTCTAAAGTGGCCATTTTCTTCAGGTGAACTGATCTCCAGGAGATCTCCAGCCACCACCTTGATGTTGGCAGTCCTATTTCAACCTCTCCACTGTAAACTCTGTGTACACCTTGACAAAACAGACCAAAACCATTGGAGCAGTTCCTGTAAATGCCACTTTCTCTTCTAAACGCAGCAGTAATTTTTATGGTCCACACAGCAGACATGTCAGGAGTGCCTCTGAAGACCTGCCTCCTGCAGACCTAAGTGGAGTGGAGGATCAGTCCCCAGCTCCAGAGGAGCCTCTACCTGAACCAGAGGAGGCTCAAGCAAGCACCTCTCAGGGCATTACACCAGCACCAGCGGAGCCACAGCCAAGCTCAAGCCCACCTGATTCACCTCCTCAGGTGGACCGGCTAAGGTCACGATCCAGGCAAGACTTAGCTGCTAGAAGAAAAGAGGCATGCATGTGTAGTCGCAGATCACTCAGCCCTGAGTTTTAGAGGGAGCTGGGACCTCACTGCCAGCTGTTAACAAGCACAGGAAGTGGCTGGGTATTTAGGCACAGCACAAAGACCAACAACTTGTGCTAGCAACAAGTCATTCTGGCTAAGCTCTGCACCTGTTTGGCTCACATCAGCTAAACCTGATTCTGGACCTTCTGGCTTGTGACTCCGGCTTTGTCTGACTTTGGCTTGATTCTGGACCCTCTGGCTTGTGACTTCGGCTCTGTTTGACTTCGGCTTTCAGTTGACTCCTTGGACTGGTTTGCTCATGAGTTTCCCTCTCTGACTTTGGCTTGGACTGACTCTGCGTTTGGCTTGTGTTTTGGACTCGGTAATTTGTTCCTGATTTGACTTGACTTTGGACTGGCTCGGACTTTGGCTTGGCTTCTGACCTACTGGCACCCAGCCCATGACAAGACAAATCAAACAATATTAACCAAAAGATAATATATCTTTCAACAGAAGGTGTAATTAAAAACCAAATCGTTAAACACATTTTTATTTATTGTTTAGACTTTTAGGCCACCCTTCCCTGCAAGCAGGGCTCAGGGCGGCTTACAACAGAATAAAACCACACAATCTTAGTTAGATTAAGCCAACTTTAACTGAATCATAAATAAAAACAATTCCAAGATGGCAAATAATTTAAATAAAAATTGAACTACCCAGAGCCTCCAAAGGGAAGTTAAGATGGGGGGGGGGGGGGGGGGGAGAGAACCTGAAAGTGCCAGACTACTTGCTGTCCTGTCGCTGTTCTTAGCCAAAAGCCTGGCAGAACATCTCTGCCTTAGAGGCCTTGTGGAAAGGTAGTAAATCCTGCAGGGTTCTCTGGCAGGCCCTGGCCCTGGTTGAGGACAGCCAGATCTCTCTCGGGCTGGGGACCACCAGGAGATTTTTAGTACCCGAGTGTAATTCTCTATTGGGGGCATAGTGAGAGAGACGGTCCCAAAGGCATGTGGATCCCTGACCTCAAAGGGCCTTAAAAGTTCAAAATCAGCACCTTGAACTTGATCCAGAACGAGCCATGCAGAAGAGGAATCAGCATGGCTTTTGCAAAGGGAAGCCCTGACTTACCAATATCTTAGAATTTTGAGTGTGTTAATAAGAATGTAACCAGGGGTGACCCACTAGATATTGTATATTGGGATTTCCAAAAACAGTGTGACAAGGTAAAGAATTCTGAGTAATAGTCATGGGACAGGAGTCTATATCCTTTAATGGACTGATAACTGGTTAAGAAAGACGTAACAGGGGGTGGGAATAAAGGGACAGGTTTTTCCATGAAGGAAAGTGAGCAGTGGGGACCAGTGCTATTTAATTTATTCATAAATTACCTGGATCTCAGGAGGATGGAAACAAAAGGGGGTTGTGAAGAGTTCCAAAAGTACCTCTCCAGACTGGGAGGGTAGGCATCAAAATGACAGATAAAATTCAATGTAAATAAGTGTAAAGTGTAGCATGCTGGGGCAAAAAACACACACCTGATTTCACAAATATGGGGATCTATAGGGGCAGCAACTGAGAGGCTGCAGTGGCTCAAGTGGTTAAGACACTGAACTGCAGACCAGTAGATCAGCAGTTCAAGACTTGAGTGCTGCATGACAGTGTGAGCTCCCGTCTCTAGTCCTAGCTCCTGCCAACCTAGCAGTTCGAAAGCAAGAAATTGCAAGTAGATAAATAGGTACCACTTCGGTGGGAAGGAAACAGCGTTCTGTGTGCCTCAGCATCTAGTCATACTGGCCATATGACCACAGAAATGCCTTTGGACAGCGCTGGCTCTTTGGCTTGGGAACAGAGATGAGCACCGCATCCCGAGTTGTAGTCAACTGGCTTTCGAGCAAGGAAAACCTTTACCTTTACCTTTTATGCATAGCAACACACCAAAAAAAGAGGAGGAACTGTGGCTGAGTGGTAAAGAATGTGCTTTGTATGCAGAGGGTCTCAGGTTCAAACCCAGCACCTCCAATTTAGAGGACAAAGCAGAAGGTGATTGAAAGACCTCTGTCTGAGACTTCAAACAGCCACTGCAAATTGAGTAGACAGTACTGACCATGATAGACCAAGGGTCTGAATCAATATAAGGCAGCTTTATGTCTTTAGCTTTGAGGCTGTACTGCAAAGCTCTCTGAGAATGTGCAGTGTCAATAAACACGGCAAATTTCATGCTATGGATCATCTGGAGAAGTTATTGAGAATAAAAGTGCTGGTACAGTACTGATAAGTGTTGCCTTTGCACAAGTCCTTGGTGCAGCCTTATTTGGAATAGTTGCTGCATCTCAACAAGGATATTGAAGAGCTAGAAAATAATGCAGAACCAGAAATGTCAACCAGAAGAGGGCAATACGGATGGACCAAATACCTATAAGCCAAGGCTAAAACATCTGGGGCTTTTTACTTTAGAAAAAACGTAAGTAGTGACATGACAGAGCTCTACAGAGTTATGATAATGCAGAAAAAGTAGAAACTTTTGTTCTTGACTCTTTATACTGCAATTTAATGTCAGTTTATGAAACAAATATGGAATAGATTAAAGACAGATTTAAGAAAATACTGTTTGTTATGAGATATGGTGATGGCCCTGGCTTAAAATGATTTAAATTTGGGATCCTTGCCCTTGCTTATCTATCAGTGCATGGTTGCCCCTTTGGGAGGGCCCCAAAAGGTGGGGTACCTGTTAGGGTTCTGAAATGGGAGAGGCCAGCCACCGAGTATGGACTTTGCTCTCCTCCTTCAGTGTTAGCACTAAGTGCTTGTCCTGTAGTGCTAAGAGCTTTCTCTGTGCTTTTCCCACCACCAAAATGCTTTGCTGCTCAGGGAACTCTGTCTCAGAGTCCTATGTTGTGTGCCCTAATTACTGAGTTGTAAGATGTTCTGGGTGAAGTTTTTTTGGGGGGGGGGCTGTAATTGGGTGTTCAGGAGGAGGCTTGGCTGACCCAGGGAAGGAAGTGATTGGCCAAGCCTGTAATAAGCATCCTAAGCTCCTCTGAGCCTGACTGGCATGGCTGCAGCGGGGGGGGGGGGGGGGATGATTTGATTTTTCAGTTCAATTGGCACCCATGGGCCATACCTTTTTTTTTTTTTTTTTTGGGTGTAACTTTCCACCTCTGGCAGGGGCCACTCTCAGGCTGAAATGGCTCAGGGAGCCAACTAACTGGCCATGCCCCTCAACTGCTCACAACCACACCAGCCGAGAGGCCTATGCTTCTGTTGTGTCAACAGGTGGCCACTGCAGACCTCCACCAGCACCTGAAATCTATGGAGCAACTCTGGCGGCCTGGCCCTTACACTGGCGTATCTTGGATGAATGCCAACACAACAGTCAGTTGGCTCCCTGTTGTGTTTGTGTTTTGGATTATTGAAGCAGCAATAGCTTGAGAGGGCTCTGGTATCCTAAAGCTCCATTTCTTATTGGCTGATGAATAAAGACTCCCATTGGTCCTGAAGCCAATCTGGATACCCTATAACTGAGTTCTGCTTAGGTCCAATAGTATTGCTTGTATATAGTTACATTGTTGAAAGTTATGTGTTGGAACAGTATAAATTAAGGTGCCACTCTCATAGAGCTGTCTTTGGAGCTGAGCAATATCACTGAATAAAAGCCTGTTGTTTGAATTCATTGCCTCCCGCTCAGTATTTAAAACGGGCGACGAGGATGGGATCCCAGTCCTAACTGAACGGCTGAAATCACTCTGCCTGCCCAGCTGAAATCACTAAGGGCACCCAGAGCTAAATCACTTCGGGCATGGCATCCAAGGGCCATATTGAACCGTTCGACCCAAAAGTTGGGAACTGGGAATCATACCTCGAGCGATTTGAATGCTACCGCATAGCAAATCATATTGAAGGGGCCGATGTCTGCCATGCCACTTTTCTGAGTACCTGTGGCCAGGCTGTATTCAACATTGCTCGAGATTTAGTTGCTCCCTCTAAGTTTCTTGAGACCCCTCTCGGCATCATCAAGGCCCGGCTGACCGAGTACTTCACCCCAAAGATGTCAGCTGCCGCACACCGATGTGCATTCCATCAGCAAAACCAGAAGGAGGGCGAGTCTGTCATGGAGTATCTCACTGCATTGAGGTGGGCTGCTAGAGACTGTCACTTCACTGAATTGAAGTCTGTCCTCCTAGATCGACTGCTCTGCGGCCTCTGAGACGAGAGCATCTGGCGAGCCCTACTCTTACTAAAGACTCTAACATATGAAGCGGCACTCAAAGAAGCTCTGAGAGAAGAGGCTGCTAACTTATCCCTCCGAGAACTGCGATTGGGTCCCCAAAGCCACACGCCAGGCCGCTCTAACATGGTACACCAGACCAATACCGCTGAGTCCAATGACACCCGGGACGACCAATCCGATGTGTCCAATGATGGAGTTTGCAATGCAACAGCCAACCAGAAGCTGCGTCGCTGTCGCAATAGCCGCGCCGCTCTCAAAAAAGCCCGTGAAGAAACGGCTGTGCCAGTTGCAGAGGTGCGCATGCGCGTCGAGAATGTTAGTTCCACGGTGCCATCTGTCATGCGTGTGGGAAAGCGGGCCACCTCGCCAAAGTGGGTCGCTCGTCTCAGGGTCGTGATGCTCCAGACGAGTTCCAGCGTACCTGAGGGTCTGTGAATGCCCCCAGCCGATCGTACCGTTCTAAAACATCTTGGCCGTCCAGGCAAAGACAAAGGTACAGTCATTAGGCAAGCATGTTCGAGGACTACACCAACCGCCTCTATATACACCAGGGACTTCATTTGTGTCCGAAGATCAAAGCCACCATCTTTATCGAGGGTCGAGCGTGCCAGATGGAGGTAGACTCTGGGTCAGCATTAGTCATTGTCTCGTGGAGCACTTTCCAGCAAGTCTGCCTGCTCACCGCCTTCAAAGATGCACCTTAAAGTTGTTCGATTTCCAGAGGAACTGAATTCCAGTTGTTGGCATCGCCACAGTCCAGGTCGAATATAAGAAATTCTCTGGCCGTCTGAACCTGCTCATGGTAGAGGGTCGCCGCACAAGCCTGATAGGGCTGGACTGGTTCACCACCTTGGGCATCAACGTTGTTGGTGTGAACCAAGTCGAGCCGCAGCCTTTACTGGATTTTGAGACAGAGTTTCCGGAGGTTTTCAAGATGGAGCTTGGCTTTTACAAGGGTCCACCTGTGTCGTTTTTACCTGGATCCTGCTGTACCACCAATCCGCCTCAAGCCCAGATGCTGCCCCGTTGCTTTTAAGCCCAAGATTGACGAGCAAATAGATAAACTGTTGGCCCAAGGGATCCTCGAACCAGTTCCCAATGCCAAGTGGAAGACACCTATCGTCACTCCCCTCAAGCCTGATGGCTTCGTCCGTTTGTGCGCTGACTATAAATGCACCATCAACTGGGCCCTTCAGCCGCATGCATACCCAGTTCCTGTGGTGAGCCACCTTCTGGCCTCGGTCTCTGGGGGCCGGGTGTTTGCCAAGATTGACCTCGCCCAGGCATATCAGCAGTTGCTGGTAGATGCAGCCACAGCCGAAGCACAGACTATCGTGACGCACCAAGGTGCTTTCAAGGTAAACCGGCTGCAGTTCGGGGTAAGCATTCCCCTTAGCATTTTTCAAGAACTTACGGAGCGCCTTCTTTGAGGTCTGCCTGGTGTCGTACCCTATTTTGATGACGTCTTAATTGCCGGAGCCTCAGACCTTGAACTGGCTACTCAAGTGCGAGAGGTCCTTCGTCGACTACAGGATGTTGGCTTTCAACTGAAGAAGGAGAAATGTGAGTTCTTTGTCCCTACCATGCAATTCCTGGGTTACCGCCTAGACGCAGAGGGCATCCACCCACTCCAGACAAGGTTGCTGCAATCCGCAAGGCACCCCCGCCAAAATCTAAGAAAGAGCTGCAGTCTTTCTTAGGACTATTGAACTTTTATCATGCTTTCTTGCCCTACAAAGCAGCTCTTTCAGAACCACTCCATCGGTTACTGGACAAGTCAGCACCATGGGCATGGAGTCGCCGGGAAAACACTTCCTTCCAAGCCGTCAAAGCTCTCCTTGCGTCCAATGTCATCCTAGTCCACTACAATGAGAAGAAGCCCCTCATCCTAGCTTGTGATGTGTCACCTTATGGGATCGGGGCCGTGCTCAGTCACCGCTTGCCATCTGGCTGGGAGGCCCCCATTGCCTTCTATTCCAGGATGTTATCTTTCACTGAGAGAAACTATGCCCAGATAGATCGAGAGGCACTAGCAATTATCGCCGCAGTGAAGAAATTTCACGATTTCATCTACGGGAGGAATTTGAAATCGTCACCAACCACAAGCCGCTGCTGGGCATCTTCACGGCCGACCGTCAAACCCCCCAGATCCTGTCCCCCTGGATAATGCACTAGGCTGTTCTTTTGTCTGCCTACTCCTTCCGTCTCCTCCACTGGCCCGGCAAGACCATTGGGCACGCTGACACCCTTAGCCAGCTGCCGCTTCCATCGTCAGGCCTGCCTGAGGCCCCACTCCAGGAAGTTTTGTTAATTGAGGAGCTGCCGCAGCCTCCGCTCTCCGTTGTTGACGTAGCGTTCCACACTAGCTGGGATTGCATGCTCAGCAGAGTCTACAACCATGTGTGGAGGGGATGGCCGTCAGGGACACTCGACGCCGAATTCCAGCCATTCCTATTGAGGTTGTCTGAGCTGTCGGTGAACAAGGGATGCCTGCTGTGGGGAAACAGAGTCATCGTCCCTCCCCCACTTCGCCAACGGGTGCTGGACGCCTTGCATGAAGGGCACCCGGGCATCATTAAGATGAAGGCCATCACAAGGAGCTATGTTTGGTGGCCCAGCATGAATCAGCAGATTGATTGGTGGGTCCAGACATGTCAGCCGTGTCAGGAGTCAAGACCAGTGGCTCCAGAGGTTCCTGTTCGCCCATGGGAGAAGCTGAGGGAGCCGTGGTCCCGCATTCACATGGACTTTGCTGGGCCCTTCCAGGGCCGAACACTCTTGATCGTTGTGGATGCGTACTCCAAGTGGTTGGAGGTCATCCCTGTCACCTCCATGACATCAGCTGTCGTCGCCCGTTGCCTAGACTGCCTCTTCACCACCTTCGGCCTGCCAGACCTCCTCGTGGCTGACAATGGAACTCAATTTACATTGGCAGAGTTCCACTCCTTCCTGGATGAGCGGAGTATCCGGCACGTCACCTCAGCTCCTTTCCACCCCGCAATGAATGGTCAGGCCAAGCGAATGGTGCAAACGGCCAAGGACACACTCCGCCGGATGGGTGATGGAAATTTCCTGGCCAAGCTTGCCAGGTTCTTACTGCAGCAGCACTCCTCGTCACACACCACCACCGGGAAGTTGCTGGCAGAGTTGCTTATGGGCCCACCTGAGCCGTCTCCACCCAGACCTGGCACCAGACATTCATCACGACCCTATTGCCCCAGGGTCCTCTTGGTCCTTTGCACTGGGAGACCCAGTGTATGCCAGAAACTATAGGGCATGTCCGCACTGGGTTCCAGCAGTTGTGGTGCGCTCAACAGGCCCTATCTCGTATGAGGTGAGGGATGACACAGGGCAGGTCCATCACAGACATCTGGCCCAACTACAACACTGGTGGCCAGCGCAGGAAGATTGTTTGCAATGCTCCCTAGTTCCTGAACTGGAGCAAAGTTTGCCACACACCCCAGTTCCTGCGACAGGACAACACATCCTGGTTCCTGAGATCGGCTGGGAGACATCTCGGCACAGCAAGACGCCAGCACTTGGGGAAGTCGCTTGATGGAGGGCAGCTAGGGCTGCCAAGTCCAACTTGGGAAATATCTGAGGACTTTGGGGGTGGAGCCAGGAGACTTTGGGGGTGGAGCCAGGAGAAAGGAAGTGACATCATTTTGTGATGTCACATCCTGTGATGTTGCTTCCACATGCTGACACATGAACTCATGAAGTTTTCTAATACTGAGCTTCTGCTGCTGCCTTGAGCTTTATAGGCTTGCAAGCAGCATTACCCAGACTGTGACTTTTATGCCACTGTTTTTTGTCACTGAACAAGAGTCAGTGTTATGTAGCAGTCAGTTTGTTTGGCTGGGATCTGGGAGAGCCTGGCTCAAAACCCTGCAGTGCCATGGAATCATTTTATTTAATACTGAATCAGGCCATTGGTCCATCAAGGTCAGTATTGACTACTCAGACTGGTAGTGGCTCTCCAGGGTCTCAGGCTGAGATCTTTAATGTCACCTATGACCTGATCCTTTTTTAGCTGAAGAGGCTGATACCTCCTGCATGTCAAGCAGATGCTCTATCACTGAGCAACGGCCCTACTGAATCCTTCCTCATCTCGGCAGAATATGAAGCACTAAGTGCTGCACAAGTGCTA
This sequence comes from Lepidodactylus listeri, assembly GCA_029233225.1. Classification (NCBI taxonomy): domain Eukaryota; kingdom Metazoa; phylum Chordata; class Lepidosauria; order Squamata; family Gekkonidae; genus Lepidodactylus; species Lepidodactylus listeri. The sequence goes on from JARCFY010000004.1 coordinate 92,972,174, forward strand.
AATATGATTTTCATATCATAAGAACAGGAGAGAAGCCACAGTGGATCAGGCCAACAGCCCGTCCAGTACAACACTCTGTGTCGCACAGTGGCCAAAAATACCAGGTGCCCTCAGGAGGTCCAGCAGCAGGGCCAGAACTCCAGAAGCCCTCCCACTGTTGCCCCCCAAGCACCAAGAATGCAGAGCATCACTGCCCCAGACAAAGGGCTCCATTTAGACCTTGTGGCTATAATAGCCACTGATAGACCTCTGCTGGATGGGGACAGAGAGAGAGAGAGAGAGACAGACAGACAGAAAAAAGAAAGAAAGGGGGAGGGGGAGAGAGAGAGAAGGAAAAGAGCAGGCAGACCCCAGCAGCTTACCCCAAGCAGCTTACTCCAGCAGCAGGCCACATGCAAAAGCAGGCCCTTCAGCAGAAAGAGCCTCTCTGGGCGGGACTCTCTTGCTCTTTCTTAAAGGGGAAATGTCTGTTGAGGCTTTTTACTGCAGGGCAGGCTCTCTGCAGACATTTCCCTTTTAAGGTAGCCATTTTGTCCCCCCGGTGGGCAACTTTGGAAAAGCGGGAGGGAAGGACTAAAAATCAGTGTTTCCCCCGCCCTACTGGGGGACTTGGCAGCCCTAAGGGCAGCCCTCTGCCAAATCCAGCCCAGGACATCCCAAGAGGACTGTCTGCTGAGTCACTACCAGCTCGGAATGAGGTAGGCCCCCTGCCAGAGCTGGGTCATACCCCAGAACTCTCGGAGTTTCCGGACTTTACAGACAGCTCCCCCGTGAGTCCGCCGCCACAGCTAATGGGGTCCCCAGACTTAAGAGAACATTCTCCAGTGGGTCCACCTTTGCCGCACCGGTCCCGACGGACCAGGCGACCACCCCCGCACCTAAGGGTCTTTGTTGTTTGAACATGGGGGGGGGAGGAGTGTTGTGTTTGTGTTTTGGATTATTGAAGCAGCAATAGCTTGAGAGGGCTCTGGTATCCTAAAGCTCCATTTCTTATTAGCTGATGAATAAAGATTCCCATTGGTCCTGAAGCCAATCTGGATACCCTATCACTGAGCCCTGCTTGGGTCCAATAGTATTGCCTGTATATAGTTACATTGTTGAAAGTTATGTGTTGGAACAGTATAAATTAAGGTGCCACTCTCATAGAGCTGTCTTTGTAGCTGAGCAATATCACTGAATAAAAGCCTGTTGTTTGAATTCATCGCCTCCCGTTCAATATTTAAAACTCTGAGTGCTTTCTCTCACACAGACACAACAGACTGTGCTGTAAATTTAGGTAGGCTTTAGAACAGGTAGCACTAGTTGCGAAGAAAGAGCCAATTGTTCTTTGTTGTACAAGGCAATGTAAAACTAAAACTGCTTTTGCATGTGCTGTCAGCCTCTTTTTTTGCTCTTGGTTTTCCTGTGTAAAAGCAATAACAAGGCAGATTTAAATGCACTTCTGCAAGTGCAAAAATGCATAGGTGGCTTTAAATTGGAATTTTTTTATTAGGAATTGGAATCAGTTGACAATTGATTTATAAACAGCTCTCAACCTTCCTGTGCAATGCAGTGCATATATGAATCTGGCCTAAACCTATCCCACAGAATGAGAAGTATGCAAAACCACTCGGAGTGTGAGAAATAGTAAGCCAATCAGCACTATGAATTGAGAACTAGGATGAGCAATATTCCAGATACTCATTGCAGCAGAGAACGAATAGAAATAGTTCAATGCTAATCACTTGCTTCCAAAATATAAATAATCTGCAATTAACAGGCTTGCTACCTTTCAGTTAAACAATACTGCACATAGTGCAAGAATCTGAACAAATGTGAAATAATTTGGAAAAACTTAACTTCATGAAATCACATATTTACATTTTGTGTAAACATGCCAAGTATACAATTAAAATTTTTGATGAGGCAGGTATACCTGTGAAAGTTAGTTTATTTTTCATTATGTGTACATGATATTTACACTTCAGTGATAAACAGAATTACAACCTTCTAATGGATTTAGAAGGATATAATTCAGTTTAGGATTCTGCAGCTAGTAGAACATGGATGCAAATAAATTCCAAATATGGTATGGAGAAGATTAGATCATCGATATCTTCACTCTTTAAAGCATGGAACAGCAACTTTGTAGAATCTAGCCTTGACAATTTTATTTGATATTGGACAATGATCCCTTGTTAAAATTAATAATGATTTCATGTAGCAGCAAGAAAGCAAAGGGATAATTTGTTTAACCTTTCTTTATCTGTTAACCAGGCAACACATGCCCTAAAATAATTAATTTCCATGTAAGATTAATGGAATGACTGGAGACAGCTGGATGAACAGAATAACAAGGGATAATGATGGCGTTGATTCTGAGGAAAAGGCACTGAGGTGCTTCTGAAAATATTTATAAGACATGTTGTAGATTTCAAACTCCCTCACATTTCTGTGCAGGAAAGCAGAATACTAAACCTTGGTGGGTCAAAAACACAAAAGAATAAATAGGCCATTAGAGAGATGTAGTGAGTTTACCTTACTCATTTAAAAAAAAATAATCTCATTGTGCCTCTGGTATAGCACAGGGCTCAGAATGCTGTGTGCAAAAAGAGAATTCAGGGCCTGCTGGTAAATCCAATGGGGTGAGTTCAGGACAAATGGCACAATCTAGTTTTGCGCTTTCTGGTTTTTGTAAGCTTGTTAGAGCCCTCGGGCAAGCTATTCAATGTGCTGTGTGCTTGTCACTTGCCTGAAACCACTACTTAGAATTGCAAGTTGATTTTTAGGCTATTATGCAAGGATTCCCAGAACAATTTTTAAATGAGTATAAAGAACGGGGCGGGGGGGCTAGGGAACTATTAAGTCAGATGGAGTTACAAGCTGGATTTCTGAACTCTTGCAAAGTATGTGCTTGACTAGCAGAGTAACTGATAGAAATCCACCAGGAAGGTACAAGGCAGGTAGATAACAGTTTGTGAGAATTTGTCCCTTTTTAGGTCAGTTTCAGGCAATTATAATAATTGACATTATGGCAAGTTTTGTGGTACCTGGTTACTGTAAATGACACCTAGGGCCATCTGGATATCATCCCTGAACCTTTTATTATACATCTCAACATTTTGGCCTTATCTTGGTTTTAATCTGCCAATCCCAGGATCCTTGTGTTAATTTCGAGAAAAATGGTTTGGAAGTTGTGTTTGGAAGTTGTGTATTACCACAAGTTTCATAAAAAGTGATTAACTGTGGCTGCCTCATAAATCTAGACTGTGATTCCAGAAACAAAAGAACAAACTGGCTAAGGTATTGGTGGACTAGAACATGAGAACAGTTTCTCTCCTATATGGCTCAGTCCATGAAGAATAAACAACAATTACACATTTGGGGAGGAGATCTGCTTGTAAGCCCTCAATGGGAGTTACTCCCAGCAAACTGTTTTTAGGATTGCAGCCTTAGTTCACTTACGTATATGACACTGACTGACTGGCTAGCACCGAGGGAAATCTTAAACAAAATAGCCAGATGAAAATTTACTTAACACAATACTTCAAGCCAGATTCACATAACTAATTTTAGCAAGTTAGTGTCAGGTTCCCTGTCATTTTCTGGCCTTTCCCCTTTTTCTTTACAGGTCCTCCAGTCGGGAGATTGGTGTCCAGATCCCTTCCCCCATCTCCCCTGCCCCCTCCCATCTCTGTGTAGCTAATTTGTTTTGCCAGCTCTGCTTATCTCTGCTGCTGAACTGTTAGTCTTGAGCTGTCTCGCTCTGGGTTCTTCCAGGTGTCTATGCGTGGGAATGCAAGTAGAGTGCACTAAGGGGCATGGGGGGGGGGGGGAAGTTATGCTTTGCTTGCACGCCTTTTTCATGAGAACATAACGGTTACAGGTTTTCACACTTCATGGTTTTACACTGATTGGTGCCTGTCAATCCAGTGCCTTTTGAATACTGTATAAGAGGTCCTAGCCTCATCTGTCTGGTATCACTAACAAAGAACGTGTTCCTGAAAGACTATTAAGACAATAAAGGGCTTTGTTTTCATACGAGGCCTGACTTATTGGTTCTTATCAGAAGTCTCACAGATTGTTAGTGATCTTCCTTTCAATCAGAAAGGAGTGATCCCCATACCTGAGGATGTCAGACGATGGGTCCCACGTTCCGACCTCCACCCTCGAGACACTGGCAAGCACTGCACCTGCAGAGCTGGTGACTACAAACGTTGATACCTATGCTCCCCTCAGTCGGGGGGGAAGCCATGGGTGGTTGGTCGCCTACACCAAGGTACTCCTGGTTGACTTTTGGCATGAGCACAGCGGAGTCCTGGGTCCATGACAGACAGGGCTCCCGTGTACAGTTTGCAGATGAGGAGAGGGAATCCTGGAGGCTGAGTCTACCCCCTGAGGAATGACCCTTCCCTCGGCAACTGGAGCAAGGTACTGATGACCTCTGGCAGCAAATGGATCGGAGGTTCGAGGAGATGCACGATCGGCTGGCAGTTGAGCTACGTGAGGCGTTACTCGAGATGCAACAAGTTGTGGTGGGAGCCGCGAGAGCGGGACCCACTGGAGGGGCTGGTGTGGATGGAGAGCTTCCACCCCCTCCACAGCAGGTAGATGGGGGTGTGGGTCCTGCACAACCAGTGCCTGGGGGCCCTCTGCCACCACCTGGGGGCCCAGCCCAGCCAGTGCCACGACCCATGGACCGGTTGTATTGGCAACCTCCAAGTGACCCCCTGATGGCTACATTTGACGGTGACCCCAACAAGCTCCAGTTCTTCATCATCGAGATCGAGCAGTTCCTGGAGACTTGGGGACACCTTTACCCTACTGAGCATGAGTGGGTTGGCTACATCAGCTCGAAATTGCGGGACACTGCAAGTGACTGGTATGTGAGTTTACACAACCCCCCAGGTCCTGAACTGAGATCCGTGAATGACTTTATGTGGGCCCTTTGGCAACACTGCAAGGATCCCTTGGGGGAGGAGAAGGCCAGGAATCAGTTAAGGAAGCTGGTTCAGGGCCGATCCTCTGTAAGGGAGTATACTGCTCAGTTTTGTAGAATAGCTGTGAAGGTGTATGGCTGGTCTCAAGACCTTTTCATCGAAAAATACTGGGGAGGCCTGAACTCAGAGATTTATGAGACTGTGTTATGAAATGATCAGCCTGGCTTCCTGGCAGCGTGGATAAGGGTGGCGGCCAATGTGGAGGAATGCTTTACTTTGATCAAGTTGGGGTCACAAGCATCCCACTCCTCTGCTAAAGCCACTCCCAAATCCAAGTTCAAAACTGCAATCCAAGAGCTCTGCGATGCCCACTTCAAACAAGGACTTTGTATGAGATGCGGAGAGAGAGGGCATTTTGCATCCTCCTGCCCCTTGGAGGGGGGGCCGAAGACACCCAAGACTCCTGTCCCAATCCCTGAAGGGACACCTCGACAACCCAAAGGAACTTTTAAACCCTGGGCATTACAGCTGGAAGGGGCATCAAAGGAAAGCACCGAGAAGGCGACGTTGGAAGTTGTTGCAGTGCAGCCATCGGGAAACTTCCAAGACCTGCAGTAGGAGGCGTGAAACTGCAGGTCCCCCCTCTGGCTGCACTGGCAACGGTGAGCAGTCCTGGGCCTTTGCTCTACATGGAAGTGACTGTTGTTGTACCCGAAAGTGGCACTCACATTCAAGTGTGGGCCCTCATCGACTCGGGGTGTGCCAGAGACTTGATTAGTCCTTTAGTAGTAGAGGGCTTGGGACCGAAAGTAAACTTGTTGGGGGAGCCTTTACAGTTCACTCAGATGGATGGGTCCGAGATGAAGGAGGCTTGCATGGCAGAGACTGAACCATTAATTTTAGGCACAGGGGACCATTGGGAGAAGAGGGCCTTTGTAATAACTCCACATGCCCAATTTCCCATGGTACTAGGAAGTCCCTGGTTGGGAGCCCATGACCCCTACATCAAATGGAGTGAGGGGGAAATCTCCTGGGTTGACCCTAAGTGCACACAACATACATGGGATCCTGCCTGGGGTTTGGGGCCCCCCTCTTTTCCCTTTGCCTGCTTGGTCTCGGAGGACCTAACCAAAATCCCTCAGGAGTACCGGGATTTGGCTGAAGTGTTTAGTGAGACGAAGGCAGATGAACTCCCCCCCCCCCCATAGACTTACTGACTGTGCTATTGAACTTTTGCTGGGGGAGAAGCTGCCCGAAGGGAAATTGTACTCTATGAGCCCTGCAGAGAGGGATGAGTTATGGACATTTTTGGATAAAAACCTGGAGCGGGGTTTCATTCGGCTGGCCAAGTCCCCGTTTGCTGCCCCTGTCCTTTTCTGGAAAAAGAAAGACGGGGGCTTACAACTGTGCACGGACTATAGAGGGCTGAATGCCATCTCCGCTTCCAGTGCCTATCCTTTGTCTCTCATAAAAGACTTGCTTGCAGAGGCAGTGAAGGGGAAGATTTTTTCCAAACTGGATTTGTGGGAAGCTTACTTCTGAGTGCGCATCAAGGAAGGGGATGAGTATAAGACTGCTTTCAACACCCCCCTGGGGCAATTCGAATACCTGGTTATGCCCTTCAGATTGGCTGGGGCTCCAGGCGTATTTATGAGCCTCATAAATGAGGTGTTACACAAACATTTGTTCAAAGGGGTGCTTTGTTATTTAGATGACATCATCCTTTATTCGCAAGACCGGGACTCCTGTGTTAAATTGATGAGGGAAGTGCTGACCACCCTTAAGGACCATAAACTGTATGCTAAGCTGTCAAAATGCGAGTTCCACTGCACTGAGATTGACTTTTTGGGGTACCGCATTTCTCCTAGGGGTCTTGAGATGGACCCGGCTAAAGTGGAAGCAGTAGTATCATGGGAAGCACCCCGTACATGCAAACAACTCCAAAGTCTCTTAGGATTTTGCAATTTCTATAGAACATTCCTAAAAGATTTTGCTATGGTTACTCTACCCCTGACTGATCTATTAAAACGAAGGTGAGAGGACCTGAGGCTGGCAAGCCGGGTGAGCGCTTAAACTGGACAAGTGACTGTCAGGCGTCTTTTGAGACTTTAAAGAAACTGTTTACCTCGGAGCCTATTCTAGCCCATCCCGCTGAAACCCGGGAGTTTATCGTTCATGTTGATGCTTCGGATGTGGCTATGGGGGGGGGTGATTCTGCAGAAGAGGGAGGATGGGAAACTGCACCCCTTAGCATATGTTTCAAAGAAATTTAATGAGACTGAGAGACACTGGTTGGTTTGGGATAAGGAGGCTGCAGCAATTCACCTGGCTCTCTCCACTTGGCGACATTGACTAGAAGGTCCGCAGGCACCTTTTGAAATCTAGACTGATCATAAGAATTTGGAGGTGCTGCGCACCCAGAGGACTCTTAATGCTAAGCAGCTTCATTGGGCTAATTTCTTTTCCAAATTTAACTTTAAACTTCGTCATTTCCTCGGGACAGCCAACTCATTAGCTGACGCATTGTCCAGGTTACCCCAGCATGAGTCTAAGCGGGAAGAGATTGTTGACTCCATGTTTTCCCCAGAGCAACTGAGCAGGGCTGTTGTTACTAGAAGTCAAAAGCAACAGTCCGAAGTGGCCTCTTTGTCATAGTGGATTACAAAATGTGCCCTGTATTCTCAGCAGGATCGGAATGATTTGGGAGGGGAAGATCGTGTGGAAGCCCGATCGGATGGATGGTTGTTGGTATAAGGGCACTAAATTAATAGTGCCAAAATCCCTGAGACTGTCTATCTTGCACGCTTGCCATGAGTCAAAGCTCTCTGGACACTTTGGTTACCTTAAGACTTTAAATTTGGTCCAAGGGCAGTTTTGGTGGCCGCGGATGCGGAGAGATGCCTCAGACTATATAACCTCCTGCCAAACCTGTTTGATGTGTAAAAGACCGGGGGGGGGCAAGCCTCCAGGACTTTTGCAACCCCTTCCAAACCCTTGTAGGCCCTGGGAGGTCATATCAATGGATTTCATTACAAATTTACTGCCCAGTAAAGGGAAAACAGTAATTTGGGTGGTAGTTGATTTATTTTCCAAACAAGCACACTTCGTCCCATTTAAGAAACTGCCCACAGCAAAGGGCTTGGCTAAAGTGTTTTTTTGCTCATGTAGTGAAACTGCATTCTTTCCCTAAGCACATAGTCTCCGATAGGGGAAGTCAGTTCATTGCCACCTTTTGGCGGGAGCTTTTACAGGTCATGGGAATTGAACCTGCCCTAAGCTCTGCTTATCACCCAGAAAGCAATGGACAGTCTGAACGTGTCAATCAAATCTTAGAACAATTTTTGTGTTGCTATTCCAATTACCATCAAGACAATTGGGTGGATCTTCTTCCCTTTGGGGAATATAGCTACAACAATGCAGCACATTCATCTACGGAGGTCTCTCCTTTTATGGCAGTGGGGGGTTTCGAAGGCGATCCACTACCCACCATCACCCCCCCAGGGGTGGACTCCCCCTCTCAGTTTGGAATATGGTGGACTTCCCTTCAGAACTCTTGGCCTCTCATCGCCAAAACTTTGGAACGAGCCAAAGCGGATTACAAAAAATATGCTGACAGGGATAGGGCCCCAGGGTGGACTTGGAACCTGGGGATTCAGTCTACATCTCCACCAAGAACATCCACTGTGGCCTCTAGTCCAACTCGGGTATGCCTGAGTCTGAACACTTACCCCTCCTTTATTTAATTTTTATATAGATTTTATATAAATTCCATGGTACAATCTAGATTAATCTGGACTATCTAATCTGGATTTCCACCCTGTGCTTTTATATGCAGACGATACAGTCATTTTGTCGTATACTGAAGTAGGCCTGAGAAGAGCCCTTTGTGCATTTTCAGTTTATTGCAGTGAGGAACATCTAACCATAAACTTCACTAAAACTAAAGTACTTGTCTTTGCCAAAAGCCATATGATGCACAGGCAACAATTAGACGGACATAGGACTGAACAAGTCAAAGTGTTCAGATATTTGGGAGGTGCATTCCAATCCTCAGACTCATGGGATGCTCACCTTTCTCAGGTAATGGAATCCGCCCCAAAATCAGAATTTGCAACTTTGAGATTTTTCCATATGAAAGGGGGAGCTTACATTCCTTATGACCTGAAGATTTTTCAGGGCAAGACAGTACCCCAGCTATGTATTGCATGCAAGTATCCTTGTATAAAAACTACTCTAAACTCAAAGCAGTTCAGTCAAAAATTTTAAGATCTTTATTTGGGGTTCCAAGATATGTTCCCAATGCTTTGCTTAGGCTTGAGGCTGGATTAGTATCACTGGAAACCCTGGCTTGGTTTCATGCCATGTTTTTGGCTTAAAGTAAAATTTTCTCCCCCAGAGTTAATTTCTTTAATCCTCCTAGATACTTTCAGTTCAAGATGGGTTTCCACAATAGAATATAAATTATCACTACTGGGCTTCTCCAGTACAGCCCTACTGCACCTTGGATTCCAGGGAGTCAGAGTGATTATTAAACAGAGATTATGGGACATCTCTCTCCAGATGGGTAGATCTTGAGCTTCACACATTCTGGTAGTGGGGAATAAAAATCAAAATGTTGCTCCATCGAGTTATCTTTCTTTGTTAGAACTCCTGAGATACTGCAGAATGTTTACTCTAACACGATTTAACGCCCTCCCCTCTGCTCTCCTTGAGGGAAGATATGCTCACATCCCATCTGTAAACTATCTCTGCCCTCATAAATCTGGGCTGGTTGAGACAACTGAGCATGTACTTTTATTCCGTCAGTTCTATCATGAGATTTGGACAAAATAAAATACATTACTCCAATCATTGCTGCCTATCCAGGCAGGTTTAACCAGTTTTATTCCATTCCCCTTTAAACTGATTCCTGCAATGAAATTACTGTCAAGGCAGCAAGATTTTGTGCCATGGCCTGCTTAACCAGACAGAAGATTACTACCTCTTTTAAGAAATTTTAAATCTATTTTAATTTTAAGCCATTTTATTGATCTAAGTTTTTGTCTGTTTTGCTTATTGCTTATATAATTATTGAACATGTCAGATATTAATGTACTGTCTGATCTTGTATAATAATAATAAAACTGTACTGTACTGATTAATAATCTAACTTTAAACCATGGTTTCAGATCCTGGTTTGACATAACTAACTATGGTTGATTGGAATAATTGGCTCACATCTGGATGACCACACAACCCATAAACCATCATCTCACATGGACTGGGCACATGGCACATAAGTACTGGAGAAATTTCACCAACCCTTCAGCAGCTTCCACCCCATCAGTTTGGTGTAGTGGTCAGGAGTTGGACTCTAATCTGGGAGAACCGGGTTTGATTCCCCACTCTTCCACATGCAGCTGCTGGTGTGACCTTGGGCCAGTCACAAGTTTTCTCAGAGCTGTTCTCTCATGAGCAGTTCTCAAAAGACCTCTCTCAGCCCCACCTACCTCACAGGGTGTCTTGTTGTGGGGAGGGGAAGGGAAAGGGAAAGGGATGGGTGGTGCACATGTCCTGGGTATCTCAAGTCTACTTGAAACTTGGTGGTTTCAAGGGAGAAGGAAGAGAATGACGGTGTGTTCTTTACGCTTATTTTTATTGCACAAAGTATTGGATGGGGAAGGGAATGGAGGAAGAGCAGTTCAGTTTCACTCACCTGTGGAGTGAAACCAGAGGGGTGGGTGTTGTCTTCTGACACACTTCCGGTATGTTAGGGGGTGTGGCATATGCAAATGAGTTATGCTAATGAGCTCCTGCACCTCTTTTTCTACGAAATGACCCCTGGGTATATGAAACATGTCTAACTGTACTTTTACAGCTATTTGAGTGTCATCATTTGCAGCCATTAATAGGGTGCCACCTCTTTTTCCAGTTCTGTTTCTATATCTATAATGGCTGTTTCTATATATATATAGCATATATATAACATCTGTGTCCATCACTTAGCTCCATACTAGGAAATAATTCATCCAGTGAATTTTAGTATTTAGAGGCAGAGGAGCAAGGCTGGTAAAAAGGTAGTGACTCCAGCTACAAAATACAATGTACTTTTCTATCACTCATAGATTTCCCACGTATTAACTTGCATTCAAATTCTTTAAAGGCTAATGATAAAATTATTGACTATATTTTTATGTCTCAAATTGTTCTTTGTTTTCTGTCACTATTTTGTAAAACATAAAAAGGAACCATATATTACACTAATTATACATTTCTTATTGGTCGGGCAACAAATAATTCTTTCAGAGACAAATCTGTAGTTATTCATGAGGCAGTTGGAAATGACAAAGACAGAGTAAATTGAGCAATCTCTACTTATATTTATTATACATGCTTTGTGCTAATGAGCAACAAGAGCTTTGCCAAAACAATCTATCCAGTTAAAAATTCTACAGTATGTTATGCAACTCATATTTATCAAACAACATAAATGATATGGCCTTGTCCACAGGATTTTTTATTCTTCCATTTTGGGAACTGGACAGTCAACAGCAATAATGTAGAGAGTTTGTGAGCCACAGAAGCTTACAATAGACAGAGCTGCTGAGGGCTGTGTCACCTAAAATAATGACTCTGGGAACAGGGCAGGGGGATCAGCTTTGGGAGGAAAGAAAAACTTAGGCTGCGGTCACACGGGCCCTTTAAATCCAGATTTAAAGGGGCCACATTTTTCTATCGCGGGTTGGGATGTCTACACATCCCAACCCCTGCGGCGGCAGAAGCGGCGGTGGCAGCTGCAGAAGAGGCGGCGGCGGCAGTGGCAGAAGCAGCGGAAGCGGTGGCAGAAGAGGCGGCAGCGGCCGTGGAAGCAGCGGCAAAGGACCCGACCGCTGCCTGGTAAGTTTGGGGTTTCCCCCTCCTTTTTCACTTGAGCGCTTGACTGCCCAAGCGCCCAAGTGTAAAAGGGGGGGGGAATGGCCGACGGGACCATCTGGACAGCCCTGCTCTCGCAATGATTGCGAGAGAGGGCTGTCCAGATACCTCAAATGCGGGTTCCTCCCGCGACTCCCGGGAAAACTGTCAATTTTCCCAGGGTCGGAAAATGCGGGAGGAACCCGCATTTGAGCCCGCTTCAGCGCGGGACTTTCTGTGGCCGTTGTAGATGGCCCCTTTAAATGCGGGAGGAAATAGCCCTTCCTCCCGCATTTAAGGGTCATGTGACCGCAGCCTTAGTGTCACCCACCCTCTTTGTAGAGGGCAGTTCCTAAGCAGAAAAGGTCAAGATCTAAGCATATAGACTTAAATTGGATGGGCTGTGTTCTGTTTTATTTTATGCTACCTAAAAGCCTGTCTAAGGGACTGCAGTGGATCAAGTGGTTAAGACATTGAACTGCAGACCAGAGGTTGGTAGTTCAGCAGTTCAAGACCCAAGTGCTGCATGATGGAATGAGCTCCCATCTCTGATCCCAGCTCTTGCAAACCTAGCAGTTCGAAATCAAGAAATTGCAAGTAGATAAATAGGTACTGTTTTGGTGGGAAGGTAACAGCATTCCATGCACCTCGGCATCTAGTCATGCCGGCGACATGACCACGGAAATATCTTGGACAGCGCTGGCTATTCGGCTTGGAAACGGAGATGAGCACCGCATCCCTGGAGTCGGATTTGACTGGCTTTCGAGCAAGGGAAACCTTTACGTTTACCTAAAAGCCTGTCTAGTTTGACAGAAGGGAAGGCTTTCCAGTTCTTAACTCTACTTTCTATGACTACACCTACCTACTTTCTCTCACTCTCTAAGTAGGGCTGCCAACTACAGCATGGAAAATTCCTGGGTATTTGGGGCTAGTGCCAGTGGAGGGCAGAGTTTGAGGAAGGGAGGGAACTCAGCTAAGATGTAATGCCATTGGATCTGCCCTCTGAAACTGCCATTTTCTCCAAAGGGACTGATCTCCATAATCAGTTTTAATTCTGGGAGAAAGCCAGAGCCCACCTTAAGGTTGCTAGCAGTATCCGTAAGCAGGCTGCCTCCCCACTTTCTATGGTTACTTATTGGAAGGACATAGAAAGGAAGTAAGGAAAATAGTTCTTTTTCCTATCCATCTACTGGTCCAGAACTCTCATTGCCATGGGTAGAACAAAGGGTCCACTTTCTACAACCAGGTCATGTCCTCATTTTTACTACTGTCTTCAGGGCCTGAAACGGAGGGATAAAGATTAGAAGTGCTTGTTAATTCAAATTAACACTGCTTTGTCTGCTTGAGGTAGAACCTGGGTCATTAGGTATATTCAAATGTAGGTTAAAAGATTTCTTTTTTGCCTTCTTGTCACCTCTCATTTCTTAGAATGTTCAGGTTATAAGAAATGCAGTTTAAAATTTTGAATATGACAGTTATGGATTTATATTTGTTTACAAATAAAAGTCAGCCAACTTCATGAGTTTTAAGTGACATGAATCCCGAGCTGCCTTGGGGCCGGTGCATTTATGGTCTCTTCGAGAGAAGAGGCCATGACTCAGGTTCAGGCCCTGAGATCTCCAGTTAAAGGATCTCTTCGGTAGTGGGTGTTTGGAAAGACATTTCCCTTCCCTGGACAGCTGCTGCCAGTCAGAGCAGACAATACTGAACTCAATTGACCAGTGGTCTGGTTCAATATAAAAAAAGCTTCATATGCTTCAATATATTTATTAGACATTTTCCCCCTTTGCTGATGAGAAAATGGTTTCTCCAGTGCGTGGAACTGCAGATAAGAACTCTTAGCTTCTTGTGAGCAGGATAAAATCACCTTAGAGAAATAAGGCAAGGTTGAGGGCAAACTTTAAAATACTGGCAGTGTTTTTCTTCTACGTAGGTGACTACTATTATTTGGTTTTTCCTCCAACCACTGGGCAGAAACATTCCTATATCCTTCCTCTTGCCTCTTCTAATCTATCTGTAGCTGATAGTTTTCCCCAAATATCCTAGTGACTCACTAACTTTGCATAGAGTAAAATGGAAATATTCTTCTTGAACTTTTCAGGGGGCCTGATTAGTTGTCTTCTGAGACAATTCATTTACTCCTGTTCTTAATCCTTTTTCAATTACTCCTCACAAAGATCAAATTAAATGAAATCAAATGATTTTTGAAGTGTGTGGCACGGGAAGAACCTGTTCTAGTAAGTATACAGTGTGCTTGTAACCTGCAAAGCACTGCAGTGATGCAGTACAGCTAAAGAAAGCAATATGTTGCTTTGTTCTTGTATAAGGGAATCTGAGAACTGCCACCCAACTTTAGAAATTCTGTTAAAAGTCTGGGCCCTTCTAAATTTTTGTCCTTTTTTCTGCATCTGTAGTACCATTAACATTTTCTCTGGGTCATGATATTGTTCTGCCCTCACCTGAGCAAATCAAATTAACTGATGACAGTAATTGCTTGGGTGTATCTTTAAATTTATTTGGAAATGCTACTCATATGGGCAATTGCCCTTCTGTGTTCACTAGAGGAGGAGGAGGAGGAGGAGGAGACTGGCTTTATACCCTGCCCTTCACTCAGAGTCTCAGAGCAGCTTACAAACTCCTTCTCCTTCCCCTCCCCACAACAAACACCCTGTGAAATAGGTGGGATTGTGAGAACTTTTTCCAGAACTGTCCTCGAGAGAACAGCTCTGACAGAACTAAGGCTTGCCCAAGGTAATCCAGCAGCTGCAAATGGAGAAGTGGGAAATCAGACTTGGTTCTCCCAGATTAGAGTCTGCGCACTTAACCACTACACCAAACTGGCAAGAATCAAAACAAAATATTGCCCACTAAACAAATGTAAGGCAGGCAATCATAATATTTGCATAAGATATACACAGGACGTGGATCGGTAATTTCCTTTTCCTCTGAAAGTTTAAAGGTTACAACCCTAAACTGTGATCTCATTATGAGACTCACTTGGGTGTGAGTCCAGCTGACTGAATACATATGTATAGGATTTGACTATCAGGCTGACAAAATTGAACAAAATTATTTTTTGCTACCAAGTCAAGGACCCAAACTTAGAGTTAGTAAAGCAGAAAGGTCAAAGCACAAAGGAAGCTACATTTCCTCCTTAAATACTCAACTTCTGAGTTCACATTATTATTGGGTAGAAATTCTAGAATCAGTTGATTGGTGTGTCAGTGCACAGCTGCTTGGTAAACAATCTATATCTTGAAGTATTTGTATGAACATGTTGTTTTCCCAATAAGAGAACATGACTAAGAGATAAACAAATTATATGGCATGTTCTGGACTACTTATAAGAAGATAATTCAAGTTTGCCAGTTTGCCAACTTTTTATTAATCTGGATCCCATAGCTTTTACACAAAAATTAAAGTAGTGAAAGTTTACCATGACTGGATATAATGTGATGGACGTTACCTGCTAAACTGTGTGTCAAAACCAGTATCTACATTGACACTCTTAAACCCAGTTTATACATTCAGAAGGTAAAGTAGTAAAACTTAATCTGAACTAGTCCATATCAACAAAATACAACAGGAGTCCAGTGATAACCTTAAAGACTAACAAAATATATTCCAACATAAGTTTCCATGAGACAGAGTTCACATCATCACATGCATTGACCTGCACACCTATTAGGTGTAACTCTGTCATTAAAAATCACAAGATTCAGAAACCAATGGATGAACATTTTAATCTTCCAAGACATTCTACAAAGGAACTTCAAAGAGAGACACCAATGCAAAACTGCTGAATTAGAATTCTTTTTTCAAGTTTGAGACTACTTATCCTCCCATTCTGACTTAGTAAGGACTTGGGATTCCTCACTTAGCAAAGGTGCTAAAATCTTTGACATCCCACCCCTTGCAGGGGTTAATTAGTTCAGCTATGTTTTTGTAACTTGCAGTTGTATCTGCTTGTCTTGGAGTATCATAGTAATCTTGATTTTCAGTGACTGGGATTATCAGGGAACACATTTGCTATTTACCCTCATTTCCTTTATTCATGTACCTGAATGGCTTCCTTTCACTTGTGGAAGTGGAAACACTATGCTTGCAGACATGGCCGTGGTGTGGGCAAAGCTGAAACTGGTATATTGGGATACTGTCTGCATCCTTCAACACCCTTCCTGCACTTTACTAAAGTAGGTAGATTGCTAACACTAAGTCATAATTGTGGATGACTGAGATGATTATGATGGTGATGTTCATTATGTTTTGACTTGGGACAGTTTGATAATCTAGAGAGACCTTCTCTCAAATTCTATATGGCACAGGCATTTGGATAACTGGTGTTTATGAATCCATTGATTATCCACTGGGGTACCATCCTGTGTCACAGAAATTGTGTTAAAAATGGACTCTGGAGTTTGCCCAATGCTTCCTGGAATATAGGATTTGGATTTGTGCCTTTAAACTGAGACTGAACTCCCTGTTTCCAGCATCAAACTCATATGGAGGTCTCTTATATCTTCTGAGGAAAGACATCTACAAAAGTGCCTGGACTGAGTTGATGGGTAGCAGACTCAAGCACCTAAGTCTCTTCTTTACTATGATTCAAGATACGGGTGTCCATGAGGCACTGAGAGATCAAACTGAGGGCAATTAAACTCGAGATAATGGGCACTGAGTTCCAAGCACATTGTGTATATTCCACGTAAGCTCTCAGAATCTCTCCCCTGGCAACTCTCCCTCTATATTTAAAATATCTTACCACTCCCAGCAACTGCTGTGCCTTCATGCTCAGCAGGCTAAATGCTTTGCCTACAGCTGAACTGAGGGGGGGATTTGTAAACATCCCATTATCTGAACTCAAAGGAGTTCAGGACATTGTACCTTCAGCATTATTGAAACTGTTATGTCTGCTGACCACCACCAGCCGCCAGCGACATGCAGCTTGAGCTTGGCTCCTGGAAACAATAGGGACCAAGAATCCTGAACCTCCAGGAGTACACCAATAGGGTCTTTGGTGGGAGATTCAAACCTTCCAATAGGACAGTGGATGTGACTCAGGGGGCTGTATATAGTTGGCTGCCTTGGCCGGTAATTTTGTCTTGTTGTGTACCTAATAAACTGAGCTGTTTATCACTACCTCGTCCTGCTTCTCCATGTGTCAGACCCAGTACACAATAGTGGTGACGAGGATGGGATCCCACTGAGCAAAGGACGAGGATGGGATCCCACTGGGGCTGCCAGGCCCCAAAGAAGATGAAGACCTCAACCACTGCTCCAGCCAATGAGCACCAAAGGCGAACGGGTCGCTTCCGTGCCACGAACATGCAGCACAATGGCAGTTGCTCTGGGAGTGGGACTTGTCCCTCCATTCGACCCGACTCGCCCTCACCAATGGGAAGCCTGGTTCGAGGGACTCAAGTCCATCCTGATTTTCTATCAGGTCACCAAAGAGGAGTGAAAGAGGGGCCTTCTCATCGGCTCTTGTGGCCCAGCCACTGTTGAGCTGCCCGAAATTTGCTATCGCCTACAAAGCTCTCCAAGGCCTCATTCGACCAGATTGTCAAGGCACTCCAGGACCATTTTGTTCCCCAACCATCGGAGATTTTGCATCACATGGCCTTCTACTACCAGCTGCAGCAACCATGTGAGTCTGCCGCAGAGTACCTGACTGATCTCTGCTTGCTTGCCTCAGAATGCAACTTCAGAGCCCATCTGGAGATGGCCCTCCACAACTGGTTACTCTGCGGCTTAAGGGAGGAGAAGCTCCAGTGCCGCATCATGGAGGCGGAGACCTGCACCCTTGCCTCCATCCTCTCCACAGCCACCATTTGGGAGTGGTCACACCCATTCATGACCGGGTCCACTGCCAGTTACCGCATAGCAGCTTCACACCAGGCAAGCATTGACACCACCGACTCCAATGGAGAAGAAGTTCACTGGACCCAACAGCCCACCAGGAAGTGACATCCAGGGGTCATGCCATGCTCTGCACTTGTCCAGGAATCTTGGCATCAGGAGTGCACCAGTTGCGGGGACCGGCATGACTGGAAGACATTCCGGTTCAGGAATGCCACTTGCCAGAACTGTGGTTGCTCTGGCCACATAGCAGGAGCCTGCCGTTCCAGGGGGTTCCATGCCCTGACAACACAGCCATCTCCACGCCGCCGGACTGCCATGCAACACAAGGATGCCACTGCCCCCAAAGACCTCTACCTCCTCGTGAGCGAACAGGTACTGTGGCTTCTGAGCCAGATCTCAGCCCCTAAAATCAAGGTCCGGGTTAAAATACAGGGGTCCCCTTGTTCCATGGAGTTAGACTCCAGGTCCGCAGCCTCGATCATATCGGAGGAGTCACATAAGAGACTGTGTCCTGATGGGGGGCCCTGTCTGCATCGTTCACCTGTGACCCTGGTGGACTTTCAGTGGAACAGTGTTCCTATACAGGGTGTGGGGAATTTCTGAGTCCAGTACTGGGGCTTTAATGACTACCTGGACTTAATAGTAGTTGAGGGCAACCTGGTCAGCCTTTTGGGCCATGCTTGGTTCGCCCCTTTGGGAATCTCCATTGTGGGAGTAAAGCAATGCGCCCCGCAGGATTTCAGTGAAGTCTGTGGTGAGTTTCCATCCCCCTTTGATGGAACCCTGGGCTGCTACATGGGCCCCCCAGTATCCTTGCAACTCAATCCCCAGGTGGTGCCTATCCGCCAAGAAGCCAGGAAGGTCCCATTAGCTCTGAAGCCAAAGACTGATGTGGAACTGGACTGCCTCGTAGTGCAAGAGGTCCTGAAATCAGTCTCCCATCCCACCTGGGAGACCCCCATAGTCACCACCATGAAACCAAATGGGGACATCCGCATCTGTGTGGACTATAAGTGCACACTGAATAAGGCTCTACAGGACCACACATAACCGGTCCCAGTTGTGAGCCATGTGTTGGCCACTTTAGCAGGGGTGAAGATTTTTGGCAAATTCGATCTCGCCCAGGCCTACCAGCAGCTCCCTGTGGATGAGGCCATGGCTGCCACGCAAACCACTGTCACGCACCGGGGGACTTCAAAGTAAAGTGGCTGCAGTTCGGGGTGAGTGTCGCCTTGGGCCTTTTCCAACATCTCATGGATTCTCTTTTGAAAGGAATCCCAGGCATCTTACCATTCTTCAACAATGTGCTGATTGCCACGGCCACGCCAGAGAATTTCAGCTCCCATCTGCACACAGTTCTCCACCATTTCCACGATGCAGGCCTTAAAGTAAAGTGGGAGAAGTGCCTTCTGGGAGTCCCTTCCATCGACTTTTTAGGGTTCATGATCAATGCGGATGGACTCCACCCGGCAAGGGACAAGATAAAGGCCATCGTCGAGGTTCCTCCTCCCAAGTCCAAGGCGGAGTTCCAGGCATTCCTGGGCCTCTTGAACTTTTACCACGCCTTCCTCACCCACAAGGTGGCAGTAGCTGAGCCCTTGTCAGACAAGCAAGCCCCCTGCTTGTTGGACAAGCAAACCCCCTGGTCTTGGGGCCCTCGCCAGGCCACCACATTCTAAGGTGTCAAGGCCCTCTTAATCTCAAATGTGGTCCTGGCACACTTCGATGAATCACTACCAATGATTCTGGCCTGTATGCCTCCCCCTACAGCGTGGGGCGGTACTGGCTCACCAGTTCCCAGACAGGCGTGAGGTGCCAGTCACCTACTACTCTCGGATGGTGTCGGCTGCAGAATGGAATTATGTCCATATCGATCACAAGGGTCTTCTACAGATGGCCCTTCACCACTTCTACAGACCATCACCCTCTTCTTGGCCTCTTTGCAGAGGATCAGCAGACACTGCAGGTCCTCTCCCCAAGCGTTCTGCACTGGTCCATTTTCCTGTCCAGTTATAACTACAGCTTGCAGCACTGGCTGGAGAAGGCTATGGGACATGCTGATGCCCTCAGCCACCTACCCTTGCCTGCCATTGAGGAAGACCTCCCTGATTCTCCACTCCAGGTGGTTGACGTTGCCCACCGCTCAGCACAGGACCCTGTCATCTCCCGGGTTCTTGGCTGGGTGGTGAGGGTGGCCCGCAGCTGCAGCAGGCCTGGAATTTGCAGCCTTCATGGCTCGCTGGGATGAGTTGTCTGCCCACAAGGAATGTCTGCTATGGGGAGACAGGGTGGTAGTCCCCACTGCCCTGTGTCATTGCATCCTCAAGGCCTTACACGAGGTACATCCAGGGATCATCTGCATGAAGGCCCTGGTCCAGAGCCATCTATGGTGGCCAGGCATTGACGTGGAGATTGAGGCTTCAGTAAAGCCAAACATGCCAAGCAGTCTGACCAAATCCGCCAAGCGCGCCCACCCAAGCCTGGGAGTCCACCCACACACCATGGTCCAAACATCACATAGACTTTGCCAGCCCATTCCACGGACTACTCTTCCTGGTCATGGTGGATTCCTACTCAAAATGGCTGGAGGTAAGCCCTGTATCCACCATGTCCTCCAAGGCCACCATTCAGGCACTATGCCAGATCTTTGCAATGCACAGGTTGCCAGACACCATCGTTTCAGATAATGGGATGCGTTCACATCAGAGGAATTCCAAGAATTCCTTCGCAGCATCCTGATCTGGCACGTGAGGTCCGAACAGTTCCACCCTGCAACCAACGGCCAAGCAGAATGGATGGTGCGGACCACCAAAGAAGCCCTCAGCCGCCTGATGGAAGGTGACTGGGAATTCCATCTGGCCTGTTTCCTCTTGGCACAACGGACCACTCCCAACCCGGTCAATGGCCACTGCCCAGCGGAACTCCTGATGGGCCGGCGGCCTACGATTCTCTTAGACAGAATACATCCAGACAGGGCCCCAGAGCCATGCAGCCTGTCCAAACAAAGGGAAGCACCATGGGGGTTCTTTCCAGAAGACCCCGTATATATCCATAACTTTGACAAGGGCTCCCCATGGCTAGCTGGCCGAATAATCCACCCTACAGGCCCCGTGTAGTATGATGTCTCAACAGACGATGGCTAGGTCCTGAGGAAGCATGTCAACCAGCTAAGACAACACCTGCTTCCTTCTTTAGCTGACGTCCCAGATCCCAGAAACAGGGCTGACAGTCTGCCAGAAGTCCTGGGACATGACTCTCCCATGACAGGGGCTCTAGAACAGCCTCCCATTACGGAACAGGCTCCAGTTCCAGTTGGCGACTCTGACAGCAGACTGCTGGTAGCTGGCCTGGTGCGTGATGAGGTTTTCATGCCCCCATAGCCAGCTACCCAGACAGGTCTGCCTGACAGGGTTCCGGAAGCTCCAGTACCAGCTCCCCAGTGTTCCCTGAGAGAGCGCCTGCCTCCAGCCTGTTTGCAGGACTATGTCATCTAGGTTGGGTTCAAACTATGGGGCAAGGGGTGTTATGTCCGCTGACCACCACCAGGCACCAGCGACATGCAGCCTGAGCTTGGCTCCTGGAAACAATAGGGGCCAAGGATCCTGAACCTCCAGGAGTACACCAATAGGGTCTTTGGTGGGAGATTCAAACCCTCCAATAGGACTGTGGGTGTGACTCAGGGGGTTGTATATAGTTGGCCACCTCAGCCAGTAATTTTGTCTTGTTGTGTACCTAATAAACTGAGCTGTTTATCAATACCTCGCCCTGCTCCTCCATGCGTCGAACCCAGTACACAATAGAAACCACTGGTCATGTTTTGTTATTCTGCAATCAATGCTTCTCATTATGAGAACTTTGGATCTTGCCCATTTTGAGCAAATATAGTCTTGCCATTGAACCCCAGGCAGTTTCTTTCTATTGGATGATGTTAACCCTGAGATGACACGAGCTGTGGCCAATCCTTTGTCTCTTACGAAATCTATAAGATGCTCCTGTGCTATGCACTAAAGCAACAACTTGAAGGGTTTTATACCTTTTCTTTTTTTAATTTTACATTTTTTGGGAATTTTACAAACTATCAGAATATAGTATTAAGTACATATGATTACAACCCAATAAATATTACACTGTGAGACTAATATTGCTTATTAGAAACCAATCACACTAATACAGCAAACATTCCACAACAAAAATATTACCGTATTTTTCGCTCCATAAGACGCACCTGACCATAAGACGCACCTAGCTCTGCTCGGTGCCGTGGCTTGGGAAAGGTGAAGGGGTTTAAGACGCACACACTTTCCCCCCCACTTTTTTTGGGAGAAAAAGTGAGTCTTATGGAGCAAAAAATACGGTAATTAAAAATAGTACAACATCCAAAAGTTCACACATCTACTGAAATGCATGCAACATCTATGGAAGACAGCAATACCTCCTGATATATATCACTCTAATACTACCACATGTTAGTTCTGAGAACCTTAAATTGAAATTAAAACTTTTATTTTTTTTCAGGACTACTTCCATTTTTTCAAATGATTTAGTATAAGGCCCCATACCTCCACAAAATCAGAGCTAGAAGCATGTGTTTCGTATTTGGTCACCTCGTAACTGATTTCATACCTTTTCATGCTATTTTATTAGTGATATAATGTTTTTATTTATTATTTATAAATGTTTCTGATATGATCTGTATTTTAAATGTATTATATTGTTCAGCTCAAGACCTCAGGTCAATGGAGCATATTGTTAATAAAGGAAAGTTTAGAGAGACCACAGGTTTTTCCTTAATGTCTCTTCAATCTCATCATTGAGCCCGTTCGCGGGAAGGGCGGGATATAAATCCCAAAAATAAATAAAATAAATAAATAATAAATCATACATGAAGCAACAACTACATGGAGTCTGGATAAGAAAGGAATGACATTTTCTCCTCTTCCTGCAGGTATTCAGCCTGAAAGGGGCCAGAGGCCTAGGTCATGAGCTAAATGACAATGATGATGCAAGTTGCTAAATTCCACCTACTATTCCATACCTACCATATACAGGGTTGATTTCAATTACATTTAAAAATGTGACTGAAGCAGAGAAAATATATGTTTTGTCTTTTAGCCTCACTCATTTATGTTTCTCTTCTCTATTTATTGTGAAGATTGGCAAGCTGCTGAAACTTTTTATATGAAAACAATGGATTATCTTGAGGGGAAAAGAATAGGAAGATTTGCAAAGCTCATTCTACTTCCAGTTGGCAGAAAGGTCAAAGAGAAGACGACTGGCTAGGCACAAAGCACCTTATGCTCTGATGAATGGGACTGAACAGAGGGCATTCTACATTCCACAGCAGAAGTGGTTTATGTTAAATGAACAAAAATAGTTACTGATACTGTACGAAAAACACCATAATTATTTTAAAAATCACAGTCTCTGCAGTTGCACCATTTAATATATTTGTATGGGTTTCTATATAAATACAGGCCATGGTCCAAAGTGTTATAAGCAGAGTCTTGTTTGCACACGGGGGCTTTTCAGCTCCCCTTCCAGTGGCAATGTCCCTGTGTATCCTGCTTTGTAAACACATTGAATGGACTGGGGCTGGATCTAGGGTTGCTAATTCTGGGTTGGAAAATTCCTATAGACTTGGGGGTGGAGCCAGGGAAGGTTGGAGTTTGAGAGGGGAAGGAGCTCAGCAAAGTGTAATGTCATAGAGTCCACTCTCCAAAACAGGCATTTCCTCCACAGGAACTATGGTTGCCAAATCCATTGGAGGGTATAGACTTGCCAGCTCTAGTTTGGGAAACTTCTGGATATTTGGGGATACAACCAGGAGAGAACAGGGACCTCAGTAGGGTACAATGCCATAGAATCCATCCTCAAAAACGTCCATTTTCTCCAGAGGAACTGGTTTCTTAAATCTGGAGATGAGATGTAATTCCAGGAAATACCCAGGCCCCACCTGTAGGCTGGAATCCCTAACTGGGAACTGTAGGCCAGACATCAGTTTTAATTCTGGAAGATCTCAAGTTGGCAGTCCAATGTGGTTTGCAACTACCATTGATACCAAAGGAAAATGCATTCTTGTGAATGCAAATATGATAGAAATAGGACACAAAATCATTTCTGCATAAAAAAGACCATACCATGGAGAAGATAAGGCTCAAACCCTTCTCCTTAACTTCAAACTTTCAATATGCAAAAAAAAATTGTATGGAGGAGCATGCAATTATGTGAGGCCCCTCCTGCCTTTTGAAGTGGTGCAGCAAAGACACCATAGTAGTGCTAAATAAGACCATGGCTTTCACTTTTGTATCAATATTCAGTATAATTCTCCCTGATTATTCAATTTGCACATCCATTTTAGCCAGAATATGCAGTAGTTTTACACACGTGAAAGCAGCTGAGGTGGGTAAAGAATACACCAATATAGATCATCTGAATACATCATTAGGATTGTTTCCACCTCTGTATTAGTACTCACATTATCACTAGCACTTTACGATAATGGAGAGTTTTATTATTGTTTTAAGTTTGCATTAATTTGTTATTTATGGGTTTTAATCTTTATGTAAGCCACCCTGAGCCTGCTCCGGCGGGGAGGGTGGGGTATAAATTGAATGAATGAATGAATTAATTAAAATGAAATCATTGTAGCTGAATTGAGTGATACATGCAACACCACAGATCAAGTAACAGGGACTATAATTTAATTCTCACATTAATTTGAGCATATTTTCAGCTTTTTTCCATTATGAGCAACATGTGTATTTCATCCTTCATTATTTCAAACATGCTAGTATATCATTTTTCTAGCATGCTTCAGACTGTTGTTGTTGTCATCATCATCATTATATGGCATTCTGTATAGTATAGCCAGGAGATCCTAAGATTGTCTGGCAGCCAGAAGTTCTAGCTCTTTTGGCATTATGCATCACTAGGTGGTAAGCTAGACTTGTTTTAAAGACAAGAGATGTTTCAGAGGTGGTTTGCTATTGCCTGCCTCTGCATCAAGACCCTGGTATTCCTTGGAGATCACCCTTCCAAATACTAGCCAAGGTCGACCCAGGTTAGCTTCCGAGATCTGACAAGATCGAGCTAGCCTGGACTATCCAGGGCACTTCAGAATGTGGTAACTGATGACACAAAGGAATGTTATAACAGGATGAATGTGCCACATGTACATGAAGAAAGAAGAAGAATGCGTGGCTCTTCTTTGCTTTCAAAAATGGTTGTATAAATTGAACCTATGGGACGATTCTGCTTAAACCCCTCAGAAATTCAAGGGATTGGAGGAAGCCAAGTGAAAAGCAATTTTTCAATTTTTTCCCTCATGCAGTAAAGGAAATAATACTGGAGACCAATGATTTTGAAATCATTGAGAATGTTGTAGTTCAGCTTCTGAAGAGGTGAAGGATGGAGAAATGGAAGAAGTTCTTCAGGCTATAACTCAATCTGGTATCTGAGCTGAAAAACACAACAGTATTATTCTAACATACATCTTTATAGCAAAGAAGTAGTATTCTCTAGCCCTGCTACATTTCATTCACAAATAAAGGGGGTTGCCCCATTGTACTTAATGTAATAGGAATTATTTCAAGGCTCAGGATCAAATTCAAAAATGAGAAAGATAACAGACCTAGGAAAGTGGGGTTTTTTCAGAATAAAGTGCTCAGTGATACAAGTTAAATGATTTGTTTCTTTTGCCTCAGCACCCCCACCCCCACGAAGACACAAGACAACAATATTGGGTTTAACTAGTCTATTCAATTAATTAATTAATTATGCAGACCTACATATCATTAAATATGCAAACATATTTATATAGGTGGGCTGTGCTAGGCAGCCTGGCAACAGTGGCCTTTGTTGGGCAGACTTAATCTGATTTCAGACTTGGCCTGCGACTTCTGCTGGCCTAATTTATCACACCTGCACACAATGTACTGTGAGATGCCCAGTGCCATCCTCTTCCTCTAATGAGCTATGTAACCACTACCAGGTTCAGAGAGATGCTGCTCAGCACCAAGTCCTTCCCAGCCACACCACTCCACATAGACAGTGATGCTCTGTTATGGACCCACCCTCCATCACTGCTGATGCCTCAGAGTGCTTGCCAATAATCCCTACCTACCTATCTCTACCTACCTGAGCCCGCCGTACGGCGAGGAGGCGGGATATAAATCTCAACAAATAAATAAAATAAATAAATAAAATAAATAATCAGCCCACCCTATCCCTATGAAACTAGGCCTAAACAGTCGACAGACTAGGCCTATTTAAATCCCCTTACCCCAGCGTTAAGAAGCAAGTGAAAAAAGGCCTGCCCAAAAGCCAAACAGAGAAGACCTGCTTGGCTCCAGAGTTGACTGGTTAATCCCATGATGCCAAAGGGGAGGTGGGTGGGTCAGCAGCCAGCAGAAAAGCCTGAGTGGTGGAGATGTGGTCAGGATATATGAGGCCAAATCACTCCTCCTAAGTAGCTGTTTCAAGAACCCCATAAGACCTCGTGCCCTCCTTGTCTTTAGAGGGCCAAGGCAAACCAATCCCTGGTATTAACACCATGAATTTCACTTGTCACAGAAATGTCGCTTCATCAAGAACTTGAAAACTACCTGGGTACACTAGAAAGGTGTAATCCTCAAACCCTCCTAAAAACTGTTCACACTCTATCAAGACAACCAATTTAGAAAAGGATACTGCAAATTTTGCATCCAATATGTTCAGCATATCAGAATTTGGTTGATCACTGAGTGTGTTCAGTTCAGTGCCAAATGACGCAAATGCCTGTCCAATTGTTTCCCTCAGGTTTATGTTTCCAAAACTGTACACACAACAAAAATGCTGCTGATACAAACAGATTGGCAGCTATTAATGTCACCACAAACTACTTGGACAAATACTAAATGGTAGGATTTCTTTTAAACACAGCATGTATTTATGACTGATTTATATGATTTCTGACAGATTTAATTGTCTGCTTAAACAATTGCCTGCTGAGTAGAGCAGTGGCACAGCAAAAAAGCGGGGAGCACAAGTCAATCAGGCAGCATGGGAACATGCTTACACAAAAAACTGATCATACTGTACCATGCTGTTAGAAAAGAATGTGGTAAAGAAACCTGCCAAAGAACCACAGATTCATCAATTAATAAATGAACAGTGTGTAAAAAACCTGGCTCCTTGTTTGCAACTGGTGAACAGGATGTGAGTTGAACTGGCAGGTGACTGAACATCCCTGGAAACTATAGGTTAAAATCTTTGTTTGTTCAGGAAATCAGTGGGCTGGTTAAGAAAGCCACTCATTCCCTATTAAAGAATGAAAACAATAAGACTCCAGCTTCACAAGGTAGTTGTAAATACAACATCCTGGTTGTTGTTACAATCATTTTGAAGGAAGCCCTGTAATGCTTTCAAGTAGGGATAGGGAACCCATGTCACACATACCAACAGTGGCACACCGAACCATTTTGTTTGGCAGCCAGTGCCAGAACTCTAAGCAACTGAGATCCTGGCAGCCTTTTTGGGGCAAACGGTACATAAGAAGACATGACTTATGCATGATTTATGGCTGACATTGCCACTCCTACTCTCAGAGCTGCACAGCCAACAGCAATGTCCAAGATTAATCCCTGAGGTGTTGCAGCACTTCTAGGGCTTGGCTTGCTCCAAGTATGTCTGGCCAAGTACAGCCCTCATTTCCTAACTTCCTTCTGCATTTTGTTTGCCAGCACATTGACATCTTCACTAGTATATACTGCCTTTTTCAGTACTTGGGCCAAAGAAGGTTGTCTACCCCTACTTTAGACCAACCCACCCAAAGAATTCCATGTCCAGATACTTGTCCTGAATACCCCATAGTGCGAAAAATGGAAAACTGTAGTACAGTGTCTCTGTAGTACAGAAAAAAACAACCACAACATTAGTTTTTTATGAATGAGGATAAAGAGGTGCAGTAGACATTGTGAAGAATATGAAAGGCAACAAGGCGGGAATAAGAGAGGCAATAAGAATAACAACAAGGCAGCATATAAATTGAAAATAATAAATAAATAAATAATTCTTTGTTAAGGGCTTAGGAAAGCATGAGAAGAAATAGAATAACATTAATTTTAGGAGATTTACAACTCAGTCTTAAGGACAGTCTATAAACTGCTTGGACAGCAACTTAATGCCATGCCAGTATAACCGAGAGGACCAAATCCAACATTACAGTTTTTAAGGAGTTTGATCCAGTTCCCCAGACCTGATTTGTGTTCCCCACAGCCACACAGCAGCTGTGGGGAGTGCCTTCTAAAAAAAGCAAGCCCTAATGGGCTTGGAACACTGCTCCAATGGGAGAAAGGGTTCCTGCCTCCTCCCTAAACCATTTTTCCATTCTTCACCTTACCTCCTTCCCATATCTTTCCAATAAGCCATTGTAGAAAATGGGGAGTGTATGTTATCTGCTTAGGAATAGGGCTACCAGCATTAAACTGCAGGGTTCCCCAGACCCAACTCATGTTCTCTGCAGCCACACAACAACTGTGGGTAATGGCTTCTAAAAAAACCTCCTAACTTCTAAAAAAAGGCTTCTAAAAAAAGGAGAGTAGAAACAGGCTTGGAACACAATGCCATGCAAAAACTGTTCTAGGGAAGTTATCGGAGGGGGGGCATGTTTTCTCTGTTGAGAACACATAGGCTAGCTATGCCGGTGCCATGCTGGTATCAGCAATTCACTAGCATAGTCAATGCACCAGCATCTGTGGTTTAGGATTGCAATGTTAGGAACACATATGAAGTTGCCTTATACTGATTCAGACCCTTTGTTCATCAAGGTCACTATTGCCTACTCAGGCTGGCAGCAGCTCTCTGGGGTCTCAGGCAGTGGTCTGTCACATCACCTACTACCTGGTCCTCTTAACTAGGGACTGAACCTGGGACCTTCTGCACACAAAGCAAAGGGTCTTCCACTGAGCCACAGCCCTTCCCCAACAAACTGCCCTTCTACACTAACAAAATCAAGAAAATCCCAGCCTTGATTAAGGACACGTGATGCTGATACCTTGTCAAAGCTAAGTGTCAAGCTCCACCTCCTCTGCCGTGGGAGCGCCCCCTGTGGCCATGGCATCCCTTGCACCTTGGTTGCCCCGGGGTGGGGTGAGCCCGGGAACCAGAGTGACTGGGCCTCAGAATGGCTGGAAGGTGAGGTTAATAGCACCCTGGTCATTCCTCTGCCTCTGGACTGCCACGGACTCTCAGCGCCATGCTCTCTCTGTACCACCTGTGGCTTCACTGGCTAATCCTCCCCAGCCCCGTCTGCTTTGCTCCTTTTATTCCCTTCTCTTCCCCTCCGCAGGAACCCCCTCAGCCTTCCTCCCCCGTCCCGCTCTGGCCCTGCCCCCCTTTATAATCTAAGACACCTTTCCAGCGTCATTCTTGCTTCCCCGGCTCCAGTTCCGGGTTCGGGAGGAGGCTGGCTGGGACTTCGCAGCCCTGATGCTGGGGCTGCTCTCTGGCCAGGCCATGGCCAGTGCGGCCGATGGCACGCTGCGGGTCACAATAGGGGTGCTGCTGGCTGGTTCGGGGCTGCCTGTTGTTGCACCAGGAAAGCGCGGGGTGCGAATGCCAAGCCGGGCTTGGGGTGAGCAGCGTGCTGCTGCAGGGAGGGTGGCTGCTGCCTCTCCCAACCTCTCCCCTGATGACGGGTGGCTGGCTCCCTTGGGGGGGGGAGACAGCCTCCTAAGGGCGGCGTCAGGCCCCCCCTGAGGTGAGTGGGTGGCCGCGGGGGCTGGGGAGCAGTCCCGGATGGTCGGGAATGGGACACTAAGCAGGTCAGATCAGAGCCTGGATGGAAGCCAAGGTATCTAGTGTATTCTGTCTTGTCTCAGTCCATCATCAACCTGTTCTGTTTTTATTCTTATTGATACCATGTGAAAAAGGGAACAATAGTGATTAAAATCTCATGTGACATACATGAACACATACTCACACATCATGAATATATTGGAAAGAGCAAGAGCACATGGTTCTGACTGCATTTCTGAAACAGCCAACTTAACCTTCTTTTGGCAGAGAAGAGTGCCTGGGACCTAGACGCTGCCCTGCCAACATGAGCTGCCTGTCATTGATTGTTACTGTGCTCTGTTTACTATTCTGTGTGGAAGGCTTTCTAGAGTACCCATTCTCCCCATGTCTCCTTACAACATACCCATGATCAGTCAAGGAGAGAGAGGAAAGGAAGCCTATGAATTTTGATCACAGGGTCTACGAAAGGGAAAGAAAAGGAAAAAAGCAGCATTGTCTCTAAATGCTTTCTTTTAAAAACAACAACAACCCCCCCCCTTTGTATTAAATGTAAGGTTAAAGCAAATGCAATGGTGCACTCCTAAGTATGTTTCTTTCACTGGAGTTGGAGTAAATTCGTTTATCTGTGAATATTTGTTATCGGGAGTGCTGAATAAAAGAACAGCCTTGAGGAAAAGAAACTGAATACGCTATAGGGGAGCAAGAGGGCAGGTGTGATCCCACAACAAAAGGAATACAAGAAGCAGTTGTATTCAGTAAGATAGGAAATTCTTACAAGAGACAGGGTGGCTTGACTACAAAAGAAAAAAGAGCAAATGATAGAGTCATATACAAATGTAATACTACCTGCTCTGTTATATGCATTTGAAACCTGGATTCACTTGTAAATCTGTTTGAAGTAGGACTGAGCCGGTTTTTTGTGGGCTTTGCTTTTTACATAAAAATGTGCCCCTTTGACAAGATGGAACTTCTGTCGAATCAGCTGGAAAGTTATGTGAAAATCTTTTTTCTTTCTTTCTTTTTTCTTTTTGGTGCAAGCTGTTTTGCACAGGAGTTGTGTGATTCCAAAGCTATCCCATATGGGAGAAGTCCTGAGATGGCTGCTCAGTCTTGTGCATTCCAGAGCAAAAAAAAATTAAAAGTTACCGGAGGGGTACTGAAGAATAAATGACAAAATGAATAAATGACAAAATGTGGTGAATGTGCATGTGTGTGTGTGTGTGTGTGTGTGATACAAACATGCATATATGAAAACCAAACCGTTTGAGAATCTGTAGCTAAACTATGGTTTGAAGTGGCTTTTTTTTTTAAAAAAATTCTGCAGTGCTGTCAGTTAATTTCAAGTATCAAAACATGATTCCCCCCCCCCCCTTTAGAAATGTAGCTTGCCTTGTACTACTTAAAGCCATTTGGGAAGGCTTCTTGTCAGTTATCTCAGCGGGGTCTGGTATGGATCCGAAAACATTTGTTAGCCTTTAGACCTCCATAGCACAGAGGGAACTTTTTCTGCTGTTTAAGGAGTGTTCTTCTGGAGTCCCCTGTGGTTACCAATCATATTCCCACGCCTATTGCTATGAGGCCCATAGGATTTGCCAAGTTCTCAGGAGCTCCCTTCACTTCACAGGGGCCCTTTCTCTTGACAGTCCTCCCCCCAAAATGCTCCTGGTGTTAAGCAGTCACAATTCTTAGGTTCATGGCAAATGTTTCACAAGAATAGGTCACTGCAGGCTGTCTATACTTTGTCCCTCCCTTCCTGTCAAGTTGAATATTGAACAACTGTTTGGGCATTTGTAATGTGGACTGCTTGATGGTCTTCTCTGACAGGGCTTTACTAGAGTTATAACTAGAGGCCACCCATTTTGTTTCTCTTGAATAAAGATTTTAGTTTCAGCACATCCATTCAACATTATAATTTTCCTCCTTTTCTCTTTTTCTTTTTGATGGAGAGCTATGAAGGGGTGTGTGTGGAACAAATGCTCATGCTCTTTTATTCTGGCCATGAATGTCATTAACATCATTTCCTTTCAGCACAAAGACACCACACATTTGTACTGCCAATACTCAGTGTGGCTTTGTAGATATTTGCCTCACCTCTAACCAGGAGTTATCCATTGCTTACCAGAGAAGCTGAGAAAGCAATAATAAAATAACCTTTGAGGTAAACTTTCAATCTGGTATAGAGAAGTGAAGCATTGTGACTTACATTTCTCATTTTTGAACACTATACAAAAGAAATAGTGGGAGAAACAATTTATCATTTTTTGGAAGTTTAGTCAAATGAATACCCATGGTAGATCATTAGAAGCATTTGCTGTTAGAAAAATAGCTTTAAATATTCTGTACATTTATACCATAATTTTAGAAATGTAGGTTTATTGCTAAGAAATGCATATGGGTAAAGATGTGCAAGTGAGGGATGTGTGAGACCCTATCCCCATGTTATTTATTTTTACTGAAAATTGCTGACTTGCCCTCAAAATACCTCAACTGTTCTGAGAAGAAACTTCTTCATTCACTTTAAATTGATGAAGTTCATTGGCAACTTAAGGTCATATGGGATTTTTCTGTAAGAAAATACTTTTGATATATTTCAAAATTTCAGAATTTGGAAGATATATTCCAAATTTACTTCAAATTTTTCATTAGGAAAAATTTCAGTGATAACTCTGTACAATATTTTTGATAAAAATCCTTCATTAACCTTGGGTTGAATCCTCAGGCTGGAATGATAGCTATATTTAATGTATGTCAGAGGCCTTTTCTATATAGGTTGTTTATCCAAGACTTGATATTGTGGGAAACATAGTTTTTTCCCTTGTTCCCGCACAGCATTGTGGTGCTTTGGTGTATCAACTGTGTTTTCCTTGACTTTTATGCAATTTTCCGCAAAGCTGCTTTTTTTTTTTTGTAACGTTTTAGGAAAGAATGCAGCAAAGCCTGCTGTATGACCAGAAAAGTCCAGCCCTGTTGACACAGCAGCCATTTCCCCCACATTGTCCCTGTCCCCTCTTCAGCCAGTTCACTCTCTCTCTCTCTCTCACACACACACACACATGCGCACACACACACTGCTACCAGGGGGATTTTTTGGAGATTTTTTTTAAAATTGGCAGTCAGTACATTGATATGGAGGTATATTCATATGTTAGTTACTGATTTTTTTTAAAAAAATGGAAAAATCTCCGCCCCCATACTTTGGGGGGGGGGGGAATAGCCACCATGGGAACTCATTCACGGAGTGTTTTTGCATTGATACAATCTCCTTCCATGAGCTTTCTCTTTGATATACAACCATAGGAACTGGGGAAAGGGGAATACCCTGCCATCTGGAAGCCCCATTTCTAGTGCGTTGCTTTAGCTGCTGCAGCAACAACAAGACTTTTGAAGGAAAGAGTCTTGTGAAGAACAGCCTTTACTGTCATACCTAGGGTTGCCAGCAACCTAGAGGGGAAAAAATATCCTGTCTTTTTCATAGAAGCTTAATGTGTGGAAATGGGCAGGTAAAGCTTTTCATGGCGTGGAGATAAGTCACATCACTGGGTAAATAACATCCCATTAAGTCTCATTAAAGGGACAGGACAGTTTTTCTCCAGGCTGTTGGAAACCCTAGTTACACCTCTGAAATCAGGCTTCAAACTGAAGCCTTTCATATTCAGTCATGACATCTACTGGTTTTTATGCTTCATAGCTTCTTCACATTTCATCATCACATCATTGCCAGTGTTCTGCAGCATCAGCCATGCCAAAACTCACTTTATCCAGCAGGATATCTCTGAAGAGTTCAAGGAAATCTAGAGAAAGCAGAGCAGGACTCTGAAGAGGAAGCAAAGAAATTTCTAAATAAATAAACAGGAAAATATAAGGGGAATGATTTGGCTACCCAGTATACACTTTAAAAATTAAGAGTAGATGTACCCTTTTACCAAAGTTAAAACCAGAACAGGGTGCCAGGGAACATCTGAAGTGGACTCCTAAAGGAATAGGACTTAAAGAAGCAATCTTAACTATCTACTCAGAAGCAGTTCCATTTTATTGAAGCGGGCTTACTCCCAGGAAAGTGTTCTTAGGACTGCACCCTAGACTTTGGTATATGTCCAGTTCTGAATAATTCACTAAAATCACAGGCAAATACTCTGCAATGAGATTTTATTTTTAGATCTCATGCAAAATTGATTTCATAATTCTCTTAGATATTGTATAGATATACATTTTTCACATTAAATATTTTATTGTCATATTAAAATGCCTCTGTTCCATAACCAGGGGACACAATAATACTAACAGTAAATGAATTATATTTCTAAAATTGAACCACTGGTTTTGTGAACAAATTTCTCACTCCAGATGTTGGCATGAGATCAGAAAACAGTATTAAATATTGCTACAACCAATTAAAATCTGATAAGCAAAAACTATCGGTGCAATTTGAATACTATGATCAGTGCACACACAGACTTAATTTTCAAATATATTATTAATATTTCCATCAACAGGTTTAACAGGTAAGTGTGTTTTTGTCAGGATCATAGGGAGCTGTGAGTGATATTGCCAGTCCTAGGGAGGGTTATTCTCCAGGTAAGGTGTTCCCCTACCCTGATTTGCTGCTGAATCTGGGGGTGAGGAAACAGATTATCCAAGTGAAACTTGAACCACGGCTTGAAGTCTAATCTGATGTACAGCATACAAATGGTGCTGCTTGGTGGGCTCTTAATATCTAGTCTTGCCTGATCAGTCCAGAAATGTCATAATGCTTGGCAATCACAGGGATCAAATTCCACATTGCAATTTGTAATATGTACTGCTTGTACTGCTTGGGTTACCCAAAACTAATTTTGACTGAGGCAGTCAGATATCAAACACAAGGAAACTCATTTCCTGTGTGCACGGGCCCCAAGTTTCGATTGAAACCATGGTTTAGAAAAAGCATGGGCTTCAGCCTTCTCCTCTGCATTATTTCCCCAAACTGAAGTGCCCCTGGAAGTGCTTTTCCCCATTCTGGGATTATACACATACTGATAGGAAATATGTAAGTGAGTCTTAGAGCTAAGCTTGACTTTACACCTAGGTCTTTCCAAGTCTAGACCAATACTCTGACCGCTCAGTCTCATACTGATTACTATGTCAGGCCTTACAACTTGAAATGATAGCACTAACTGGCTCAAAGCAAAAAAAAAAATTACAGCAGTATGCTTTGCTGACATCAGTAAACAGAGTAAGAAATCCTGTTAGGTAACCTACTACAGTGCTTTTCATACTGACCCTGTAGAATAGGTAGCTACTACACCGCAAAGGTGTGTAGCCAGAAAAATTTGGGTGATGGGGCACTGGGAAATCCTGTGGGGCAGGAGTGCCAGGGGAAAGAGAGAGAGAGAGTGGAGAACAGAGAGCTGCAAGCCTGCTTGCCGCAGAGGAAGAGAACTTGGCTTGGTGGCAGTGGGCTCACTACATCTGCACTGGCCCAGCCATTTGACCCTCAGTCATGTGATCTGGGCTGGTTCAGCTGGCACAGGCACAGTGAGGCCATCACCACCAAGCTGAGTCCTCTTCCTCTGCTATTGGTGGGCTCACCATTCACCACTCATGGTTTGAGTGGCATTTAAAAGGGGGAGCCGAGTCTTCTTCCGTGTTTAAAAGGGGGAGCCGAGTCCTTTCCCTCATCTAGTGGCTTCCTTGTCTACATGAGTTATGGGGGGGGGGGAGAGAATCTCCAGTTCGCTTGCTCTTGTATTTTGCAATTATTATTATTTTTTTGCAATTTTATTTTATTTTGCATTTTTTAAAATTCATTTGTTTTTTGGCCTAGAAAAAAATAAGAAGAGACTGAAACTTCCCTGATTGTACCCAGGGTCATTTTGTAAACTCCATGCACATCTTACAGTTTTTAATTTAAAAAAAAATTCTTTGCATTTCTCCCACAGGGGCAGTGCTCATCCGGGGGGGGGGGGGTATTGCCCCCAAATCCCACCCCCATGGCTACGGGCCTGCCACACAGGTACAAAGCTGCTCAACATGAACTTCAATGACAATAATTAAGGCAATCTGATCAGGATTCTGCCTTGTGTCAAATTAAGGGAGTTGATCAAGGCAATTTCAGATGGCAACTGTGCTTGTGTTTAATTTTGCAGCATGCAGCATTGTATGGAATGCTATGCATGTTGACATAACAGAGCCTTAAGTTGCTTCCACAGAATGAGTTTGTATTTTCCAGCACTCTCACCTGTGTCTGAATAGTTTCCCATAACACAACATCTGTGCTATGCTTAGTTCTTTGATTTTAAGCTAAAGCCAATGTCTGACCATGCTTAGCATGCAAGATCTAGCAAGATCAGAGCTCTAGGAAATATAGCTGCAGGCCACTGTCAGATTCACTTTATTCATATTCAGTATGCCTGTTGATTTAAGTCCAGGCAGAGGAAGTGAAAGACAGATGGAGTCTATTTAGCTTCAGTTCCTGGAGATGATGAAAAGGAATTTAATGAGAACATGGGCATTTCCAATCCACTAATAAAATAATACTTATATTTCATATCTGTGAATGGAATGCAAGTGTGAAAGTTACCTGAGAGCACTAATTTCATAGTTCTTTTAACATAACATGCTTCCAGAACTTTTCCACACTGCTTTTAAATCCCATGGACAAATAACAAAAGAAAAAGAAAGAAACCTTTAAGCAGAAGCAATGGTGAAATACAACGTACTAGCACTTTAATCATTTTAAGAAGTTGTTGGGTTTGTTGGGGGAGGGGTTGCACCTGAAACAGGTGCAGAAATGCAAGAAACTTGACTTGATGAAGCTATACCAACTTGATTTCTTCATGACTGGCACAAACAAATTTAAGATCTGGAACAGATGTTTGAATATGGTCCAGTGGACAAGGTAATATAAAATAAGTCTTCTTGAGGAGATTAGATTTTATAAATTCAATCATAGATGCCAGAGAGGCCAGCAATGGCCAAGAAGCTCACGTTCTCTTCATAGAAAGATATGCATGAAAGACTTATCATAGAAGTTGTAGAGAAGATAACCTTCACTCTGGTCTATAGGTATGGCTTAGGGATGGGCACGAACAGGCTTATGACATTTGTCCCGAATTTGGGCACGTTCATGTTTCATGGAGTGATGTTTGTGGAAGGACACCCAGCATGAACATTCCATGAACTTTGGTGCTGTTTGTGGAAGTTTGTGAATGCTTACATTTTCCAGACAGTCTCTGCTCAATTAAACTGTTTACAAAAACTTCAAGGCAACAGAGGATCTGGCCTTGGAAACACCAATAGGAGCCATTCAAAGCTTAACAGGCGCTGCTGGCAGTCAATAACACAATTCCCATTCTCCTCTGTAGGATCAGAATGCTCTCTCTCTCTCTCTCTCTCTCTCTCTCTCTCTCTCTAGCCATCCATCCATACACACTCAGCTCAGCTCCACAGCCTTTCTTCTCTCAGCTGTTCACAGTTACACAGAAATGCAGGGAACTTGTTAAAAGTGGAGTAGCTGGGTTTTCCTGTGAGTTTGGTGTCACTCGCTTGTTCCTGAGCCATTACATAGATTCCTGTAACTCCAGCTGTCTTTTCTGAAGAGAGCACTGGGGAGACCTTTGTGACAGACTGCACTTTAAAATCTCAGAAGTGCTGTGTAAACAGGTAATGGACTGTGAAGGGTTAATTCCTCACAGAGCTGGAGAGCCTTGAGTGACAGGCTGCTCCATGAGATCTGATTGGTTATCATCAGTTGAGCAAAAACTTGAGAGCTGAATGCTGAGGAGAGGGAGTCTGAATTCAGCCCTAAGAGTTTAGTACTGATGAGTCTGAATCTAGCCCTGACAGAGAAGGGTTTAGCCCTGACGGAGAAGGGTTTAGCCCTGACTGAGAGCAGTTTGACAGGCCAGAAAAGGGATAGATCTTCTAGTGAGAGAAGAATTTCCCTACCCAGTTAAAAAAGGGAGATAGCTCTGCAGAATGGAGAGATCCCTGATCTGGTATGTTTAGAAACTGCCTTTTAGATCCTAAGGAGTCAGTTAAAATTCAAGAAGAGTACTGGTGTGTTTAATGAAGGGGTTTGGTTACTGGACAGAGTTTTCCTGGCTTCTGGAAACCAAAAGAAGCAAATACACTCAAGAAAATATACTGGAGTGTTTGGGAAACACTGAAACAAAAGCCTCTCATCTCATTGTGAAAAGTTTAAGAAATTTTCAATTGCTTGAAACATATGAACAGTAGTTTCTGCCTATACTGATTTTCCTCCAAGTTCTATATGATTTACCTCAGGAATTTTACCTCTGATTTCACCTGACATTTCCCCTCTACGTTGAATAAAATATTTAGTTATTTTTGAACTTTAAAAAGCCTTTGGAGTGTCATTTAAATAGTTTAAGTTAAAGAGGGAGATCTTGTTCCTTCCCTCAAGTTCCTGGGCTGAGCCAGCAGCAAAATATACAGTGACAAGGTGGACAGCCATTGTTCTTCTCAAAAGAAGAAAATAGACAAATAAGGCTGCTCAGTCAGAAATGGAGAGAAAAACAAAGGGAAAATCTTGCTTCTGAGGAAGGGAAGTGGGTGAGATCATCATAACCTTTATAATCCCACCGCTGCCGCTACATGTGACATTACCTCTCTCTTATTTTTTGTGTGGTTAGGTGTGATGTAGTTTTAAATTTCTTGTTGTTTCTTTCTCTTACTCTAAGTATCTATTGGGGCCTCCCGGAATTAAATTCCAGTCTTTAATTAACCTTTTCCACAGTATTGTGCCCAAGCTCTAAGTCTCCTTTTATGTGGTTCTGAGGATAAGACTCTGGGTTAACAATAAACAAGATAAAACTTTATTGGATACAAGATGTTTTGTTAAATTGTTCAGTAATTTTTTCCTCTTTTTACTCAGGTTTCTGTCAGCTTTCCCCCCTCACACTCTTATAATACTCTGACAATATTAGATTTTGCCTAACTTGCCCCCTTAAGTATATTTCTTCCTCCTTTAGAGTCTTAATGCCTTTCACAGCACTTCTGTATGATTCTAGTTAGAAGACTTCTTCTCAGACTCTGTGTAGATTAACCACAACTGACAGCTA
Organism: Lepidodactylus listeri; assembly: GCA_029233225.1. NCBI lineage: Eukaryota > Metazoa > Chordata > Lepidosauria > Squamata > Gekkonidae > Lepidodactylus > Lepidodactylus listeri. The sequence continues at coordinate 93,010,683 of JARCFY010000004.1, forward strand.
CTGACAGCTGACTGAACACTCTGCCATCTCTCTTTCTCCACACATACAAACCAACCAATACCCTCACTCACTCATCTCCCTCTTTCACCCCCTTGTTCTTCTGACACTTACCAACCATTTTAAAAACACACACACATATAACTTGAAATCATTACAGGAGTCCATTACTAGGACCCCAGAAATGTAATCTGCCCCCAACTTGGAGACATTCTAGAGGAGTAGGTGGCAGGATGAGATTACATGTGCATTGTGTGTGTGTAGCTTGCAGGGGTCCATTCCACATGCTTTTTTTTAAAAAAAAAAATTTCTACACACTACAAAGACAAACTAGAATAAAAACACTAAACTACCCCTAAATATACAGTGATCAAGTTGTTACCATAGGGAAAATAATATCGCTTCATTTGTTTTCAAGAAAATAGTTAATATATCAAGGCATCATTAGCTTTCTACTAGCTACAAACTCTAAAAATCTAGATTAAGTAAATAACTGCATTTAAGTTAAGTGAATACATAGACAAAGGTCAAACTTTCAAAATAACAATGATTATTCTTTCTTCTTTCTTTTCATTTCTTTCAACAAAGTCTTATTTGGCTTTCTGGGGTTTTGGAGCTGCTGCTCCTTTTTCTGCATCAGAGTCTTCTTCTTCTCTCTCAGACTAGTTACTCGCTGAAGAATCTGTACTTTCCAGTCCATATATGCTTTCTTGTTGTTCCAGTTCCTTCTCTGTGGATGTTTTCTCTTTTCTATCCAAATGTTGTTCCAAGAATTTCTTTGCCTTTGCAACAGAGTCAATCTTTTGCTTCTTATCCTTGTAGTTGAAAATCAAACCTTCAGAGGTTTTCCATCTGTACATGGTAGCACTTGCTTGTAGAAATATAGTTAAATTTTTGTAGGGTTTCCTCTTCTTCCTGATTTCATCTGGAATTTCTTTTTAAAACTTTAATTTCTTAATTCTTGATTTTCAAGGTTGTCCTGTTAGTGGCCTTGAGCACCACATCTCTGGTAGACTTCTTAAAGAATCTCACCAAAATCTATCCTAGCAGGCTCTTCTTCAGAAATTCAGGATAGGTTCTGTAACCCATATCCATATCGCTTTGAAGTAATTCAGCTTGTAAACCTATTATTGGAGCCAATGCTTCACTTAGTAGTTGTTTGAGATTCTCATCTTTCTGTTCAGGGACACCTTGAAATCTTAGAAAAAATGTTGACCTTTCAATTTGCAGCCTCAAAATATGATCTTTATCTGAGGACCTCTCTTTTTCTACCATGTCCAGTCTTTGTTTAATAGTTTCTGTCTTGGCTTTGATTTTCCATCTCTTTAGCTGTCTGTTCTGATCTGGTATTGGCATCAGTGATCTGCTTTTGTAGAGTATCCAGCTTAGAGTTAACAGTAGTCAGCTGTTCCATCAGAGGGTGCAATGCCATAGCTAACACAGAAGACAAATCAGTGCTTACTTCAGACTTGGATGCCGTGGATGAAGTGGTGACGTAGTCTTAGGAGAAGGCTTTGGTATCACCATTTTCTCCCCCCATCCAGTCATTGTTATTGTTTATAGTTCCAGAAAATTATAAGAAAGTTCGCTTAAATAGATGTTTATAGCAAATTCACAATCACTTGCTTAGAATCCAGCCATTTAACAGGTTAGGTCCCACAAAACCAGAGAATCGCCCAGTTTAAAGGGGGGGCATTTAAACCTCTGTTCTCTCTGCTTCAAGTTGGGACCAGAGAATCAAAGTTGGGCACTCACAAGACTTGCCAAGCATCTTTGGGTAGGTTGCTTTTCATGTTGCTTCAGGCTTGGTCTCCTGCAGCTGTCTGGTGTGTGTCTCTAGGTGCCATTAGGCACCATGGCGGTGGGACCTATGGAGGCAAAGGAGAGCCTCAATCACTCAGTCGCCAACTTGGGAGAGGCTCTCCTCATGCCTCAGGCTGGGAGCCCCCTACAAGGGCTCCGGGGGGGAATCCATTCAGCACCCCTCCCAGTCACTGGGCTCGGGTCATGTCTCACGAAGCTCACCGGAGACCTGTTCACCACTGAGATCGCCGAAACCAAAAGATCTCCATTCCAAATGCTTTTGAACCTGAGCCTGCCATTTCACCCAAAAGCATTTTCCTGATTTGACCTTAGTCCTGTTGGGTTTGCAGTGCCACACTGGCACTGGTTCTGCTGGGCTTGCAAAAATGCCCCCCAAAATGTAGTTTATACTACAGAGATTCTCATAGATTCATAAGACCATAGAGTTGGAAGGGACCTCCAGGGTCATCTAGTCCAACCCCCTGAACAATGCAGGAAATTCACAAATACCTCCCCCTCCACACCCCCAGTGACCATTGTTCCATGTCCAGAAGATGACAAAAAAAAACCCTCCAGGATCTCCAGCCAAAGTAGCCTGGATAAAAATTGCTTCCTGACCCCAAAGTGGTAACCAGCATTTCCCTGGTCGAGTAAGAAAGGGCCAAAAGAACTAAGCACTGAGGCAACCCTTCCTGCCCTCCCTCTCATGATCTGCTTAAGTTCATACAATCAGCATTGCTGTCAGATGGCCATCTAGCCTCTGTTTGAAAACCTCCAAAGAAGGAGAGCCCACTACCTGCTGAGGAAGCCTGTTCCACTGAGGAACTGCTCTGTCAGGAAGCTCTTCCTAATGTTTAGCCAAAAACTCTTCTGATTTCAACTCATTGGTTCTAGTCCGACCTTCTGGAGCAACAGAAAACAACTCCACACCATCCTCTATATGACAGCCCTTCAAGTACTTGAAGATGGTTTATCATATCACCTCTCAGTTGTCTCCTCTCCAGGCTAAACATACCCAGCTCCTTCAATCTTTCCTCATAGGATTTGGTCTCCAGACCCCTGCCCTGCTCTGGCCAGAGCTGATCAGCTGAGTTCTGGAAGGCAGCAGGAGAGAGCTGCAGGAGGGGTGAGTGTTTTTTCTTATTTGCTTTCAGCTGAGGTGGTTTAGCTGAGGGCACTGTGTGTGGAAGTGTGTGAGTTTTGAGTTGTTGCAGAGTGCTGGCTGCTTGAGATAAGGGTGAGAAACGGCCATTGTTTAACTGCAAATTGAGTCCCTGGTTGCATTTGAATAGCTGCTAGCCACACCCTCTGCTGGGGGAGGCTTCTATTTAAGGCTCCACATGACCAGAGGCATGAGCCAAAAAGCATGAGCCAAAGGGTGGAGCTCTTGGCCTGTGGTTCTTAGCCTAGGAACTCTTAGACTAGGGGCTTGTGAGAAGCCAAGGAAGGGCCAGAACACCAGGGCCCTAGGCTCCTTGAGTTCCCAGCAAGGTAAGTAGACTTCTAGAAGGAGAATACAAAGGGTTTAAAAGGGGGATTATATTAAATTACTTTTAAAGCAATTATGAAGCCAGAATGCCAGCAGGGGGTTGGGGGCTATCCAGTGTTGTGCACGGTGTGTCACATGTATGATTATCTGCCCACTGGGCAGAAGTCTTGGGTGTGTGCCCGGTGCAATGAGCTCCTGGTTCTCAGGGAACGAGTTTGCTCCCTTGAGGTCAAGATGGCTGATCTGGAGAAGCAGAGACAGTCAGTTAGGCATGTGGAGAAGACTCTCGGGGACTTGTTAGATATGTCCCACTCTGTATCTGGCAGCCCCGCCGCTGTCAGGGAGCATGAGGGTCGAGAGGGAACAGGGCACCATGCTTTGGGTAAGGAGAATGTGCCCTCAGAAGGGACCTCTTCTACAGCTGGTGAATGGGTATCCTTTCGTACCAAGGAACCATCCCTGGGCAGGGAGGGAGGGGGGCTCTTGGTAGTTGGTGATTCAATCCTTATGCAGGTAGACAGCTGGGTGGCAAAACTACATACTGACCGTATGGTGACTTGCCTGCCTGGTGCAAAGGTAGCGGACATTATGCATGTTCTAGGTAGGCTGGTAGATAGTGCTGGGGAGGAGCCAGTGGTCGTGGTACATGTTGGCACCAATGATGTAAGGAAATGTAGTCATGAGGTCCTGGAGGAAAAATTTAGGCTGCTAGGCAGGAGACTTAAGGCCAGGACCTCCAAGGTAGCCTTCTCGGAAGTGTTACCTGTTCCACACGCAGGGCCGGAGAGACAGGCACTGATCAGGAGTCTCAATGCGTGGATGAGGCGATGGTGTAGGGGGAAGGGTTCAAGTTTATTAGGTAATGGGATGCTTTTTGGAACAAGAGAGAGCTGTACAAGAGAGACAGTCTCCACTTGTCCCAGGAAGAAACCAGGCTGCTGGCACTTAAAATCAAAAAGGTGGCAGAACAGTTTTTAAACTGAATATTGGAGAAAGCCAACAGGAGATGAAAAATCTCTGGTTTGAGATGGTTCATCTCAAAGAGATGAACGGGTAGCTGCTACTTTCCTACAAGGAAAAGGATTAGAATTGTTCACTGAGACTGCGGCAAATGATAGGAACTCTGAAGAGTACTGGACTCGGGAGGCCAGTGGAGTGATTTTCAGCATAGCTCTTTTATTAGGGGTCAGGAGAAGCATGAGGGAGAGTGGTCGGAGAGCCTGCTTATATTTACAGGTAAATCGCGCCCCCAACTCCCCCCCCACGGGCAATTGGGTAGGTAGGGATTAGGTTCCCGCCAGAGGCTATCATAGGTCCATTTGAATATCTTCAGCCTCTGATAGGGGGACAATCAGGATCCAAGGGTCTATTGTTCTCTGGGAATGAAGCTCAAACAGGTATCGCTTGGCCTTACAGGTGACATGCTCAGACATGTCGCAGGGTGCATACAGGAAGTAAGTTTACACTAGGGAATCTTAAATTTAAACTAGAAAATCATGTACAGAACATAACACCCCTTCCCCCATAGTCCAGGCCCACCCTAGCAAACAAAGTCTTTCAAATAGGTCGGTCTTTTTCATTCCCTTTCTGATCGACAGAAGCTCATAGCGAGCGGGACCGGGTGTTCAAACCTGTGTCTGTCATTTCCCCAGAAAGCACTTTCCTGGGGACATCTTGGGGAGGGTGGAACTTGGACCCTGTAAATCCAATTGTCACCAAACTTGGAGGGCAGGTAGAGTAGAGTCAGCTGGAGAGCCTCTACAAGTTTGGTGTCTTTATCATGTTGGGGAACTGTTCTACCACATTGCAAACCTCATGAACTGAACTAGTTCATCTAGCTTCAAAAAGTTTGTGATGGTCTGTGGTTCACAAAGCACACATTCCATGTAGCACAAGCCAGACCACATTTTCCAGGTTCATACCCATCCCTAGTATGTATTATTTTGCCTCCTTCCAAACTTATTTCTATGTATCTTGAACAGCTTGCTGGGATGGGGGTGGTGTTCTCCAAATACCTTGTTTCCATCAGAGGTACTCTAAAAGACTTGTTCGGGCACAGTAAATTCTTACCAACACCAAAGGAATGCTACTTTCTGAAGAGGGAGATGGATTTTCACCCCTTCTTCTAGCAATTTTCTTTGCTTGTTACCACTCACCAGGGGTCATTTAGTAGAAAAAGAGGTGCAGGAGCTCATTAGCATAACTCATTTGCATATGCCACACCCCCAAACATACCGGGAGTGTGTTAGAAGGCAACACCCACCCCTCAGGCTCCCCTCCACAGGTGAGTGAAACTAACCTGCTCTTCCTCCATTCTCTTCCCCATCCAATACTTTGTGCAATAAAAATAAGTGTAAAGAACACACCCTCCTTCTCTTCCTGCTCCCTTGGAACCACCAGGTTTCAAGTAGACTTGAGATACCCAGGACATGTGCACCACCCATCCCTTCCTCTTCTCCCCCCCACAACAAGACACCTTGTGAGGTAGGTGGGGCTGAGAGAGGTCTTTTGAGAACTGCTCATGAGAGAACAGCTCTGAGAGAACTTGTGACTGACCCAAGGTCACACCAGCAGCTGCATATGGGGGAGTGGGGAATCAAACCCGGTTCTCCCAGATTAGAGTCCAACTCCTGACCACTACACCAAACTGATGGGGTGGAAGCTGCTGAAGGGTTGGTGAAATTTCTCCAGTACTTTTGTGCCATGTGCCCAGATAAAAAATGGTATACTTAGAAAATTTATATGCCACCTTCAGCAAGTCTCTGGAAAAGCAGCACACAGTCATAAAAGGAACAATGATAAAATTATCAATTTTAAAACAAAACATTAAAAACAATAAAGACCCTAGCAGGGCTTTCCCTGGGGCACTGCGCCTCTGTACTGCTTGGGTAAGCCGAGGAGGGGGTGGGGCTTGGTCAAGTGCCCACCCCCTGGGCTCCTCACTCCCAGAGCTGCGCTCCTATGCGCTCCTGCTCCAACGGACCCCTGCCACTCACTATAATAGATTAAGGCATTTGCACAAGACAGGATGCAAAGAGAAGACATAGGAACACCTACAAACCTGATCCTGAAAAACATGTTAGGGCACAGGCAAAACATTAGCGGCAAAGCGTCTACAACTAGAATGCATCTAAGAGAATACATATACATATTACTTTGTTTTTATAGTTGAGCTCCAGCTAAAAAAAAGTCTGGCAAAACAAAAAGCTAAACAGTTATTTTTCATGTATTCATGAGGGCATGCTCATGATTTATTTTTACTAAGTTAAGGGGAAAACTAATGCTCTTTTCACTTTTTGTATAATAGAAGGTCATATATCTTGCTTTATCTTGACTAGTATCTTTCTCTGAAAGTTATCTCTTTGAAATCACCAGCAATTCAGAGGCAAAGAAGAAATTTAGTTAGGCAGATAGCTGAGGGGAACAAAAATAAATCCTAAAAAGAGATGTATCTGTAATAATAAAGCCTAAAGTTATACAGAAGAAGCATGTGTTTTTAGATTTTTTTTGCCTCTGTATGTACTGGTTAACCATTAATCAACTGCTTTTTATTTACAATTTTTTAAAGTTATGTTGCTGCTCATCTTTCTCTGTAAACTGTGTTGGGTACACTTTGTAGAAAAGCTGTAAAAATATATTTTAAAGAAAGGATAAAAAGAAATGTGTCATCTCCAGCATGTAGGAATCAGATCCCAATAACATAGATTTGAATAAGGATGGTTTTATAATACCACAGCAAATCATGTTAAGAACTACTTGGTATGGACACAATACATGATTCAGCCAAAGGTAAACACATTTAGCCCCCATTGATTCCAATGAGAGGTGTAAGAATGTGCTTAAGAATGTACTCTTAGGAACACTTATTAGGAAGTAAACCCTTCTGAACATAAAATAGACATGAATAAGTTTTGTGAGAAGTATTAGAGTCGGGAGTCCATGGAACAGTGAAACATCTAGATCTTTATTTCTGGTCCGGATGAAGCATACAACCCAGGGCTCCGAGCTCTCCTTTTATGCTGGTCAGGGATAATCCCCTGACCTCGCCCAACTGGCCTGATAGGCTATTATCAGTCTATTTACATCTCATAGGTTCCCTGGGAGAAACCTAGGTACATGATTGGTGGCCGGTTAGAATCCACCTGGCCTTTGTTCTTCCTGACTGAAGCTCAGGTAGTTTCTTGGCCATGTGCTTTGGCCACATGGCGGTCGCCATTACTGGAGCACATGGCGACTGCATGGTCAATACATAACATTTTGGCTGCAACTTTCTTTCATTAAAATCAAAGGTGTTAAAATGTCTCTTCTTGTTTGCTGAAGTTCTCCATTTATTGCTTGTTTGTGGGGTGACTGCAGCAGCTGAGGAAACTGCATCATTACGATGAACACCTGAATTTAACTATGTCACACACTCATTTACTGCTTTGATGCTACCAATTCCTCCACATTGTGAAGGTCTGGGGTGCAGGCGGGGGGTGGGGGGGGAGTCCCAGTTCAGTCCAAGGTCAGAAGCCAGAGAGGGAAGCAGGAGCTGATAACAAGAGTCCAAATTACTAACCAGGAGCAAGATCGTACAAACTGAAGTCAGGAGCTGAAGGAGGATGTCAGAAGCCAAGAGCAAAAGTCCAAATCACAAACCAGAAGCCGGGGTCATTCACACCAAGGTCAGGAGCTGAGAGCAAGGAGTCAGAGCAAGATCCAGGAATCAAGGAGTGGAGCAGGAGCAATACGTCCAGGGATGATGACATTTGCTTCCACAAAAAGCCAGCCCAGCATCTGAGGCTAAATAGCCCTTTGCTGCTGGTTCCAATTGGTGCAACAGCACTAGGAGCTTGTATCTGCTGGAACTCAGGGCTAACAGCTCTCCTACTTCCCAGTGGGGCAAGACATCTTCTCACCTCTAAATCTTGTCAGAGCTGCCCTTGCAGGTGGTCTATTCTCAGGAGTGAATCAGGAGGGCTCTCTTGCTGTGTCTGTTCCTCGTCAGCCAGGTGTCAGTGCAGTTTGTGCCGGTAAGTCAGTGATTTCCCCAGCATTAGAGGGCCCAGCTGTGGGTTCTGCCAGCGCTGGCAACAACCTGTCCTCAGCACCCATGACACACATGTTCATATAACCTGAGCAGTGTGTGGAGGGGTGTACAGAATCACTGGAACCAGTCTCTTGGTGATGTGTGCTATGACCTGCAAGAATTTTTTGTTTGGCCTCTCTGGAAGGAACGCAATGAGAATTGTGTTGCCACACTGCTTCCACTTTGTTCCTATTACTTCCATTTTGGTAGCTGAGACTTGAACAACTGTTCAAAGAGGAGAGGAGAGAGAAGGTTCTGTCTAACCATCTAACTGTGTAATGAACAACTAGGGAGAAAGACAGCTCAAAAGTAGGAAGTCCCCAGTGAGCAAGTCAGGAGATGGGAGAGGATCATTTGAAAATACAAAGAAGTCCTTAATCTGACTATGCTAGCTACTTGACCCCTCTAATGCCCCCTGTAGGATACTCTTCTTATCCTTTTTGCTTCATGCACACAGATGATCTTGTATATTCTAACCCCATGGTGGCTGAGGGGAACCTCCATATTCAGAGGTACTAATCCTCTGAATCCCAGAGACAGGAGGCAGCATTAGGGTAAGGCCACAGCCTCTATGCCCTGTTGCTGGACATCCAGATGAGCTGGTTGGCCACTGTGTGAGATAGGATGCAGGACTAGATGGACTACTGGTCTGATCCAGAAGGGCTCTTCTAATGTTCTAGGGTTGCCAACCTTCATTTAGGCCTGGAGATCTCCCAGAATTACAACTGATCTCCAGACCACAGAGATCAGTTCCCCAATGGCTGTTCTGGAGGGTGGCATTATACCCCACAGCTGTCCCTTCCCTCCACAAACCCTGTCTTCCCTAGGCTCCACCCAACGCAGGAAGTTTCCAGCCTGGAGCTGATAACCCTAATGGCAGGAAATCACATGCCCTTCAGCCATCTTTGCCCCCAGCTTGCTGGGGGAAACTTCAGGTAGAAACTAGGGTGATCAGCATTGCTGGCAATGTGTTGACATAACTTCCAAGTCAGATGCAAACTGACAGGTCTGCTGGGTTGGAGAAGATCATGGTGGGCAGCTGGTTGGAGGCATACCTTAAGGTAGTTGAGGGATGGCTGCCCTTGGAGCTGGAGGACCAACAGCATTCTCTGTTGGTGTGGTTTCTGAGGCAGGTCCCTTGCTAAGGCTGTGGGGCCTAGAAGTTCAGGGTCTGACAGTGCTCTTGTAGCATGAGGGATCTCTTGAAGCTTTAGGTCTTTATCAAAAGAGGTGTCAACTCTAAGATCCTCCAGTTCTATTGGCAGCTCTAAAATTCCCCCAGTTTTATTAGCAACCCTACTTGGCAAGGAGTGGTAGAAAAAAGATCACTTCATTACACTGGACAATTTTGGTGGTGGTGGTGGTGGTTGGGTCTTAGGGATGCCAGCCTCCAAGAGGGGCCTGGGAATCTCCTGGAATTACAGCTCATCTCCAGACTACAGAGAAAATGAATGCTTTGGTGAGTGGAATCTATGTCCTCCTCAGGTTCTATCCTAGGGTTGCCAAGTCATCTTACCTGGCCAGTGGGGGGGGTCTCCCAATGTCCTTCCAGGTGACTGAAAGTGACGTTGGGCATTTTTTGGCCTACTTCCAGTTTCAGGCCTACTTCCAGTTGGGGGTGACACTCTATTTTTTGGGTAAAACTCTATGGTAAGTTTGGCTTCAAACCATAGAGTTGTGCCCCAAAACCAGAGCATCACCCCCAACTGGAAGTAGGTCTGAAACTGGAAGTAGGCTCCAAAAGGTCAGTTGGGGGCAGGATTTCCCCCGCTGGCCAGCTGGCTGGCAGCGGGCAAAAGCAGGGGTTCCCCACTCTCACCGGAGTGCTGGCAACCCCATTCTATCCCCAAATCTCCAGGAGTTTCTCAAACTGGATCTGGCAACCCTACCCCCCCATCCCCCATGGCCAGGGAGGACCTGACAACCCTAGGAGATCTCCATATGGATACTGGCCATATTTACATAGACTCAGATCTTATATACACATTTATTCAAACTATGCATTGTAACAACTTGTCTTCCATCTTGTTTCAAACACCCTTTAAAATATTTAGAATGGCCAGTCTTCATGCTTGGAGACTTTTCTTTCTTTTCCACAGACTAAATATGCCAGTTCTGGCAGCTTTTTCTTCTATGTCTTTTAGCATTTCTAATGCTATCATGCCTTGCTGAAAATAGTGCTTGATGACAAAGATATGGCTGGAACTGACTTTATAGTCGCTCAGTACAGCAGGAGAGGTATCCTTCCTTCCATCTGCTATTCTTACCTTTCAGTACACGCTGCACTCGGCTGCCATTCCACAGTTTCAGGAAGAGATATATCATCTGAAGAAGCAGAGACAAATATTTGATTTGGATGATTACCCTGCAGGTGTCTCATCATCACTGTGGTGCTGAGATTACTAATTATTTCCCCTTCAATTTGTGTACATTCTGCAGTAAATGCATATATAGTGTAGCATAGATCATTAAGATTCTTATGCATGTGGCCACAGCCACAAGGTGACCTTCAAACGACAACCAAAATCACCTTGTAAGATAAGTTTTAAGTTAAGTTCAAGCTCTGCATAGCTTGTAGCCATGAAAAGAACAGGAACCCAAAGATTTCCTCAAAACCACAGAAAAATGTTCACCATTCACAACACCTTGTTTCTGTTTTGTATGCTTTGATACCACTGGTCATCAGGCTCTTTTGTTATGGACCAAAGCTCAGCCAAATTGTGCTATTTCTTCCCCCACAGGAATTCTCTGTGCAATACACTACCCTGACCATAGTTGTCCATGTTATGGAATAGAACTTCATGCATATGTTGTTGTTGTTTTTTAAACTATGTGCTGGATATATATTTAAATATGTATTTCCAGTGAGATATGATCAGTCCTCTGATTGAATTATGATTCAGCTGTGACATGTGAGCTCCACCTTCATACAATAAAAAGGTTTGCTTTTGCACTTGAACCAAAAATTCATTTATTTATCAATTTTTTATCCCGCTCTCCCCAAATGGGCTCAGGGCAGATCACAACAAAGCAGAGTCAAAGACGCATTACAATAAAAGATGGGAGGCTGTATGTATCATCTCTCCGAAGTTTCGGTTTTGCCATTTTGCCTGCCTAACTTCTGAAGCTGAATTTATTCAATGAGTGTTCTCTACTGGGTTGCAAATACTTTGTACATTCTTGCATTTTCATCTGAGAGGTGTAGGTCAATCAGGCTTGTATCCGGCCACTCCTTAGTTCCTAAGACTTAAGGGAACTTCCATCTTCAGGGTGGCAATTTCTGCCAATTCCCCCCTCCCCAAACAAATTTGGGGAGGGCTGGTGGGCTGTAAAGGGAGTAGATCTTCTTGGATACAAGCCAGTAAGTTCTGAGCACATATCAACATAATGAATGCTAACTGATTAATACTGCCGACTGTGAATGCACAAAAGCAGCACTCAAAAAGTAGCTGATTTTAAACAAGAAACCTGTGGATACACAAATTCAGCAATCGCATAGACTGTGAGCAGGCGCCTGCAGTAGTTACCGGACCAGGCCCCATGCTGAATGGTGCTAATGGCACAGATGCAAAATCATTTGAAGCAGTGCTTAGTTTAAATTGCAAACAAATCATCAGTGCAACCATATGAGTTGCTCAACTCAAGAGAAAATGAACACAAAAATCAGGTTAAGTCTGATTTTTAAACACATTTTCAACAAGGATTGTAGCACCACCGTATCATTATCATGGCACTACAGACTGCAACTCATATGAGTACATACTACACGCATATAAAATATGCAATGGAATCCTCCTCATGCATGTATCCAGACATACAAAGTTCACAGAAATTCATAGTGTATCATCAGAAGATCACAGAATGGAACAAAGCATAAAACTACAGGGAAGAAATAGGCAACAGAATGTGTGAGGTTTGTACCAAACCAGACCACTCCCACTCAATATTAAATGGTTAAAAAAGTTTCAAATTTATATCATTACAGAATTTAAATTTATATTTCCCTGTGTGTGCTGGGAAACATTATGTATGTGCATTTTATACCTCCCATTTAAGACAAGATTCTTTCCACCAACAAGACCTCTGAACCTCCTGGCAAGAGAAGTGATCACAGTCTGCTGTTTCTTTGGTGTGAACAGCAGCATTATTCCTAAGAGATTGAGGGGGAAGCCCTACAGCATAATAACAGACCGCGTGATTATTCCCTTACTTTATAATTAAGCTGTTACAATGTAGACACGTTACTGCTTTCTAATGTCACCAACAGGAACCTCTTTGCTTTGAATGGAAAGTGACTCACATAGCAATTAGAAAAAGTTCTCTATATGACTCTATAGTGAGACCTTCCCTGAGCTCTGATCTGAGTATTCAAAAAGTATCAGCATTACAAGATAACCTATAGTTTCTTCCCAGCAGCCCATGGAATATCCAGAAATTACATGCTCAGTCAATCAGCAATTGAACACTTTGTCAAGTAAAGACATGAAGGCATTTAACATACAATATAGTGGCTAGAAGCCCAGAAGAGTTGGAATAGGAGGTTTTCTGCCTCCTAGACAAGAGCAGCCATGGAATTTGAGGATCAGGTGAGTTACATCTGTCTGCCAGATGTTTGATCAAGATTTGGAAAACAACTGTTTGTTCTGCCCAGCAGAGACCTAACCTTTTTCTTGCAGTTATGATAATGTCAAGTTGTATTTCAGCTTGAAGAACATGTCCAGGTGTCTCTAATTCTGAGAATAAAAAATTCTGTGGGTATGCAACCCCGTGTACTGACTTCCTGAAATTACCATGGAGATTCCAGAAGATACTTATTATTGCACCCAGTTAGAAGTGCAGGCAACTGCATGATCACATTGCTTGTCAATTATATGGTTTTGTTAGTTGATCAACGTCAGGACTTGTTTCCTTTAAAAAGTCAGTGGGACTTCAGATCCAGATTCCTGAACTGAAGTCAAGTAAGTATGAAGGTTACAAGCAGGGGGCCTGCAAGGACTTCCAGGGAGCATCTCATTTTCTCTCCCCCAATGTTTCCTCTTTTTCTTCCCTGACAGCCTCTTCCTTTTTTATGCTTCTCTTTCCCCAAACCACTGGCCAGCCTACCTTTATCTGCCACTTTGTCTTCTCTGCTTCTCTTCCCTGGCAGCCTCTACCCAAGAAAAATATGTCCCAGTTGTACAGTGCTAGCTGCTAGGCCCAGTTGTATAGTGAGTAATCAGCCATGATTTGTGGTGGGCACCTGACTTTCCCTGGGATATACCTCCCCACATATTTCCTCTTTCCCTCCTCCTGGCAACCTGATCTTCAGCTTTCCTGGCTTCCTTTTTTACTTCCTTCCTTCACACCCATCAAGCAACTTAAATTTTATCTGAGCCCTGTCTTCTGCTATATTTATTATTAATTTACTTCATTTACATCCCACTTTTCTCCACAGTGGGGGCTCAAAGCAGCTTACATCATGTTCCCCTCCTCTAGCTTATTCTCACAACAACTCAGTGAGGTAGGTTAAACTGAGTGTGTGAGACTGACCTAAGGTCACCAAGTGAACACCATGGCAGAGTGGGGATTTGAACCTCCCAGATCCTAGTTTGAAATTCTAAGTGCTCATCACACTGGCTTTCATGGGGTGGCTGCTATTGAACAGTAGCAAGCAGATGATAGCAAGTCACCCTGTGGTTGACAGTGGTCCTGGCTGTGATGAGTCCACCCTCAAAGGCCAAAATAACCCTGGAAAGGGTCCTGTCCCCTCATCCTTCCTTTTACTGACAGTTACCAAGGCTTGAAAGCTGGCAGTACTATTAAGGTTGTCTAGCAACTGCTACTGAGGGAATTCAATTCTTAAAGCTACAGGCTCTACTTCTATCTTTTTTTGGCAGGAGGGTAACCTGCAATTTTTTTAAAGACTCCAGATTTTTCTGCAAACCTGAGGCTTTTCCCTGGTTTGTAGAAAGAGCTGTCTTGCCAGGTCATTACTCCAATCTCCAGATTTAAGTATTCACAGATTTAGCCATGTTGAGAATTATATATATTGATGATGTAGCTCATGATAAACAATTGCCCAGTGATGCTGCATATTCACATGTCAGAATGCAGTAGCTACAGCACTAGGTGTATGGGTTCAGTATCTCTAAAAATCAAAAGCTAATGTGTTCATTCGCTGTAAAACAGTGAGTGGGGAGCGAGAGACATCTAGAAAGCCAGGTTTAAGCATTCAGACCCATTACAATCTCAGTCATGCTTTCAAGGAAATTTGTAGAGCCTGCCTAATTTCATGAAAGATGGCTCTCCCACCTGTTTATTCGTCCAATAGTTATTCTGCAGTCAATTAACTAAAGACAACTGATCATTCCAAAACTGTATCTGTTTCTTTTCATAAAGGAGAGGCTCTTGACAACTGACATGATTGTACATACCGCTGCTGGCTGAGGCACTCTGTTATCATCTTTGCTGTGTTGCTATCAAGAGGGAGAGGCCAGTAATCTCCTCTCCCATTCCCTCCATTCTGTCAACGAGCCTCCAGCAGGCTGTCTTTTGTCACTGCTGCCACCAGGAATGTTCAAAGGTAAGGGCACCATTTTCATTGTCTGGTCACTACTCTTCATGCATGCACAATTGATTTGATGTTTGGACACCAAACAAATGCTTGTGCTCATCAAGCAGACAATCCTAGACAAAAGGAGATGGTGGTTGTGCTGAGAGTGTGAGGGAAAGGGAAAGGGACAGACGATGAAAAGGGAAATGGTGATGAAAAGAGAAATATATATCAAAATATGCTGAAACATTCTGGAGGCAAAATGCACAAAGATGGTGGACCCTTTTCTTTGTCTTTAAGGTGGATGTTGGCTTCAAACATCTGTAGAAAAGTGTCACTGGCCACTAATTTCTAAAAGGAAAGCTACTGGGGCCTGAAAATCACAGCCTTTCCCCTAGATCTCATTATGACCTTTAATTCCACATGTGTGGGGCTAGTTTACTCAGTCTGTACTCAGCCTCAAGGCATTTCTTTATGTACAAGGCTAAACCCTGATGCTGAAAAAAGGTCCTGGAATTATGCCATGGCTCAAATGAAGCCCTGATTGTGATCCATCCCTTTGCAGACCATTTCAAGTGGGCTAATTTAATGGCAGCAATACTTAGCAGAAAACCAAAACTAATGGCTAGGAAGAGATAGACACAAGCTAATCTAATTATAGTTTTTTCATATATAAAAATCAGTTCAGATCAGATCAGACATTGCCTCGGGAATTTCAGTTCTCATTTCAGTATTTTCTCTGGCTTGTGCTGATCTCATTTTAGCAGTGTTAATTTAGCAAGAGAAGGTACAAAACTCTTTCTGTTCCCTTCCATTCTGCTGCTCAGGGATGATGCCAGTGGGTAAAAGCCATGGTCCAAAATAGCTCCTGCTCATCTCTTCTCTGTACTATCAACAGGTATTTCCAGCTTGATGAGAAGGTGGATAGTAGAGCATCATCCCATTTATTTGTTAAGATGTAGCACTCAACTTAGCTGGAAGGCTCTGGGCATTATTGTTCATTAAAACATACCCAACATATCTCACTTGAAGAGAATCAAATTCAGCATTAATAGTTGTGCAGTACTGAAAATACCAGCCAATCCTCTACCAGCATAACTCCTTTTCTGACAAAAGGCCATTCAAATTATTGGTTGCAGCGGTAGTAGTGGTGGTGGGTTTTTTTTAGTAATGTGGCTCTGACATGATTCCAGTGTTTCATATATGGTATCAAACAAAGTCTTGTTCCCTTGGTAGCAGTCCTCCTAAACCCTTTGCTCAAACAAGTAGAGAGAAGAGGAGATTGGATTTATACCCCAACCTTCACTTGTAGTCTCAGAGCGGCTTACAAACTCCTTTCCCTTTCCCTCCCCACAACAGACACCCTGTGAGGTAGGTGGGGCTGAGAGAACTCTTTCCAAAGCTGTCCTTGAGAGAACAGCTGGTACAGAGCTATGGCTTGCCCAAGGTCATCCAGCAGGTACAAGTGGAGGAGTGGGGAATCAAACCTGGTTCTCCCAGATTAGAGTCCGCACACTTAACTATTACACCAAACTGGCTCTTGCCAGTTCTGATTTTAGTAGTTCTGATTTTACCCTTCCTGTTGTCCACCATGGTGGATTTAAAAAGTGGGTTTTAAAAAAAAAGTTCTGCAAGGACTAAGGGGACCCGGGAGCCCTAAGGAGAAGGCAGGTGCATCCCACCAACTTGTCTCCCCAGGAGGTTCCAGTCTTGCTTTCAGTAGGCTTTGTTCAAGTTCACCTTGTGTAAAAGCTGAGCCCTGGAGGATAATGGGGTGGGTGAGATGCAAAGAGACAGAAGGGAAAGAGAAGAGGGAACAAAATGAGTGCAAATCCAAATGTCGATTTGTAGACATAGTGAGGAGAGCCTGCTGGCTGACAGGCTGATTTATTGGATTCTTCCAGTTAATCACTGCCGGCCTGTGGCCAAACGGATCTCCAGCGAAGCTGAAAGGCAGCCGAGGGAAACAGGCTTATAAGCATAAAGCCGCATAATGGTGTTCAATGAAGTGTGAGACTTTTAGTTCAGTCTCACTGAGCCGGCCGCACCGCCGGAATGTCAAAGAGGGATTGTGGGTGGAAAAATTATGGATTTAAACTGCTAGCTGTAAATGAGGTCAATATGTCTGGTTCATAAACAGTCCGAGCCTATTCCAAGAATGCAGTGAGGGGGAAAATTAGCGTGAAGCCAACGCTGTAGACAAACCTCATTGAGATATAATTGCGGCTATAAATACAAGCGAAAAGCTTACCGAGTGCAATAAAATACAGACATGCTTTTTTATATCTCTCCTCCCCCCTTCTGAATTTCTCCTCCTTTGAATCTGTGCATTTGTTAAATGTTGTGCATCTATAATGCTCCTTCCCACCCCACCCCCTGCCACGTTCCTCCCTCTCTCTCTCCTGACACCCAGTGTTGAAATTAATTGAGTGTTCTTGATCTCCCATTCCATTTTATTCAGCTGGGATTGGAAAAAATCAAAAGAGCACATCTAAAGCGTTTTCTTCCCTTTGCTTTTTCTATTTGAATCAAGTTGAAATGTGTTTTTCAGTCCCTCAAAAAAAAGGCATCACATCTTTCTTTACATATAATTAAAAAAGTAGAAAGTCTTTTTTTTAAACTGATACATCTGTTAGATCATTTGAATCTCAATATAATGAGGTGACATCAAAGACAAGGGCTGGTTCCTATAGAGTGTCTTTTTCGTGAGATACCTCTTTTTTGCGCATGAAAGACCGATTTTAAATTAAGATGATGTTTCCTGTTTTTAATGAAAGGCATCCTCCTTTCCTCCCCCAATCAACTGAAGCCTATTATTACTGTTTCTTATATCCTGAGCAAGAAGAAAGTGGGGAGGGATAGGGGACAGATGCTACTAACTTGATTCATTCAGTTAGAATCCAATACAGTAATAAATTAAAGACTAATCGCTGCGGTCAGGTGGTATTTCCCCTAAAGTCAATTGATTTAAATGGCAGTAATTTGGCTAGTAAGGCTAGTCCTGTTTAAATTAAACCCATTAATATAATAGTGCTGGCATTGGAAGGTATCCATCTGGTAGCAGAGCCTTTCTGGGTTAATGGTTTAATAGCTGGTCAGGGATGCCCTGCAAATACAGCAGCCAGGTAAAATAAACTGGTGATTACAGCCAGGATTCAAAAATTCTCTAACCTGAAGGAAGAAAAGCAACAACAGGTTCCTTTGAGCATATTGAAAGAAAACTAATGATCTTGGGATCATGTGACCCCTGTTCTGAAAATTATACACACGCCTTCCACCCACTTCCGCATTCAAAAAAAGCTCCTTAGCTTGGATAGAGGTGAGTATTTTCACAAAAGCAAGGATGCCTGCAGAGCATGATTTCCCTCGTCTCCCCCCCACTGCAGCCCCAAATGCATCCTGAAATCCTGTTCCTGGAAACATCATTTTTTCAGACTCCCAAAGACCACTGTCCTCTCTGTATTTTCCACCTTACTGATATACTCCTACTTAGAATTTTGCTCCTCCAACTCTAACATCTTCTACCACCCTAAGTTCTCCTGCTCTCTTAGATCACTTTGCCCATTTTCCTTTGCTGTCTCTTATGTCTAGAATTCCATTCCTGACCAAAATGCTAAATAATTCCAGTTCAGGTCAGTCTGTTTGTCAGCTGTGGTCACTACACTCAATGAACTGTTCAACAAACTGCAGGGCTTTTTTGTACGCATTAGCATAATAGGCCACACCCAACAGCAGAAACTCATTAGTATATTAGGCCACACCCTGATAGCACAGCTTATTAGCATATTAGGCTGGGGGCTGGGAAAGCACAGGGCAGGCATGGAAGCTTGCCTCCCTTCCCCACCGAGCTTCTCCACCCCACTTCAGCATCGCCTTTCTAGTCTCCCCCCCAAAAACCAGATGGATGGGGAAAGGTGCTGCTGAAGTGCCTGGGATCTGAAAGATACCTGGCACTTTAGCATCACCTTTCTAGTCTCCTATCCTAACCAGAAGGCCGGGGAAAGGCACTTCAGCATCACCTTTCTAGTCTCCTACCCCCCCCCCAAAAGATCAGGAAGGGACCCAGCAAAGGCATGCAGGCTGTGGAGATTGAGGGCAGCTAGGCAAACCTGCCCTGTTCCTTCCCTGAGCCTCTCTGCTTTTGCAGAGAGACTGAGGGAAGTGTGGGAGGGCATGGGTAAATGCCTTTCTCTCCCTCTTCCAGATCCAGAAGGGAAAGAAAGGCATTTTCAATGTGCTTGGTTCCCCTCCTGATCTTCTTGCACCTGGAGAAGATCTAGTATCCTACCTCCCCACTCCAAAAGATCAGGAAGGGACCCCACCAAGGCGTGCAGGATGTGGAGATTGAGGGCAGCCAGGCAAACATGCCCCTTTTTTCCCTGAGCCTCTCCACTATTGTGGAGAGACTCAGGGAAGTGTGGGAGGGCATGGTTATATGCCTTTCTCTCCCTCCTCCAGATTGGGAAGGGAAAGAAAGGCATTTTCAACATGCCTGGGCTCCCTGCCTGCCCTTTTCAGCTGCAACATGTCAGCTAGAAAAGGGAAGGTAGAGAGAGGTTTTCCCTTGTCAATTTCACTCTCAGTTGACTGGTGGGAGTGAAATTGACAAGGAAATCCCTACCGGCTTCCCACAGGGAAAGAGGGCATTTTAACATCCCGCCTTTCCCTCTTGTGTGTAACGTGGGGAGGGCAGCGTGCTCTGTAGCCACTCATGCCAGAGGTTTTGTTTGTAGGCATGGCCAACTCAGGAGCCAGCCAGAACTCTGTTCCTGTGCGTTCCTGCCCCAAAATAGCACTGAACTGATTGCTTGCATACGAATGGTTCACATATGTTTGATTGCAGGAAAAGATGATTGTGCATATATAACACATATACTGTTTTTCTATGGTTTCCCTCATCTATTCCATCTGTAACTGTCTTCCCAACATTTGCCACATAAAGCTCTCAAAACATTAACACTAAACAGATAATGACTTACAGTTGAGAGGTGTCCCCTTGTATTCCTTATTGTTGCTTGACTTAGTAAGCATTCCATGGCAAAAGCAAATGTCTTGTCCAGATGTTGCACTCCCATATGAGAATTGTAGGATGGGTTTTTTTAGCACCCCCCCTGGCATTTGCCAAATTATCTTAGTTAAAATTTGTTTGAATGACAAAAGATGTGGCTTGGGGGTTGCATGACCTGTGTTCTTTTAACTGCTTTCTTGACCCATCATGTCTGCATGATCTGGTATTTCTTAATAGGAAAGACAGGTTGGGAATACTCTTCCGACTAGGAATCTTTTGTTTAAGACCATTCTAGCACTGTGTCATGGGAGTTGTCATTATTTTTCAGGAAAAAAACTACAATTTTATAGGGACCCATGGGTCATGCATCATTCCAACTGCTCTGATTGGCCACCTTTACATGGTCCCCATAGGACATGAAGCAAAGTATGCAGGAAAGCCTGTAGAATCACTAGTCTCAGGGCTCCGTTGGGGCCAGGGCACCGCTCCGGGAGAGAGGAGGCTGGGGGGTGGGCACATAACAAAGCCCCGCCCCCTGCTCACCTTTCCCAGCCAGGGCAGGCTGCCACTGGCAAGAAGACCCCTCCCTCCCTCCCCCACTCACTGCTCCTGGGGCCACAGCAGGCTGCCGGCCCCGGGAAGAAGCCCCCTCCCTCCCCCACTCGCTGCTCCCGGGGCTGCAGCAAGCGCCGCCGGCCCCAGGAAGAAGCCCCCTCCCCCCCCCCGCTCACTGCTCCTGGGGCCGTAGGAGGGGGGTGCAAGGGAAGGAGAAGCCGGCCCGAGTGGTGTGAAGCCACTTAGGCCCAAGCAAGAGCGGGGGGAGGGAGGAAAACGCCGGCCCCAGTGGGGAGAAAAGTGCCCCTCCCTCCCTCCCTCCCTCCCTTCCTTCCTTCTCTCTCTCTCCCCCACCTACCTACCTACCTTCCTGTTCCTTCCTTTCCCCTTTCCTTCCCCTCTCCCTCCCTGCCTCCCTCCCTCCCTCCCTTCCTCCCTCCCTCCCTCCCTTCCTTCTCTCTCTCTCTCTTCCCCACCTCCCTCCCTCCCTTCCTGTTCCTTCCTTTCCCCCTCCCTCCCTCCCTCCCTCCCTCCCTCCCTTCCTTCCTTCCTTCCCTCCTTTCTTCTCTCTCTCTCCCCCACCTACCTACCTACCTTCCTGTTCCTTCCTTTCCCCCTTCCTTCCCCTCTCCCTCCCTCCCTTCCTTCTCTCTCTCTCTCCCCCCACCTACCTACCTATCTTCCTGTTCCTTCCTTTCCCCCTTCCTTCCCCTCTCCCTTCCTTCCTTCCTTCTCTCTCTCTCTCCCCCACCTACCTTCCTACCTTCCTGTTCCTTCCTCCCTCCCTCCCTCCCTTCCTTCTCTCCCCCACCTACCTACCTACCTTCCTGTTCCTTCCTTTTCCCCTTCCTTCCCCTCTCCCTCCCTTCCTTTCTTCCTTCTCTCTCTCTCCCCCACCTGCCTACATACCTTCCTGTTCCTTCCTTTCCCCTTTCCTTCCCCTCTCCCTCCCTTCCTTCCTCCCTCCCTCCTTCCCTCCCTCCCTCCCTCCCTCCCTCCCTTCCTTCCTTCCTTCTCTCTCTCTCTCTTCCCCACCTACCTCCCTACCTTCCTGTTCCTTCCTTTCCCCCTTCCTCCCTCCCTTCCTCCCTCCCTCCCTCCCTTCCTTCCTTCCTCCCTTCCTTCCTTCTCTCTCTCTCTCCCCCCACCTACCTACCTACCTTCCTGTTCCTTCCTTTCCCCCTTCCTTCCCCTCTCCCTTCCTTCCTTTTTTCTCTCTCTCCCCCACCTATCTACCTTCCTGTTCCTTCCTTTCCCCCTTCCTTCCTTCCTTCCTTCCTTCCTTCCTTCCTTCCTTCCTCCCTCCCTCCCTCCCTCCCCCCCTCCCTCCCTCCCCCTTCCTTCCTTCCTTTTCTCTCTCTCTCTCCCCCCCACCTACCTACCTTACTGTTCCTTTCTTTCTTCCTTTTCACCTTCCTGCCTCCCTCCTTTCTTTCTTTCTCTTTCTTTCTTTCTTTCTTTCTTTCTTTCTTTCTTTCTTTCTTTCTTTCTTTCTTTCTTTCTTTCTTTCTTTTTCTTTCTTTCTTTCTTTTTTTCTTTCTTTCTTCCTTCCTTCCTTCCTTCCTTCCTTCCTTTCTCTTTCTTTCTTTCTTTCTTCTCTCTCTCTTCCCCACCTACCTACCTACCTTCCTTTCTGTTCCTTTCCTTCCTTCCCCCTCCCTCCCTCCCTCCCTTCTTGCCTTCTGACACACTGCCGATGACATCAGGGATGTGTGGCCTTTTGACACTTCCGGTGACATCAGGGGGTGTGGCATATGCAAATAAGTTATGCTAATGAGCTCCTGCACCTCTTTTTTTACGAAAGGACCCCTGACTAGTCTGGAATTCTTAACTTTAGCTGGCAAATAAAGAGCATCAGAAAGAAATCAAAAAAGGAAACGAGGATGACATTGTGGAGAGCTTGCCCCATCTCCTTACTTTTAATGTACTGGCTGGAGTTCTGAGACTGGTGTGACAGTCTCATGCGGATTGTTGATTCTGACATGAATGAACAGCACATTTTTGGTATTACAAAAGCACTTCTTTTTATCCAAACTAAATGCCTTCGTTCTATGTATTCCTCCTGGCAAAAAACTCTTTTACCAAGCTTAAATTCTTTAGTCTTGAAGTTATGATTAGGCTCAAAAAAGGAACAATCCATTAATGCTGTGGTTTTCAAATTTCCTGCCCTCAAGGAATCCTTTCCCTAGGAACATATGTAGCAAGTAATTTTGGTCTATTGCAGAGAATTTTGAGGTGCTAGGGTGCGCTCCCACTATACCTGGGCACAGGTCAGACACATTATATTGTGACTCACCCCCCATGAAATAGCTCTGTCGATGTATCACATTACTATCTCATGCCCATGAATTACTCAGGCAGATCAAGATGGGTAGCTGTGTTACTCTGTCTGTAGCAAAAAAAAACAGTAAGAGTCCAGTAGCACCTTAAAGAATAACAAAATTTGTGGTAGAGTATGAACTTTTGTGAGTCACTGCTCACTTCTTCAGATACATCTAGAATGTGACTCCATCTGTCCTATACATTGGAAAGTGGAGTGACTTCAAATGCCAAATGACATTAGCAGGCAAATGACAATAGCAGGTGTGAATGGATTAGGTGTGATATTCAGAGATGAAGCAGGTGTGGATAAATTAGCATTGTTAATGAGACAGGAAACCTAGGTCTCAATTCAGTCCAGGTGGATGCATTGTTTTGAGCTTCATTATCAGTTGCAATTCAGCAGTCTCTCTTTCAAATTTCCCTTTGACTGCTGAATCTTCCCATGACAGCTGGTGTTATAAGCACCCAAGCAACCCCCAGGTTTCATAGATCTACAGCCTGAACAACAGCTGCATTAACAAGTATAACAAAAGCCAGCTGATACAATTACAGCTACTAGTGAACCAACGGGGAGGGAAGGTGGCATGATATAACCCAATCTCATCATCTCGGAAGCTAAGCAGAGTCAGCAGTTGGATGGGAAACTACCAAGGAAGACTCTGCAGAGGAACATAATGGCTAACTATCTCTGCTTCTCACTTGCCTTGAAAGCCCCTGCTGGAGGCACCATAAGTCAGTTGCAACTAGACAGTACTTTACACATACACACAATAAACCAATGGGGCAAGCACTGGAATAAAGTAAACACCATATGTTTTTTTAAAAAAATAATTTTGATTCAATTTTTTTCAATAGGAACAAAATCAAAATCTTTTCAGAGGATTTTCTTACATAATACAAATTACAAACTACATAGATAACTCTATTTCCTATTATTGAGTCCTACAATTATTTTCCAACCATTTATAAAACTTTGACCTTATACTATTAAACATAGTTTCATCTTTCCTATGAATGATATTATTTAACTTAACCATTTCTGCTAAATCATATAGTTTACTTATAATTTCGTCTATGGAGGGGACTTACTCCGATTTCCAATATGTGGCCCAGCAAATTCTGGCAGCCGTAAAAGAATATAATCACCTTTACTACAGTTCTTATCCAATAAATTCAACAAAAAGTTTTCTGGAACAAAAGGGATGTTAATACCTAAAACATTTATTATTAGTTTCTGAATCCTAAACCAAAACTTCCGGGCTTTCGAACAACGCCACCACATATGGAAAAAAGTCCCTGTATTTTTACCACACTTCCAACAGAGGTTAGAGCCATTGTCATAACATCTAGCAATTTTCTCTGGAGTCCAATGCCATCTAAAAAACATTTTGTATATATTTTCCTTATAAGGAAAGGCACTCAAAAAATTGAGTGTTTTCCAAATTTGTGACCACTTGTCTATTCATCCATGAAACCATGCAAGGTTTCACTGTTTCATCTAACATCTTCTCATCCAATAAAAATTTATAATTTTTTTGTATCAACCTCTCTTGAGAATCTAACCAGATCTTATAAAGGTCATTACTGGTAGCAAAGAAACCTGTTTTCTTATCCATGTCAAATTTTGCTTGCAATTGGAATTTTTCCCACCATGTTAATTTTATATTATAAGCTGTTTCTAAAATTTCATTCGGTTTTAACTTATTTTGTTTGTCTAGTAAGACATCATAGCTCATCACTTTCAGTATAGTAAGTATAGAAGGTTTTATAAATGCTTCTAACGGGGAAACCCATCTAGGGATTTTCCCATAATACCTTATCTTCATTTTAAACCATGTTTTTAATAAGGAACCTCTTAGCAAATGATGCTGGAAGTTAGTATGGACTTTATCTTTCCGATACCAAATATAAGCATGTCACCCCATATATAGATCATGGCCTTCAAGTGCCAAACCTCTAGCATCTTCTAGTCTTATCCAGTCTTTGATCCAGACAAGGGAAGCAGCTTGATAGTAAATCTCCCAATTTGGTACGCCAAATCCACCTCTTTCCTTCCTGTCCTGTAATAACTTCCACTTTATTCTTGGGGTTTTTTTGCAGACCAAACAAACTTCCTGATTAATTTATTTAACTCCTCAAAAAAAATATTGTTTCTCAAAACTGGAATGCTTTGAGCCAGAAAGAGGAATCTTGGTAGGATGTTCATCTTAAACACCATATGTTGACTGAGATGGAATAAATCTTTTGGGCTTTGAGAGGTGAGTTTGAAAGAGGGGAGAGAAAGACTTTTAAATAAGTAGGCTTTTAAAATAAGTAGCCTTGATACAAGATAAAAAGTCCAGATTAGGTTCAGCTGACTTAGTTAGCCAGTTAGTTAGTTTGGTTTTTATCCTACCCTCCCTGCAAATGGGCCCAGGGTGGGTTACAAATCACAAAAATAACAATATAAATTAGATAATTAAAACCTATAATGCCATGAATGCTGACACTTAAAGGTAAATTACTCTTTCTATCTAACTAGGTACCAGGAATGGCTTTGCACATCATTCAGAACTAGCATAGAATGTGCTCAGGATTTTTCCATTTTCTTGGTGGTGCCTATTCCTGTCCCTCAGGACTGTGTGGGTGTTTGTAGAATTCAAAATCACATCCTACCATGCAAGATCACGTTCTTGCATTATCAAAATGATCTTTCATAGTTTTGTTCGGCTTAACACAAAATTCAAATATTTATTTTATTTCCAGAGGGTTTTTTTTAAAGATAACAAAGAGAATTTTCATTGTTCATGTATTACTGAATACCTGTTGTCACAAAACAGGATTCTTGACATGTCCAATTAAAATGACTTGTTTCTTCACCATTTGTTATCCTTTTACAGAGCAACATCTCTATTTTATTTATAGGGGCTTTAAGATATACTTGTGAATATATACATACACAAGCAGTATAGCTTACATGTATATATGCATATACACATGCAAGGCGACAGACAAGCAAATAAATACTATATACGCATTAATATATTCTGCTTTGTGCCCTTTCATAAATATAAACTTGTGATGGTCGGAAAGGGTGGCATACTTTATTTTCATGAGTTAGGAATGGGTGCATAACTCATGAGTGGCAAAGCAGAGCTTCGGCACTAATGGATTGTGTGCAGGCAGCCTTAGTGAATGAAAATAAAAATCCATTACACTGCCCATCATAACATATTATATGTACACTATACCAGAGGGTTATGCCTGCAGAGTAACTAAAATTTTGGTTAGAGCCAGCTGAAATAATTAATACCGCTGAAGAAATAAAAAGATTTATAGCTGGCATTTATTTCCCACCGGCAGACTCTAAATATGTATTTCCCAAAGTCAGCTCACATACACACATACATAATGTTGTGTACTCCCCGCCCCACACACACACACACACACACACACACACACACACACAATCTGTTTCTGGGAATTACTTAGATGAAAGTCATTTATCTTTTGGATATTAAGGAATACAGTGTTCATCTGTTTAGACTGATGTATTCGTGTTTTGGGGTGGGAGGTAATTTTTCTGTTCTTGTTATTTTTTTTCTGAAGCTATTGTATTTTACAAGTTTGCTGTAGATCAAGGACAACAATTAAAAGAACATTAAAAACTAGCCTAAACATGATGTTAAGTAGGAATGGAGTTTTGAGTGGGGATACCTGAATGGTTGTGGCTCAAATGCAGAGCATATACTTTTGCATGCAGATGGTCCTACATTCAATCCATGGCATCTCCAGTAGAAAGGATCAGATAGCAAGTGATGTGAAAAAAATCCATCTGAAGCCCTGTAAAGCTGCTGTCAGTCAGAATAGACAATACTGACCTTGATAGACCAAGGGTCTGACGACTCAGTATAAAGCAGCATCTTGTGTGTTCATCTGCAACACCATTAATAGTTGACTCAGAATTGGACCAGTGTTAAGCTTGCTATGAAACTGGCATCCCTGCAGCTTGTTTCCCATCTTATTTCTATTCATAATGTAAATCATCATCACCACGGGTTGTAATTAGCTACTTTTTTCTTACTGGAGAAGGAAGGGCATTTCTGTAGGCAGAAGAAGAGGGCTATTTTTGTTGATTCCTCCCTCCCATGTTAGACATCCACAGTCTCATGCTTTTCATGAGGGTCCCTTGATTCCTAAAAACACAAGTGTGAGAGGTTCAATGGTGAATCCAACTCCTTGAGCTTTACTCTGCTCATGGTTCATTGGATATAAGCCTGTATAATTCTAGAGAATATCAGCTAATGGATTCTTTGCTATCCTCCCATTTGATAGATTAGAGATGGAATAGCCCAGATAGTGTGCCTCGGAGTTGTTGTAGGAACTTTGCCATGGGGATAACTTGAATCCTGGACCTCATACAACTAATTTAAGTTGGACACAGGTGTTTTGAGCACATTTCTGCAGATATAAATCAATGTATTCGTGACATGGCCTATGTTTTTAAATCAAGATTCAGGCATCAGTCGAAGTAGTTACATGACTACATTACCACCAAATACCACTATTCAACCTACTCATAACCATCACCCCAAAATAATCACATGGATATCTTTGCATACATGGGCAACATACTGAGGGTTTTTTAAAAAAACAAAAAACATTATAGTGTGTCATATAGGCACAAGCCTAATAGTACTATTTCTGATCACATTTGTAATGATACCAGGAACATCCTTTGGGCTGGTTTTTTTGGTGGCATTCTGTCCAGTGTCATAGCTAGATACAGGCATAACATTAAGTACTATAATTGGAAAATAAACCTCATTTATGGTAGTAAACATTGCATGGTCAGTATAGGTTATTGCCCAGGATAGAACCTGATAGAGGATATAAGAATGGAACAGAGCCTACTATAAAATACTGCCTCCAATTTTCTGACCATAAAGCATGGTTCTGCCCAGCCTACCTATACCTTTGGTGGTATTCCTAAGCATGTCACTATCCAAAAGGGACTTTCTATCATTTTTCTGTATGTTGGGTTCTGTATGTACAAACACATAGACCTCAGAA
The DNA here is from genome assembly GCA_029233225.1 of Lepidodactylus listeri. NCBI lineage: Eukaryota > Metazoa > Chordata > Lepidosauria > Squamata > Gekkonidae > Lepidodactylus > Lepidodactylus listeri. The sequence goes on from JARCFY010000004.1 coordinate 93,038,509, forward strand.
TGGTACCTGAATATACAGATTCATTCTGAAGAAGCCCCAAATCCCTCTGTAATAGTAGTATGCAGGCACCAATTAAAAAAAGGGCACAGGTGACTACAGAAAGACCTTTATTGATACTGCTGAAATGATATTTCTTTGTACAAGTTATAAGTTTACAGTCTTTAATTGGTATATATATATTTTTTTCCACTGGAAGAGCTGAATGACACAGTATTATTTTAATTACAGTCAGAAATACAGTAATGTTTTTTTTTCCCTTGATATATGCTTTGTGACAGTATTAAAGGCATAATTAGGATGCCAGAGAGAAGTATAGCAAAAGTCACCTGAAAAGTGTACAGCTGAATTAGGCACATGGCATACTTATGGCAATATTTAAGTGGCATATCTAAGGGAGTGCCTCTCCCCATATACCCCCTGAAGAGCCTTATGCTCTGCTGACCAAAAAATGTCCATTTAACCTCAGCCAGGGCTTTTTCTGTCCTGGCCTCCACCTGGTGGAACACGCTCCCACCAGAAATCAGGGCCCTCCAGGACCTATTACAATTCCGCAGGGTCTGTAAAAACAGAGCTGTTCCACCAGGCCTTTGACTGCAGTGATGGATGTCCAATTATCTGGCCTCCCTGCAGAATGCAGCCCTGTTATATCTGCCTATGTGGAATCTCAATAGTATTATGGCATGATGGCTCCTATTTACCACCTATCCAGCTGTTGGGACTATTTTGTTAATATATGTCATAGATTTTAGTTAACTAAATTTTAGCCTAATTTTAATTTAATCTTGTTTTAAGTTGAATGTGGCCGCGGTCACACGGCCCTTAAATGCGGGAGGAAGGGCTATTTCCTCCCGCATTTAAAGGGGCCGTCCATAACGGGTGCAGAAAGTCCTGCGCCGAAGCGGGCTCAAATGCGGGTTGCTCCCGCATTTTCCAACCCCGGGAAAATCAATAGTTTTCCCGGGTGTTGCGGGAGGAACCCGCATTTGAGCCATCTGGCCAGCCCTCTCTCGTAATCATTGCGAGAGCAGGGCTGTCCAGATGGCCTCCCCCTGCCATTTTTTCCCCTTTTACACTTGGGCGCTTGGCCACTCAAGCGCTCAAGTGTAAAAGGGGGGGAACCCTAAACTTACCAGGTGGCCAGGGGGGCTCGGGGAGGAGTGCCTCCCCTGGCTGCCACTGCCGCTGCCAAAGCCCCGCCGCCGCAGAAAACGCTGCTGCCACCGCATGCTTCAAGGCTGGTCGGCCACCGCTTCTTCCACCGCCACTGCTTCCACTGCCACCTCCAGCCGCCGCCACCGTCTACCACCGCCTCCCACCGCCGCCACCCGCCGCTGTCACCTGCTGTCGCCTCATCCTCCTCCCGCCGCCGACCGCTGCAGCAGGGGTTGGGATGTGTAAACATCCCAACCCGAGGAAAAAAAATGTGGCCCCTTTAATCCCGGGAGGGCTCCCGGATTTAAAGGGGCCGTGTGACCACAGCCTGTTTTTTTCTGCTTTGTGTAATGCTATGCTTCTGATGTTACCTGCCCTGAGCCTGCTTGCGGGAAGGGTAGGATATAAATGCAACAAATAAAATAATAATAATAAAAAATAAGCTGTACTGCTGACTGAATTAAGTATTGTTTGTTTTGACTGGCTATTTTCTAATTTGGTAACCCCATCCCAAAATGTTTGTTATTGCAAAACAAACCTCTCCTATGACTTTTGAGATTTCTCCCTTCCTACCTGATTCTGTTTCCATCTGTTGTAACATCTTGGAGTGATTGTCTCAGGTTAGACATAGGAAGTTAGTAACTGTGCCAAAAATGCCAAAGAATACAAATTTGTCTTTTTCTGTTGGCGAATGTGGGCAGCTTCCATCTCAGTCCTTTCCTAACAGTGTGAAAACTGTGAACTTAAAAACAGCAACAGATTTTTCAAAACAAAAATCAAGAGCAGTCAAGATACAAATACAGCTGCGAGGAGGCAAGCTGTAATTTTGCATTATGTTATTACTGTTAAATCATGTGGAGACCTTAAAAGACTTTAGAGAAAGATTATTTTCTTTTACAGTAATTTGTCCCATTTCTGATTTAGTATTTCTCCAACACCTTAATTATAAAAAATTGGGATGTGCTGCTGGAAATGCTACCAATCAAGATCCAATCTGAACAATAGCCATATGGAAAATAATTATTTCTGGCAATCAACAGTGGTTAGAAACCTGACTTGACTGCTATTATGGAATCTCTTTGTCTGCTCTCATTTTCCTAGAAGAGTGAGATGGGCTGCACTGGAAAAGGATGGCTCAACTGAGATGTTCCTGACAGGAATGCTGTCCAAGCAGAACAGTTAGTCCACCTTCCCACCAAACAGGAACATTCCAATTTCTATGCACAAGGTTTCTGCTTTGTGCCAGTAAATTTTACTGTCTTATTAGCACTGGGGAAAAGTTTGATTCTATAAAAGCATTTGCCTTATTTGCCTGATCTATTTTAGTCTCTTATACCTACCACCTGCTGAAGCACAGTCTTTGCCTACACATACTGCAAGTGTGACAAAGGAAGAGAAAAAGACTGAGGGTCAGCCACAGTCAACACTCCCCCAAACTTTGATAGGAATCCTGTGTACAGCAGGGTAAAAAGTCAAAGATATGCAGTCAGGTAGGCAAAGTGAGAATAGAAAAAGAGATCCCAGTGCTGCCTGCTTTGCAAACTTTGGCAGTAGGGAATAGAAGCTTTAGGCACCCCACTGTGAGAGTGAAAACTGGCACCTACACTCACACATACACATATACTAAGGAGATGTGCAAGAAAGCCATTGATTGAGGATCTAAGACTTCTTGAGAGCCTTTATTCTATTTTAAAATGCCATAGATCAGTGATAGCTAATATGCAAGAGTTTATGTGTAAGTCCTTTTTTAATGGAAGTGTGCGAATAAGGAGAGGTAACATCTGCCTTATCTCAAAATAAGCTACTATTGGAAGCATATTCTGTCTCTGCCAGGCTCTGATACAGGAAATCGACTAAAGTAGGATGACATTGGTGAAAGAAATGAAGTGCAGCAAATTAAGGTGTATGTGTTATTGTGTGTGTTGGGGGGGGGATGGTTTAACCCCTTTCAACCACATGCTCCATGTTTTTGTAAATAAACCAGACCTCCCTATTTCCTTCTTGAGGTCAAGAGTTCTGGGGAAAGCTCCTCTCTGTATTCAATTTGTAAGCAAGCATTTTAAGTGCTTAGAGAACATGGATATTTCTGCTATCTATTTAAAATTTGCCTTGGAGGGTCCCTTGGGTGAGGGGTGCAAACCCTGAGAACTGCAACCCAATGGAAACAATCACACCACAAAATGTGTTTCACATTGAAACCAATGCAAATGGCTGTTGATTTTCTAATATACCTAGCTTTAATTCCAGTATTAAAAAACCTGATCAAATGTTTAAAACGGCACAACCCAACTCTGAATCCACGTTTTCCATGCACATCCCCTTGCATTAATTGAGCAGTACTGCCTTGTCCTAGGCTACCTAATGAATATTATGTTTCATATGTAAATGTAACCCTCTAGCCATTGTACTATATTGGTTAAAAGTACGATAAGGTCTCAAACCCAGGAAAGTGTCCACTGGACTTTGAGGTATCTGACAAAATACAGAACATTTGTATGCAAAGTTACTCCAGTCGAAGCCGATGGATACCAGTGGACTTAGATTGGAATACCTCTGCATGGGGTTGTACTGTTAGTCACTGTAAAGTGCTTGGTCTGTAGTCTTTGTGAAGCTTCAAGTACCTTATCTGTGAACTACAATAATGTATCATGTCGAATAGGGAAATTCCCTTGGATGCCTCAGCACAATTATTGTTAGAATAATGGGAGAGGGGTGTCTTGTATTTGTATCAAGTTGCTCTGAATAGAGCAAACTGTATGGAAGGCTGTACCTGAGCTAACATAACTTACATTTCAATGTACAACCACAACTGACCAATTCAGTTGCATACCATGGGCCCCTGGGAACTGTACTGTAGATGAAATGCAGTTATACTCAGCAGTCAAGAGATCTGACCTTGGTCAGTGATGATGTCAGAATTTTACACTCTTTTTTCAGTTTTACACTCCTATTTCAGTTTTAAAGAGGTGCATAATCATATCCATAGGGGAGTCCATCCAATGGTGATGACCAGGGCTTTTTTTGTAGAAAAAGCCCAGCAGGAACTCATTAGCATAATAGGACACACCCAACAGCAGAAACTCATTAGCATATTCAGCCACACCCCTGACAGCACAGCTTATTAGCATATTAAGCCACACCCCCATGTTACCAGAAGAGTGGTCATCCCGCCACACCCACCTTTTGCTTCTTATTTTGTTTAGCTTGTTTGTTGTCAAAACCCAGGGCTTTTTTTGTAGCAGGAATTAATTTGTATGTTAGGCTACATACTCCTAATGTAGCCAATCCTAATGAGTTTCAGTTGTTGGGTGTGGCCTATTATGCTAATGAGTTCCTGCTGGGTGTGGCCAACTCAGGAGCCAGCCGGAACTCCGTTCCTGCGCGTTCCTGCCCAAAAATAGCCCTGGTGATGACACAGTTGTAGGTATGTGCAGAGCTCACAATCTGTGTATATTAATGAAATTACCACAGCAGGAAAATAAAGAAGTCCTTTACTTATTCTATTACTATAACACACTCCTCCTACATCTCTATCAAAGGGCCACACAGACAGCTGTTGTGGTGTAGTAGTTAGACTGCTGGACAGAAACGTGGGTTCAAATCCCCACTCTGCCATGAAGCCCTCTAGCTGACCCTAGGCTAATTATACTCTCTTGGCTGTTGTGGCTATATAATGGAGGGGACAAATTTGGACCAGCAAAGGTATTCTGATCCAAGAACAAACTTATCAGGCACCGGATATAGACAAACTCTCTCTGCAACTTCTGCATAATCTGATGAAACTGATATCCTAAGGACAGAAGGAACCAAAGTATTCTGAATAATTGTATGGAGGAAAACAGCTGTAGGGCATATCAGCAGAAAACTGAACCTCAAAGCAGCCATTTTAAATAGTTTTTTTTAAAAAAAATCATTTCCAATTTTTTCAACAAACAAATCATAAACTAAGCAATAAAGTCATGGAAGGGACATAGAAAACAAAACAGAACCATAATAACAAATACAAAGTAATTCAGGAACAGACTGATAACAATGTGAAAGAGAAGTTCAAATGGCCAACATTTTAAACAAGCTTTTACCAAGTGAAAATAGAATTCCGACTAGACATGGTCAAAAATTAAACAGTTACAACTTTACATGGTGCCTCTGCTAATAGTGTTCATTCTCAGTTACATATTGTTTTTAAAAACATTTTAAGCAAGCTTCTACTAAGGGACAATAGAATAGAACAAGAGGTGAACCCATGATACTCGTGGGGGGGTATTCTCACCCTCCACCCCTCACCCGTTCACCAGATGGTGGCGAGGCCCGAGGCCCACCGTGCCACCTCCCACCCTCTCCTGCCCCCTCCCCCATTCCAGAGCTGGTGGCGCAGCAAGGCCCAAGGCCTGCCACGCCACCTCCCACCCTGTCCTGCCCCCTCCCCCATTTCAGACCTGGCGGCGTGGCAGGCCTCGGGCCGTGCTGCCTCCCGCCCTCTCTCCCCTTTCATAGCCGGCAGCATGGCAAGATCGAGGCCCACCACACTGCTTCCCCCTTTCCTGTTTCAGACCCAGCGGCGCAGCAGGCCTCAGGCCTTGCCGCCTCCCCCCTCCCCTGTTCCAGGGCCGTCCCTTTTCCCCCCTTCATCCACCGAGGCCTGGGGCAAGGGCTGCTCTGGTGCCGCCGGTGCCAGTGCCCACCACCGAGCCACCAGCTTGGCTGCCGCCACCTGTCCACTTATCCAGCAGTCAGGTAAGTCCGTTGTTGGGGAGGGGTGGGAGGCGGCTCATCATGCCACCGCCTCTGGGGCTGGGGGGGTGGGAGCCAGCTCTCCCCCCCAGCCCCACAGACTGCAGCTCAGCGAGGCCCACCGAGCAGCCTCCCTCCCCCCCAACCCCAGAGGTGGCAGCACAGCAAGCCACCTCCCACCCCCTCCCCAACAGCGGCTAGAGCATCCCCTGCACATGTGCAGGAGACCCTCTTTTACTTTTGGGGGGATTTAAATATGCCCCCGTGTGTAGAGAAATCTCCCCCCCCCCAATTATCCGCATGGAGGGGGCCACTTGGGAATTAGAGATATAGATTCTGACTAGATATGGTCAAAATTAAAACAAAAATTAAAATCTACAAGGTGAGTCTGCCAGTAGCATACATTCTTGGTTACATATAACAATGTTGTAATAGTATGCAACAGGGAACTATTTTGAATAGTTATAGGAAAAGTTGTACAGAGTTATGTAAAGTTTGTTTGTTCCATGCTTGTGACCTGTGGCATAATCATATACCATCTACAACTAAAAACTTTACAAATATACTAGGGAGATCAACCAGCAAAGAAAATCTGAATGGAGACTAAAGCAGCCAAAGATGTTAAGATTTACAATTCTGCAGATGAAGGGCTAGAGTTTGCTCTAGGTGTGATAAGTGTCTCTCTCTCTAGGAAACTGGGACAGCGTGGCAATGTTGAGTGTAATATTCAGAGAAGTCAGCCACTTGTGTAGTCCCAATGAGTGACTAGACATGGCTGGTGAGGTGAAAGCCAACCAGGAGACTACAACCTATTTCTGATATTGCATGGTTTGTGTGTCTCAGGGTGAACTGTTAGTGCTAAGCACTCTTATTTTTAATTTACCTCATGAAAAACTCAATCAGCTTTAGAAATAAGTGTTGAGTCACTCAGCTTCTTTAAAGGAAAAAATCTAGATATAATCTAGATATATTCCCAAAGGTAAGAGAGAGAGAGCCAGTTTGGTGTAGTGGTTAAGTGCGCAGACTCTAATCTGGGAGAACCCAGTTTGATTCCCCACTCCTCCACTTGCACCTGGCTGGATGACCTTGGGCAAGCCATAGCTCTGTACCAGCTGTTCCCTCAAGGACAGCTTGGGAAAGAGCTCTCTCAGCCCCACCTATCTCACAGGGTGTCTGTTGTGCGGAGGGGAAGGGGAAAGGAGTTTGTAAGCCACTCTGAGACTCCCTTGGGGAGTGGAGGGCGGGGTATAAATCCAATTTCTTCTTCTTCTTCTAAGCTAACATCCATTCAAGGTTAAAATTCTGTATAGCAAGTTATGCAGCCATGGTTTGTATGATTCTGCCAGCACAGGAAATTGGATACTGCATCTGCACATGTGGTTTGTAGTTCCTTTTCTTAGGTTAAGTACAGCATTTTCTTAAATTGTGTCCTACTGATGCAAGCTATACATTTTCCAACTTATTCAGAGTAGGTGAGGTTCCTAAAAGATAAGGGACCATAGATCCCTGCCACTTGGTCTTCTTGACTGCAGTCGATTGTTTTCTGGAGTCCCTGTGTCTCTAGAGAAACCTGTCCTGAAGTTCTGATTTTCAGGGATCCAACTCTTCTTTCTGGCACCAAAAATGATGAATCGAGTTTACAAGATAGAATAAAAGAAATGCTGAGAATAAAGCAGCATTTTATTGCCACCCCATTTGGAAGAAAGAGACAGACACAGAAATTGATTTAAACAAGGGCCACTTTATTTAATTAATTAACCTGTGCAGCAAGGAAACTAACCAACCACGCATGTGGAATAAGCAGGACTGGTCTCAACCATGACCATCTCCTGCTCTCCAATAGGTGAGCACCTCATCCCTTCAGGGATCTCACTTCATGACCATGTCCAGGCCATGTGTAGGCTACCCTGTGTCCCCTTCCGGAAGCCCTAAAACTTGCCAGAGGAACCTTCCAGGGTCCTTCCAAAGTCCCTCAACCCCAACCTTCAGCCCTAAAACCCGAAGGCTGTTTGTGAGAGATCCTTATTTCCACAGAAATATCATATAGGTGCTCACCAGATCTGCATCATAACTAACCCAAAAATCGCCAAGTGACCAATCTAATTAACAAGCCCACCCTTTCCAATCATATCATTCCAATCAGTGCAGTGCAGAGTAGGCAAAAACACTCCCCCCAAATAAGCCAATCATGGGAGAAGTGAAAAATTCCTACCCAGCCCACAAAGAGGTGACCAGCATCGCTTGCATTGCATAAAGGGCGGGAGGGTGGGCCAATGTTCACCTCGAAAGAGGCTGAAACAGGGAGGTGGGGCACTCTAATAGCCCAGGCTCCACCCCCGTGCAGCTACGGAGTGATGCTAGCATCGCTCCAAGCCTTGTCTGCCTCCCTCCTTCCAGGGTGGCAAAATCGGCCCCTCCCTCTAAGCGCCGAAGCTTTAGAGGGAGAAAGGAGCTGTAAAGTTCTTCATCATAGTATTCAGAATGTCCCTGGGAAAGCTGTGAGACTCCTGGGGGTCAGATTCAAGAGTGGGCACACTTCAGCAACCTCCTACCTTTAGTACACCCCACACATCTCAGTAAAAGAGATGAGGGGGTTTACAACATGGTTAACCCTCTCTCCCCAACCCTTGGTCCACCCACATATTGCTTAGATGTGGCTGGGCCTGTCCTCCCAATCTGCCTTAGGGTTGTACCTACTAAAAGCCCACCTGGAGGCAGGGCCACCAAAGGCTCTGCCAGTGCCCTCTGATTGGGGGGGGGGCATATCTCACTCCCAGTTTCTGAGCCAATGATCCCCACTCTGTGCTTCCCTCTCTCATCAACCCACTTCAAAACAACCTCCTGCTGGCTGGTGCTGCTTTCTGGAAGTCTCTATCCTCTGCCTGTCTCCAGGTTTAACATGACACCATTATACTTATTATAATGATTATACTCATCCATTAAGTGTTGGTTTTCAAGTTTTTTTATGGATTGTGGGTTTTTGTACCCTAGATGTCTATGCCACAGGTGGATGCAATTGTTTAGTGATTCTAGCCTCCTCATTTGGTAAGATAAGCTGATACAGATGCTCCTTCACAGTTCCTCTGAGTATAACCTCGTTCCCCATCTTAATCTCACACTGGTTTCTTTGAAATGTCACTATAAGACAATTACTAGTGAGAAGCTTCACAGACAAAAGGTTTCCCTCCAGTTCTGGAACATACAGGACATTTTTCACAAGGAGTTTACATGTTCCTGTAGATGGCCAACAGCACTTTAAGAATCCATACCCAATTCCTTCTGCAGTGATGCTTTTTCCATCTGCAAGGAAGATCTCCTTTGGGCTGAGATCAACATCTGAGAAGAATTCCTGTTTACTTGTCACGTGGTTCGTGATGCCTGAATCAATGTACCAACTTGACGTGTTGCTCTGTGTTTAGATATCTTTTAGACATCCATTCTATTCTTTTTTTAAAAAGTTTTTTTATTAAATTTTTCTTACATAACTTGAAACAAACCACACACACATTAATGCCAAAGAAAAGACTAGTTACAATGTAAAGATTCATACAAGTGTGTAAAAAACAACTGGTTAACTGTTCATTACAGATTCAAAAGTTCCAAATTGTAAAACGTCAACAATTTCAAAGGCCATGGTCAAATTCTGGATTTATGTTAACATTATTATAGGTAAGTTCTGTTATCACAATTTACAGTTAAGTATTTCTTTGTATTTAGATGGTATAAAATTTCTCTGACTGGGGTAGTTATTTTAAACATACTCCAAGAAAGGAAACCATTTAGCTAGCAAGTTCGAAGTAATTTGTGTTCTTTCTGCCGTCGTGATGGAGTTGGATATTTTGTCCATAACAAAGAGTTCCCAAAGTTTAATGAACCATCGTGCAATAGGAATAGGGGTGGCATCTTTCCAGCTTGCTGCTACTGAGGTCTTGGCTGCATTCAGTAAGATAGATATAAGTTCCTGTTGGATCTTGGGAATGCTGCTGCCTTCCAAAGGTCTTGCAGGACCAATTCCTGTGATTTGTCTATCTCATAACCAGTTATGTTTTTCACAAAAATGAAAACCTTTTCCCAAAATTCCTTTACAATAATGCCCTCCCACCAGCAGTGAATAAACGTGCCTCGAGTGCCACACTTCCTCCAACATAGCGGTGAATATGAAGGTGTTATATGGTTTATTTTACTGGGAGTGGTATATCACCTCATCAAAATTTTGTAGCCTTGAAGGTGAATGTTAATAGTTTTAGATAAAAGGATTGGGGGTGTCCAAATTTCCCCCACTCTTTCTCTGAGAGAACATTAACACATCCATTCCATTCTTCATTGACAGATTCACTTGGAGCTTTCTTAAGCCTTTTCTTTGGGTGATTCTGTGATTTGTTTTCTTTGCTTAGCTCTCCAAACTGAACAATTCTTTTTCAGATGTCCAGCTGTTTTGCAGTGGTAACACATCCTGATTTCTGTCATGTGCTTTATTGCCTCATTTACCTTGAGAGCTGTTTCTGATTTTTTCAGTGTCTTCACATGCTTGTAGTTCTTTTCTGCTAGTATATTCATCTATTAATTTGCCCTTAACATATTCATATGTTAGATCCGCTTCAGGTCTAGTCTCAAGGGCATTGATGTGTGGACCACAGGACTCTGGAAGACTGTACAGTAATAATGGCTCTGATTGTCTTTCATTTGTTTCTCCAAGCCCACACAGCTATTCCACAATTTCTAGCATGGCATTCACATGTTCATGCTTATCTTGCTCTCTGCCAAGTCTCATTTTATATTGTTTACACAGGTTTGAATGCTCATGCACTTTCTGGAGTGCATTCCACATACCTTTGGCTTTTTCTTCATTCCTTATGTGGATCAGCTGATCATCTTCAACTAATAGGCTTACTGTTGCCTTTGCTTACTTGTTTTTCTTGTCCCATTCTGCAGGATTATTGGCTGGTCTGTCAGTGCTTAAAGCATCCCAGAGGTCATCTTTGCACAGCAGCATTTCCAGTTTGAACTTCCACAACTGATAATTGTTATTATTCAGTTTGGCCACTGCAAGCTTAATATTTGCACTGCTTGCCATCTCCCTCTATATTGGGTGTGCCCCTCCTTTCTCTTACTGACTTACAGTTACAGCTTTCTTGCAATTTATACTTGGGGCTGGGCCCATAACCTGTTGGCAGAGTTCAGAAAATAATCCAATCCATGTTTTGGAATGTTGTTTTCAAAGAATTTACTGTAACAGGTTTTTTCAGAGAGACAATAACTGACTGTAGGCCACTGATAGAACAAAGAGGCCTTCAGAGCACAAGCACTAACATAGACTAACACACAGCAGAAAGAGAAAACAACAAGAGGCAGGCTGAACTGCACGATAAAACCATTCAATATACCCTTAACACCAGATAATACTCCACAGCTCCCCCTAGGGTACAATTGGACTAGACTACTCTTTCAGCAATATTTACAGTAATTAAACTCTTAGCAGGCTGTCACTTCTACAACAGGAAAGACTTTTCATGCCCCACCAGCATTGCTACAGCTGCCTTGTCTGACTGGTGATAATGGTGGGAAGGGGTGGAAGTGCAGGGAGGCTTTGCCAGCCCCAGATAAAAGGATAGCACATTTCTGAGAAGTCATCCTGGGAATTTATGCATGAAACAAAGAAAAGAGATAAGGCTCAGTGGCTTTTCTAGTTCTTATCTGTAAAAAAAAAGCCATAAGTAAAATTTGGCTTGGAACTGTTACAGATTCTGGAACTATATATTATATAGTTTTTAGAGGCCACAAAGGCAACTAACAAATTAAAAACGCACATAATAAAATCACATCTTAAAAACAATCAAAAACTAACCCCAAAATGCATGTGCAAAACGCGAACCACAAGGATTTAAATGGAAGGTGCTTGTTGGACACTATTGTGGAACTGCAGTAGGGCCATTGTGTAATTTTTTTAAAAAGCAAACCTTTGGACATCACCCCCACAAGTCACAGGTGGTGTTCCACCCTGTTTTAGAAAAGTGCATTTTTTAAAAATTGTAGCTGCAGAATAAAAACACCAGAGGAAAAAGAATGGTGTAAAAGGTGGGCACAGAATATGAAGTCAAGATTAAAGGCTTACTGCTCTGAAAATCTGCAGTCAAGAAAATCTGAAGTCAAGATTAAAGGCTTACTGCTCTGAAGATCTGCAGGAAGATGTGTGTGCATGAGAGGCCAAGGATAGCATCTCAGGTATATCAAAGTGACCCTGTTTTCATCTTTGAAATGTTCAGTGATACACATTTGGTACATACATAGCACAAGACAACCTGGCTACCAGAAAATACAGGCAATAAAAGTAACCACTCATTGATTTTATTCCAGTTTAATTGTCTTGACTTTCCCCAAATAACCCTGGGACTTGGTGATAATTCTCATAACTCTTTCCCAAGCTCTCTCACAGTTCCCTTAGGAGAAGAAATTCTTGTTAAACATAAGGACATAAGAGAAGCCAATGTTGGATCAGGCCACTGGCCCATCCAGTCCAACACTTTGTCACACAGTGGCCAAAAACACCAGGTGCCCTCAGAAGGTCCAGCAGTGGGGGCAGGACACTAGAAGCCCTCCCACTGTTGCCCCCCCATCAAGCACCAAGAATACAGAGCATCACTTGCCCCAGACTGAGAGTTCCTATCTATACTTTGTGGCTAATGGCCACTGATGGACCTCTGCTCTATATGTTTATCTAATTCCCTCTTGAAGCTGTCCATACTTGTAGCCACCACCACCACCTCCTGTGGCAGTGAATTCCACGTGTTAATCACTCTTTGGGTGAAGAAGAAACCAATTTGAGTCTATGATATAGATGCCCAAAGCCTCCCTCATAGTAGCCAGCACCCCAGGAAAAAGTGGGCCAAGCCAGATCCATCATGTGGCATGGGAGTTACATGTTTACTCCCTTGCTTGTATGATGAAACTTATGAAAAAGAAATTATGAAAAAGAAAGGGGTAACTAGTGGGTCTTTAATTCAGCTTGTAAATCAGATGCTTCCTCTTGATTTTTCTCCATTTTTGTCTGGGAAGTATTTGATTCACAGAAATAAGGCTGGTTTAATAAAATTGGCCTTCTTCCTAAAAGTTTACCTGTGAGAACTTCGAACATAATAAAATCAGATTATGAAGCCAATCATATTTACCAGTAATAAATCAAATCCTGGAGACATCAGTTAAGTCTCCCTTTCCTCACTGGGACAATATCAAGAGTGCATATATCAATACCTGACGTGCCAGAAATATATTTCATAAGTTCAGGAAAAAACTGTATTATATCCTTGCTGCACCATTATGAACAGTGAATTTGTAATGTGAACATTATGATGTACAAAGTGGCTTTAATAAGTACAACATGTCAAACCCACAAACATAATGGAATTTGCAGATGATTTCTTACCATTAAATGTAGGTTATTGTTTTCAGGAACAGAACTGTTCAAAGCTTCATCAGCAATATCTAATTTTAAAGAGCCATCCTCTTCCTCTTCACTACTTCTATGCACAACCGATTCTTTAGCTCAGTAATGCAATAAAAATGTAAAATGGTAATTTTAGCACTGTTTTAAAAAGGGGACTTGTTTCATTATTTAAAAGCATGTTTTCATGGACACAAAGGATCTTAGGAACTCATCCCACATACAGAAACTGGCTTTTACATCATGGACACCAGTTGTTTTCCTTCTCTTAGTGGTTTTCATAAGAATTTAGCTTGGGAAAAAACTGATTCAAACTCTTTTTACTCGAAGTTATTTCACATAGCAATTTTTTCCTACACTCCTTGTAAGTGCCTTTCAGTAGCTTATTTATGGAAAGTGCAAATAAAATGTGAATGGATCCGTCATATCTAGGGTGCAGGGAATTGACTCAGTAAGAATATGAAGGGCCAGCATCAAGGGTCAGCCTGACAGGGCACCTGTAGAGGCCTGTGTTCTAGCAAGGGGCTCTTCACTGACTTTGGTCCATCTCCTGACAAAACCTGTGGCAGCGGGTTAAACAGAGTACAAAAGAACCATGTTCTGCTTCCTCCTTCATGTGCCCCTACCACTGAGAGACAGGAGTTTGCCTCTTTATTGATGCAGCAATAGAGGGTAGATAAAGGCAGTGAATTAAAAAAAAAGTGGGAAGAGAAAAGAAGACAGGTCCCAAAAATGTCTACTACCATCTTTAGATATTTGGGACCTGAGGCAATTCCTCAGTAAAATCGACACATATAGTAGTGAAGTTAAGGGAATTTTCTGTACAGGTAACAGTATTTTTACTACTGCCATTGGTGAAATATAATATTTATGCTGATTTTTTTGGCACAGAGATGTATGTGGGAGTCTGTGCTCAGAAGGCAGGCACTCTACAAAAATAATGCCACTTTTTAATATAAAAACATAAATATGAATTTGCCTTTTTTTTTTTTTTACTCCTTTTGTTTTTAAACCTAGGAAGGGGATGTGACATAGCACATGTGACTTGGTGATTTGGAGATTCAGCTTCAAAATGTTTTTCTTCCTGGGGTTAAAAGAAATATTTACAGGGACTGATGTTTTTCATGTTATAGAAAAAATTAGACGGATTGGATCACAGTTCTTTAATGCTACTAACTGGTAGATATTTGTTATGAAATGTATATGCTGCCTTTTCTGAGAACAGCGTGAGGCAGCTGATAATGCAGTGGTTCAGTTGCTGGATTTTATCTGGAGATTCTAACCATTTCCGCACAAGTGCAAAACTCCGCATCAACGTTATTAAATAATAAAAATTTGTAAAACTTCCCGCACAACTTTTTGCCTCTCCAGGAATAGACCCGAATTTAGTGCCCCCTTATCCCATGTTTTCCAAATCCACTTTTTCTGCAATTTCCTCCCCTTCAGATCTGAACTCAGTTTTCCAGTGAGGAATTCCCAATTTTGAATTTCGTTTCCTGCTGCCTTTTTTGTCATCAGTTTTGCATTCACCCCACCTCCCACCACCTCAAGTTTTCCCGAGAAATCCACTATTTTTTTAAAACGTAATGTTGATTGCATTACAACACATTTTTTTCCATTATAATATAGCAATGTTATAACATTGGAACAAAATGGGCAGCAAAGTTTCATGTATCTCTCTCTGCACAATTACCTGTTCATAAAATTTCTTTCCTTTCATTTTTTTTGCAGGGTAGGTTTTGTCACCTCATGCTTGTATCGTTTCTTCATTCTCCCCTCTCTTCTCTTCCCCTATATCTTCTGGTGTGTTTTTGATGACAATTCAGTGTTTTAAACATCTAAAAATAATGGAATTATATAATTGATTTGATAATCATGGAAAATCAACATGTGCAGTGTTTTCATTAGTGTGCTTTATAATTATTGAATAACACTGTCAGGAATGGATGCATTCAGTTCCACAATCGCTAACAGAAAACTACAGGAGACGGGACCCACAATACTCGTGGGGGGGGGAGAGAAGCCAACAGCCTCTCCCTCTCAAGCCTCTCCCTCTCTCCCTGCCTACTCTCACTCGGCCAAGTGGCTGACAGCCACTCAGCTGGCTGTTTCTTCTCCCCCCCCGCGTTTCTCCCTCCCTCCCCCCCCGCCCATTCTCGTTCGGGCCGAGTGCTAAGCAACTCAGGCTCAGCATTTCTTCCCCCCCCGCCCTCTCCCTCCCACTTGGCCCATTCTCGTTTCCTTCCCCCTCCCCGGTCTTGCACGGCAGGCTTCCAGCCTTGCCGCACCACCTCCCCCTCCCTTCCAGTTCTTCCAGCCTTGCCACGCCGCCTCTCCCGCCTTACCCCAGCTCTCCCCCCTCCCACCCCCAGCTGGCCTCGGTGAGTTTTGGCAGCTGCTCTTCCTCATTGCTCTTCCCCCCCACCCCCTGCAGGTCCTCTTCCCCCCCCCCTTCCCACTGGTGAGGCCTCGCCACTTCTCTCTCCTCCTGCCCCCTCCAGGTCTTCTTCTCCCCCCTTCAGGCCCCAGCGAGGCCCGGTAGCTCCGGGCCTTGCCGGCACTCCCCCCCATGGACTGCAGTGGGCCTCGGCGCGCTCGCCGGGCCCACCGCTCCCCCCAGGCTTCTCTCCCCCCTCTGTTTTATGGCGGGCCTCAGTGGCACTCCCTGAGTCTGCTGCTTCTCCTTCTCCCTCCCCGTGGTCTCACCAGCCATGTCCGCCGTTGGCCACCAGGCCGGGCCACTGTCTCCGCCCGCCCACCGCAGCCAAGGTAAGCTCGTTCCCTGCGCATGCGCAGGGAATGTTTTTTACTTTTCGGGGGATTTAAATATCCCCCCAAAAAATTTTTCAAACTTCTTAGATTTTTCTGCAGACGGGGGGATTGGCCCCTGTCTGCAGAACCCCCTTCCTGCCCCCCAAGTGCCCCCCTGCGTGGATTTAGATATCTGCACGGGGGTGGGCCACTTGGGAATTAGATATATAGATTTTCATTAGGATTTTGTGGGAATCATCACTGGCCATTTTCTTAGTTGGTGACTAAGGAGGTGCGGGGGACCTTTGAAATGATGACAACCATACTGTTCCCCATGATACATCCAGCCTTTTCATTTACGGTGTCATGCTGTTTAACAATACTGCATATACAAAAAAAAAAAAGAGAGGTTCCAGCACTGATGAAGTACATGATGACATAATGTGAGCCGCTCTGAGTCTGCCTTGGTGGAGAGAGCGGGATATAAATTTAACAAATAAATAAATAAAATAAATAAATTTAGTGTGCTTCATAATTATTGAATAACACTGGTATAAATTGGTGTATCCAGGCTGATAATTGTGAGTCACTTTCTTAGTTGGCAACTATGGAGGAGTGGGGGACCTTTGAAATAACAGCAACCATGATGTTCCTCATGATCCAGTCTTTTTTTTTTACAATGTTATGAAGTTATAACATTATTACACATGCACAAAAAAGAGGGGGTTCCAGCACTGATGAAGTACATGACGACATGGCTGCACAACCCCTTTTCAAAGAAAGTGCAGAACACATGGGGAGGGTCAGATCCAAATTCAAGAAAAAATGCCAGAAATATATGCCCTTTTGTGGAAAGTGTGCCACAAAGTCAGAGCATCAGCTGGGGATTCAACTCACCAGGTAACAGTGGCAACACTGAGGTGTGGAATAGGTCTCAGTTTTTTTTATTATTATTACATTTTAATCCCTACACCTACACTAAAATCTACAAACTAACCTACCCTAAGGTATACAGAAAATGCATTCGTAATGCTGTTTACTAATATCATTAGTTACTGAAAAGCTAAATTATTTCTTGGCATACATTACTAATTCATTCTTGCTGCTTACAAATAAAAATTTAACATTGGATCCCTGGACTACATACATCAGAATAAACAATCTATACTAGATTTTAAAATTACAAGGCTTGGTGTGTTAACAGCAAAGGAAAAAAACACTTAAAAAGCTATTTCTCCTTTGGTTCTCTTCCTTTCTTCTTGTCTTTCTTCTTTCTAGGGGCAGCCGCCCCCTTCTTCGAGTCCAAATCATCTCCATCTTCAGTCTTTGAGCTTTCAAATCCATACATACTCTCCTGCTCCGCCAGTGAGTCATCTGGTTCAGTCTCTGCTTTCTTCTTTTTGTGCTTTTCCAAAAATGTTCTTGCTTGATCAATGGAGTCAATTTTGAATTTCTTATCTTTATAGCTAAACAGGATTCCCTCTGGAATGTCCCATTTATATGGAATAGTCTCTGACTGCAGCCATAAAGCCCAATTCCTGTACGCTTTCCTTCTCTTTCTTATTTCAAATGGAATGTCTTTTATAACCCTTATTTCTTCTTCCTGTATCTTCAGAACTGTTCCATATGAAGCTTTTAATACCAGATCTCTGGTTGATCTTTTGGACAATCTCACCAAAATCTCACCTGGCAATCTCTTCTTTTTAACATATTCTGGATATGTCCTATAGGTCATATCCATGTCGCTTTGAAGTTCCGCTGCTTGCCATCCTGTCAGAGGTGCCAGTGCCTCACTTAATATTTTCTTCGGATTCTCCCCTTTTGACTCAGGGACGTTCTGAAATCTCAGGAAATAGTTTGAGCGATCCATTTGAAACTTTAAAACGTTGTCACTTTGAAAAGACTTCTCTTTTTCAATTCTTTGCAGTCTTGAGTCATTTTTTTCAACTGCTGTTTTGACATCCAAAAGTTCCTGCTGTAGCATGTCCTGCTTTTTGTTAGACTCTCTCATCTCAGTCTGCATGATTTCCAGCTTAGAGTTGATTGAAGCCAGTTGTTCCACTAGAGGTCGCAATGCTGCCATCAAAGTTGCACTCAGCTCCGCTCCACTTTTTAAAGTCAAGCTTCCAGGCTTTGGGGATGCCCTGCCCGCCATTCCGACTCTGCAGCTTTGTTTACAATTAGATAAGAGATCTCAAAGGAGACAGTCTCGATTCATCACACTGATGCCTTTCGCAAGCTCTCCCTCTGCTGTATGCGATCCAGCTCTCCAATTCATTTATAACATCTTCAAAACAGCAACACGCCCATGGGAAGTCTCCGAGTAAGTAACGAGGGAGGGGGTGGGGGGGATCCAATCCTCCTAGCCCACCCTTTAACGCTTCATATCAAAAGATCAGGAGACTCACAGTTCTGCCATTGCGTAGCTGTTGAATCATCACTTCTCTCTGCTATACATTTTCTGCAGCTTTACGGCCGTGCTGTGTAGCCCGAGGGCCTCCTCCGGCAGGCAAACTTCTAGGGGTAAAAAGGAGCCTCAATCCCACGATCGCCACCACAGGGAGAGGCTACCTTAAAGCACCCCAGGCAGTGACCCTTTACTAGGCTCCCTGGGGGTCCGGCGCCAGTTCAGGACCCCTTCAACCTGCTGAGAGCGGGTCGCCTCTCCTGCAGTTGCAGGGAGAAGCGCCCGCCATTAGCGCACTTGAAACCGAAAGTCGAAGAGGTCTCAGTTTTAATGGATAGAAAGGACCCGCATAGCTGAGAGTGATGAGAATGTTTTGAGGGCCAAAGTGCTTGTGAATGATAAATTATTAAAAAAATTATCCCATATATTTCAGAACCTTCTGATTGTGAATGCTGAGACTGTTCAGTCATAGATGTTTCTCGCAAAATCGTCTTCTTGAAGCCGTGCTGAAAGTAATGTTTGATTCTCCTACATGTTAATAACAACAAAAATGAAGGAGAGCAAAATGTGTAGACAAATTTGACATTGCTGTGCTGATACCCTTTTTGAAGTTTAGCTTTCTGGAAGCACTCTATCACATAATCCAGAACACTCAGCCTAGAAGTTATAATAATTCACTCTTACAAGTTAAAAATTTGCACACAGTGCACTTCTAGCTAGTGTACTACTGATACTAAATCCATGAACAATTCAGATGAAAATTAGACATATTAAGTCCCACCAAAAGTCAAGAACATGTCTCCAACTAACATGTGTAACATCAGCTGGATCATTTTTTTAATGACAATTTTATTAAGATTTTAAAAACAACATACATAAAAAAGAATAAAAAATAAAACAAAAAACAAAAAATAGAATGAAAAAAGAAAAAAGAAGTGAGAAAAACATGAAAGGTAGAAGGAAAATAAGGGAATATCTTTCAATTTTCATCTACGTCTGACAACTTAGTTTACTCTAATTACCCTCTGTATAACTACATAATAGATTTCTCCTTTATAATATCTTCCCACTTTTATTCTGGATCATTTCTAACATTTAGTAGAGGCAGTAGTAATAGCAATTTTAAATTCACTACATTTAAAATATATACATATTACAATATTGAATTCAATATTTTTGACTTTACAAAGTACTGTAGAATCAATATACTGTACAAGACGCTGAGATTGTCCCTATTGAGTAGTCTATAGGATCCTAGCTACAACTGCCCAAGCAAAAAGCAGGAATGAAAAGGTGCCCCCTTCCTATCCCTAACTGTCTTATTCAATTAATGTTACCATTACTAAAAACACTTCCAATGGCTCAAGCAAATGAGCCAAGCCATGTGTGCAGTGGGTAGGAAGGAGAAACCATCATCCAAGAAAACACATCTGAAGAAATATTTTCTTCATACCTTGGTATGCTGAGAACTTTTTAGCAAATGTGTCAGGTAAACATACCTTGTTCATACTGCCTCAGTTACATGTTAAGTGAGCTCCTGACTGGTTCACCTCAGTGTTCCCTGGTGAAGTTCATCACAAAGATGGTACAGAGCTGAGCAACTTTGCATTTACACACTAGGTGCTTGATCATTTCAGCTGTCAAAGTTTTCCCAAATCTTCCTGTCCTTTTTCTAGAGCACCACCCTATAGCATAGAACAACTGCAAGTGATGAAGCTGCAAAATGGTGCATTGATATCTCATCAAAGAGAAATGAAAAAGAAATCTATATTTTAAAAGAGAAAAAAAGAATAAGAAAAACCAATGGCTATAACTTAAAAGGTGAAAGTAAAAAGCACTGCATCAGATACATTATAATGTAACATAACCATTTATTAATTGTTGCTGTTGTCTAATCAATATATTGGTATCAGATTAAAATGTATCCAAGGTGCGTATTGAAACATCACTCAAGGATGATGTTTCACTGTTAGAGTAAAAGGAGGTATGTGTGAAGTATGAAAGTGAACTGAGACTGAAAAGCTGAAATTCTTGGGAGATTACAAATGATGTGAGAATAAATGATCTCAAATCCCTGGAACGTCATGAGTGGGCTGAGAATAAGAACATAAGAGAAGCCAACGTTGGATCAGGCCAGTGATCCAGTCCATCACTCTGTCACACAGTGGCCAAAAACACCAGATGCCCTCCCACTGTTCCCCCCCAAGCACCAAGAATACAGAGCATCACTTGCCCCAGACTGAGAGTTCCTATTTATACTTTGTGGCTAATAGCCACTGATGGACCTCTGCTCCATATGTTTATCTAATTCCTTCTTGAAGCCATCCACGCTTGTAACCACCACCACCTCCTGTGGCAGTGAATTCCAGATGTTAATCACTCTTTGGGTGAAGAAGTACTTCCTTCTTCAGCAAGAGGGGCAAACGTGGTGAAAATAAGAGATAACAGAAAGAATGGCCAACTAATAACTTGGAAGATTATGACCAGGTGGCTTTGCCCCCCCCCCAATGTGACAGGTGCCATACCCTGGCCACCTTCATATCCTTTGGGCGATGCACCTGCTCTGATCTTGAGCCTTCCAACTGACTCTCGACCAGCAGCTTGGCAATTAAAAGAACCCCTGGCCCCACTACCCCAAAAGCTGCAAAACCCGCTAGGGCAGCCCAGGCCAGATTATTCCCAGTGAAGATCCCCCTATTCATAGCCTTGAGTTGCAAGACCCAAAAACAATTCTAGAAGGACCTTAATCTTATCCCTATGCCAAGGTGCTCACCATTTCCATCTACCTATTGTGCACTCCCACCACAGCAAAGGCCAAGGCCTTCATCCCCACCAAGTGATCTAGTGCCAACAGGACCCCTTGCCAGAGGTCAGCTAAAAAGATGTCATTGCTCTTGTCTGTGAGATGAACACCATCCCTCCTATACAGGTCAGGCACATCGACCCGTATATCAGGATGCAATAGGAAGATGCCCAACCCACCTTCCATTGTGTTCCTCGGATCACAAACACCTCGGATCCCCTTGGCTACGCCACACCTGGCATGGTAACATTGCAGACAAAACCAGTTGCACCCCAGGCCACCGGTCAGCAATTTCAGCCAGATCAGCCCTAGCCTGAAGAACCAGAGCTTTTCCTTTCACCAAGCCCAGGTTGTTACTGCCCAGGTGTATCACCATGCCGCCATGCCGCTCCTCGAACAGAAGGGGCAACCGCCCAGGCCAGTGCATGCCTCTTCAGCCAAGCCACTTGACCACGGCTTGCTCACTGCAGCCCAGCTGGGACCCAACGTGCATCCTCCTGGCTCAGTGAGCAGCCCAGAAAATCATGCTGTGGACACAAAAAAGCACTCAGCTCTTTCCTTGTCGACCAACAGCACCTAAAAAAACAAAAACCAAGTTAACCACAAGAACAAACAGGTGGCATCTCCAACCATGTAGCACCTCAACACACAATGTGAAAGGAACCGTTAAACTTTAGATTTACAAACGTAAAACCTATAACGACCCGACTGCCATCTGCCCAATTTTTTGATGTCTGCCTCTGGATACCCTAAGGTGGCAACAGTAGAAGCCACCCCTATTCTAAAAGAATGAGTTTCTAATTGAAAGTCCCCTAGACCCAGAGCCACTAGTCCTCTTTTGGTAATTGCCCAAAATTGGAACTTCGTCAAAGGGGAACCATCCCTATGCACAAATAAGAACCCCTCCTTGGGGCCTCTAAGTGCCAAATAAGAATGGAGAGCAGTGACCAGACAAAGCTCCAAATCGGAACAAGAGCCCAACGACATCAAGGTCCCTTTCCCTAATTGATCTGTCTTAGATCTCTTATTGATTCCCAAGCTATCATTAGAGATGGACACATCACTGAGACAAAGGGCATACCCCAATTTATCCTGTTTAGATTTGGCCACCAATTCATTTATTCTAAGGGCCCCCAAAAATGTAATAAATGCTGCCATGTGAAACAAAGCGGCCTCATATTGATCTATACAAAGAGAGACCCATTGAGATCTCAGACCCTTAAGGACCAAGGGGGGAAAAGGCTCCCTCAAATCCTTGGGCATCCCATCATCTCTTGCCCAACTGTCCAAAATCTTGTGGATCCTAAAATCAATGGTATGGTCCTCAAAACCCTGAGCCTTGCTGGCAAAAGCTAAGGCGGACAGCTTGCCCCAAATAGAACGGACAAACAAGCCCTTACCTTTTAAAGAGATGCAAAACTGAATCAGATGTGGCACTGGAATAGGCCAGAGCTGCTGAAGGCTCTCTCGCTGCCTAAATGCCACGAACTGGCGTCCCGCTCTCTGATAAGACAGGCGTGTGCTGGGGGCAAGCGCTAATCCCATTGCCCTCTCGGCCTCAGCCCTCCAGTTCCTCACAGGAACTTGGGCATCCTTACCGGGCAGGGATTGGTGTCCGGAGCCAACTGACAGAATCTCTCCATCTGTTTCCGAGACAGGGCATCAGTGACCCCGTTATTGACCCCCAGCATATGCCTGGCCTTAAACAGAATATTAAACCACAAGCATTGGAGGGTAAAAGCTCTAACCAATGCCATCGCTCTGGGCAACTTGGATGTTAATGCATTGACCACCTGAACAGTTGCCAAGTTATCACACCAGAAGTGTACAGTCTGGTTAGCTAGTGCTTCAGCCCAAATGTAAACAGTAACCACAATGGGAAAAAACTCAAGGAACATCAAGTCATGCATCCAGCCCGCTTGGATCCACTGAGGAGGCCAATCCTCCATGCACCAGTGTCCTCTAAAGTAGACACCGAAGCCCGAAGAACCAGCCGCATCAGAGGTGACCTGTAGCTCCGCTTCCAACTGAAGATCAGTTCTCCAAAAGGAAACCCCATTGTAGGAAGCCAAAAACTCATGCCAGACTGCTAAGACTTCCTGAATTTCATGTGTGACCCATGTCCTGTGGTGTGAACATTTTTTTTTAAAAAAAAAAATTATTGCATTTTATTCCCTACACCTACACTAAAAGCTACACACTATTCTACCCTAAGGTATACAGAAAATGCGTTCGTAATGCTAATAATACTAACATCATTAGTTACTGAAAAGCTAAATTATTTCTTGGCATACATTATTAATTCATTCTTGCTTTTTACACATAAAAATTTAACGTTAGATCCCTGAACTACATACAGCAAAGAAAACAATCTATGATAAATTTTGAGATTGCAAGGCTTGGTGTGTTATTACAGCAAAGAAAAAAACAGTTATAAAACTATTTCTCCTTTGATTCTCTTCCTTTCTTCTTGTCTTTCTTCTTTCTAGGGGCGGCCACCCCTTTCTTAGAGCTTGAGTCTTCTCTATCTTCAGTCTTTGAGCTTTCAAATCCATACCTACTCTCCTGCTCTGCCAGTGAATCATCTGGTTCAGTCTCTGTTTTTTTCCTCTTGTGCTTTTCCAAAAACATTCTTGCTTTTTCAATGGAGTCAATTTTAAATTTCTTATCTTTGTAGCTGAACAACAGTCCCTCCGGAATATCCCATCTATAAGGAATAGTCTCTGACTGCAACCATAAAGCCAAACTCCTATACGCTTTCCTTCTCTTTCTTATTTCAAATGGAATATCTTTTAGAACTCTAATTTCTTCTTCCTGTATCTTCAGAACAGTTCCATTTGTGGCTTTTAACACCAGATCTCTGATCTTTTTGAGAATCTCACCACAATTTCACCTGGCAGTTTCTTCTTTTTAACATATTCTGGATATGTCCTATAGGTCATATCCATGTCGCTTTGAATTGTCGCTGCTTGCCATCCTGTCAAAGGTGC
This sequence comes from Lepidodactylus listeri, assembly GCA_029233225.1. Lineage (NCBI taxonomy): Eukaryota > Metazoa > Chordata > Lepidosauria > Squamata > Gekkonidae > Lepidodactylus > Lepidodactylus listeri. The sequence continues at coordinate 93,062,781 of JARCFY010000004.1, forward strand.
CAATGCATCACTTAATATTTTCTTCAGATTCTCTCCTTTTGATTCAGGAATGTTCTAAAATCTCAGGAAGTAGTTTGATCGATCCATTTGAAGCTTTAATATGTTGTCACTTTGAAAATATATTTCTTTTTCAGTTTTCTGCAAAATTGAGTCATTTTTTTCAACCATTGTTTTGACATCTAGGAGTTCCTGCTGGAGCCTTTCCTGCTTTCTGTTTGACTCTCTGATTTCAGTTTGCATTATCTCCAGTTTAGTGTTGAATGAAGCCAGTTGGTCCACTAGGGGTTGCAGTGCCGCCGTCGATACCGCATTTACCTCAGATCCACTTTTTAAAATAGGAAGCGAACTTCCAGGTTTTGGAGAAGCTCTCCCCACCATTTCTTCCTGCAGTAGCCGATTGTTTACAGATAGATAAGAGATCTCAAAGGGGACATTCTCGATTTGTCACACCAATGCCTTTCGCAAGCTCTTCCTCTGCCCTATGCGATCCAGCTCTCCAACGCATTTATAACGCCTCCAAAACAGCAACAAGACTGTGGAAAAGTCTCCAAGTAAGTTACGAGGGAGGGGGTGGGGGGGATCCGATCCTCCTAGCCCACCCCTTAATGCTTCATATCAAAAGATCAGGAGACTCATGATTCAGCCATTGCGTATCTGGTAGACCATCACCTCTCTGCTCTACATTTTCTACAGCTTCACGGCAGTGCTTCCACCAGCCCGAGGGCCTCCTCCAGCAGGCGAACCTCTAGGGGTAAAAAGGAGCCTCAATCCCATGATCGCCACCACAGGGAGAGGCTACCTTCAAGCACCCCAGGCAGGGACCCTTCCCTAGGCTTTCTGGGGTCCGGTACCAGTCCAGAACCCCTTCAACCTGCCAAGAACGGGTTGCCTCTCCTGCAGTTACAGAGAGAAGTGCCCGCCATTAAAGCGCTTGAAACCAAAAGTCCCTGTGATGTGAACATTTTAACCCTATTGTGGAATCACACAACCAGTGCAAGAATGCGTGCCCAGGAGCCACCACCTTACAGGCAAAATTAAGGTGCCCGATTAGCTGTAATTCCAATAGAGTCACTTTGGCTTTTCTTCCCATCTCATCTACCATACCTAATAGGGTGACCAGTTTGCTAGTAGGCAGACGAGACACTTGCTGGGTAGTGTCCAATTCGATACCTTAAAAAGTCAAAACAGTACAGGGCCCTTCCATCTTTTCCCAGCTAAGGGCACCCCCAATTCCATAGTTAATTGTTCAAAATTATGCAGCAGCTGAGCACAAATCCCCAATTCAGCAAGTCCAACAAAGAAATCATCCAAATAATGAGCAGTAGTACAGAAACCCGTGCGCGCACACAAAGCCCATTCCAAAAAGGAAGTGAAGCACTCAAATGCGGCACACGACACCGAGCACCCCATAGGGAGAGCCCTGTCCATGTAGTACCACCCATGAAAGGAGAAACCCAGAAGAACAAAATTCTCTGGTTGAACAGGGAGAAAATGAAAAGCCGACTTGATTTCACATTTTGCAAGATCGGCTCCTCGCCCACAGGGGCGTCGAGTTTTAAAATCCTGGACTGGGGCTGGGGCTCGTGCACGTGCGCATGCTGGGACCATGTCCCCGCCGCCACTGCCTCCCCCCCGCCTGGCCACTCCTGCTTCCGTCCCTCCCTCCATCTGTCCAGGGGCCAGCTGGGCATTTGCTTAGCTGGCCCCTAGATGGAGGGAGGGAGGGAGGGAGGGATTCAGGCAGCCAGGGTGAGTGGTGGGAAGAGAGAGAGACGGTGGCAGCCCTAGGAAGGGCCCGGGATGCATGGCAGTGGGCACTCTGTTTTCCCAGGGGGGCTCAGTCCCCCTGGGAAATTTGGGGGGGGCTCGAGCCCCCCCGTAGTTGACTCCTATGCTTGCCCACAGCCCATACCACTCAAACTGCTTCATCAAAGGACGTGTACTTAACTGAACACAACTCACTGAGTATCCCGTCATTCACCAAGCTGCCCCGTGGGTAGGACAGATAGTGAATGAAGCGATATTACCTCAGTGCCTTCTTGGGTACCACTCCCAATGGGGAAACCCACAAGTTCAGCACAGGAGGAGTAGGGAAGGGGCCAACTACTCTGCCTTCAACACACTTTTTTTTTAATTTTGGCCCTAACTACGTGATCCAAGCCTCGGACCGACGGCAAATTGGGTGCAGAATAGGCATGCCTGTTGCCCAAGTATGGAATCCGGAAACCTAACTTAAAACCATTGGCCAGATATTGCCGATCAGCTTACTTAGGATAAATGCACAACCAGTGCTCAAAAACCGGCACATTAATTGGACTGTGTCCCTTTGTCAGGTAAGGCAGGGGCCCCACCTCCTCCAGTCTGCTTGGAACCTTTGTTATCCTTTCCAGCTGACTTTGTTCTGGATTTAGAGCAGGATGGAAAGGAATGTGGGCCAGCACAAAGTGGGCATTCATGGCGAAAATTACAATTGCACAAACCACAACGCCCCTGCGAAGTGTATTCCCAACAAAGAGAGACCTTTTGCCCTTGCTGCGGACCCTGAAAATGCAAGGGACCTGAATTGGCATTAGTAGCACGCTGGACCAAATGCCCGCTGTCAGAATGCTCGCCAATGGCCGGCTTAGCCGGCGACATCTTTTGCATCCACAAATGCAGATGAATCTGGTCCCAGCGCAGCGATGGGTACTTGGCCACCTTCATACAGAAGGCCCTATCGTATTCCAGCCACGCTGACCCTGAGAAGTCCAAATAGCCTTTATAAATAATATCCATGTACTGGAGTAAAGGCAGAACTCTCTCAGGGTGCGCACTAATAATAACCCTGGCATAGATTAAAAAGCCAGGGTACCAATTTAAATAAATTTTGTCAACAAGCACTCCTTCTCTGCGTCATCTAACTCTTCCTTTTCCTTTTTGTCTAACTCCCTATAAAGCAGGGAGAATACATCAACAAATTCTCCCTTCAGTATTTTATCCCTGGTAGCCGATGTAAGGGGCTCCCCTAATGGCATGGCTGAATCACCCCCTACTGGTTCGTTCCCAGGGACTGCATCAGAAGACTTGTCCACCTGGCTATCGCCATTCTGTGGAGTCAAAGTGACACCAGAAGAAGGCACCGCCCCCTGCCCAGTGTGGTCAGGCCCAACCCCCACTGACACTGTAGCGGAAGGTGTCAAGGCAAGGCTATGCCCGGACCTTCCCGTAACACAAGTGACAGTGGGTACTGGCATTTAAAAACTGATAGGCCCCCAAAGCCAGTCAGCAGTGTTCATTTGCATGGAAGCAGGCCTACCTGTCCCTGAAGACAGACCCGGATAGGGCACCACCTGCCGTTCCTCCACTGCTTGGGTTTCACGGCTCCCGGACGTCCCTGGCATGGGTACCTCTTCAATACAAGTTGAAGAACAGCTGACCGCACTTCCAAACCTGGATTCAATGGCAGCCAAACGAGATAACACCTGAGTTTGAAAAGCCTCATTCAGTGATTGAGCCTGTGGCACACTATTTCCACCCAAGGAATTGGAAGCAGCACTCAACTGATGCTCAATAGCAACTAACCTCTCCAAAATAGCTTTATTTACCATACTGTCTGCATTGTGGTCAAAAGGTGGGGAATTAACCAGGTCTGCATCCCTTGGGTGGGTGGCTTGCACTGGGGTTGGGGCTGGGCCCACAGGAACAGCAGGAGCAAAAGGCCAAGAAACCCAGCCCCGCTATTTAGGTGGCAGCAGGATCCCTGAATCCATGTCCCGTTCCACCCCCTTAGGGGCAGGCCGCTGGCCAGAAGCCCCGCATCTCTTTTTAGGTGCCACCTGTACAGTATAGGGGGGGCCGGCTAAGCAGAATTGAAAACCACTGCTTCACAGAATATCAAAATAGCTCCCAGGAAATCCACCCAAGCTACTAAAATGGCCACCAAGAAGCCTTTTACAACTACCTAAAATGGCCACCAACCATGTGCTTCATAGAATTTAAAATGGCCGCTATCAAGCTACTTGTTAGAGCTATCCCACCCAAACGTCCTCCAAAAGCCCAAATATGAGCAGGAGAGAGCAACCAGCAAATAAAAGGGGGAAGGGAAGGAGCGGCCTCACCACACTGCTCCCGGAATAAAAGAGGGGGGGCTCAGATTCTAACAGTGTGTAAAGGCACCAAACTGGCCGCCCAACTGCCTCGTGGAAAGCCTCGAGGCCTCCTGCCCGTGCCTACCACCTCTGAAAAGGCAGGGACAAGCTCACATGTGGCCGGGAGAAGGTGGCAAAATAAGCTAAAGGGAGGGGGTGCAACCAGGCTGCCCACTCCAACGCAGGCTAGCCCCGAAGAAACTCAAGTCGCTGCCGCTAGCCGCGCCGCCTCGGAGCACGCCACCACCGACCGCGCTGTCGATGCACACATGCCATCAACCACCAATCTCTGTGCTTCTGGTGCCCTTGCGCTCACTGCCACGCAGGAGAACGGCACGCGAGCAGCAGCCATCTCTAAACAACACTGCCAAATCAACACGCTGCTCCAGCTGCTTCCGTGGTGGGTAAGACCCACTACCCTCAGCAGCAAAAGCAGCACGCGTCCTCTAGCTCCCAAGCTCACGGAGGACTGAACAGGCAGGGGGCTTGAGCTTCAGCCCTCCCTCACCAGCGCAAGCAGTAATGTTTATCAAGTTATTATGGAAGACCAAGCAGACTAGAAGGTTAAAAGCAAGAACAGAAGTAAAGGGGCTCAAGGGTCATCATGAAATAGAAAGTCAAGTTGATTGTTGAATCCAATTGAAAAAAGGGAGTTCTTTAAGGCAGACAAAGTCTTTGAAACCATACACAAATCTCATGGAATATGAAAGCAAGTTGGAGAATTCCATCTGGTTTACCTTGCACAGTTGATGTACTAATTATCTGGTCCAGCTGGATACCCTGTGCCCATTTTCTTGGCATTTTTCTATGCCTCATATAGTATAACATTGTACATCACAAGATTTTCTTCAAATTGACTTTTATCAAATTACAAAACTTTCTTCAAACCAACTTTCTTCAGAGACTACAAGACAACAGACTACCTTTCTCCAGGAACTCATGGTCCTGTTCTTCTCCTATATGACATAATATTTCATAATAAAAATTACATGCATGGTGAAGTAAACTAAGAGTCATGGGGGCCTCTCACATATTTCTTACCTAAAAGATCCCTACATTTATGACAATATCACCTACTTTTTGCACATGTGTACTAATTGGCATCTATTTAAGAAGTGATCACAAGAAATGATTAACTATTTGAAGGGGCAGACACCAAAGCTATATCACAGTTCCAAGTAGGGATGAGCACAAAGAACATTTTTGCAGTTAATTTCAGTTCGTGGTTTGTGGCTGAACTACGAACCGAACCAAGAACCAATCTGAACCAGGATGTTGGTTTACGAACTGAACTGGTTTGTAGTGGTTTGTCACCCCTGCTTTCTGCTTCCCGTTGCTCATTGCAGGTAAGCAAAAAGCAGGGATTTAAATGGCTCTGAGCTATTTCTGCTTTCTGCTCTTCATGAATAGCCATGAACTGCCACGAACTGCCTTAAAATTTGTGGAAGTTCATGGCAGCTTTCAGTTTCCAAACTTTGGTTCGTGAACCACAATCCAGCCAAAATTCATTACAAATTTACATTCATAAGCCGGTGTGCCCCCATCCCTAGTTCTGAGATCCAATTCAAAATCTCAGTTTCCTCCCTTTTACTATGTTTCTTTTAAAACTCGAAGCAGCAGCAGAAGATGAATGGTAGTGGGGATGCAGCTGCAATGAAACCATATAACTGTAGTGTAATTGTGCAAATGTACAAATGTGAATTCTGTCAGATTTATCTGAGCAGCTTAATGAAATAATTGGATCCCTACTTATTGTTGTGTGCCTGCTCCCAAGACCCATGGTACCTGCACCACAAGATCCTTTGGTCTTCAGATGCCAGAGGTGTGGGAATGCTTCTAGTCTGATATTAAAAGCAGGGTCTGTTGGTCAAGGCAGGAATCCCCCCTCAGTGCTTTCTAATAGAAGTAACTAACTGCCTGAATACTTCGTGGGAACATCGATTAAGATTTCTTTGTTTGAACTTTCAGAGCAACTTATACATTTTTTGCTGTAAACACCAACCCAAACTTGAAGACAACTAAAGCTCTTGAGATCTACTTCACAGTGTCAAGGTGTAGCCATGGAGCCAGATACCCTAGTAATCTAGATGTTTAGACCTGAAGCTGTTACCATGGACTCCGGGAATGTAAAGTATGTAGCTATGTACTAGGACAGAGTGAATTAACAGGGCAGCATACTTACTTGAAACTACAGGAGCAGGAAAGGTGTAAAGTTCTATGGGAGAAAGAATCAAATGAGAAACAAACTATAGCACATTAAGCCAATTCCAATTGAATTCTGCCACAGTAGGCCTCCTCCACTGGCACCTGGATAAATCCAGGTGCACAAGAAGGGCATCATAGGCCAGCCATTTTGGTAGCTGGTTCCCCTCCATAAACTCCTTTCCATCATGAGCAAGAAATCACTGAACCCTTTTTCTTTATGACAGGTGGATTGTAATTTCTTCTGTTTTATTCTGGTTTCCTTCTTGCATTTTACCCTCCATGTCTTTCTACCGGTTTCCCGTTCCTTGGCTTTTCCATCTCCTGTTTCATCCGGGTCTGCCCTATTGCCAGCCAGTGCTTCCCCATTTTTGTCCTGGTCCAGATTCCTCCTTTCATATCTGTATCTCCCTTCCCTTTTATCCCACTACACCTTTTGGTGTCATTTGGGAGCAACTCCTCTCCAGTCTCTTTTCTCTGGGTTGGTTTGCTTTGGACTAGCCACATGGGAAGAATATAAATTTGGGTTAAAATAACTTCAATTGCATAAGTAGTTTAAGCTAACACAATTGAACACTAGGACCATATTGGATTATCATATATAAATTGCTGTGGTATTTCTGCAATTGGTCTCCATCCAGTACATTTGTCTTGATTTCCCTGCTCCCACCCTCCCCCATATCTCAGGTAGGGCAATAAAGTTACTTTCTAGTAAAGTACTTTTCTCCCATCTCTCTCTTCTCAGAGATTTATTATGCCAAACTATGACTTATGTACACAACAAACTAAAAGGATCCTCCTTTGTCTTGGAACTTGTGTTCTAGTTCTTCAACTCTCAGGGATGCTCTTCACATCCCCTGAAATGGAGATTATAATATAATGTGAGCTAAAGTTTGAGCATGACTATTAATCAGCCAAATAAGAATATGGAATAGATTTCCCTCTGGCACAGATCTACCTATCTCCACTTCATACCAATCTCTGGCACAAATACCCACTAGCTCAGCTTGTGCCGTTTACCGGTTGCAAATAGAGATCTGACTTTTTGGACTATCTGTTCAATAACTCATTGATCTATTCATGAGTTTTTGGTGGATTGTTTCACTGTATTCCTTACTAACCATGCAGGACAGTATAATGGGCTTTTCGCACATGTGTGACTGATTGAGTTCCCCCCTCATCCTTGCCTCATAACTGCTTTGCTTAGAAAGCAATTGTTTAAGTAGACAATTAGTTCATTCCTAATTCATGCAAATTAGTCATCAATAAGTGCTGCCATCAAGAAAATCTTACCTATTGGTGTTTATCTACATAGTGCTTTGTGTTGCAAATTGCTGCTGACCAGTTCAGATTGGCAGAATCTTTGCACATGTCCACTTGTTTGCTGCTGTGACCATTGTATGATTAGACTGTTTTCTCGTAGCTGCTACATCTGCCACTTGTCTGTGGCCACCTCCAGTTGTTACAAGGTGCATATTTAACTTAACAGGGAGAGGGGATCTGAGATTTTTTTTTAAAATTGAGACTTAGGCCGAGGACAGACTGGCAATCTAAAGCGGAGGGAACTGGTGCGGGGGAAAAACACCACGGAGCTGACCGTTCATACTGGCCAGAGCAATGCGCAGTGGTGCCGATACGGAGCGTTCAGACTGCCGCGGAGCCAGCACGTGCGGCTCGCGCGTGCCATTGCGCTTTTTTTGTTTTCCTTTGATGTGTTGCGCATGTGCACACATGTGCACATGCGCATATGCGCATAACTTTGTGCGGCGCGTTCACACTGCCGCCTCCGGATGCCTCCCGCTTCTTCCGGTTCACACTGTTTGGAAGCGGGAGGCATGCGGAGGATGGCCCCTGAACACCGGTTTTACCCGGTGTCCTGGTAAAGCGGATGGAAAGCGACTGGGAGACGGGTAAGTACGAAACGGAGCCGACGGACAGATGTGCATGTCTGAACGTGCTCCTTTCTTCCATTTCCGAAGCGTGCCTGCCCCGCTTTACATTGCCAGTCTGTCCTCGGCCTTACTATGTAGGCATGATTTCAGTCTCTGACTGATCATGTAGCTGCCTTATTTTGCTATTGGGGGGGGGGGTTGCTAGTAGATGCCACTGACTGAGCAAGCACAAAAAGCTGGCAAAGTAAGGTATCCAGTGTTGATCACTGAAGGCTGCATCCAAAATGCAGGTGCAAAGCAGGCACAACTACAAGCTTGAATAGATGGTCATCCCAATAGAATAGACATTGCAATCCTAAACAGAGTTGCTCCCTTCTAAGCCCACTGATTTCAGTGACTTTATAAGGGTATAACTCTACTTAGGAAGGTAGTATTAGTAAAGTTTATTTGTTTTATTAAGGCTTGCCCGGGCCCTGTAGTACAAGTGACTACTGCACAGGTGCAAAGCTCTTTGGCACAGTGTTCAAAATGAACCTCGACAAAAACTATCAAGGAAATCCAAATAGGACACTTTCTTACATGTAACTCAGGAAATTTGATCAAGGTAAGTTCACCTAGTGATTATGTCTATGTCAAAGTTCTCAACAAGGGATGGGCATGAACTGGGAAAATGTGGTTCGGTTTGTTTGAGATGTGCTCAGTTTGCAAACCACAAACCATCATGAACTTGTAGGAGCCAAACAAACTGGTTCAGTTTGTGAGGTTCATGACCCAGTAGAACACATCCTATGCAAGCTAGAGACACCAAACTTGGAGATCATGTAGAAGAACATCCATGTGGAGGAGCTTGCACAGGAGCCATTCTATACACTCTGGAACCTCCTGAACCTGCGCCTGTCTCAAAATGACCACCTGTCATATGATGTCTCTAGCTTGCACAGGCACAGGTTCAGGAGCTTCAGAAGTGTATAGAACAGATCCTGTGCAAGGTAGAGACATCAAAGTTGCAGGGGACCCGCCCTGGATGCTCCTGTACATGATTTCCAAGTTATGTTGCTTTAAAGTTCAGTAAACATTTAGATTGAGTGGAAACAGTCTGTATAGCAATGTACTATTTCATGAACCGGCACAAACCTCCACAAACAGCTTGAAAGTTCATGAAAATTCATGCCAGTTGACCTGCCATGAACTTTACTTTGCATACCGCCCAAAATTTGTCACAAACTTTAGTTTGTGAGCCAGTTTGTGCCCATCCCCATTCTTAACATTTTTACTTATAACAGACTGATACAAGGAGGTGAAGATACTTTAAGATCTGATTTCAACAAACTACAGCAACATATTAAATGTATCTCATAATTTGGAGACATGAGGATGAGTTCATTGTTACTTCCTATTAAAATAAAAAGATAATCTAGGTCAGAAATCCATGCTGAAAGTCATATCATTGTCTGATTTCAATAAAATGGCTGTCACATAGCCAGCACAGCTATCAGTTTGTAATCTTGCTACTCTTTATATAGGTAGGAACTTAGTCATATATTTTTAGCTATCATTTTGACTTCTTTTTTAATTGACTTTTTAAACACATTACCATGTCCCCATGGCAGGCTGCTGTATATGACAGATTTCCAAGCCACAGGTGTAAATTCTAAGAAGGCTTGACATATATACCTTCCCCAAAAATGTGGAGAGGTTCCACATCCAGAATAAATAACTATGGGAGCTTCTGGAACAAGTTTGGAAATAAGCAGTTACCTTCTTGAAGCTCCACAACAGTCTTCCTTCATATGAGGACATAGTGACTTCCTGTGCATACAAGCCTTAAGACATGCATTCACACCAGTATGATACCCATTTTCTGGAAGGGACACCTGTTAAATTTTGCCATTGGGCACAATGCAACTTTTGCAGTTTATTACCATTCCTATCCTATGACTCTTTTCTTCAATCTGAGTACCTGTCGTTGCATTTTTTGATATTTACAACCAATGAATCTGTTACAGAAGTACATGGTTGAAAACTGTAACCTCATTCTATAAACATCATATAGGCATAGCTTTCGGCTAAAATTAAATTGGCTGCTTTGTGGGTAAGAAACAGAACAGATTAACCATTAATAACTAGGGAAACAGTGGTCTGAAAATGTCACCACCTTGTAGGAATTTGAGTGGAGATTCCAACTATTGCCTTCAAGTACCTTGCAAATGGAATTAATTCCTTTCTAATGGTGATCCCAGAAAAAGTACCATTGCAATTATGGCCTGACACTTGAGGTTGTGTGAAATAAACATTCCTTGAAATAAATTTGTTTTCTTAATTATAGGTAATGCAGAGCCATTTATCTCATCTTCAGGGAGAGTGATTATATTTCAATTCTACACTTCAGTGCTCTGTCAGAAATCATTTTATTGTTCAGAGAAGATACATTGCAGTGCCTAACTAATGACTTCATGGTCAAGATGAATGTTAAACAGGTAGCATGTACTACACTATGTGGGTTATCAGGATTTTCAAAAAAAATTCTTAGGAAGGCTACCAAATGTCCCAGATTCCTACAGATTATCTTCTATGCTTAATTAATATATAAGAAACTTTTTATTTTATTTTGTTGTTGTGCATTTTTGGCTGAGGACAGACTGGCAATGTAAAGCGGGACAGCCCCGCATTGGAAGTGGAAGAAGGGAGCGCGTTCAGACATGCACATCTGTCCGTCGGCTCCGTTTTGCACTTACCCGTCTCCCACTCGCTTTCCATCCGCTTTAACAGGACACCGGGAGAAACTGGTGTCCAGGGGCCGTCTTGCGCTTGCCTCCCGGTTCCAGGCAGTGTGAACCGGAAGAAGGCGGGAGGCAAGCAGAGGCGGCAGTGTGAATGCAGCGTTTTGCCAGTTTGCGCATGAGCGCACATGCGCAAGTTGCCGAAACAGCCCTATCACGAGCTGCGGAGGCCAGCCCACGTGGGGCCACTCCGCGGCAGTCTGAACGCTCTGTATCGGCACCGTTGCGCAATACACCGGCCGGTGTGAACGGCCAGCCCCGGGGAGTTTTTCCCCCGCAGCAGTTTCCTCCGCATTCATCTCGCTCCAGATTGCCAGTCTGTCCTCAGCCTTTGTTTCACCCATTTGCATTGGCAGTGTTCCCAATTAAGTTTCTTCATTTCATGGCATTTTAAATGCCATTTTATGGAACTTTTTACAATGTTTTGGTATAACTTATACATTATATATCACGTAGTCCCCATTTATATACAACTGATGCAAAAATGTTGCAAAAATCTATTGGGAAGAATTTGGAAGAAAACAAAATAGAATGCAAAAATACAGACCGATCGGTTTGCTTTGCTCAAGGGAGAAGCAAAGCCTGCATGGAACTGAAATGGTAAAGGTACGAAATTAAATAGTATCCCTACTCTGCATTTCTATACACAAATTGTACACTATCACAAATGCTATGGTACGGGTACAATCCTAAGGACACCTTTCTGGGAGCAAGGCATATTAAATAACATTGCACTTACCTCTGAGCTGACCTGCTTAGGATTGCTCCCAAACTGTAATTAGTACCAAATCAAAGCTTAACATCATAGTTAGAAGTATCTTCTTAAGCAGTGGTTTAGACAAACCATAGTTAGCATTAACATCAGTAAAGCTTCTAGCCTCCCAGTACCATTGATAAAGTTGTTAGACAAAAGGCAGAAAAGAACTGGTCTACTCTACCAACACTATTCCATTTGACAGTCACTGCTCCAAGTTTGCAGCTGCCAGAATTGAGGCCATTGGAAGGACGGGAGGCAGCTGTGTTTATATCAAACTCAGCTGAGACTCTCCTCCCTGAAGAACATTTGAGTAGAATGTAACTGCCATTTCCACTGGCTTTTTAGTTTTGTTAGCCAGTTTGGGAACCATTTTTTGCTGAGAAGAAGTATTGAACTATAATCTGGAAATGAAATAAATTCCATGCAGATACAAATTGTTATTATAATATGTGTCCAAGGCAAGAATAGTTACTCAAGTCAATACCCATTTTACAGGTAATCTCTCCATAAAATACTCAACAAACTAGAGTTCTCTTATAGACAAGAATACATTAACACATAAAGTACAGTAAATAAAGTGGTTTTTAAAATTAAAGACTAGAACTAATGTCCATGGAAATTTCACCTTATTTGTGATGCCAGTGAAATGCAGTAATCTTTTCCCCTGTTGAATGCCAGCAAGTAAAATTCTATTACAGAAAACAGCTGATAGAATACAACAATAACACACACACACACAAAATAGTGGCTATCAGTGCTCCACAGATATTCTTTTTGTCTCTTGCTTGCCTTAGTCAAACATCCTCATTGCTTACTAGGTGAAAACTTCATGTCATCATGCTGGCTGTCCCTGATGCATAAGCAATCCTGGGGAAAGAAGATGGAGCATTTTAAAGTAAATGCTACCAAATGGAGTAATTCTGGTTATACTTGGCAGCACTTTTGCTTTAAAATTTCTCCATTTTCCTTGATAGGAATCCAACCTGTGATCCTGATTGCTGAAGAGCATCACCTGCCCTGATTAATGCAGATTCAAGAAGAAGTTCAGTTTCAAAGAGCTGAGATAGACATCCTACCTGACTGGTTTTTTAAAAAGAGCTCCATATCTATTGTCACTTTTAGACATTTGAAGCTTTGGTGCGTGGGGGACATGCTATGCACATCCTATGCAGAGTTATACCTGCCTTGAAGTCAGTGGAAGACAGTATTTCACTATTAAGCCCGTCCTTTAACAGTAATGGCTGCCCTAGATCTAATGTTTTTAATTTCCTCCTTTTATTAGTGCATATGCCAGGATCAGTATTACAAACAAGAGAACTATTGGCATGCTATCTTTTCCCCAAATGAATCTTTTCAAATTGGTCACCTTCACATAGGCATACAACAGAACTCCCTTTTCCATCACAGTTTTTTAAAAAAACTAAATAAATCATACTTCTCTATATTAGAAAGTCCTATAAGGTGACACAAAACGCTATCCTGTGAAGAGTTCAGTGGACTTGGAAGGGTGAAACTTGTTAGGCTCTATCTCATAGTCCCTAAGCCTAAAATATCTTTACCTTATCTGAACAAAGTTACTAGGGAATGCATCAGCCAACAGAAGTACTTGATACAGACTGAGCAGGGAAGTGGAATTGCTACCTGAGACTTTTTTTCTGGTATATAACTACTGCAGAAACTATTGTTTGGTATCTACAAAGCCCTTGGTACTATACAGAACATTAATATCACACAGGATTACATAGATGGATGGGACAGGGATGGGTAAATTGACATGAATGTGGTGGATGGGGAACAGGCAAGTGTGTTGGCAAGTGCAAAAATAAGTAAGGTAGCCTTGCAATGACTATCAAAATGCTTTGCTGCCATAGGTTTGACTTGAAAAGAAGGTGGTAGAAAGAGGCAGCATAACTAATAGAAAAGGAGATATTTCCCTGGTGCAGGAAGCAGTATGTGAAAAAAGCATAGAGAAGGGAATGGGGAAAAGAGACAAAGAACCTGATTGTAAAGGAGTTTATGAAGAATTGCAGGATTGGTATTTATTGTTCAAAGGAAACTGAGATTTGGCTTGAACAGCCTTGAAAGTAAGAACTTGAAGTTAATGTGAAGGTTGCAAAGAGCTTGTGAAAGAACTAAGGCCAGATGACGTGGTCAGAATGGGGAAACAGAGAGAGAGCAGCACACTCCTGCCATAATGGGGAACCAATAGAAATCTTTATCATAATAGCACCCTAGTATAAGGATAAGGCTCAGTGGCATCTCTGCTATCTCTGGTGACTGAGATGTGGTTGGAGACATAGGCATCAACTACGGGGGGGCTCAAGGGCTTGAGACACCCCCGAAATTTCCCGGGGGGGACTGAGCCCCCTCCTGGAAAAACAGTGTGCCCTCCGCTGCGCCTCCCTGGGCTCTTCCTAGGGCCGCCGCCGCCTCTCTTCCCCCCCCCCCCCCGGCTGGCCACTCCGTCCCTCCCTCCCTCCGTCCAGGGGCCAGCTAAGCAAATGCCCAGCTGGCCCCTGGACAGATGGAGAGAGGGATGGAAGCAGGAGAGGTCAGGCAGGGGGGAGGCGGCGGCGGCGGGAACATGGTCCCGGCAGGAGCGTGCGCACACGGAACAGCTCCTCCCCCCCCCCCCCCAGGATTTTGAAAACTTGATGCCCCTGGTTGGAGACGGTTATCAGAGAAAAATGTTAGAGGAAATCTATATGCTGGATAAGTAGAAGAGGAAAGTGATGGGAGGCATAGAAAATCTGCCCTTCTTTTCTCCCCCCCCCCCCCCGGCCCATCATGGATTATTGTGGGTCACCACCTGTATCAGGGATGCTACAAACTTTGTGGCAAATAGGTTTCGCAGGAAAACATAGGCTGATTCTGCAGACTGCATGCTGCTTTGACTTTCTTTGATCATCAGATTTTATGGTACCTTCTGCAAAGATTTATGGCCATTCAGGGGTGACTTTGCAGTCAGTATAGTGTCACCCCAAGGTATTTGAATGTGGTTTTGAGCTGCACTTTTTCCTCCCAGTTGAGAAAATGTAGAGCAAATACTAGATGCAAAATCACCCATAGTGTGTTCAACAGGCACAATCACTTTTGAGCCAAGCCTCAGTTCTGTTTGGCTTGCTGCCGCATGAGTCAAATAGTTAGAGAAAACCTTATAGCTGTATGATAACTGTGGTGGGGGAGTTTCATTTTCTTGTCTTGTGGGTGGTTTTGCATCTGCTCAGTAAGTGAAATCAATTCTTCCCAAGGTTATGACATGTGCATGTCAGGGTATTAAATGAAATGGGAGGGGAGCTGCACCCTCCATAAGGCTGTGCAAAGACATTCATCCATGAAATAACTTTAATAACATAGACTTAATTGAACACCAGAAGGTAAGACTTCAAAAAAAAACCCCACAGAGTTTGTTGGTAATCACTGGCAGACTGACCAATATACTCACTATTTATTTATACACTAGGGAGCTCAGCAACATATAGTGACACCGGTATGTGAGGGAAGGGGACACTAGAGCTCTCATCAGGCTTCCTGAGTGCCTGCTGCACTGTACTGTACTGTTGGAATATACAAAAAGTAACACAACACATAGGTTCAGTTGAACAGCTACTAAAAACTGAGCTCCCTGTTTGCAGCAAGTGAATGGAATGTGAGCTGAACTGGTGGGTGTTCAAGTATTCCTAATACTAATGAAATTATATGAAAAGAATTAGGACTTTATAGACTGATGGGGTGGGAATAGTTTAATGACAATATGTTATAATTTTATGGTCACTGTCACATGAGTCAGTTTCCTGGCTCTCAAGGAACCATGGTTGGACCAGAAAGAAGTACACATCTCTACAATTTAAAAGAATTCCAGTCTAAAGGAGGGAAAAAAATACTGTACCCCCCCCCCCCCGGCACATGAGAGAATTAAATGTGGTGCCATTTTCAGTGTGTGCCTATGATACCTTGGGTAACAAAGCCAGACATACTGTAATTACTTCAATAGGAACAAACAAGTTTTCATCTATTGTCTCAGCAAGAGTCAGATAGAGGTTGAATGCACTTTTGCAAGGATGCAAGGAAGGTGGAGATGTCATTTTGGCTGTGTATCAGTGGGCATTAAATATGCTGAAGGGGAAGATAAGTACCTGATGGGAATCTGACATTCATGCTGTGAGGAGGGAATGCTTTCACAGCACCCTTGATATCACTTTGTCATCATAGAATCAGGAGGAGAGGAAGAACATGTGTTGAAAACGTCTGCCGACTGGGCTATCAATTTACAAGTACAATAGGTGCCCCATTTTGCTTTGTTTTTTAAATAAAACAATAGCAAGTGAATTCCAATTATTGCCCATTGAACATACATAAATAAATAGTAAACTATGCCAGAGTCTATTAGCACTTGGATCCACAGCTAAATTAAAGGCAATAACAAGCAAGATCTGCTAGCCAATAAAGTTCCCATTGTAACACTTTAGGTCATATTTTTGTCAATATAAAGTCATGGGGATGCCAAACTTTAGAGTCAATATCCTTTAAATTCTCTTGTCCTGCAAAATGAAGGTGATTTATCAGCATTGTTCCTTCATGGTACAACAAACAAAAAATGAAGAATGTTATTCTCAGGGCTGATTGTCTGCTGCACTTCCATAATATGGCAAGCAAAAAGCAGACTGTGGCATTTAGGTTCCTTAAGAATCACACTTTTCTTATAAAAAAGAAAGGCAAGTGCTAGCCTTTACAGCTCCTGAAATCCTATATACATTACACGGATAATATGGAGGGGCAGCAGGACTGTGCCCAGTGTTCCTGTTCCCAACATTCACATGTTCAGTCAAAGCTGGCATAGTGCCATCATATTTATAGCTTTGTGTGTATAAATTCTTCATATGATTGGAAAACCTGTTTTGCCAAGGCTCCCAGCTGCATAGTGAGAATCCTATGTATATACAGTTGTATATGCGATGACTCTATGCAAACATTCAACTAAATGTGCAGAGGTTTGAAACTTTGAAATGAAGCCAGCATAATTCAACCTGTTCTCTTTTTACCACATGCTCATAACATGTATATAAAGCTCAACATGTGATTGAAAGTACATGGGCAATGCCATTTAAAGCATTAGTTCTGTTAAAGTGAATGCCCATGGTGGCATTCAAAATATTGACCCTTTAAAGGTATACTGTTATCAATTGTTGATAGACCTGGTCTCCAGAGTCCTACCTTCCATTAAAAATGTTGTCTATTTAAACTTGAAAGAGATCTTGGCCGAAGACAGACTGGCAATCTGAAGCGGAGGCAAAGCGGAGGGAACTGGAGCGGGGGAAAAAACTCACGGAGCTGGCCGTTCAGACTGGCCAGAGCAATGCGGATCAGCGGCGATACGGAGCGTTCAGACTGCCCACGGAGGGTTCACACTGGCGCGTAGCCAGCCTGCGCGGCTCGCGCGGGCCGCTGCACTTTTTTTTTGTTTTCCTTTGATGTTTTTCGCATATGCGCATATGCGCAAATGCGCAAAACTTTTTGCCGGTGCGTTCACACTTCCTCCGGATGCCTCCTGCTTCTTCCAGTTCACACTGTTTGGAAGCGGGAGGCATGCGGAGGAAGGCCCCTGAACACCGGGAAAAACTGGTGTCCGGGTAAAGCAGAAGGAAAGCGGCTGGGAGACGGGTAAGTACGCAACGGAGCCGACGGGCAGATGCGCATGTCTGAACGGGCTCCTTTCCTCCGTTTGCGAAGCGTGCCTGCCCCGCTTCAGATTGCCAGTCTGTCCTCGGCCCTTATTTTTAATGGGCAGTAGACCTAGCCTCCAGAGGCCGGGTCTCCCACCGTTAGAGAAATGAATGAGCAGGAGGCTTGACCTCTGGGCTGAAGACACCAGGTCTGCAGCCCATTTTTTATAGCACTGCCAGATGTTTGGCAATGCATGTGCCCTTTACATTTTAAAAGACCATTATTTTCAATGGGATTAGACCTGTCTGGGTTTTCTTCCCATAGAAAATAGTGGCCTTTTAAAATTTGAAGGGCACACGCACTGCCCAAGAACTGTTTGCTGGAGTGCCTTCTCTCTCTTCTTCCCTCACTCTCCATTCCTGCTGCCTTGGGGGCATGGCACCAACATTTTTTTTTTAATTTCAGGACACTTTTAAATGAGGGTATAATTTTCAGGTGCCAAAACTCCTGAACCCAAAAATACTGCTTGAAAAAAATAGAAAAGCAGTATTAAGCCCCCCCAGATTTCAGATAGTGAAAATTGTGCTCTTTAAAAGTACACACCTGCTAAACTTGGTGTGCAGCCCCTAAACTGGTGATTTGTTTATTACCCCACCTTTCTTTCTTGCAATTCATGGCAGTATAGATTAGTTTCCCAGGTCGTCCACCCAAGCACTGACAGACCCAGATCTGCTTCACTTTGGTATGGTTGCTGCATTAGGTAACTTCATGTCCTATGCGGGGCCATAATAAACTAAGAGCAAGAACTGAAATAGAAAGAGCGCCCAATCTGGGTAAATGTTGTTTGAAATGAACAAAGAAGATGGGATAGACAGAAAACTATGTCTGCAGATACCTAAGGGCACTGTCCAAAAAAGACCTCATTAATGGCCAGTCAGCCCTATACAGTGCTAGAAGACAGTGGGTGAAGCAAATTCCAGGGTGTTCTTCACAATCTGCATATGCAGGAAAATGTGTCAGCCACATCTGGCAGTTGTCTTAATTGAACTGGATTCTGCCTCAGAGGTAGAACATCTGATTTGCCTGCAAAAAGGTACCAGATTTCATCCCCATCTAGGGATAGGCATGAACCACATTTTTGTGGTTCATTTCAGTTTGGGGTTTGTGGCCAAACCACAACCTGAACCACAAACCGATAAAAACTCGGAGGTTGGTTCATGAACTGAACCAGTTCGTATCGGTTCATGACACCTGCTTTCTGTTCCCAGATGCTTTTCACAGGGAGCAGGAAATGGGTTTAACGGGCTCAGAGCCCTTTAATATCCTGCTTTCTGCTCCCCACTGCTTTTTGTGAGGAGGAGAAAGCAGGAGGATTAAATGGCTCTGAGCCATTTAAAACCCTACTTTCTGCTCCTGGCCGCTCAGCTGTTTATCGTGAAGAGCAGAAAGCAGGAGTTTAAATCACTTGGAGCCATTTAAACCTCTGCTTTCTGTTCTTCATGAACTGCCATGAACCACCACAAATTCCTTGGATTAGATGGCTCTTCAGTTTGCAAACTTCAGCTCATGAACCATTAACTGGCCAAAATTCATCATGAATGTTAGTTCATGAGCTGATTCATGCCCATCCTTATCTCTGTCATTTCAACAGGATCTAGTAGTGGGTGATGGGGAAAATCTCTAGCTGAGACCTTAGAAGGCCATAGCCCAGGGATGTCAAACTTAAGACCTGTGGGCCAGAAGCAGCCTACCCATACCTTTAATCAGGCCCGCAGCTCTTTTCTTCCCCCCTCCTCCCCTCTTGTCTTCACCCTTTGTAGCTTGAGACTGCTGAAGTTCCCAACTCCCTCTATCTTGTCTTTGCCTGCTTTGGCAAGAAGCTCTTCTGGGCTTGCAAAGTTACAAAGAGAATATGGAATGGATTTTTCCATTATGGTCTCTGCACCCAGACAGACTACTCTGGGATTGTTTCCAGAAATAGAAACAGTGCTCTGGGACTGGAATGACAGCCCCCAGAGTAGAATAACAGTCCCTATCAATAGAATCCATGTTCTGGGACTGGAATGACAGGGTGCAGAGTGGCATGACACCCCTGGGAGCAGCAGCAGCATTCCAGGAATAGAAGTCCACTCTAGGGCCTCTTATTCCAGTCCCAGAATGCTTCTGCTACTGCCAGGGGCTGTCATTTTACTCTGGTGGCTGTCATTCCAGTCCCAGAGTAGTCTATCTATCTACCTGGGACCTTAATGGAAAATCCATTACATATTTTCTTTGCAACTTTGTGCTGCAATGTATTTTGGTGGAGTGGAGCTCAAGAAGTTTCACTTTGCAGTGTTTGTATAGTTGAAGCTGTTGCTTAATGGAGTCTCTGCTGAGTGGAGCTGAATGCTTGATGGAGTCTCTGCTTGTCTCTGCTGAATGGAGCTGAGAACGGGTGACTGGCTGAGTACTCTGACATGGGAGCCCACAGCCAAGGGGGGACATTATACTGGAGAGCCACTCTGAGTAGGCCTGGTGGGGGGCGGAGTGGAGAGAAGTTTGCAATGCCCAGCCATTTTATGTTCCTGGGCTCAGAGCATTTTATATTTTTAGTATATATTTTTAGTTTCTGCTGTGGTCCTTGTGCTTTTTCTTGATGTTTTATTTAAAAAATTGCATTGTCAAATCCCACTATTCTCCCACCTTTTCATTTTAGGCAGGCATCTTTTAAGGGGGGGGGAGGTTTGGGAGGTGTCAGTTATCAAAGACAGTTAAACAACATATTGCAAGAATTTTAAGAATACTTGTATTTTAAGTAAAATAATAATAATATTTTTATAAATAATAATCTCTGCTACCTGGCATTATATTTTTTGACATGCATGGCCTGGCCCCACAAAGTCCCATGTATGTCAGATCTGGCCCTTGTAACAAATGAATTCGACACCCCTGCCATAGCCAGTCAGAGTAGGCAATATTGATCTTGGTAAACCAAGGGTTTACCACTCAGTATAAAGGAGCTTCATTTGGAAGCAGACCCTTTCCTGCACCAGGAAACAGATTTCCTTTAAGTCAGGAAGCAGAAGCAGCCTTTCTTCCAAAACTGACATAAAAATTATGCTTTTGCTGAATATCACACCTTTTCAAGGAAATGCTGTTGCATGGGAAAGTGTCTTTTGGCTGTTTTTCGAATTTAAATTTTGTGGCAAACACAAAATTTCCCAGGACCGCAACGACTTTAATTTGTTCCGTGAAGCTGAGTCCAGATTACTCAGTCTATAGTAATGTGAATGCTTAAAAAGGATTTTTATATTTAGGTTATATTTAGATGAACCTAAATTCTATTTAGAAAAAAAATAATGGAAAGTCAGATCCACATTATTGGTACCAGTTCTTTCTGATGTGGAATGAAAATCAGTTCTATTAAAGAAACTTCAGTGTTCATACCAATTTTTTCTCAATGTTAGGATGTTAAACGAATATTTATTGCACAACTACAAGGCCTCAAGAACCTGAAAATGTTTTCACCTCCACTGGGATAAGTTATAGGCTTTACTGGAATGCCAATTTCCACCTGTTTGGGTAAGCACAGAACAGCATGCCTTGACTTAAAATGAGCAGCTGAAAAAGCAAATGTTTTCCTCCTTTGAAGTGTAGAAAATGGGAGTTTCTAATGAATGAACTGTTATCCAGTCAATCATTATTATTCGACTAATCCTTGATCATTGTTTTGATAATTATTTCATCCTTTTTAATACAATAGAGATAATTTTAAGGAAGTATTTTTGTGCATTTTTTCTAAAACAAGGATATGAGATCACCAGATCATCCAACTCTCCAGCCCAGCAAACCCCTTCTTATTTCTTCAAACCCCTGATTATTTGGGCTATACTGGGTGAGACACATCTAGGTACAGAGGCTATTATTCTTTCTCTTTTTTTTCAAATGCTCTTCAGTCCCAGTGCACCTCAAAAATGAGCTAGTAGGTGAACCAGCTGGTAAGTGAAGCTGCACCAAGCCTCATGTAAACGGTATGCTGAGATGCATCTGGTGAGGTGGACTCCCACTCACACAAGTTTCTACTTCAATCAGTCTTTTAGTCTTCAGGATGCCACAAGTCTCCTTTTTGCTTCTGCTGCAACAGGCAACACAGCTACTACACTGGACAGCGTAATTTAAACCCTGAAAGGTCTCCTTTTCTAGAGTTGCACAGATATAAGGTGACTTGGCCATGTCAATCCTGGGGTGCTACATCACCAGAATTGTAATCTTGGTGTTTTAACAACATAGCTAGCAGTGCAAGTTTCCACTGGCCTGGTATTGCACAAATTTGTTTAATCTCCAAAACATTTACTGTTTTGAACTAGTCATCATTCACATAGTTGTTACATAATAACATTGAAAGTATGCTGCCTACAGCTGTGTCTACTTGAGCTTCTAAGATTCTTTAAGTGGATACAAGTTACTAGTGATTATTTATTCCCTCTGCCATGGCATAGTGCAATTTCTTATGTATGAACTACTTTAAGTAGACAACCAAGTGTTACCTTATACACTGGCCCCTGAGCACTGCACATGGCAGGCTTTGAGATATAAACTCTCAAATCTCTATGCTTTCATCCAACATGTTTCTTCTTTTTCTGTTGTTGTTTTCTGTTGTATTGATGCTATGTCTTTTCCCAGCTTACCACAGTTACTGAGGTGAGGGAGATTCTGTATCAACGTTACTTCTCCAAACAAATTCTTCAGGGGCACACTATACTGCTCCACCATAACTATTTTGACCTATCTGTCATACCTTCTTTATTCTTCCAGTATTATCTTAACCCATTCCACTGGCTCCTCTAAATGTACACATACTAAATCCAGTTGTTCTATGAATGAGCCTATCCTCAGGAAAGCTATTTTATTAAAGAAAGCTACACAAGCAATTTTCTACTGAAGATCATCTAATCATGAAGCAAAAACAATGAAATAGAAATATATTGACTCCTATACCTTAATATGCATGAGTTCTCTGTAATTAAGAACATAAGAACATAAGAGAAGCCAATGTTGGATCAGGCCAGTGGCCCATCCAGTCCAACACTCTGTCACACAGTGGCCGAAAATGCCAGGTGCCAGGACACTAGAAGCCCTCCCACCGTTGCCCCCCCCCAAGCACCAAGAATACAGAGCATCTCTTGCCTCAGACCAAGAGTTCCTATCTAAATCTTGTGGCTAATAGCCACTGATGGACCTCTGCTCCATATGTTTATCTAATTCCCTCTTGAAGTTGTCCATGCTTGTAGCTGCCACCACTTCCTGTGGCAGTGAATTCCACGTGTTAATCACTCATTGGGTGAAGAAGGACTTCCTTTTATCTGTTCTAACCCGACTGCTCAGCAATTTCATGAAGTGCCCATGAGTTCTTGTACTGTGAGAAAGGGATAGAAGTACTTCTTTCTCTATCTGCTCTATCCCATGTATAATCTTATAAACCTTGATCACGTCACCCCTCAGCCGTCATTTCTCCAAGCTAAAGAGCCCCAAGCACTTCAACCTTTATTCATAGGGAAAGTGTTCCAACCCTTTTATCATTCTAGTTGCCCCTTTCTGCACTTTTTCCAATGCTATAATATCTTTTTTGAGGTGTGGTGACCAGAACTGTACACAGTGCTCCAAAGAAAGTTGCATCATCGATTTATACAGGGGCATTCCTAATAACCCCAGCATAGCGTTGGCCTTTTTCATTGCAGTTGCACACTGTCTCAACATTTTCATTGAGTTATCTACTACACATTTTAACACATTACAATTACATAACACATTACTATCACATGGAATGAAAGTTGATAGATATGACTAAAATGCCAGTGTAGAGAGTAACATTTTAATCATATGCATTGATCTTGTTAAGTACTTCAGATCTTAAATTCTTATATTTAAACTTTGCTTATTATAAAATTGGTCCTTACCTGCTTGGATCATTTGATCACCCATGTCACACGTATGGTTATACTAGGCGTTACTATAACTCCATTCAGAAGTATCACTCATTTGATTTACTCTTCTTTGAAAGATTAGCAGAGGTCACATTCATATAGCTCTTGTCTCTAAGTAGGTTTTGCTTTCTTTGTGTTTGAGATGTGCATGTCTTCTAGGAAAAAGGCATGACTAGATGTTGATAAAGACTGTACAAACACCAACCATTTAGAGTTACCTTCACCACAAGCACGTCACTAGATGCTCTTTACTGTACAATATATTTTTTTAAAAAAATTGAATTGTTCAAAGATAAGGCCCATGGAAAGGCATATGAACAAAAGTTCTAATACTGGTTGTACTATAAAAATGAAAAATAAAGGGAAGAGCTGTTGAACCTCAAATAGATCCTGAACAAATGTTTATTAAGCATTTTGATGTCTTCATCAGAAATTACAACTACAATTTATGCTAAGTCCAGGGGTTGGAAGAAACTTTTGACCACCACAGAACTTGCAAGTAAAAAGATGTAACCAAAATGCTTTGGTACACTCCACAATTTCTTTTTCTTGAGCACTTGTTTCAGCTTTATCTCCTCTCTTCCTTCTTCTTGCTGCCTTCTCTTTTGCTGTAATACTAACTTTGCATTATGCAAAAGACACATTCTGTGTCTTACATCTGTAAACTGGCCACTTTGTTCTTCTACAATGTGTTTGTCACTGTGATGTGTCACTCTGCAAGTTTTATCACCTTGAAACTTCAGAGAACTCTTTCTGAAGTCTCTTCTAGGAAAAGCCATTAAGATATACCAAAACATAGCTCCTTTTATGTCCTAGAGACCCAACTTATTGTAAAGCACCCCAGCAGAGACCCTACTGCTTGCGCCTACATCTTGTAATCAAACCCTCATGGTGCCATCAACCAGCATTCAATTGTTGGAATCCAACCTTTATATTAAAAAAGAAAGCAAGCTAGAGACTATAAAATGAAATTTGACTGATTTTCTTTGGAAAAAATCCTATGTCATAAAAATGTCCTTTCTCTAATCAAAATATCACCCGAATGAAGTCATCATGTTTAGCCTGATTACATTTTTTCTCCATATATGTGCAGCTGCATTTGCCTCTCCGTAAATGTCATTTGATTATGAGAAAATAAACAGGAAGGGACTCAAAGGGAGTCAGTACAGGGCCTGCTTGTTTACCTGCTGCAGCTTTCTTAGCTGAAGAACAAATGTCATGCAAATGGTGCACTAGCAATCAGCTGCCAATCACAGAGGCTTGGCATTCTTGATGATTTGCTAAATCATTTAAAGAGACATGCTTTACTAAATGAAAAAATATCAGCAGCAAGGGCCTGTGTTTAAACACAGGGCTGAGTTATTATCCCAGTAGGCTGGAATGAAATGAAGACATCTTCCAATTAAAGCTTGCAGATGAACCCAGACACCCCCCTCCTTTTTTTTCATAAAGACAGGCAGATTATGATTGGGAGAGAACAGCGACAGAGGCTTTCATTACAAGCTGATTATGGTGATATAATTCCCAGTGCTGTGTGTCTGCGGGCCCAACTTCACATTTGAAGGTTTTTAATATAATTTCCTTAGGGTGAAATGCTGAAGATTTATTAAACTTTATGAAGGGCTTACAGATCCAATTTAAGAGGACATATCATAGGGCAAAACTGACAGATGATAAAATACATTCCAAGGGCTTTTTTAAAATATATTTTTTTAAAAAAGCAAGAAAGGAAAGTTTAAGTTGGAAACTGTTTTTGAAAGAATTTCTTTTTTATTGGTTTATTGAGGTTTGGTGAATTTGGAGATTATGAAATTAATCATTTCCCCAAACTTAAAAAAAAATGATGTATGCCTATAGCTTGCTAAAAGTGTATGTGTGTTTAAGGCCTTGTATTATTTTATTGAATTTTTTTAAAGGCTGGTTGTTTCACTTTTCCGACAGCCATTGTTAAACAGCAGCTTTTGTTCTGGATTTAAATAATTTGATATTTGTTGTTTATTGATTTCCTTCTGGACACAATGTTATTAAAATGTTACAAGTCATGCATCTATATCCTGATATGGGTCCAAAATATTACATAGAATATTCACAGCCTGGCTCTGTGTGAATGCTGACAGTACCAGATTAATTTATTGAGTCACTAATACAAATTAAGCTGGATACTGAGAGCTGTGAATGAAAGGGGTTTCTAGAAAGCATGTCTTCCCTTTCTCCCTCAGCCCTTCCTCTGTCCCCTGAGAAACATATTTCAAATATTAGGAAACCCATAGGGACAGCATGAAATGAAGAATAGATAGCTGGAGTCTGAGAGGAGATCAGCAGAAATCATCCCCTCTTTTTTGTGTGAGCTCTTCCATAAAGAAAACAATAACTTGTACAAGGGTATGGGGGGGGGGTGAGTGGGTGGTTGATTCCCTCCCCCAGTTTCCACCTTTAGGCTGCATCCTCCCACACCACATACCACCTGGTTCTTCTGATGGCATGGAACAGATTCTGAGTGGCTCAAAAGACCACAGAAGGAAGAGAGAGATAGCTATTTGGTGAACTCTTGTACACAGCTCCTAAGATTCACACTGTACATTTCCCCACTTTTAGGCTTACATCAACAAATGCTGAGTATCATTTGTAGGTGACTGTCAATTTTACATCTGTTTGTAAGTTTTGAATATTCATACAATTGATCATGGATTACCAATACTCATGTTAGAACATTTTAATACTGTTTTTTCTATGCAATTTAGGCTCCCCAAAGTGTCAAACAATCAAAACCATAAAAACAGTTTTTAAAATAACATAATAAAAATGATTTAAAACAACAATCAAACAAAACACATAAGCGATTAAACCACATAAACTGGAAGGAGGGTCAGTGAACGAATGCAGAATTTAACAGATAAGTCTTAACCCACAGGTGGAAGACAGTGATTGGAGGAGACAGACAAATCTTTCTGGGGACAGAACTGCATACTTGTGGTGCCCTGAATGAGAAGGTGTTTTCTTGGGTTACCACCCATCTAGCCTAAGATGGCATGGGCCATATGATCAGGTTGTTTCATTTGGGAGTAGGTGGTCCTTAAAGTATGTTGGTCCCAAGCCATATAGGGTTTTAAAGGTCAATACCAGCACCTTGAATTGGTAGCTGATTTGGACCCCATGTAGGTGGAACAAGATTGGAATGATATGGTTCCTATGACCCACTGCAATCAGCATCCTGTCTATAGCATTCTGTACCAGCTGCAGTTTATGAACATTCTCAAGGTCAGCCCCACATACTGTGCATTGTAAAAGTCTAATCTAGGCATTAACAGGGCATGTACCTCAGTGGTAAGATCTCTTTGAACTAGGGAAGGTCATAGCTGGACCAGCAGCCAAAGCTGATGAAATGTACCTTTGGCCACTATTGCCACCTGCACTGGACTTTTCCATGTAAGACCTATCCCCTCTCCCCAAAGGGGAATACAATATGAGAACTTACCAAATTACACAAAAATATACGAATGAAAACAAGTACTCTAAAGACAGCATTATATACATGTATATGTGTGTGTGTGTTGATGCAAAAAAGTACACAACAGAAATACAGAACTGTTTCAATGGTGAAATTCTACATGAGATGAATATTGTGTAACTGTAATCTACATTATATATAATTTCAGAGGTTTAACATTTCTAACCAACACTTAATCATATTAATACAGCTCAACAAGCAAGTGTGAAAAAAACACAGTAAAAATGAGTATTTAATATGTTTTGGACTGATTTGTGAAACTTCACACAGACATTGTACTCTGGTTAAGGAGTGTACTGAAACCTATGCTAGATATACTCAAGGGTCAACTACAAGTTACCTTTCTTCACATGTTTACACTCATTTTACTGTGTTCCCTGCAGCCATAAAACAGCTGATGGGAACTGCTAGTAAAATAAAAAAAAATAGAAAGCCAAAAATGGACGGAATGATGACATGGGAGGAGGAAGGGCTGCTGCATCCCACCATTAAGAAGAAGAAAAGAAGAAGAGGTTGGATTTATACCCCGCCCTTCACTACCCAAAGGAGTCTCAGAGCTGCTTACAATCTCCTTTCCCTTCCTCTCCCCACAACAGGCACCCTATGAGGTAGGTGGGGCTGAAAGAGCTCTTTCGAGGACTGCTCTTGAGAGAACAGCTCTGAAAGAACTTATGACTGACCCAAGGTCACACCAGCAGCTGCATGTGGAAGTTTGGGGAATCAAACTCAGTTCTCCCAGATTAGAGTCCGGGGTCCTAACCACTATACCAAACTGGGGCGGAAAGCCATAAAGGGGAGAGAGCCATAACTAGGGAATAATGACACTATTACAGAAACTACAGGAAACAAAGACACTGCATAGGATAAAAGATGCATGTTCTCACAGTTAAATGTTTATGGAACAAAATTATGCTCAGGAATTATTTGTTCTCAAAAGAAAAAAAATCTAGACAAAAATATGGTTTCAGCTAATATTTATTACATTTTTATAGCTGAACTAAAACTAATTTATACTCCTTTGTTGCCAGTTTCCTAAGAGGCTACCTAAAGGGCTCTTATCTCAGGGTGGCTCTAAGCTCAGAGTTGTAGTCATTCCATACTCAAGCTCTGCTAGAGACAGGGCATTTTCTGAGGTGGCACCTCAGCATTGGAATGCCCTCCCCCTTCAGGCTCACCTAGTGCCTACTTTACTTTTTTTAATGTGCTGAGCTGAAACACATCTTTTAACCTAGACTTTTAGTTAGAGATTTACAGGGGTCCTTTCGTAAAAAAAGAGGTGCAGGAGCTCATTAGCATAACTTATTTGCATATGCCACACCCCCTGACGTCACCGGAAGTGATGACGTCATCGGGAGTGTGTCAGAAGGCAAGAAGGGAGGCAGGAGGAAGGAAGGAAAGGAACAGGAAGGAAAGGAACAGGAAGGAAGGTAGGTAGGTGGGGGAGAGAGAGAGAAGAAAGGAAGGAGGGAGGGAGGAAGGGGGGAAGGAAGAAATAAAGAAAGAAAGGAACAGGTAGGTAGGTAGATAGGTGGGGGAGAGAGAGAGAAGAAAGGAAGGGAGAGGGGAAGGAACAGGTAGGTAGGTAGGTGGGAGAGAGAGAGAGAAGAAAGGAAGGAAGGGAGAGGGGAAGGAACAGGTAGGTAGGTGGGGAGAGAAAGTGAGAAGAAAGGAAGGAAGGAAGGGGGAAAGGAAGGAAGAGGAAGGTAAGTAGGTAGGTGGGGGGAGAGAAAGAGAGAAGGAAGGAAGGGAGGAAGTATTGAGGGGGGGAGGAAAAGGGCTTCCCGGGGCCAGCGGCGCTCTGCTGTGGCCCCAGGGGGAGGGGGGAGGAAAGGAGCTTCTGCTGCCCAGGCCGGCGGAGCGCCGCCGGCCCGGGAAGACTGACGGGGGGGCGAGGGAAAGGGCTTCTCCGGGCCAGCGGCGCTCTGCCGCGGCCCCAGGGGGAGGGGGGAGGAAAGGGGCTTCTGCTGCCCGGGCCGGCGGAGCGCCGCCGGCCCAGGAAGACTGACGGGGGGGTGAGGGAAAGGGCTTCTCAGGGCCAGCGGCGCTCTGCCGCGGCCCCAGGGGGAGGAAAGGGGCTTCTGCTGCGGGCCGGCGGAGCGCCGCCGGCCCGGGAACACTGACTGGGGGGGGGCGAGGGAAGAGGCCGGCGGCAGCAGAGCGGCCTGCCGCAGCCTGGGAAGAGCGAGCGGGGGGGGCGGGGCTTTCTTAAGTGCCTGCCCCCCCGCCTTCTCTCTCCCGGAGCGGCGCTCCGGCGCGCCCCAGCCCCAACGGAGCCCTGGAGATTTAGCTTATCAGCTTTTTAATAGTCTGCTTCTGTTTTATGGGTAGCTTTTATGCTGCTTATGTCTAATGACTTCTGCTTTAATAGTTTGTGTTTTAAATACTGTGTTTTTTCATTGCAAGTCACCTTCAGGAGTCTGAAGCAGCAGCATAGAAATATTCTAAATAGGGTAGTATAGGGGCTTTTAGTTTTGTAGTGTGTCATTTGTAGAAAATAAATAAAAAAATTCAAAAAAGAAATATTCTAAATAAATAAATATTCTGCAAATACAAAAGGTGCTGAGAAATGCTGACTGTCAACAGCTTCTCCTGATGTTGATCAGCATACGGGTTTAAGCCTTGATGCCAAAAACCAAAAGACTTCCCTCCCCAGGCCCTGGTCCAGCTGTGTGCTGGAAAGCAGAGGAAGCATTTTGGAAATGGGGAGCAATGTTGCAATGTCACTTCTGGTTTGTAGACAGAATTGCTGTAACAATGCTCTAGGAGTTGACCCATCTCTATGATTTTTACCATAGATGGACAAATCCCTAGAGAGTTGTACTTCTGGGTACAAACCAGAAATGACATTGCAAAGTCACACACTGTCACTCCTTACCTCCACTTTTTGCTCTCACTGGATTGAAGAACCCCAGTGAAGTTTTCCCACTGCCTCCCGACAATGGTATAGCTTGACTGAGAAATAAATACCGCAGTGTGCTTGTTGATCTAATGCACCTGAATTACCAGTCTCGCACTATTTTTTCCACCCCTAAGTTAGGGCCTAACTAGTCTGCCACAGACTAAGCCTATTTAAAGTACCTCCTCCAACACCTGAAAAAAGGCAAAGGGGGGGGGGGTCTTCTTCTGAACAATTAGAGGATGAGGACAGACTGGAATAATGAAGCGCAAGGGAAGTGGGACAAAAAGACCTGGGCCGAGTTGTTGCGGGGCTTTCCATTCGCATGGCGTAGACTGATGCGGGACCATACCGGGGAGGAGGCAGAATGGAGTGTTGGCACTGTGGGGCAGCCCCTGGTGGTGCGACGGCACACAGCTTTGGTCCGTTTTGCCAACCTGCGCATAGGCACATGGGCGCATAGGTGCATGGGCGCAGCAGCCGGATTAGCGGGTTCACATTACTGGTGCCACTTGATGTGTGGCTTATTTGCATCCACACTGCCAGGAAGCAGGATGAATGCACACCCAGACGGCTTGACACTGGTTTCACCAAGTACCTTTTAAAGCAGGATGAAAGCGCTTCGGGACAGGGTGAGTGCAGCACGGCAATGCCAGGCAGCTGTGGCTGTGTGAACGGGCTCTCTTAATCCGCTTGCAAAGCAGGCCTATGTTGGGCCAAATTGCCAGTCTGAACTCAACCAGAGAAAGCCCCCAAAATTTCCTCTTGGAACCCAAAGCAACTGACTGCCATGCAACACTGCCTCCCCATACCAAGAGACCAAAATCTGGGCTGAAATTTGAATGTCACAATCGTTGGTGGCACCCCTACTCTTACCTATTCTTCAAATTAATTATTTTTTGTTGTGCCACCCACTTCCACTGCAGGAAGTATTGGGATATTTGGTTAATATAGCAGAGTTTGTCCAGTCACAGAAGCATGATACTGAGTGCAGTAAATACATCTTCCAGGAAGTATATTGCAGAAAAAGTAAACTTACATTTAGTCAAGTAGATCCAGTTCACAATCAGGTTACAGTCAAAAGGAGAGAGAGAAGCCTAGTCTAAAGAGTACTTTCCCTATCCCAAATGGCCAGCTTGTCCAGCATCATGTGTCTGGGAGTATGAGGGCATTGTATCTACCAGACAGACCTGCAGAAACATGTGTCTCCATGGAAAGCCATATAAAGAGAGTGAGATGACGAAGGGAGAAAGAGGAGGAGTCAGAGGGCAACTCCCAGGTTAAGACAAAGAGAGGCATCCCATTCAAGGAGATAACACCTATACACAGAGTGATGTAGGGCCCCCAATGCCCTGGCATGCTGAGTTGCATATTAAGAAGAGCAGGTAAGTAACATGTTTACTTCCCCTACCAAGATACCTCCCCATGCCAAGATTCTGGGGACATTAATTATTCTTTGTTGTGCCACTCACTTCCACTGTTTTATTCTGAAGTTGAGTCCATTCACTTCTATTCACCTCCATCTTCCTGAATCCATCCATTGCCTGCACCTTCTTAGGATTTACTGGATCACTTCCTATTCATCTAGTGCTGCTGCTTCTATGCTTACAATTAAAGGAAGCCACGCCAGCATTTTTTTAACCTCTTCTTTTATAATGACTCTTATTCCACACTTCTGCTCATATAGTGCATTTAACTTTGCAACCTTTTTTATTCCCTTTGTACTTGCAATTGGTGTACTAAAACTATGCAGTCTGATTTCAGAAGAAATGTTAGTATGCAACACAAGGATTAGACAGAATTGATTTTCCTGGGATGTAAATATATGAAGCAAGAACATGAGGGTGTTCAAGTGAGCATTCAGACTCTGGCAAATGATTGCAATTGTAATTTTGTTCCAGTTCACCCAACATGCTCATAAAGAAAAATGGAAAATCAGAAACAATACTGCTAATCTGACATATATTTCCCAGCCACTCCAAGTTTATGTAGTTTACTAGAAATATTTTGGCATGATGTTATTAATCTGTGGGACTCATGTATTCATTAAGATTTTAAAGTGCAAGATATGATTAGCAATAGTATAATCATCATCATTATCAGGAGACCACTGGAGCAAATGCCAAAGTACTTCTCCAGGCATATTATGTGTTCCATGATTTGAACATGACAGATTTGGGGGGGGGGACTGAAAAAATAATTGTTCTCAGGATTTTATTTTGTATTAATAGTCCCATTTCTTTAAAAAAATGCAGATGGCAAGAATCATAACACAATGCTTTATATTTAATGTTGAATGTTTGGAACCGCCTACGATTGAGACCATTGGCCTCTGTCCCAGTACTACTACTGGTAGCAGTGTCTGCTATCTACCCTGAGCGGCAACAGTTTTTCCAATATCTCCTTTAGCACTTCTACCTGAGATAGTTTTCTAAATGGAAGTGCGAGCGATAGAACGACTTCTGCATGCAAACCATGTGCTCTCCCACTGAGCTGTGACCTGGTTCAGAAACTGCAAACAATAGGGAAGGCAAACAGGTCACTGGCTACCATAGTGTGAGGTAAAATAAGAAGCCTTGCTGTATTATACCATGAATCCATTTAGTCCAGCATTCTGTTTGCCACACCCAACCCAGATGTTCCTAAGAATCCCACAGGCAAGGGAAGAAGAAAAATGGTCCTTCTGTTGTTGCCCCTATGAAGTGGTGCAAACTTAGACTAGCCTTGCAAACCAATGTTGTCTTCCAGGTTTGAAGGTGTGGGGAAATGGGTTGAGACCATTTTAACAAAAATGTTTGGATGTGGCTTTATATATATGGTTAGTTCTTTATATAGGGTTGGATTCAGATGAATTTTTTTGCTAGTGCATGGGGTTGGGTTAGAGTTGCCTTCCTGCAGGTGGGCTCAGGAGATCTCCTAAACTACAGAGATTTGTTCCCATGGAGAAAATGGCAGCTTTGGAGAGCGATCTCTACGTAGGGCCACTAGGTCACCCCTGACCACCAGTGAGGGACAAAGGGGATAAGGGTGGCCAGATTCAGGCTGGGAAACACCTGGAGATTTGGGGGTGGAGCCTGGGGAGGACAAGGTCCTCAGCCATAGAGTCCACCCTCCAAAGTATTCATTTTCTCCCAGAGAACTGATCTCTGTAGTCTGGAGATTAACTGTAATTCCAGGAGATCCCCAGGTCCCACCTGGAGGCTGGTATCCCTAACACTGTGGTATACCATGAAGTCTACAAAACAATCCCCAGGGAGCTCTCTCCCTTCCCCAAATTCTAGGAATTCCCCAACCTGGAGTTGGCAAGCCTAGGTGGGGTAATTCCCACCTATTTCCTCTTCCTGCTGCAGACCCCCGTTTTCTCCTTCATGCTGTTTCTGAGGTTCTTCTGTCCCCCATGAGCAGCATCTTGGGTAAATCAATGGAAGAGGGGGAGGCAGAAACTTTCTGTTCCATTGACAGGAGTGCTTTGTGTTAACAGAAAAGTTAGTCTGGATCCAATCCACAGTGCTTTTACACTAGCATCTTAAACTGGAACTTGACTAAGTACTGCATCCACAGGAGTGGAACCTTCTGTCATGCAGGAAGACAACTTCCTGAAGCTCTGTTGTGTTTCTTAACTCAAAACTATGAGTGCAATTCCTATACTCAGGGGTCCGTTGGGGCCGGAGCGAGGCGAAGCAAAGCTCCGCCAGCTCAGGACTGGCCAGTAGGGCAGCCACGGGCTGAATCAGATTCTCTAATCTGATTCAGCTCGCCGCCGAATTGCTGCCGAAATTCGGTGGCAACTTTAAAAGCCACTGGAGGGGAGGGGGTTTGAGGGAGAGGCTCCAAACTTGCAGGGTAGCTGCTGGGGCCTCTCCTCGAAATGCTCATTAAGTTTCAAGAAGATTGGACCAGGGGATCCAATTCTACAGGCCCCCAAACAGGTTGCCCCCATTCCCTCCATTGTTCTCTATGGTAGGTAAAAAGTTAACATTTTTTCCCTCCATAGAGAACAATGGAGGGGATTGGACAATCTGTTTGGGGGCCCATAGAATTGGACCCCGTGGTCCAATCTTCTTGAAACTTAGTGGGTATTTCGAGGAGAGGCCCCAGCAGCTACCCTGCAAGTTTGGAACCTCTCCCTCAAACCCCTTTTCCTCCAGCCCCTCATATACCCTATGAGTTTTTGCCATTGATTTCAATGGCCCATAGGATATAATGGGGCTGAAACTGACATTCCCTTTCTGACACTTCTGGTGATGTCAGGGGACGTGGCATATGCTAACGAGTTATGCTAATGAGTTATGCTAATGAGCTCCTGCACCTCTTTTTCTACGAAAGGATCCCTGCCTATACTGATTGAGGCCCTAGTAATATGATCTTTATAAATAACCTCTTGAATTTGCAATAAGCTATATCATCTGTTATTGCCCAGAGTATGCTTTTCAGCTTACTCAGATCAAGATCTTGATATGTTTCTGATTCTTGCTTGACTTGTCCATTCTTGAACCCAGTTCCTTGAAAATTGACTTTGGTTGTGATGATTTCATCAGAACTTCACCGACAGTTTTGGCTTGATGTTCAGCTTGGCTTATTTTCCTGGTTCCTGACCTCTTGTCTGCAGTATGCACTAGCGCAACCTGTTTCACTAGACCTCCTTCTGTCAGCATTCACTGCCAGCCTCTGATCCATCAAGGACCATTCAAACCAGGTGCCTGAAAAGACAGCTAGACAAAACAAATAGAAGCCTGATGCTGCAGGGAATAATTTGACTGCCAGCAAGAAGCAGGCAGAGTGATCTGAGTAACTGGGGTTGCCCAGTTCAAATGCAATAGTTACTTCTATGTCTTTCTCTTTGAGAAATGTGGCATTACTTCTTGCCCCACTATAATGTCCTGCTGCATAAGTGGACATTCTAGTCCCTCACCCCAACTGGAGCCCTCCCCCCCCACTGCCCTCTGAAACAGGCAGTAGAGTGTTGGGAAGCCTACCAGTGTGGCTCTTTTGAGGATCTGGGAATGTGCAGCCAGGGGGGAATTTTGGGTAATCACTATGGTTGCTAACTCCAGCTTGAAAAATTCCTGGAGATTTAGGGGTGGTACCTGTGGAGGAGAGGGATTTCACCTAGAACTGAGGGTATACCATAGAATTCCCCCTCTGAAGCTGCAGTTTTTCTCCAAGGGAACTGATGTCTGCAGTCTGGAGATCAGTTGTTAATTAATTAATGTATTATTTATTTATTTATCACATTTTTATCCCACCTTGCCAGGCAGCTGGTTTAAGGCGGCTTACAGCAATAAAATACCATCAATGGCTTACATAAATGGCTTAATTCTGTGAGAAGTCCAGGCTCCACCTGGATGTTGGCAACCCTAGCAACCACCTGGGGGAGGGGTAAGTGCCTCCAATCTATACATCCATTCCTAGGATTTTATACAGAAAATAATTCCACTAACAACTTCTATACTGGATTATCATCTGAGCTTCAGCTGCACCAGTGACCACAGAACCCAATCAGAGAAACTTTGCATAGAACATATACAGGAGTGAGAGGCTGGTAAAAGATGCCTGATGATGATTGCCTGGTGTCTGAGAGACTGGCTGTCAAATGAGAAGTCATTTACTTTTAACATTAGGAAGACAAGACTGGCAGTGAAGTTGAGATCACAAGAACTGTTCACAGGCTCTTCGTCAGAGCAGCGTAGTTTCATCTTTCACCGTCTTTGTAAAGTAAGAAAAATGATCAATCTAAACCCCAATGGTCTGATCTATAGATATAGATATATTGTGAGAGTGGGGGTGGGTAGCACTGAAAAGGATTTCTGCTCCCAAGGTCATAAATTTTAAAGCTACAGAGCTAAGTTCAAGCCATGAATAGCTTTGGTTTAAGGCAAAAGCTGTGATATGATGATTCTGAGATATCTGTAAAACTAAATTATTAAGGACTTACTTTTTGCTCTGGGCAAAGATAGCAGAGCTGACTAAAACAATATGTGCATATCATACCAAACCAAGGCATGTTTCTCAATCTAAAAGGCCGAGAAGAGGAAGAATCATTCATCATTCTAGACATCCCACACTTCAAGATCTCCTATCCTCACTTGCATTTTCCCCCACCCATCCCAGCATATGCCCAGTACAAAATATTCTCCGTAGAAACATTCAAAATGAAATCTCAGTGTATAAAAAGGGAAAAGTTAACCATGAACTGGAATCGTTTGGACTAAAAGTGTGGCTTGATTGTGTGTCTTATTGTGTTGTGAGAACAACACCAACATTTCTGTGCTTAAATAGGAACAACTATTTAACTGATTGAAGCATTTATCTGACAACTCCAGGGCAAAACTTAGAAAGTGCTTTAAAAAATGTCCTGTAGTGTTGCCTTTGTCCCTGGCTCACTGCAGAGCCCATGAGATGAAAACACAACTGGTGACAGATTAAAAAGTTTGTCTCTTGCTGAATCACAGTGATGCAAAACTGCTTTCAAGTTTCTATAAAGCATGCTGATGGAAGACATTCATCCATGATGATCTGGATACCATGAATTGTGCTGCAAATGCTTTAATCAGTTGAATTTACCTGCTTTGACAGCTGCAATCAAGGTGAGTTGATCCCCAGATTTCTTCAGTTAGGCAGCAAACAGCTTAGAATAAACCATCGTCATCGTCATCATTGTCATTGTCATCATCGTATGACATTGTGTGTAGTATAGACAGGAGATCCAAAGATTGTCTGGCAGCCTTAAGTTCTAGCTCATTAGTGTCATGTACCACTAGATGGTGAGCTAGGCTTATTTTGGGGGCTGAGAGAGTTTTGAAAGAGCTGTGACTGACCCAAGGTCACCGAGCTGGCTTCATGTGGAGGAGTGCAGAATCAAACCCGGTTCTCCAGATTAGAGTCTGTCACTCTTAACCACTACACCATGCTGGCTCAGACTGGAAAACTTGAAGAAGAGTTGGATTTATACCCTGTCCCTCACTTAGAGTCTCATAGTGCCTTACAATCTCCTTCCCTTCCTCTCCCCACATCAGACACCCTGTGAGGTAGGTGGGGCTAAGAGATCTCTGAGACAACTGCTCTTAAGAGAACAGCTCTGAGAGAACAGTGACTGACCCAAGGTCACCCAGCTGGCTGCATGTGGAGAAGTGCGGAATCAAACCCAGTTCTCCAGATTAGAGTCCACTTCTCTTAACCACTACTATAGAGTTCTGGGGCAAAAACTCTATAGTAAATTTGGCTTCTACCATACCATACCAAATACCGAGCATCACCCTGATGTCCCAGATGTGATGACATTACTTCTGGGTCACATGGGCAGTGATGTAGACATGTTGCTGCACATTGGATGGATTTCCCTCTTTTGGGGGGTAAGTTCCCCCCCCCACTGGCCAGCAGATCTGGCCTGGCAGCATGGAACCCCGCCCATGGGGGGGGGTCTAGCAACCCTAGTTTGTCAGGCCTTCCCAACTGGCAAAAACAGAGGCAGTGATGGGGGCAAGAAAATAAGGACACTCCCAGATAAATAGTACATGAAGCGGAAAATATATGGTGGCTGCAGTCACATACACTAAATAATTCACTGTCAATCAACTTTCAAACTGGATTTTTACTGTGACCGATTTTCCACGAGGTGCTGCTCCAGCATTGTTCTTCCCTTTGCCCCGATTGCATGCTTGAATTTCCCACTATTTGCCCTGTGCCGCATTTTGACCCATGGCTTCGCCCAAATTCCCCCATGGCTTCAGTGATCCTCAAAAAACAGGATCACTGAACCTGCAGGGGAATTTGGGTGAAGCCGCAGGTCAAAATGTGGCACAGGGCAAATAGTGGGAAATTCAAGCACGCAATCAGGGCAAAGGGAAGAATGATGCTGGAGCAGCGCCTCGTGGAAAATCAGTCTGTGTGAACTGGCAGAATCCAATTGGAAAGGGCATTGAAAGTGGATTATTTAGTGTGTGTGACCACAGCCAGTATCAGTCAAATACTTAACAGTTAGGGTTTTTTTTTTGCAAGTCTCCATACCCTCTACCCATTCAGCAGACAAGCCACACTGCTTAATATGGCAAAGCAGCTCACCATCCCTGTGTGTTTAACTAATTTTATGGATTAGCCTCCTATAAAGTATTGTATCAAAAAAGCTTTTTTAAAATCCAGTTAAAATTTGTCCCCAGCTTTTATTCTCTCAAGCCCTCTAGATACTTACTCAAACAGTTCTTTCAGTTAAGTTAAGCATGACCATGGTGTCTAAATTCATGTGGATTTACATTTAATTATGTCAAATACTTCATGTTACGTCCTCCAACACTCCTCCTTTTCAGTTTTGTAAAAGCCCCCATTTAAAAAAACCCACTATATTAAAAAGGGGAATATCACAAAGAGGTTTAGAAAAAGTCAACTGCTGATGTGCGCCTTTCCCAGGGGTACATTTTATCAATGTATCATCAGTCCAAAAACAATGTCTTTACAGGAGCTAGAAGGTTTTGAGGCAAAATCTGCTAGGCTAAGTAAGAACTTCCAGGAATGTCCTGGAAAGATATATTCATCTGCCAAGCATTTCTTTCTAACTTTAACAATTAAAATATATTTATTTTAAGGAGAAAATAGGAAATATAAATGACATTCAAAAAGGTAGTTGGCAGAAAATTGGTAGAAATAACAAGAAGTATAAAAAAAGAACACGCAAACATTTCTACTCTGGTACCAGATTATCTCCTAATAGGGTCAAACCTCACTAATTGTTCTCAGATCATACCCTAAATTGGGAGGGATTTATTTATTTGGGTGCCTGAATACCCACCAGTTCAGCTTGCATCCTGGTGCCAGTTACAAACAGATCTGATTTTTTAAAACAGTTGGTTTAATATTGCCACCAATATTCATGGGTGTTCAGCAGGTTGTTTCATTGTATTCTTTACTAACCATGCAGTACAACATTCTTAGACTGTCACACATGCGTGTTCTCACACAGCCCAAGCAAGTTGTACTGCTCCGCTCAGCAGGCAATAGACAATTAGATCACTCACAAATCATATAAACCAGTCATCAACAAATGCTGTGTTTCAATAAAATCCTATATTTCGGTGTTTGCCTAAGTCAGTGGTCTGCAAACCGCAGCTCGGGAGCCACATGCGGCTCTTCGGGCCCTTGAGTGTGGCACCTGCCCCTCCCCACCCCTCCCCACCCCTCCCTGCCAGAAAGAGTCACAGGCCGGAGCAGAGGAGGCACCAAAGCAGGAGCGCCATAAGGTTGGGTTAGGGAGGGAGGGGTGCCCCCTGGCCTGCTGCCCCACCCCCGCTTTGGCACCCCTCCCTCCCAAACGCCGTTTGCAGAGTCTGCAGCAGTCTCGGCAGGCCTCCGTTCGGGCTGGGGAACGGAGCGGCGGAGCATCGCTCCGCTAGTGAAGAGTCCAGGGGGCGGGTACAGAAGCCCCGCTCCCTTCTCCCAGCAGCCCTGAGTGAGCGAGGAGCAGGTAGGTAAGGCCTCCCACGCTTCGGGGAGGGCTGAGGATGAGGCCTCCAGAGGCCAGGCCGTCTTCCCGCCCCCCTGCTGGCTGCTGCCTTTCCTGGGCACTGGTCTCTAGAAGGCGGCGGGGTGGTGGTATTTTTTGTTTTTTTTCCCCTTCCGGCCACCTTTCTGGCCAGGCCAAGGCGGGAGGGCCTCCTTTTTGCTTTTTTTCCTTTGCCGGGGCGGCAGCGGAAGGGCCTCCTTTTTGTTTTTTTTCCGGCCCGGCTGCCGTTTCTGGCCATGCCGGGGCGGTGGCGGCAGCAGGAGGGCCTCCTTTTTCCTTTTTTCCCGCCCAGAGCGAGAGGGCCTCCCTTTTGTTTTTTTTCCGGCCCAGCTGCTGTTTCTGGCCATGCCAGGGTGGCGGTGGCGGCAGGAGGGCCTCTTTTTGCTTTTTCCCCGCCCCGGGCGAGAGCGAGAGGGCCTCCTTTTTGCTTTTTTCCCTGCCCGGCCGCCGTTTCTGGCCATGCCGGGGCAAGAGGGCCTCCTTTTTGTTTTGTTTCCTGCCTGGCTGCCGTTTCTGGCCAGGGGGAGGGCCTCCTTTTTTTTTCCCTTTGCGGTGGCAGGAGGGCCAACTTTTTGGGTTTTTTCCTTGGCGGGGGTGGGGGTGAGAGGGCCAACTTTGTTTTGTTTCCCGCCCGGCCACCGTTTCTGGCGGGGGGGGGGGGAGAGAGACACACCGGTCTTTTTGTTTATGTTCTCCCAGTCACTATTTACTTTGTCTCTGGGAGGTGTAGAAAAATCTCCATTGTAATTTACGAGTGGCATCCCCACCTGGCCCCTGGACGGAGGGGGGAGGGAGGAATGGAGGCAGGAGTGGCTAGGCCCGCGGGGGGGGAGAGGTGGCGGGGACATCCCCCCCACTATTCCAAAGGCTTCCTAGAGAGGGGGAGGGGGGGGAGGAAAAGTCCTTTCCGGGGCTGGGGGGAGGGGGCTTTGCTATTGGAATGGCCAAAGAGACTAGGGACGGTTTCAGTTCTGCAACAGGAGAAAAGCTTTTCAGCCGGATTCTGAGCAGGGTTACTCTCAAGCAAGTCATGGGGGGAAATAAGTCAGTTGTGTTGGAAGAAGAAGAGATTGAATTTATACTCCACCCTTCACTTGGAATCTCAGAGCAGTTTACAAACTCCTGAGCTATGACTGAGTCAGGAAAGCTCATACCCTGCCACGAATTTTGTGAGTCTTTCAGGTGCTGCTGGATTCTTGCTCTTTTCTCCCCTTACGCTCTGCCATGATAACTTTGCTCATTTGAGCAGCAGGAACTCCTGGAGCCCCACCCCCCAATGGGCAGAATCAGCAACTCCCCATCCAGGGGTGCTTTCTTGCTCTCTCTGGAGGTTTTCTGTGCATTGGGGGAAAATGCCTATTCACAAGGAGAAATATGACAGGTTAATTATGTAAATCTTAAATTAGGTAAAGCTGGTAAATCTTTCTCTGGTTTGAATTAGTTGTATATATTTGTTCCTGTAGTAGCCTGCCCTGAGCCCTGCTGTGCAGGGGAGGGAGGGCTGGAAATCCAATTAAATAATAAAATTATTATTATTATTATTACCTCTCAGCTTGGCATGCGGAAGATCCCAGGTTCAATCCCTGGCATCTCTGGCTAAAAGGGTCAGGTAGCTGTCAAAGACCTCCACCCAAGACCTTGGAGAGATGCTGCCAGTCTGGGACAATACTGACCTTGGTGGACCGATGGTCTGATTGAGTGTCATGCAGCTTAATATGCATTTGTGTGTTTTATTATACCCTGTCTTGATGTTTAAAATACTGGCGACTCTTTTGCCTCTGGGCAAAATTCACTTTCCAAGTTCCCATCTAAGAGGATAATACAGTGCAAAGTTATTTCAGTGTCCTAAAACTGGAGTAAGTCTGCATTGCATCACGCTGTAAATGTTTTGACTCCAGTGGCACCTTTAAGACCAATAGAGTTTGATTCTGGGTATAAGCTTTCGTGTCCAGGCAAGCTTCTTCAGATACTGAATATCTGTAAATGTTGTGGCACTGGAGTACTTTGGCCAGTCCACCAGTGAAGACCCTCTTCCCAAGCCCTGCTCTCTGTGCCTCTCATTTGCAAAGGTGAAGCAGGTGGTGCAGGGCTTTTGCAGTAGTGACACCCTGCCTTTGGAATGAACTCCTTTAGTGCTTCTCTTTACTGTTTCTTAAGAACTAAGCAAAACCAGAGCTAGTTTGGTGTAGAGGTTAAATGCAGAAACTCTAATCTGGGAGAACCGGGTTTGATTCCCCACTCCTCCACTTGCACCTGCTGGGTGACCTTGGGCAAAGCCGTAGTTCTGGCACAGCTGTTCTTGAAAAAGAGCAGTTTCTGTCAGAGTTCTGTCAGCCCCACCTGACAGCCCCACCAGCTTAGGAGTACTCTAATTAAGTTAATAACAATGTACCTACCTATATAGTTTAAGTTTTTAAAAGTTGGCTCTCAAAAGAAATTTCAATCGTTGTACTGTTGATATTTGGCTCTCTTGACTAATAAGTTTGCCTACCACTGGCCTAAGTAGTCCTTAGTGATGCTAATGGTTGCTGATCAGTTTGAATCAGCAGCATCTTTGCATATGCACAGTTTGGGGAAAACCCAGTGCAAACTGGTTCAGCAGGCATTCATGGCTGCTCAGCACAAACCAGACACATTGACTGGCTCACATCTAATCATGACCTTGGAATGTGGTAAATCTGACAGTCAAATGTGTTAGTTGGAAAATTCACAGCACTGTATTATTTACTTCATTTATACCGTACCTTTCTCCCCAGTGGGGGACCCAGATAGGGTAGCCAGCTCTGGGTTGGAAAATACCTGGATATTTGGGGGGTGGAGCCTGGGGAGGGTGGAGTTGGGGGAAGGGAGAGACCTCAGCAGGGTATAATTCCATACAGTCTGCCTTCTAATGTAGCCATTTTTTCCAAGGGAACTGATCTTGATCACCTGGAAATCAATTGTAATAGCAGGTCTCCAGGTGCCACTTGGAGGTTGGCAACTGAAGACCCAGAGAAGCTTATATCATTTTCCTATTTTCAATTTTATCCACACTATAAGCTGTCAGGTAGTTCAGGCTGAGAGTGTGCAACTGGCCCATGGTCACCCAGGAAGCTACCATGGCAGAGTGGGAGTTGATCCTGGGTCTCCCAGATCCTAATCCAGCACCTCTAATATAAAGTACTGGGTCCAGAGACATGTTGCAGTGAAATCAGCTTGTAAGTTTATCGATGGTACAAATCATGACTGGCGAACGGGGCTCGGGGTGGGGGGGTCTGCTTAAATGTCCATCTAAACCGCACCCCCGGCCTCACCCAATCTCCTTGATAGAGTTAAATACAGGTGACCCTACGGCATAGGTCCCCTGGCAGATCTTGGGTGGCTGAATGGTCTGTTTTACAATCCACCCAGGCTATTGTCTCCCAAAGTGACACTCCAGTAGCCAGCCCTGCCATGTGTGTTTATCTGACCATGTGCACAGTTGCCATTAGGACATAACACCCCTCCCCCCATAGTTCGGACCTTCCCTAGCACAAAAAGTCCCTTAGGTAGGTGGGCCTTCGTCATTCCCTGGTTGAGCAGCGTAGTACCGTTTCTCTGGTGGGCTGCTCGGGGACTGCCTCGGCTTGTCCTGGGGACGGTTCCGGTTCACCTATCAGGGCCGTTGCTGGAGAGATGTCAATGTGTGCATTGGCCAGTGTGCTTGGCCAGGGAAACTCTGGTGCAGATGTCTTGCGTTCACCTTCTCCATCTTGCTCAGGAGCAGGGGTTTCATCCTCGCTCTCCTCAGGTGTGTTGGTTACTGTGGTCAGGAGTTGGCGGTGCAGTTGGTTGATGTGACTTCTCCACAGTTGACCTTCTTCACCCAAGACCTCATAGGATAGGGGCCCTGTCACCCTCACTATCCGGCCTGGCAGCCAGGCAAGGTTCTTTATATAGATGGGGCCCTCTGGGAAGAACCCCCATAAAGCCTTTTGCTGCTCTGGGGCTGTGCTGTTTTGGGGCGTGGTCTGGATGTAGGCGGTCCAACCTGGTTGTGAGCCACCTACCCATTAGTAGTTCTGCAGGGCTGTTCCCAGTTGTGGTGTGAGGGTTGTCCATTGGCCGAACAGGAACTCTGCCAGTTTGTAGTTCCAGTCGCCTTTGTCCATGCGGCACAGGGCTTCTTTGGCTGTGTGCACCATGCATTCAGCCTGCCCATTTGTGGCTGGGTGGAATGGGGCGGAGTGGATGTGCCGGATCCCATAGTAGTCCACCAACTCCTGGAACTCCCCTGACATGAAGGCCGAGCCATTGTCTGTCATGAGTGTGTCAGGGATGCCATGGGAGCTGAAGATGCACCACATGGCGTGGATGGCAGCCTGTGATGAGGTGGAGGACACTGGCACCACTTCCAGCCACTTCGTGTAACTGTCTACTAATATTTTAAAAAGTTGACCCTAGAATGGTCTCGCAAAGTCCCATGGCTTGTGGGTTGACTCCCAGGGTCACACTGGTACCTGTGGTGGGTCTGGCCACGATTCCAGGCACTTCTGGCACCGCCTGACTTGTTCCTCAAGCTCCCTGTCTAGCCCAGGCCACCAGACATAGCTTTGGGCCAGGGCTTTCATCCGCACGATGCCAGGGTGATTCTCTTGGAGCGTGATGAGCACCCATTTGCATAGGGGTTCAGGGACGACTACCCAACTGCCCCAGAGCACATACCCCTTGTGTGCTGATAGTTTGTTGTGCCGGGCTGGAAAGGCAGTGAAGTCGGACCCCGGGCTACTGGACCACCCCCTTCCCACCCAGTCCAAGACCCGGGACAAGGTGCGATCTCATGTGGTATGGTGGGCAACGTCCTTCACCTGGATGGGCTGGTCTTCGAGCAGGGCAACATGATGGGCCGGTGCTCGGTCCGAGTCGCAGGGCAGGAGAGGCAGGCGGCTGAGGGTGTCTGCATGGCCCATGGCTTTCCTTGGGCAGTAGACCAGCTCGTACTGGTAGCCGGCCATAAAGATCAACCAACAGAGCACCATTGAGGAGAGCATCTGGGGAGGTTGGCAGTTAGGCACAAGGAGGCCCAGGAGAGGCTTGTGGTCTGTTGCAATTGTGAAGGGGCGACCGTACAGGTAGTCATGGAATCTCTTGATTCCTGTCACGATTGCCAGAGCCTCCTTGTCTATCTGCATGTAGTTGTGCTCTGCTGCAGACAGAATGTGGGAGTAGTATGTGACAGGGACCTCCCTCCCGTCTGCTAGGTGGTGCTCCAGGACAGCCCCCACCCCATTCGGTGAAGTGTCGCATGTGAGAACTACCAGGAGCAACTCGTCAAAATATGCCAGGACTGCATTTGATGTTAAGAGTC
Source organism: Lepidodactylus listeri (assembly GCA_029233225.1). NCBI lineage: Eukaryota > Metazoa > Chordata > Lepidosauria > Squamata > Gekkonidae > Lepidodactylus > Lepidodactylus listeri. Next base: position 93,107,389 of record JARCFY010000004.1, read on the forward strand.
CCTTGACATCCTGGAAAGCCGCTGCATGTCAGGGACCCCAGGCCCAAGGAGCATGCTTGTTGAGGAGTCAATGGAGGGGTTCCACCATGGCCGTCTTGTGGGGGAGGAAGGCGTGATAGAGGTTGAGAAGTCTTAAGAATGCTTGGAGCTCTGCCTTCGAAATCAGTGTGGGTGCCTCAGCAATGGTGCGGATCTTGTCAGGGGTCGGATGGATGCCCTGTGTGTCTACAGTGAAACCCAGGAACTCCATGGACAGGACCCCCAGCAGGCATTTCTCTCTCTTTACCTTCAGGCCCGTGTCATTGAAGTGCTGTAAGACGGATCATAGCTGGGCCGTGAAGGTCTTGATATCTGGGGCTGCTACCAGAACATTGTCAAAGAACGGCTGGATCCCAGGGATACCTTTGAGCAAACAGTCCATTAGATTCTGGGAAATTCCTGGGGCGACACTGACCCCAAATTGCAAACACTGCACCTTGAACGCCCCTCTGTGCGTTACGATTGTTTGGGCTTCGGTAGTGACATCGTCCACCAGAAGCTGCTGGTATGCCTGTGCCAGGTCCAGTTTCCCAAACATCTTGGCCCCTGCCAGTGAAGTGAGGACATGGCTAATCACTGGTACCGGATAAGCATGGTCTTGGAGAGCCTTGTTAATAGTGCACTTATAGTCTGCACAAATTTGAATGTCCCCGTTCGGCTTCATCAGGGTCACAATAGGGATTTCCCACTGAGTGTGAGGGACCAGCTCTAGGACCCCTTGGTCAACCAGCTGGTCTAGCTCCTTATCTATCTTGGGGTGGACCACTAGGGGGGGTTGCCTGGCCATCATGCAGATTGGACGGACCGCATGGGGTCTAGGTCTAGGGATACTGGGGAGTGTATATTTGCCCAACATGCCATCAAAAATGCCCGGGAACTCATCACAGACCAACTGGAAGTCTGTGCTGTGGAGGTGGTTCATTCCCATTACCCCCAGTCCCAAAGGCCCAAACCAAGACAGTCCCAGGAGGTCCAATTGTCTGTCAAAGTCCTTGTATTGGACTCGGAACTTGCCCCACCCCTTGATCACCACCGGGTTCTTTTGGAAATCCTGTAGCTTATGTCCCATGGGCTTCCATAATGCCCCCCCCCCCCCCGCGGACAGAGTCTATGAAGGTTGTCCACTGAAATTATGGAGAACGCGGACCCCGTGTCCAGTTCCATTTTGCAGGGGGACCCTTCTACCATTACAGGGACAAGGTTTTTGTTTGGGGTGCCTGGGGGCAAGTTCATTACCTGGTGGTGGGAGGATGTCGTGGAGTGCAGGTCTGATGACTCCAGGTGCTCGGCTTGTGTGCATCGGGAGGCCCAGGAGCGACAAACCCAGGTGATGTGCCCCATCTTGCCGTAAGATCAGCAGGTTGCCTCTCAGAAACAGCAGCTCCGCTGGTCATATGGATCCCCGCAGCTGGCACATGATGTGGGCACGTTGGTGCATGGGCTGGCTTGTGTAGATGCGGTGGCTGGGCACGGCGGTCCTTGCCAGTCTGATCTGCAGAGTTGGAGGACTTCCTCCTTGTCATCCAATGTCATGGGGCTGGTGGTGGTCACCAGGTGGTGCATCATGGATCCTTGGCGATCCTTTTGTGTTTTCTTGAAGGCGGCTGCCGTTTTGCAGGCGGAGTCTAGTTTTAGTTCTTCGATGGCCATGAGCTTTTGGCTTGCAGACTCCCCAGACAAAGTGGATCAGGAGGGTATTCTCAACTGATGGGAAATTGCACCCCACTGTTAGGCACCGGAGGTCGGCCATGAAGTCCGCTGCAGACTCACTGGTCTTCTGGGATCGAGCACAGAAGCCCATTCATAGTGCCATTTTAGATGGTTTCGGCACGAAATATGTAGTGAGTGTGGTGAGTAGCTCGTTGTAGGATGAGTTGTCCAGCGTCTTGAGTGCAATTAGGCTTTGCACTAAGCGAATCATGGAAACGCTGCAGGAGCTGATGAGCCAGGCTTTCTTCTTTTCTGTCGGCCATGTCCTGGACCAGGAAAAAGTACTTTAATAGTTCAACCCAGGCTTCCCATAGCTCGGGGCGAGCGGGGTCGAATGCAGTGAGCTGTCCCAGAGCGGCAGCCATGACTCCGGCATGATGCAGTAAGCGATGTCCTGTGGGGTGGTCAGCGGTGCCAGGTGGTGCTGGAGCCTGGCATTGCTCGGGTGCTGGAGGATTGGTGCTTGATGAGATGCTGGAGTCGGAGTCGATGTCACTCATCGGGATCCCATCCTTGTCGCCAGTATAAAGTACTGGGTCCAGAGACACGTTGCAGTGAAAACAGCTCATAAGTTTATTGATGGTACAAATCACGACTGGCAAACGGGGCTCGGGGGGTCTGCTTAAAGAGCCAGTTTGGTGTAGTGGTTAAGTGTGTGTACTCTAATCTGGGAGAACCAGGTTTGATTCTCCACTCCTCCACTTGCATCTGCTGGATGACCTTGGGCAAGCCATAGCTCTGTACCAGCTGTTTTCTGAAGAACAGCTGTCTCAGAGCTCTCTCAGCCCCACCTACCTCACAGGGTGTCTGTTGTGGGGAGGGGAAGGGAAAGGAGTTTGTAAGCCGCTCTGACTCCAAGTGAGTGAAGAGCGAGATATAAATCCAATCTCTTCTTCTTCTTCTTCTTCTAAATGTCCGTCTAAACCAAACCCCCAGCCTCACTCAGTCTCCCTGATAGGGTTAATTACAGGTGACCGTACGACATAGGTCCCCTGGTGGATCTTGGGTGGCTGATTGGTCTGATTTACAATCCGCCCAGGCTATTGTCTCCCAAAGCGAAGCTCCGGTAGCCAGTCCAGCTGCATGCATTTCTTTGACCGCATGTGCAGTTGCCATTAGAACATAACATCTAACCATTACATGCTGGCTGTTTTCCTAATGATCTCCAAGTGCATCCTTTGTAACCAACAACTAACTCCCAACTCTGCTCCTTCTAACTCACCCTAACTCACAATAGAGAGAAAGGTATTGGTCTCAGGTGAATCCAAACCTTATGTTTTCATTGGTCAGTAAGAATGGTCTGTATCCAATTGTCTGTGCACAGAACACAGTTTCCCTGCATTTCTCTGTCTTCCTGGAGGCTGCTGTGACCCCTGGGGAGATCATGGTTACTGGACTCACAGAAGACTAGATTGGAGGGCTGAAATGAAGTGGAACCATGGACAAAAATGACAACTCCTCCCTCTTTTGCAAGGGCAATTCCACTGAGTGAAGGGAATGAGTCCCTTCTTCTCTCCTAATTCCAGCCTCCTGACTGCCACAACTATTCTTCCACATGGATATTGAGACCCTAAGAACGATCTGCCCAGGTGTTAGAAGGGGCTGCAGAAGCACAGAAGAGCATGGGAACATCTGTACGCCTTCCAAGCACAGATATAAGGGTGATCTCCAAGGAATATCAGGGTCAGGACATGGAGGCAGGTAATATAGGCCACCTCTCTGAAACATCCCAGCCCTACTAGAGGTCTCCAGAATTCACCATAACTTCCAGGCTTGCAAACACACACACAAATACTCACCCACCCCCCACCCCCCAAAAAGAGAGAGAGTTAAGACAGGCCAGCAAAGATGCAAGGTGGATTATCTCTTCGGCATCACCAGGTATTCAAACTGTCCCAATGGTATATTAAAGGCAGTCTTGAACTCATCCCCCTCCCAGATGCGCACCCGGAAATATGCATCTCGGAGGTCCAACTTAGTGAACACTTTCCCTTTGGCCGCCTCTGTTAACAAATCTTTAATAAGGGGGAGGGGGTAGGCGTTCGAAGCAGACACCGCATTTAGTCCTCTGTAGTCCGTGCACAATCGTAGCCCCCCGTCTTTCTTTTTCCGGAACAGAACAGGGGCCGCAGTGTAGCACTGGACAGGCAGTGTAGCAACAGCTGTGAAGCATTGAGCAGGTTCGTCTGGAAAGGTGAGGTATTAAATAAATAAATAAATAAATAAATGGGAGGGAAGAAGGGAGACAGCCACAAAACACCTTGAGTCATCGATCAGTTAGCACATTTTAGACAATGAACTGTGGAAAGGCTTTTAGGTCTAGCTTTTATGTGACGTTTGGAACAAACTTAGAATGGCAGTCAAAGGAAGCAATAAAAAAATAAAAGCAATGTTCCTACAAGTGAAAGTTCACTGCTTCTGCTTGGTAATTAGCATGTTAAATTTGGCAGTTCCTGTTTAAACATAGTAACTGAGGCGAAGCATTTAATCCCTTTGTATCACTCCCCTATGTATGAAATGGAGCAAACTGTGTTTTTTAAAAGGGAAAAAAGTAACTCTGGTGCAGAGATATACCATATTAAAAGCACAAGCTATAATCAGTTTAATTGGTAGTTTACTCAGCTAGAAAGTTAGAAGGTGAACTGGTGAGGCCAATTTTAACCAGTAATGCTGCAAGTTAAGGTCACACATGATCACTTTCAAGGCTCTTTTGGTTCCACTGTGCTACTGTAATAGAACCTGACAAAATAAAATATTCAAGATAGTCTTTAAGAATAAGAATTAGCATTTTGTTTCATTAAACTGTAACACTTTGTTATTTCAAAAGGGAATCCTTTCATGTGTTTTAGGTATTCTGCAATTTTTTAAAAAAGATGAACCTTTTCAGAAGACCTAAATGCACAGCCATACGTGTAGTTCAGCATTCATTAGACTGTGTGTATAGTTTCCACATGTGTGCAAACTGCACACACATAGCTTTTTGAGGGTCCCTATTTAGACCCTGTGGATGTACAGTCTATACACAGTTAGAAACACACACTAGTCCAGTTCACATACCCCAGTGAACACATGTACATCCTGCCTGTTCATGCTTACATCTATTTTTAAGAAAGAGCTAACACACATTCCCTTTACAAATGAAACTGGGGACCAGTACCTGGATAAATGTAGTGTTTCAACCACACATTCACATGTGCATGCATTGAATGTAACATGAAAATTACTCAATGCATTGTATAAGGTACATGGATTATACATGCAGCCAGCATAGTGTAGTAGTTAAAGGGTTGGACTAGGATCTGGAACACCCAGGTTCGAACCCCTACTCTGCCAAGGAAGCTCACTGGGTGACCTTGGGCCAGTCACCCTCTCTCAGCCTAACCTATCTCACTGGGTTATGATAAGGATAAAATGGAAGAGATGAGAATAATGTAAGATGCTTTAAGGGGGGGCTTGTGGAGAGAAGTGGGATATAAATAAATAAACTTGTAAACAAGGCTTCATAGTCTAGTGAATGTATGCAAGTCATGGAAGGAATTTGTCATGGCAATCTCACTCCCGGAATTTGTATGAACATTACACTTTTGTCATGTGAAAACTGCTACATTCAGCACCCCTTTTTTTAGTGTTGATTCTGTTACAGAGAGGAAATATTCCTTCTCCCTTTCGTCAGTATCATGCCTGTGAAGGAGAGGGCATAATGTGGATGCACATCTGCCTGGACAAGCTTATTATAGGGAAACTGGTAGAAAATGTATATCAGTAAGGCCTGATACACACACACAGGAGAATGAGTGGAGAATACCTGCTTGTCCCATTTCATCCCACCCTTCTTCCAAGGAACATACAGAGTGGCATAGGTTGTTGTCCTCTTCTCCATTTAAGCTCAGAGCATTGCTGTAAGATTTGTTGGACTGAGAAAGGATTGTTTATTGGCCCAAAGTCAGCCAATGAGCTACATACTTGAATGGAAATTTAAACCTAGTACCCCCCCTCCCCCAAGTCATACTCCAGCTTTACACCATACTGGTTCTCTATAAGGTGGCAGAATGGGTAGTACAACATCAGATTGCAGGTGAAGTATCATGGAGGCATTTTGAAATGCTTACCCATATGAAACACCCCCTAAAAATAGAAAACTAGCACAGTAGACAAAGAAGGGTAGATGAGAATGTCCTCACTTTGCAGTTATATTTCTATGTGCTTGGAGGATATTTAAAAGCATAAGAGCCTTGCTGGATCAGACTAGCAGTCTATCCAGTCCAACATCCTGTCTCACACTGTGGCCAGCCAGGTCCAACAACAGGGCATGGAGGCAGAGTCCATCCCCTGATGTTGCCTCCCTGCACTGGAATTCAGAGGTTGACTGCCTCTGAACATGAAGGTTCCCTTTGCTTTCCATGGCTAGTAGCCACTGATAGACATATCCTTCATGAATTTATCTAACCCCCTTTGAAAGCTGTATATGTCTGTGGCCAACACAACATTCTCTGTCAGCAAATTCCATATTTTAATCACCTGTGTGTAAAGAAATATTTCCTTTTGTCTTCCTTAATCTACTGCTCATCAGTTTAATGGGATGTCCTTGAGTTCTGGGAGAGGGAGAAAAATTTCTCCTTGTCAACTATATCCACTTTCATGCATAATTTTATAAACCTCTATCATGCCCGCCCTTCGTCGTCTCTTTTCTAAAATGAGGAGTCCTAGGCCCAATTTACACCTCCCCTCTGAAGTAGTTTGACTGCTGTCTTTTCCCAAGCTCATTTCACGCTGGTTTCAAATTTTACTCCAGGGGGTCTGACGAGTACTAAGCAACAGCATTTGTTTAAAGCAGTGTAATGCTAACTTGACCACAGGAGGGCAATTAACAAATGTAAACAATAATTTATAAACTAGAACAAGTATGGTTTGAAACTAGAAACAGGTATAGACAGTTTTTTTTAAAACTAGAATGATTCTAGCAGGGAAGTCAGATGTAAATTTGATGCTAGATTCTTCAGCCATTCCTCATAAGGAATGTGCTCCAGCCCTTTAGGCTCAATTTTCACCTCCCCTCTGAAGTAGTTTGACTACTGTCTTTTCCTACGCTCATTTCACACTGGTTTCAAATTTCACTCCCTGGGTCTGAAGAGTACTAAGCAACAGGATCTGTTTAAAGCAGTAAAATGCTAGCTTGACCACAGGAGGGCAATTAACGAATGTAAACAGTAATTTTTAAACTAGAACAAGTATGGTTTGAAACTAGAAACAGGTATAGACGGATTTTTTTGAAACTAGAATGATTCCAGCGGGAAAGTCAGATGTAGATTTGACCTTAATCATCATGATTACCTTCATCTTTACTTTTTCCAGCTCTGGGTTGTTCTTTTTGAGATACAGTGACCAGAACTATACACAGTATTCCAAATACTCCAAACTTTTTTCTAATACTCCCTAACACAGTTTGCCTTTTTCACTGCTGCAGCACACTGGGTTGACACTTTCAATGAGCTATCCACTATGACCCCAAGATCTAATTTCCCTCTCATCCTCAGCATGTCCAGACCCTATTAGCCTATACTTGCATACTGGGACAAAAAATCCCAACTTCATCACCTTACACTTACCAACATTGAACTTCATTTGCCACATTGTTGCCCATTCCCCCATTTATGGAGATCCTCTTGGAGTTCTTCACAGTCAGCAATGCTTTTCACCACACTGAATAATTTTGTGTCATTTGCAAACTTGGCCACTACGCTACTCACCCCTAGTTCCAGATTGTTTATGAACAAATTAAATAGTACCAGCTCCAAAACCAATCCTTGAAGGACCCCTCTGCTTACTTTCCTGCATTGTGGGAACTGTTCATTTATTCCTACTCCTATTTATTCCTATTTGCTTCTTGTCATTTAATCAATTTTTAATACACAACAGAACCCATTCTCTTATCCCATGACTGCTAAGTTTACTCAGGAGTCTTTGGTGAGGTACCTTGTCAAAAGCCTTTTGAAAGTCCATGTATATAATATCTACCAGATCACCACTGTCTACATGCTTGTCCAATTTCTCAAAGAACCAAAAGGTTGGTGAGGCAGGAATTCCCTTTGCAGAAGCAATGCTAATTTCCCCTTAGTAGGCTTTGTTCCTCTATGTGAATGGAGCTTAGTATGCAAAGGAATGGACAAAGCTGAATTCCATCAGTTGTCATCCAAAGTGCTGCATTCAATTCCATGACCTCATTTGGGGAGGAGGAGTTGGGTGTCAATCAAACTGAGATATCATAGTACTGGAGAAGGAAAGGAGACAATTTGTACCTTATTCAAAGGCAAGAGATGGGGAATTTTAAAAAAATGTTATTCTCAGGGGAAAAGTTTAGCCTTTTTATTAAAAATAAACTTAACATTAGTTCCCAAAGTGTTGCCTCTTCAGAAAAGTGCTGCTTTCTTTCAGAAATGATAACATGGTGAATTAATTCCACTTTTAGTTGTAAAATGGTATCCACCCATCTGCCAACAGTCTTCTAAGTTTGGATATATTATTGAAGACAAATGTGTCAAGAAACATCTTTATTATTAAAAAGATCAAACCTGCTCTATATAACTACTTTATATACACCATTCACTTTTATTGCTTCAGTTCTTATCTAAAAACTCCATTGTCACACATTGCAGCCCTCTTTAGTTTCTCTGCCTTTTAGCTAACGCTGGTGGGTTACAGTTTATTACAACAGTGAGTGAATTGTTCATTTTTAGAAATCAGTTCATTAGTCTACTTTTGGCTGTTCCTGCCTGGCGGAACTCTCTAACATCTGTGCCCTGCAGAATCTGCTACCTTTAGGCTTGCCAGGTCCTTCCTAGTCTTTGGTGGGGGACTTTGGCGGGCATTTCTGGAAAGGAAGGGGATGTCCTTAACACGATGATATCGCACAAAAGTGACATCATCACACTGGGGACTGGTGCCCTGTATGCCTGTACTCCAAGCAGCAAATTCACTGCTCGGAGTTCAGGCGTGAACACCCCCCCCCCCCCCCGGCCGCTTCTTGTTCAAAGCATTTAAAGGGTCTGTTTAAACACCTTTGGAAGAAGCGGGGGTTGCACACATCTGCATTCCAAGTGATGAATTCACAACTTGGAGTTCAGGTGCACATGCCCACCCCTTCTTGCCCAAAGTATTTAAAGTTTGCTTTAAATGCTTTGGGCAACCGGGGGGGGGGGGTATGCCTGAGCTCCAAGCAGTGAATTTGCTTCTTGAAGTTCACATGTGTGGCTAACTGCTGCCCCACTCCCTCCCCTCTTGTAAAATTTAAAAGGTCCTCCACGTGCTCCCGCCAATCAGCTGGAGGGCTCTTTAAATCTGGCAGGAGAGGAGGAAGAGGGGGTTGAGCTGATGGTGGCTGTTGGGAGCAGGGCTTAGGGGTGGGGCTTCTTCTGCCAGCCAGTGGCACGTAGGAGCCTACCAAATTGGCATCCCTACCTGCTTTTCCACAGGGCATGTAAGAAAGAGATGTTCCACCAGGTATTTGGTTGAGGACAGCGATGAGCCAGCTATAACATAGTCTGGCACTCTCCCCTTCCCATCTCCTCCAGCCTCCCTCCCCTATGAGGCTGTGGCATCTCCTGCAAACCTTTTGTCTTCAGATGGAGTCTGTGTTCAATGTTTTAGGAAATTTTTATATTTTAATTCTGGAATTTTAACTGTAATTTGAATTTGCCCCCCAATCCGGAATGACGAGACAGACAACTGTGTTAACAAACAAGGGCCACTTTATTAACTATTTAACTGTCCACAACCACAACGGCAAGGGAGCTAAAGGGAAGCAGAACAGGCCAGGCAGGTGTCAATCAGCAAACCTCCTGGCCTTGATATGGGCAAGTCACCGGCTCCAGCTTATGGCCATTGCTCCGGCCCATGACTGGCAGCCCAGCTGACAGGTCCCCCCCCAGGGGTGCCTAGTGACCAACCTATTTATGGCACCACTAATACCTGAAAATTCCCCGAGTTTGGTGCAAGGTAGGCAAAAACACCCCCCACCAAGGTGGAGGGCAAAAAATTCCTACCCAGCCCCAAAAGGCGACCAGCAAAGCCTACACCGAAAACAGGGCAGGTGGGTGGGCCGAGCATGAGGCGCGAACTGCGGAGGTGGGGGCAGGGCCATGCCTAAAAGGCCGGCTCCCATCCCCGCCGCTGCAATGCAAGCGTCGCAACACAGTCGCCTGCCCCGCCCTCCTCCTGGGCGGCAAACTGGCTCCCGCGCCCAACGGCTATGCTGAGGACACGGGAACCTCATTGCCCCCCAATCCGGAATGATGAGACAGACAACTGTGTTTGGTAACAAACAAGGGCCACTTTATTAACTATTTAACTGTCCACAACAACAACGGCAAGGGAGCTAAAGGGGAGCAGAACAGGCCAGGCAGGTGTCAATCAGCAAACCTCCTGGCCTTGATATGGGCAAGTCACTGGCTCCAGCTTATGGCCATTGCTCCGGCCCATGACTGGCAGCCCAGCTGACAGGTCCCCCCCCAGGGGCGCCTACCCCCGAGGCCCTAAAACCATGAGGGGCGCTTACCTGAGAGGTTCCCAGAGGAGATCACATTCCCAGCCCCGGACCCTAAAACCCGAGGGCCGTTCCTGATGACCCCCTATCCCAATGAAGATTGGTGCAAGTGCTTACCGGTTCTGCTCTCCTTACCCTATAACTCTGCCACCTGCAAGGTCAAGGCTCTGCTTTGACCGAAGCGGCCATTTAACAGTCCAAGGCTGCCCTAATCCCTTGCCGTAGGTCTTCTAAAAACAAATAGTTGCCCTTGTCAGGCATATGCACTCCATCATTTCTGTAAAGGTCAGTTAACTCGACCCTAATACCGGGGTGAAGCAAATAAATCCCCAAACCCGCATCCATAGCCTTCTTTATCTGGCAATTAACTTTCCGCCGAGCTCGATCCAGGCCCCGCAGATCCCCCAAGCCACACCAAACATGGCGTGGCAACATTGCAGACCAGATCAACAGCGTACCAGGCCATTGCTCTTGGATACGGGCCAGATCGGCTTTCACCTGAAGCACCAACGCGATGCCTTTTAACAAGCCCAGATCATTTCCTCCCAAGTGGAGCAACATGTGGGGGAGGATCACGCCTAACCCCAAAAAGCAGCGTGAGGAGATCAGGCCATCTCATGCCTCTCCTACCCAGCCACTCCACTTCAGCCCATGCACTGAGCCCCAGCTGAGAACCCACAGGAGTTTGTTTGGCCCAATGAGCTGCCCAAAAAACCATACTGTGGCAGCAGATCAGGACTCTTCGTCTCTCCCGCCGGCCACCAGAACCTGAAACGAGAACTACATAAATAAAAACATTCAAAACTTACAACATTGAACATAGGTTCTGTAACAGTGAGAGTGCCAACGGCCAATCACCTGGATAGAGGCCGGAGGGTAACCCATAGCCGCAGCTGTAGATGCAGCCCCAATCCGAAAGGAATGGGTCCCAAAGCGAAAGGCTCCAAGCCCCAACTCGGTGAGTGCTTTCTGGGTCACCAACCAGAATTGATATTTCATGAGTAAGGAACCATCATGGTGACAAAACAAAGCACCTTCACAAGGCCCACGCACAGCCAAATAATGACGGAGCGCCAAAACAGGGCAAAGTTCCTCGTCCTCACACTGACCCAGAACCACATCAAAACCTTTACCTCTCTGATCCGTCTTTGAATGGCAAATCAAAATTTTAACCGTCTGCCCCTTAAAAAAGAGATCCCGCAACCTAAGGCACATCCAGCAGTGTTGCATCTGGAGGCAGCCACTAGCTCACTAACACGAAGTGCCCCCAAAAAGGCAACCAATGCTGCCACGTGAAAAAGGGCTGCTTCATAGAAATCCAAACAAAGGCGAAGCTATAAAGCCCGCAAACCTTTTAAAACCGTGGGAGTCAAAGGCTCCCTATTATCTCTCCCTGGTGGATGCTCACACGACCAACCCTCCAAGATCTTCCTAATCTGAAAGTCCCCAGTATGATCAGCATGACCAGCTACCTTACTGGCAAAAGCCAAAGATGCCAGCTTACCCCGAATAGAGTTAACAGCCAAACCCTTATTCTTTTGAAAAACACAAAACTGAATTATATGGGAAACCGGAATAGGCCAAATTTGTGCCAAGCCCATAGAGGAGCGAGATGACACAAAATCCTGCCCTGCCCTCTGATAAGCTGCATGGGTCGAAGGTGCCAGGGCTAAACCAAGTGCCCTGTCTGCTTTAGCCCGCCAATCTCCCAAAAACCCACAGGCATTCTTACCGGGAAAAGGTCCGCTTCCAGGGCCAACTGGCGAAACCGGTCTATCTGTTTATGGGAGAGAGCGTCCGCAACCCCATTACTAACCCCTGGAACATGCCGTGTCTTAAATAATATATTGTATAGCAAACAAACCAACGTAAAAACCCTAACCAGCGCCATAACCCACGCCGATCTAGCAGTCAATGAATTGATAACCTGAACCGTGGCAAGATTATCACACCAAAAATGAACAGTACGGCATGTGAAAGCAGACGTCCATAACCTAACAGCCACCACAATTGGGAAAAATTCCAAGAAGGTCAGGTCCTTAACCCAGCCCACCTGGAACCAACCCACTGGCCAATCTTCAGCACACCAATGTCCCTTGAAATAAACACCAAAACCAGAGGACCCAGCCACATCCAAAACAACTTGCAGCTCCGCCTCAACCAATAAATCTTCCCGCCAAAAAGAAACCCCATTATAAGATTCCAAGAATTCCAGCCACACCTGAAGATCCTGCCTGATCCCCAGCGTTACTCTGGTTCTATGATGAGGCTGATGCAGGCCTGCCATGGCGTCGCAAAGGTGGTGAACAAACGCCTGCCCGGGGACACTACTTCGCAGGCAAAGGTGAGGTGGCCCACCAAGCGCTGCAACTCCACCAAGGAAATCTTCCTGAGGTGAAGCATGGAAGCCACTAGCCGACGAAGGTCCTGCAATTTTTTAACCGGCAGCCGACACAACTGCTGCTCCATATCTATCTCAATTCCTAAAAATACCAGGACAGGGCTAGGACCCTCCATTTTTTCATGCGCTAATGGGATGCCCAACTCCTGCGTTAAGCGCATAAAGGACTCAAGAAGAAACCGACAATCACCGGTGCCTGCACTGCCAACAAATAAAAAATCATCCAAATAATGCGCTGTGCTATGCCAACCAGTACGAAAGCGCAAAGACTATTCTAAAAAAGAACTAAATTTTTCAAAGGCAGAACAGGACACAGAACACCCCACTGGAAGAGCCTGGTCCATATAAAATGCCCCATCAAACGCAAAACCCAACAATGGAAAATCATCCGGGTGAACAGGAAGCAGGCAAAAGACAGACTTAATGTCACACTTCGCAAGCTCAGCACCACAGCCGCAGCTGCGCACTACCCTTATGGCCTAATCGAAAGACGTATACAGCACAGAACAAAGCTCATGAGGTATCGCGTCATTCACAGAGGCCCCACGTGAGTAGGACAAATGGTGAATGAGGCGATACTCACCCTCAGCCTTCTTTGGCACGACACCCAAAGGAGAAACCCGTAAATTAGGAACCGGTGGAACTGAAAAGGGGCCCAAAACCCTACCTTCCATACACTCTTTCTGAATCTTCAACCACACAACGTGCTCCATCCCTACTAATGACCTTAGGTTGGGGGCCAGATAAGGCCTTCTGTCCCCGATATGGAATCTGGAAACCAAAACTAAAACCATCCAACAAATAACGCCGATCACTCTCATCAGGATAGACTTTCAACATGCGTTCAAGAACCAGAACCCTAATGGGACTAGGCCCCTTTATCAGATGTACCTTGCTGCCCCTCCCAGCGGGTGGGTGCTTACCACCCTGGGAGCCCGATCTGGCCTGGGGCCTGGGGCAACTGGAGTGGGGGTGGGGGCCAGAACACAAGGGGCATTCATGCCGAAAGGAGCACACCTTCCTGCCACACACACCTTGGGAAGTAAACTCCCAACACAGCAGGCATTTTTGAAAAACCTGGCCAGCCTTTGCTGTGGACAACCCGGGTAACCTGTGGACCAAATGGCCACTATCAGAATGATCTCCTGGTGTCGGACACGCAGGAGCCACATGCTGAAGCCACAGGGGCAGATGCACCTGATCCCACCACAGAGATGGGTTCATAGCAGCCCGCATGCGGAAGCCCTCGTCATATTCTAACCAACCAAAACCAGCAAACCCCGTGTATGCCTTAAAAATTATGTCCATGTACTGTAACAAGGAAGAGGCCCTCCAGGGCTGAGAGCGGACAATAATGCCAGTGTAAATCAAGAAACCCGGATACCAATTCTGCCAGCCCTATGTTTCTTAATACGTTCCTTATCACGGTCATCCAGATCCTCCTTATCTTTCTTTTCTAATTCCCTGAACAAAAGGGTGAAAACATCCACGTAATCACCCCGCAAGATCTGATCCCTAGTAGCAGAAGACAGGTGGTCACCCAGGGGCAAAACCAAATCACCGCTGGGCAAGGCCCTGGCAGGAACCTGCTCACATGACTGACCACCGTGTGCTGGCACCGACCAACCCGGCCACCCAGAGTAAGAACACTGAATTATCAGGGGTCATTTTATAGAAAAAGAGGTGCAGGCACTCATTAGCATAACTCATTTGCATAACTCATTTTCATATGCCACACCCCCTAACATACCGGAAGTGTGTCAGAAGGCGACACCCACCCCTCAGGCTCCACTCCACAGGTGAGTGAAACTAACCTGCTCTTCCTCCATTCCCTTCCCCATCCAATACTTTGTGCAATAAAAATAAGCGTAAAGAACACACTCTCATTCTCTTCCTGCTCCCTTGAAACCACCAGGTTTCAAGTAGACTTGAGATACCCAGGACATGTGCACCACCCATCCCTTTCCCTTCCCTTCCCCACAACAAGACACCCTGTGAGGTAGGTGGGGCTGAGAGAGGTCTTTTGAGAACTGCTCATGAGAGAACAGCTCTGAGAGAACTTGTGACTGGCCCAAGGTCACACCAGCAGCTGCATGTGGAGGAGTGGGGAATCAAACCTGGTTCTCCCAAATTAGAGTCCTGACCACTACACCAGACTGATGGGGTGGAAGCTGCTGAAGGGTTGGTGAAATTTCTCCAGTACTTATGTGCCATGTGCCCAGATAAAAACTGGCATACTTAGAAAATTTATATGCCACCTTGAGCAAGTCTCTGGAAAAGCAGCACACAGTCATAAAAGGAACAATGATAAAATTATCAGTATTAAAACAAAACATTAAAAACAATAAAGACCCTAGCAGGGCTTTCCCTGGGGCGCTGCGCCTCTGCACTGCTCGGGGAAGCCGAGGAGGGGGCGGGGTTTGGACATGTGCCCGCCCCCTGGGCTCCTCACTCCTGGAGCTGTGCTCCTATGCGCTCCCGCTCCAACGGACCCCTGCCTGTAATAGGAGGGACCCCACACCCACACCCTAAAGTGTGCTGACAGGGCCCAAAACCCCCAGATGGAGATGAACCCTGGGGTGTATTCCCTGAAGCCCCTGCATGGCCAGATCCTCATGGCCACCTGTGCACCTCACCTGAGCACTGAGCAGACTTACCTGGCCCAGGCACCGATCCCTTATACTGCTCCAGCTGCTGACCCGCAGTGCCATCATCCTGATGATCACCAGCATCCTGTGATGTAGATGCCCCTGCACTGGGACCTTCCTCCAGCATAGTCAGGTGAGCCAGAACCTTCGCCTGGAAAGAAGAAACCTGGTTAGGCTTCCCTTTTTTAGCCCTTGGGGCACTAAGAAGAACCTCAGAGGGCTTCTTCTGCTGCTGCTCCAGCGCCGACAATCTAGCCAAAATCTTCGCATTAACGGGATCACTCTCCTCATCAGAAGAGACAGGCTCAGATGGCAAAACAGGAGGGGGCCGAGGCACTGGCCGTTTAGGAGCAGGCCCTTTCCCTTTAGAAGAGCCCTGACCCTTTTTTGGGGCCATGCTAAATACAAAAGCAGCCCCAAACTAGCCAAACAACCAATCCCCACCCACAACACCAAGGGGGGGGGAAACAAAACTAAGGGGAGACATGAAACCGACACAAAATGAGAAACAAAAGTGAAAGAAGTCCCAAAGACCGACAGAAAAAAGTGGGGGGGGGTGGGCTAACTACCAAGTCCAAACCCCACAAGTACCCCCCCAAGGAAACAACCCCCACACCTAAAACCAAAGCAAACCACACAGCCCCTGAACCAGACAAAAGGTGGAAGGGGGGGTACCCGGCAAAAACTATAAAGAAGGGGGGGAGGCAATAAGCGAGGAGGACTACTAAAGATCACCCAGTGACCTTATGCAGACAAAAACTCGAACCCCAGGTGCACCCATGCGCCGAGCCCAAGCCCTCCAAAGCACACCAGCCCAACCAGCTCAAAACACACCAACATGGGCACAGTCGCCCTACCAAACGGCACCCAATTGCCGCCGCTATGAAGTACAGCAGCGCAGTATCCACGCGGCAAACCACCGAAGCAGGACCACACTAACTGTGCCACTCAGGCTCAAAAGGAAGGGGAAGGGAAACGCCATCCATCCTCAAGCTGCCGCACCAAGCCAAGTCCGCCCGAAGGAGCCGCCGCCGCTGTCGCGCCGCTGGGCCTTCCAACAGCCCCACCAGCAACGTGCACGTCCTGCCTGGACCGAGCACGAGGCGCGAACTGCGGGGGTGGGGCCGTGCCTAAAAGGCCGGCTCCCACCCCCGCCGCTGCAACTCAAGCGTCGCAGCGAGTCACCTGCCCCGCCCTCCTCCTGGGCAGCAAACTGGCTCCCACGCCCAACGGCTATGCCGAGGACGCGGGAACCTCATTTTTGTGTGTGCTGTATGCTGCCCTGAGCCGTTTTTCAGGGGAGGGCAGCCTAAATGTCTCATTTAATAAATAAATAAATTAATTTTTTTAAACCTAATACAGTTCCTAGAAAGGTGTCTCAAAAAAAGGAGAGATTACAGTGACATATGTATCCAGTTCAGTTCAGTTCATTTCTACAGTCCTTAGACAAGTCATACAAAAAGAAATACACCTTTATAATATTCCAAGATTTTAAAATACATCAGTAAAACATTAAAAACAGATTAAAATTTAATCTAATACCTAACTGCTGTAACTACCTAACTACCACAGAATTTACATAACCTGAGTATTGCCATACAGAAACTGGCTACTTGGTGGGTAATCTTGGAATTTCTATCAGATAGAAGAAACTCAAGTCTAGCTTTTTCAGAAAGGCCTGGAATTTCTTCAGTCAACAAAGTCATGATTTTATTATATGCCATTTTATAATATGGGCATCTGAAAAACATATGCTCTGTTATCTAACCTCCCTTAATGGGCAGATACAAAGCCTTTCTGTGAAAGGAATATTCTTGTATTTTCCTTCAAGTATAGCAAAGGGAAGGCAAAGCACCTAGCCAGAGTGAAGGTTCTTCTAAACCCTTTTACTTCAAGAGATGTTAAATAGTTTGCTGGTTCCACAGTATTTTTGATGTTTGCCCTCATCATGTTTTGTAAACTGGAAAGATTGGTATGGCATTCTATATCCTTGATTCTCTGCTTGACTACTTATGTATCTAAAAAGTATGCACAGATAAACATCCCAAATACTTACAGTGCAAGCTTTATTATTCAGGCCTTTAATATCCAACAACCTCATTTAAATGATGTCTGGTTCTGGTCCAGCCAGGTTGGCTTGAAGAATCAGTGTATGGAGAGAGCAGACAGCAAGCTGCAGCAATGACTAGAAAAGCAAACTGTCTGGGAAGGCATTCAGACACAATGGGAGACAGGTTAGAGGGAGGAGAGATGAACCTGCAACGGAGACAGTGAGCTACTGTGAGAATGAAGTTGTGTGGGAGGCACTTGGGACATGAACGGGATGAGCCAGGGGAGGCAAGCAGGTAAGAGCATTGCTGGTGGGAAGCCTCAAAGGAAAATGGTGTAAACTTTGAATAATTGGCATACTTGACTAGGTGGCAACCCCCTTTCTCCATGAATGCCAGGTAACAAAGCTTGTACTATATATGAAGTATTATGCTATACTTTAAAGAGTGCTGTACCTAACAATGGCATTTCTTCTCTCTTCACTTACTTGATACACCTTCCGCATTGATACTACTCAACCTTTTTTGACCAGGACACAGTGAATGATGGTTCATTTGTGACTAGTTCAGGCAATAAAGATGAATGTTGAATAACAGAAACTGGGTGTCCTCTTGGGTCCCTGAAACCACAGTTTTTGATAGATACTTGATGATATTACATAGTAGTTGAGTGTTTTGAAATATTTGTTCTTGTTTATATTTCAATCAGAATTCACTCAACTTCCATTCTAGAACCTGTATGCAATTCCAGCATCCAAATCAGCTCAGGTACTTGTCGAAAAATAACAAAGATGAGAATAACCCTAAGCATATGTACCATCTATTTTCGGTACCACAACCTTCCTGTGTAACAGAGCAATCCTAACCAGAGCTACACCCTTCTATTTCTGCTCAAGCCATTGGGTTTAGAAAAGTATAACTGTTTAAGATTGCCCTGATTAAAGTGACCAGATTTCTGCTGCAATAATCCCTGAGTTCCAGCACGCACCCTGTTTTTAACAAGGTAATGGTATGTTTTAGAAAGATAATAGTAAGTGAGTAATGTATTTTAATTTTCCCATATTTTCTTAGCTCCAGGGATCTGAAATCATTCCCCACATACATGTTTCTTTTTGGTGCATGCCCACATAATTCTTCTGATACACTCTGTGAATTTCAAAATTGGCACAAAGTAATTTTGCTTGATACCACCCTCATGTTTTCTTTGGCTTTACCTGAATTTTTCTTTCTGTTAATAACCTTCCTCTTTTCCTTGAGGTTTTGGTTTCACAGTTTGCTAATATTTCCTCCCTGACTTATTTTCCCTTCTCCGCTGGTGTTTAGATTCTCTAAACTCAAGCCCTATGCGTGGTTTCCGGTCGGAGGAATGGAGGTCTGACACGCTTTGCAAATGCGCAGGGCGGACAGCGGCTCTTCTTGACAGCTTGGGTGGATAAATCCACCTGACGCAACCTCACACAGGTAGTGTGAGGACCAGCAAGCAATATAATCCAGGTTTGAGCAAGCTCGGTGAAGGAAAAGCCTCGGAGGAGACTTTTACAACATCTTGAGCACAGCAGCCGAAGAAGATTTTTGCAAGTATCTCTAAGGAGCCGAGCTGGGCTGATTAATCAGCATAAAATCTCCAATTCCCCTGATTCCTTAACAAAGAAGACAAAGTTTAAACGTTGGGACCACATCTGAAGAGAAGTAACAACATAAGGTAACGGAAAAAAACTTTTTGCCTTACCATTACCGTGTTTTGAAAGACGAAAAGCAGATCTGGTGAAGCAATAGACTGTTGCAGATTGGATGAGTGCAGTTTTGAAACGTTAAAAAGCTGAATTTGAACTTAAAAAGCCAAAAAAACAAGTTGTTTAACATTCCTGCGGTTAAGAAGAGTCGGGAGGGGGAGCCAAGCATCGCGAGACAAAGAGGGGAGGAGGGAACCAAGCATCACGAGACCAAGCTGTGAGGACTGAGACAGGAAGTGACGGCTTGAGGAGCAGACAAGAAGGGAAGTGGAGAAGAACCAGAAGAGAGCAAAGGGGACTGTAAAAACTGCCGGACCAAAAGGACTACAACAGGAAGTGACGTGCGGAGAGCAGACAAGTAAGCAAGAGGAAGGGACAAAAGGAAACTACGGCAAGCCAGAAGCAAGGTAAAAAGACTATAACCTTTGACACAAACCATAGAGAAGTTGCGCCCGCCATTTTGGATTTATAAAAATTTTAAACAGTAATATCTCATAAACTATATAACTTAGAAGGCTGAAACCAACGAAATTTGACTTGGCAAGACTAGCTTGTGTGATTACACTAAACGGTGTTTGATTTGGAAAATGAAATAAAATCGATCTTTTTTAAAGAGACAAGACGGATCGCGGGCTAAGATCGAGAGCAGCTACATGGTCCTCTCCTACAATGGCAGCAAAAAAAGAAAAAGAATTACTAGCTGTTATGGAAGCAATGGAAAAAAAATGTTAGACGCTATAGGAGAGGTAAATGTTAAAATGAATGGTATAGCTGCACAAGCAGACAAAATTTTTATAGATTTAAAAGCTGAATTACAAAAGTTAACCACTAGAACATAAGACATAGAAATTAAAGTAAAAGAACTGGAAGAAAATACTCAAAAAACAATGAAGGAAAATGACAGAATGGAAAAGATGATGCACTATAGAGACATGCAAAACCATCTGAGATTTAGAGGTATAGAGGAAAAATTAGGTGAAGACATTTTTACAAGAATGCAAGAAGCATTAGCAGATTTTTTACAAGAGGAAGAGGAAGTTGTTAAAGAACATATGGATCTTGTTTACAGAGTCAATTCTACATACGCGAGAGACAAAAATATACCAAGGGACGTGGTAGTTCAATTTACAATGAAGAGAACAAAAGAACAAATCTACAAGAAATGTTTTACAGACTCTTTTGAAATAGGTGGAAAAAAAGTTATCGTAATGAAAGAATTGCCCAGAGCAATTTTGCAAGACAGGAAAAAATTCAAGCGTCTGACAGACAAACTGAAAGAGAAAAAAATAAGATTTCGTTGGGAAATACCACAAGGACTGAGTTTTTATTATGGTAACAACAGAATGGTGATTAAAAATTCAGCAGAAATGTACGCCTTTGTTGGTGAGAACAAGGAAGAATTTGGTGATATTTAAGACTACAATAAGATGGATTACAAAGTACTCTCATGGGCCGAGGACAGACTGGCAATCTGAAGCGGGGCAGGCACGCTTCGCAAACGGAGGAAAGGAGCCCGTTCAGACATGCGCATCTGCCCATCGGCTCCATTGCGTACTTACCCGTCTCCCAGCCGCTTTCCTTCCGCTTTACCCGGACACCGGGTAAAACCGGTGTTCAGGGGCCTTCCTCCGCATGCCTCCCGCTTCCAAACAGTGTGAACTGGAAGAAGCGGGAGGCATCCGGAGGAAGTGTGAACGCACCGGCAAAAAGTTTTGCGCATATGCGCATATGCGCATATGCGAAAAACATCAAAGGAAAACCAAAAAAAAGTGCAGCGGCACGCGCGAGCCCCGCGCGCTGGCTATGCGGCAGTCTGAACTCTCCGTGGCAGTCTGAATGCTCCGTATCGCCGCTGATCCGCATTGCTCTGGCCAGTGTGAACGGCCAGCTCCGTGAGTTTTTTTCCCCCGCTCCAGTTACCTCCGCTTTGCCTCCGCTTCAGATTGCCAGTCTGTCTTCGGCCAAGGAATGTAAATGGACTTAATTCACCCCAAAAACGTAGAATGGTAGGACACTGGCTGGAGAAACAAAAATGTAGTATAGTTTGTATACAAGAGGCCCATCTTAAGAAACAAGACTACAAATATTTAATAAGAAAAAAGTTGGGAGAAGAATTTTTTTCATTGGCAAGTAATAAAAAGAATGGAGTGGTAACATATGCCAAAAAAGACTTGGAACCTAAACTAATATTTAAAGATAAAGAAGGAAGATACTTAGCTATTGAAATTCTGTTACACGGACAGAAGACTTTGATTGTAAATATTTATGCCCCCAACGGAGCTAAAGAAATCTTTTTTAAAGAACTACAAATGGAACTGGACAGTGTAAACTATGAACAAATCATAATGTTGGGAGACTTTAATGGGACTGTGAATAATAAAATAGATAGGCGCTCAAAGAGAAAAGACGACACACTAGGGAAACTTCCAAAAAATTTTTTTGAACTGATAAAACAGGAAAAACTGGAGGATATTTGGAGGAAGGTTAACCCACAAGGGAAAGACTATACTTTTTACTCTAACAGACATGATTCACATTCAAGAATTGATATGATCTGGATGTCTATTAATCTAACATTTAAGACAAAAAAAGTTGAAATTCTACCTAGAATAATCTCAGACCACAATCCTTGTCTATGGACTTCTGGGCAAATAAAAAGGCAAGGGAGATGGAGAATAAATGAGGACTTATTAGACAACCAAGAAATAGTTAAAAAATTACATGAAGAGACAGATTTATATTTTCAAGCGAACATACAAAAAGAAGTAAAAATTCAAACTGTGTGGGATGCGTACAAAGCAGTTATGAGAGGATTATTGATATCATTGAACGCTGAAGACAATAAAAAGAAAAGAGAACAATATGAAAACATTGTACAAGCCATTAAAATAAAAGAAAAGGAACTGAAGAACAGACCAGGAAAAAAGAAACTGCAAAAGGAAATTTGGATGTTACAAGACCAAGCAAAAGCTATTTTGAATCAAGAGACTTACTGGAACCTGAAAAAATTGCAACAAAAAGCATTTGAAGGTGCAAATAAACCTGGAAAGTACTTAGCATGGCAATTAAAGAAAAAACGTGAAAATAAATTTATTACTAAAGTGATACGGGACAATACTGAGATAATAGACAATAAGGGAATAAAAAGAGAATTTTTTAAATATTATGCAAAGCTTTTTAAGAAGGAAAATAAAGACAGAAGAAGGATTAAAGAATACCTACAGTCATTAAAATTACCAAAACCAACGGAGAAAATCAAAGAACTACTTAACTGCCCAATGTCACTACAAGAGATTAAAAATGCAATAAATGATTCAAAATTAGGGAAAGCACCTGGATCAGATGGATTTACAGCTAAGTTTTATAAATCACTACAGGATTCGATCTCACCAGTGTTATTGCTATTAATGAATGACATAGGAGTGACAGGTGAGGTCCCGGAGACTTGGAAAGAAGCAACCATTTCACTCATTCCGAAAGAAGGTCAAGATTTAACCAATGTTAAAAATTATAGACCAATTTCTTTGTTAAACAATGACTATAAGATTTTTGCCAAGATTATAGCTGATAGGCTTAAGGAACATCTTAAAGAGACTATACAGACAGAACAAGCAGGATTTTTACCTAATCGCCAAATAAGAGACAATATAAGAGTAGTAGTGGATGCTATAGAGTACTATGATAAACATCCGGAGAAGGAAGTGGGCTTTCTTTTTTTAGACACGGAAAAAGCGTTTGACAATTTAAATTGGGATTTTATGTTTGAAGTGTTGGAACATCTTGAAATTGGAGACTATATGCTTAATCTTATTAAGTAAATATATAGAGAACAGAAATCTTCTTTAATAATTAATACTGAAAAAACGGATTACTTTAAAGTGGAAAAAGGAACACGACAAGGATGCCCACTCTCGCCGTTGCTATTTATTTGGATTTTGGAAGTCTTGTTACTAAATTTGAAAGAAGATAAAGAAATTAAAGGCTTAACAATAAAAGGTTTCTCTTTTAAATATAGAGCCTTTGCAGATGACGTGATGTTTATAGCTGAAGACCCTATGACTACACTACCATATTTGTTGCAGAAAGTAAGAGAGTTTGGTGATTTGGCTGGGTTTTATGTAAATAAGAACAAATCAAAAGTGATGTGTAAAAATATGCCAAATAATAAGCAAATTGAATTACAAAATCTTATAGAATGTGAAGTGGTGAAAAAGACAAAATATCTAGGTGTAAACCTAACAATGAAAAACATTGATTTGTATAAGAATAATTATGAGAAATTATGGCAGCAAGTTATGCAAGATATTAAAAGGTGGAATGTATTAAATTTGTCACTGCTGGGTAGAATTGCAGTGGTTAAAATGAATGTGTTACCAAGAATAATGTTTCTGTTTCAAACTATCCCAATTGTGAAAGATGTAAAAACATTCAAATGCTGGCAGAAGGAATTGACTAAGTTTGTGTGGGGAGGGAAAAAACCAAGAATTAAGATGAAAATAATGTGTGATGCTAAAGAGAGAGGTGGGTTTCAGTTACCAAACTTAAGGCTATATCATGATGCAGTATGTTTGACTTGGATAGGGACATGGACTATGTTACAAGACAGAAAGTTATTGTCCCTGGAAGGTCATGACTGTAGGTTTGGGTGGCATGCATATCTGTATTATGGTAAAACAAAAATGGACAATATGTTTAAGCATCATTATTTGAGAAGAACATTAATCGATACGTGGACAAGATATAAAAAACTTTTTTCCAGAAGAGATACCTATGTGGATTGTACCTGCAGAAGTTTTAAATCCATCATCTCACTACAAAGGACAAGACTGGTTGAAATATAGAGACCTGTTAACAAGACATGGTAAAGACTTTAAATTGAAGGAGCAGCAGCAGATTGATTATGGCTGGTTAAGGTACAGACAAATATATGATATGTACAGAAGTGATAAAAAATCTGGTTTTAGAGAAAAAAAGCAATGAAATAGAACAAATTTGGGAGGAAGATGGGGAAAAAATGATTTCTAAAATGTATAAAGTATTGTTAAAATGGTTTAATGCTGATGAAATGGTAAAGGAACAAATGATAAAATGGGTGATAAACCTAAACAAAGACATTGAAATGGAATCTTGGGAATTTTTATGGAAAAATGCAATGAGTATTTCTACATGTTATAATCTAAAAGAGAACTGTTTTAAAATGATGTACAGATGGTATATGACACCAAAAAAAATTGCAAATATTAATCAAAATATGTCTAACAAATGTTGGAAATGTAAAAAGAAAGAAGGTTCTTTCTATCATATGTGGTGGACTTGTGATAAAGCGAAGACTTATTGGTCTATAATACATGCAGAAATGGAAAATTTTTTGAAATGTACATTTAAGAAGTTGCCTGAAATGTTATTGCTTGGACTTAAACTAGAAGAGATAAATGTAAAGAAAAGGACAATAATATGGTATATGATTACAACAGCAAGAATGGTGTATGCACAAAATTGGAAAAATGAAAAAATACCAGAAGTGTGGGAATGGTTGAAAAAATTGTTATATATGGCTGAAATGGATAAATGGACTAGAAAGTTGAATAATCTGTACTCAGAGACTTTTTTAGAAGATTGGGAGGATTTGAAAGAATATGTTGAAAAATATTGGGACATGAAAAACTACATTTATACATGGTTATAATAGCATAAAGGAATAGAAATTGAGTATATGAATGTACTAAGGATAATTAGATAATGAACTTGTTTTTTAGAATTATATAAGAATATAGAAAATAAGAATTGGTATATAAGTATTTTAAAGATATATAACCGTTACCAGAAATGTAAACATAGAGATAAATATTACTATTTTGGATAAAGTGGAAAATGTGTTATGCTTCAGATGTGGTGGGAAACCACCAATACAAGATAAAAGCAAGACTATACAAATAGTACAAAATGTTATATAATATGGAAAAAAGGATTTGTATAAAACAAATGTATTAATTTTAATGTTTTGAAAAATAAAAACTTTCTTACAAAAAAAAATAAAAAAAATAAATAAACTCAAGCCCTATGCCTGGCTGTATCAATATACACATACTTCAGCACTGAATACAAGCCTAGTCCTCTTTTGTGGATGGAGTGTAGCTCTTGCATTTGTGCAGCTGGCAAGCAGAACCTGCTCAAACTCCAAGGTAGGCAACTATCCCCTAGAGTTATAGTTGGGTCATACCTTTCAAGCATACTTTTGCAAAAAAACAAACAAACCATGCCTGCATAGTCAACATGCATAATTTAACTGATCTAGAGTGTTGATAAGGAGGGGGAAAGCTACAGTTCCCCTGAAGCAGTGTGAGAATGTGCATGCGTGAATTGCCACAGGTCTTGAAAGCATGCCTGCCTTTTCATTAATGAATACTGAGTCAGACAACTCTGAAGGGTAGAGAGAAAACCCTCACATCTCAATAACTGAGAAATATGTTTTATAATCTCAATGTGACAAACAGCAGACTGGGAGGGGAGGGGAAGCTATGGGAAACGGTATGAAAACACATGTGCAACTGGTGTGGATTTGTGTTTTTTTTTGAGAGGCAGGATTGACTGTATGAAAATTGTTTGAATACAAATGAACATTTGACTGTGCTGAGTGTGACTTACAGACAAACCATAAACTGAATTGACAGGTGATCAAGCATCCCTGATGTGCACATATTATTGAGAACAGATGGCACAATTGTTCCTAGCTTACATCTGTAGAGGGCAAGTATGTATTTCTCCTATTCCCTCCCCAAATGCTGCATGCTTGTATAATCAGTGTGTGTAAGCAAAATGTTTGCCCCTGTACTTATTAGGAACAGCACCAAGGAGAACAGAGTGGCAAGCAAACCGGAACCACCCTCTGCATAGAGCTAAATCAAGGCCCTCCCTAAGCCAGTGAGCAAACGATATGATTGCTGTAAACAACATTTCGGAATTATAGACATATCAGTGCAGTCTTCTTTAGAAGGAGATCCATTTGCAGTTCCACTGACTGAAAAAATGCCCCTGTCATTTATGTATCTACTGAATGACCCTTTCCTCATTCCCTCTGACCTCTGTAGACTCCAATCCAGAGAGCAAGAATAATTGATAGATCTGAAGATTTCTAAATACTAGCAACTGTCATTATGGTTAGAAGGTTCCCCCGGGCCACCAGCAGGGGGGTGGGGGTAGGGGCCCCAGATCCAGTTTGGGGACACTTCTGGAGATTTGAAGATGGAGTCTGGGGAGGATAGGAACCTCAGCAGGGTACAATGCTATTAAATCCACTCGCCAAAGCAGCCATATCTTCTAGGAGTACTAATCTCTGTAGTCTGGAGATAAACTGTAATTCCAGGAGATCCTCAGGCTCCACATGGAGGGTGGCATTCCTGTCATTCATGTTTCAGTTTAGATTAATTATAATAATTGCAAAGAAATGCATTTTCTCCTGGAAGGTTGGCAAGCAGCACCGCTTCCACTTTGCATTTTACCAGTTTCCCCACCTCTGGGCTGGGAATGGGGGGGGGGGGGTCAGTGCAATGGTTTTCCAGCTCACTTGTATATATATGCTAATGAATCTGGCTAGAGACAATGGCATGGTCAAGCTTCCCTTCTCCTCCACCCCTTCTTCAGACAGGGAATGGAGAGTTGAGGGGTGTCAAATTCTAGAGAGGATTTGTAACTTCCTAAGCTTAAGGAGCCTGTCCTATTTTAACATCAAATAGGGCATGTAAAGTGAGAGGGACAGAGGATTTGCATTTATATCCATTTCTTTTGGTTTCCTTGCTCATTCTGGTGTTGTTAGAAAAGTATGCTTGTAACATTTTCTTTTTAATAAATACTTCATAACCTTTGATGCTGGCCACGGTTCTCTGTACCACATAGACTTCCACCATTTTGGACATGCTATTTTAATAGGAGTGCCAGAAAGGAGGGAAGGCAGTCAGTTAACAAGTGGCTACTCCCCCATGGGTGCACAAGGCAGTAAATTGTCCCTGTGGTGACCAGATGCTGGGTAGTGGGAGACATAGAGTCAAGGCCTCAGATCTTGTAAAGGAAGCTGAGAGCCCTGTCCCTCTCAGCAGGCGATTCCTTGTGAAAAGAGCAGGTGGTGGTAGCAGGCCACCCTAGAGAGAAGTAAAAGCCCCTCCAGGGAGTTGGGAACCCCTGGGAGGGCAAGGCAATTCTGCCACAATAACTATAATAATGAATAAAGCATTTTAAGTTTGCATTTTGATTAGTTAATATCTCACTGCTCATCTATATTCAGTGTTGTTTGTTCAGAGACACAACATTATCTTAGTCATACTTCCTTCAAGAGAAGATAAAGGCCTTATTTTTAATGATAAAAAGTGAACTTTGAGTGCCTCCCCGAGCTGCTGTCATTTATTACATCTCCAAAAACACAGCAAGTTTGAATTCAGTCCCTAAAAGCTGCGTAATTCAGTCTGTATGCCACTAACTGTGCAATCCTCAACAGAGATACATCCTTCTAATTCCATTGAAGTCAATGGTCTTTGGAGGGTAGGACTTCTCTTAGGTTGGCACTATAAAATTACTTAGGATTTTTTTGGGGGGGAATAAACTAAAGTGAAATAAATAAGAAAATCCAAGGCTTTGGCACCTAAATAGGGTTGCCAGGATTAGACTTGAGATGCTTCCTTTGTAGTGACAGAAGAAATTATAGTAATTAATCCTAAAACCAGAAATTATATGTTTTGTTCTGACAGACATCAAATCTACTGAAGAACTGATATGTGTTAGATGTCCAAAACTTTAATTACGAATGTAAAAATGCTGCGATTCAACCAAAGATTTTTGAGGACCATAATCCATTATGGATATCATGGCAAAGAGGAAGAATAGGAAAAAGAAGATGGAGACTAAATGATGACCTCTTACTTCAAAAGGAAATAATTGAGAAGTGCAAAAAAGATTTGTCAGAGTTTTTTAAACTAAACATCACAGAAGATGTATCAATGACATCAGTCTGGGAGGCAAGCAAAGCTTTTATGAGAGGAAACCTTATAGTGATAGCCTCTTAGAAAAAGAAAGAAAAAATAGAAAGAACTACCAAAATAACAGAAAGAAGATCAATATATAAAAACATCAAAGAAATTGGTTTTAAAGGAAATTAAACCACTGGGAAAAAAACAACTAAATTCGATAGAATTGGAAGATATCCAGAAAAAAATACAATTTACCAAACAAAAATATTTTGAGCGAGCAAATAAGCCTGGATGTTATTTGGCTTACTGTTTAAGAAAAGAAAGCGCGGGGGGGGGGGGGAATCACAGTTGAATTTTTCCCTTTGTCCAAATCTCAGTGTCTGGACTTAATAGCGCTGTGATTAAATTATTTGTTTTGAATACTATTTGTTATAAATATAGGTGTTGTTCTATTACTGTTGTCATGTTTCATGACCTACTCCACAGGATTGTGGCATAATATTGAATTAAATGAAAAAGTGGGTATCAAGGTCATTATTATGGCAACAATATTTCACACACTTTTCCATCTCCATCAGTGGACATGGGCATTTTGAAGACAGCAAGAACTGAGGAGCCGGTTCCAAACACAGGTGGGTTGTATTTGTCTTTCCCATGAACCAAGAACTTAGTGGAATGAATGCTTATTAGCACCGGATACTTAATGATACACATTTGTTTTTGTTTGTTTTGAGAAGAAGAAGAGATTAGATTTATACTATGCCCTTCACTACCCCAAGGAGTCTCAGAGTAATTTGCAATCTCCTTTCACTTCCCCTCCCCACAACAGACACTCTGTGAGGTAGGTTCCATGTACAGCTGAGAGAGCTCTTTAGAGAACTGCTGTTTCCAGAGCAGCTCTGAGAGAACTGTGACTGACCCAAGGTCACACCAGCAGCTGTACATGAAAAAGGGGGGAATCAAACCCAGTTCTCTCAGATTAGAGTGCATGCTCCTAACCACTACATTAAACTGGCTCTGGTACCACTAGTATCTTCACATACACTTGTTTGTAGGTTTCCCTGTCTATGGCTTTAGTGAGCCACACATCCTACTTGAATCATGAATCACAAAACCTTTATTGGCATAACACACATCCTACTCATCTAATGCCAGTGTGGGATATTTTTGCAGTCCAAAGCCTTTAGTTTACAACAATAAGCTGTATGCATATTAGTCGTGTGCAGTTTGCTTCATTTCTTTAGTGGGGAATCAAACCCAGTTCTCCAGATTAGAGTCTGTTGCTCCTAACCACTAGACCACGCTGGGTCTCAGACGTATAAAATCAACCCCCCCGCCTTTGAGGCAATATTAAAGTGTATGGGAGAAAGATTCCACACAGTAATACAGACAGCAGCTTTCAAGGAGAGAATCTCACTTAGCTTGAATTACAGTAGCATGACAAGGCAAGGACATTTGGTGACACAAGGAGGGTAAGGCATCTGGGCAAGCAGGCAGAAGGATCTTGCTTTGCTTGAACGAGCAATAAGGTTTGGAGAACACCAGGCAAGCATGGGAGTTCAGACTTCAAGGGGAGATTTGGCACAGCAGGGCAAGATTGGAATACATCTCACATGTATGTAATCTACTGGCTACAGCTAGCAGTCAGTCAAAAAAGCCTTCAGCCTCTCTGCCTCCCCTTTCTTTAAGGAGCGTAGCTTAGGAAAACACCGGCTGTCTTGTAAATGTGGGACTAAGAGGAAAAAGTAAGACTGTATTAACAAAAGGGGAAAAATGACAGAAAATCATGGTGGGGTTTTTTTTAGTTATAGGGTGTTTCAATGGGGAATTTATGTTTTTTTATATTAATTACAGTAATTATGAAGCACTGAATTTTTGTAATTGTTGTAATTAATAACTAAGAAATCCACATCTAATGCACAATACAGAGATCTCTTCATGTTCACCTTTGTAATGGATCGCTGGTGCTTGACTGGGGACTCCCAGAAGGTTAGTTAATTTAGGAGAAGGGGAGTGAATACAAAATCTGAGAATCGCTGTATTAAAGTATGCAGTCCTTGTACACTGAAATTAACACAGAAGAGCACATCTGTGTTGCAGTCTATCAGAGCTCCCTCATTATACTACAAACATGGTGTGAGAGAAATTTTGTTCATAATTTGCTCATTTATTGCACTTTGTGGCATACCTTGGAGAAATTTAGTGTTCAAAGTCACACTTCAAGTTCATTAGAAATTCTACCAGAGTCAATATGAATTCAAATTCAGATGTTTTAACAATTGTTTGGAGAGGGTTTTTTTTATAACTTACTCTAATAAAATTCTTTAATCTTTCAGGACTACAAAGCAATTTAGGTTCCACTACTCACTGACAGTGTTATTAGAGGGAATTCACATAATGTGTCCTCAATCTCACTTAACAACAGAGATTACTTTATAAAATGATATCCCTTGAATGAGGTGCAGTTACAGGTACTACGTAGTGCCAGCAAAATGATAATTCTGTTCTACAGAACAGATAAAGTAAGGGATTTGTAAACACTCTCTTCTCAAATGCTGATGGTAAAATCCAGTTAATATGTTGAAAATGTTCTAGTCATCAGATGACCTCACAGAATGGCGCTTACATAACCCATAAATTTCTTGTGACAGGAAAGCTGTCAAGAACTACAGTAGCAATGCAGGACATAAACATGGGAAATAATTGGATATATATATTATCTTACAAATTTTATGGATTCAGATAGCAAGGCAATCTCTTCCTAGTCCATTGAATGCTATTTGTGCATTTAACATGATAATGACATTAGAGTTACCTTCTAAATTGGACCAAAGTCTACCCAGTCCAGAGATCTGTTTCCAACAGCAGCCAGTTGGATGCTGTCACTTGTTGAATAGTTTCAACTCCAAAATACAAACTGGCTGTTTAATGTGTGGCTATATCATGTTTTCATGGGCTGTGGTGGCTCAGAGGTTAAGATACTGAGCTGCAGACCAGAAGGCTGGCAGTTCAGCAGTTTGAGACCCTAGCATCACATGACAGAGTGAGCTCCCTTCCCTGTTCCCAGCCTTTGCCAACCTAGCAGTTCAAAAGCAAGAAATTGCAAGTAGTTAAATAGGTACCACTGTGGTGGGAAGGTAACAGCATTCTGTGTGCTTTGACATTAAGTCATGCTGGCCACATAACCATGGAAATATCTTTGGACAGTGCTGGCTCTTTGGCTTGGAAACAGAGATGAGCACCACCCTCTAGAGTTGAATTCAGCTGCCTTTCAAGCAATGGAAACCTTTACCTTTACTTTATATAATGTTTTATTTTATTTATATATTTACTTCATTTATACCCTACCTTTGTCCTCTAAGGGGACACAAAATGACTTCCTCACTGGATTCCTGAGAGGTAAGTTAGGCTGAGAGAGGGAAATTGGCCAAAACTTTCATGGCAAAGTGGGGACTTGAACCAGAGTCTCCCAGATCCTGGTCTCTGCACTACACTGCACTGGGTCTTGTTTGTAATGTTGCTTTAATAGAAAATCCTTCTGTGTGTATAAAATTATTTTATTTTATTTATTATATGACTGGAAGGTCCCCAAATCTACTTCATTTCAATTTCATGACCTAAACTTCAGAGCAGACTCAAAGCAACCAACCTAATCCAGATGAGAACACACTACAATGCAGCACAAGAACAGAACTGTATAACCTGGCAACAGAAAGTGTCCTGACCTGGTTCTATAGGGTAAGATCAAGACTATGGCAAGGGCTATGTCAGTTGTATTCACAAAGAGCCACATTCTCAATTCCCATCAACCAAAAAAAACTACACTATGACTGTATGTTCTGCACACCAACCCAAACAATAATATATAACTATAACTACCCATTTAATTACCAGAGAATCTCTGAGCATGTAGGTCTGTCTTTCCCCATGACTACTGCACAAGGATGGGCACGAACTGGGAAAATGTGGTTTGGTTCATGGTTTGTGGTGCACCCATGGACCAGATATGGACTGTCATGGAGAAAAAACTTGTTTGTACAAACTGAACCATTTTGGTAAGTCATGATGTGGTACAGCAGGCCCCTGGTGTTCTAGACACACCAAACTTGCAGAACATCTCTGGCTGACTCTCCTCTACCTGTCTTCCATGTTTGGTGAGGATTGGATTTACGGGGTCCCCAAAGAAGGTGCCCCCATACATCATAGTTTCCTATGGAGGTGGGAAAATAGCAAAAAAAGTAAGGGCAGAAGCCCAGCAGAACAAAAACAGAATCAAAATCCCTAAGAATCTCTTCAGTAGAAACTGAGAGTGGGGGGCATTTTTGCCAGCCCAGCAGAACCAGGACAATGTGTCCTGAGACTACTTGAGACCCAATCCCAAACCAGCATATAATGACATGTGTAAACATGGTAGCTCCAAGCCCTGAGATGTATGTAGACACGATGGCTTGAAGCCCTGAGAAGGAAGTAGACATGGTGGCTTGAAGCCATAACAAGGGAGTAGACATGGTGGCTTGAAGCCCTGAGAAGAAAGTAGACATGGTGGCTTGAAGCCATAACAAGGGAGTAGACATGGTGGCTTGAAACCCTGAGAAGGAAGTAGACATAGTGGGTCAAAAGTCCTTAGAAGGGAGTAGACATTGTGGCTTGAAGCCCTAAAAAGGAAGTAAACAGCCCTTGGAAGGGTCAAAAGCCCTCAGAAGAGAGTAGACATTGTGGCTTGAAGCCCTGAGATGAAAGTATACATGGCAGGTCAAAACCCTGACAAGAATCTCTTCAGTAGAAACTGAGAGTGGGGGGCATTTTTGCCAGCCCAGCAGAACCAGGACAATGTGTCCTGAGACTACTTGAGACCCAATCCCAAACCAGCATATAATGACATGTGTAAACATGGTAGCTCCAAGCCCTGAGATGTATGTAGACACGATGGCTTGAAGCCCTGAGAAGGAAGTAGACATGGTGGCTTGAAGCCATAACAAGGGAGTAGACATGGTGGCTTGAAGCCCTGAGAAGGAAGTAGACATGGTGGCTTGAAGCCCTAAAAAGGAAGTAAACAGCCCTTGGAAGGGTCAAAAGCCCTCAGAAGGGAGTAGACATTGTGGCTTGAAGCCCTGAGATGAAAGTATACATGGTAGGTCAAAACCCTGACAAGAATCTCTTCAGTAGAAACTGAGGGTGGGGGGCATCTTTGCCAGCCCAGCAAAACCAGGACAATGTGCCCTGAGACTACCTGAAACCCAAACCCAAACCAGCATGCAATGACATATGTAAACATGGTAGCTCCAAGCCCTGAGATGTATGTAGACACGATGGCTTGAAGCCCTGAGAAGGAAGTAGACATGGTGGCTTGGAGCCCTGAGAACAGAATAGACATTGTGGCTTGAAGCCCTGAAATGAAAGTAGACATACTGACAAGGAATTAGATGTGATGGCTCGAAAGCCCTGAGAAAGAAGTTGACATGGTGGTCAAAAGCACTGATTCCACACCTGACATCCAACCCCCAAAGTGTGCAATGAATTATGTAGACATGGTGGCTCCAAGCCGAGTACACCTCTGACACCCAAACACAAACCAGTGTGCAAAGCCATATGTAGATGTGGTGGCTCCAAGCCCTGGTTCCACCTCTGACACCCAAACACAAACCAGTGTGCAAAAACATATATAGATGTGGTGGCTCCAAGCCCTGAGTCCACCTCTGACACCCAAACCCCAAAGTGTGCAATGATGTTTGTAGACAAGGTGGCTTGAAGCCCTGAGTCCACCCCTGACACCCAAACCCCAAAGTGTATAATGATGTATATAGACATAGTGGTGGCTCCAAGCTGAATCCAGCCCTGACACTCAAACACAAACCAGTGTGCAATGACGTATGTTGATGTGGTGGCCGGAAGCCCTGAGGAGGAAGTAGATATGGTGGGTCAAAGCCCTGAGACAGAAGTAGATGTGGTGGGTCAAAGCCCTGAGATGGAAGTGTACATGATGGCTTGAAGCCCTGAGAAGGAATTAGAAGTTGTGGGTCAAAGCCCTGGGTCCACCCATGGCACACAACCCCCAAAGTGTGACCACCCACCAGAGGCTAAAACATGCAACCAGTATATGAAAGATGAATGGAAAGGTGGGCACCCCCAGACTTTCAACAGGGGCTCCCCAAAGTACCCCAATGGCAGCAGGGAGGGTGTAATGGTTGTGCTCACAAGACTCCACAGCTTAGAGGGAGTGGTACTCAGCTGAGACACCCACTACCTAGGGTGGAAACAGGTTCAGAGCTCACCCACCGATGGGGGTGTTTTATTTGACTCTACACCTGGGTCCAGAGTGTGCCTATCCACTGTGGTGAATTCTTCTACTCCGTGGATAAATAGAAAGACATCAGAAAGGCAGACCTGGCATCCCCAGATATTTGATGGCACAGAAGATTGACAGGCATTCCAGCCAGACACTTCCTCAGGCCCAAACACAAAGATCCCCTGGTCAGAGCCTACCCCTAGGTGAAATTTCTGGCTGGTTCTTCACCATTAGCAGAATTGTACAGATAAGAGATCATCTATTGTGACTGTGAATTGTATGAATGCAATGGAAAGGGGTAGTCAAATGGGCTTCGTTGTACAGGCAGATGTTTGTAGAGGTGGATATTGGCTGAGGTGGATGTCATTCCATGAGATAGATGTTGCTTGGTTCATGAGGTAGGTGTTTTCTTATGAGGTCGATGTTGGTTCATGAGGTAGGTGTTTGCTTATGAGGTAGATGTTATTAGGGCTGGCTGTGGGGCAAGCCCAAGCCCAAGCCCACTCAGCAGAGGTGGCCAACCTCCCATCCAAGCTCCAAGGATGCAACCCATGGGCCACATGCCAGATTACACACAGAGGAGGAGGAATGGGGGGAGGGGACACACAAGGAAACAACACTGGGAGGCCTGGATCTTCCTCTGGCAGGTCTACAGTAGGGTGGCCCAGCAGGGGGAGGTTGACCTTTAGGAAGGCCAACTTACCTACCCTGGCCAGGTCCAGGCAGGACCAGTGGGCAGTGCAAAGGTCTCCCAGATGGGAGACTACCCATTCACTCTGCACTCCGGTGGTAGGACAGGAGAGGAGATTCATGGCCATGCAAGAGAGGTCAGCACAGATGATTGCCTTGTGTGACCAGTAATCAAGAGGATTGGCCAAGGTGGGCTCAGAGGACTCAGCAAGATACTCCCTCACCATCACATCTGAATCATTTGCTGTGCTCTGCTGAATCATTTGCTGTGGCACACCGGGCCTCCCCGCCACTGCTGCTGACCTCCCACCTCACCACTGACAACCAGTAGTGGGGCTTCTGCCTTGCTGGGCTCTTGGAGGAAGAGGTGAAAGTCTGCAGCTCCTCCCCCAGCTTCTTCCACCCACTGTTCCCTCTGGCCATGTTTGCTGGCCTGAAGCCTCCACAGTTCTCTGCAGAGCTCACCCTTCCACTCCATGAGCTCTGTGTTAAGGACAGCAATGCTGCCTTTGATATGTGGGTTGCAGACACAGGCCAGCTTATGCTCCCATTCTTTGCTGAGAGGCTGCAGCCTGATGGAGATGTTCACCTGCAATGTCTGTATCAAGGTCCGGACCCATGAGAGTACAGCTGTTTCCTCAGGGCCTGGCTGCAGTGCAGAGGCCAGAACCCTGTCCAGCCCTCGAATCAAGGGGATGACTTGCCCCAGGCTGGCTGTGCAGGCACAGAGCATGTTGGGGTGTCCTGGAAGGCTTCAGGACATGCACCATTTGGGAGAGGGTCAGCCAGTCACTGGAGCTGATGCTGACTTCCTCTTCCCCATGCAGGATGGTCACAGAGAAGATGACATCCTGCAATGCACTCTTCTGCTCCACCAAATGCTCTATCATGGCATATGTGGAGTTCCAGCGGGTAGGCATATCCTGGATTAGCCGGTGTTCAGGCTCAACCCACTCCCCCTTCCTCTTGCACAGCAGATGGGCAACTTGATGCTGCATGATAATTTGACAACCAGGTGCCAGCAGGTCTCCAGCAGGGACCAGAGCTCGAGGGTGGCAGTGTCCCAGGTGGGCCACACTGTGCTCCCTAGCCCCCAGAGTATCCTTCACCACCAGGTGCAGAGTGTATGTCAGGCAGATGATGCTCTTGAGGAGTGCAGCCCTCACCACTACCAGCATGTTGGCACCATTGTCCATGACCGTGTAGCCATTAATGATGTTGCTGCCACCCAACCATTCCTTCAAGCTACTCTGAATCATAGTGGCAATTTTTGCCACCATGTGGTATGCATCCATCCTCTGTGCATGGAGCAGAACCACTTTGTAGCTAGGTTGAAGGACTCTCCCTTCCTGGGCCTGACAGTCCAGGCAATCAGGTCTTTGGGGGGGCTCCTTCCCCCCACAATGAGCACCCCTTCCACCCACTTTCACCCTCATGGTGTTCACTGAGCCCCTGTGCTCAGCACAGGAACAGGAGGTCGTGATCCCTGATTCCAGAAACATCCCAAACCCCAACATCAAACAGCAGACAAGACTTGGAATAAGTTGTTGCTACAATTTCTTTTTGAGCTCTGCACATTCTCAAAGAACCCCTCAGTGCAGTTACTGTAGAGCAAACAAAGAAGAGTTACTTTTTCCATCCGAGAATGTGTTTATTCTTTCCTTTCCATCTCTTTCTGACCTCACAGAGATCACTGTCCAAGGTCCTGAATGAGGAAAAAAGGATTCATAAGCTTTTGGTAGCAGAACCCCTGCCCTCTGGGTTTTTTTTGGGGGGGGGGGGATCCCAGATCCTTTTGCCCTTCACCCTGACTAAGGGCAAACCTGTCCTTTAGTACATCACAATGAATGTGAGATTAAATCCTGGCAATATTTTATTGTTTCATAGTAGTCAGTTTAGACTTTTGGTTGTGGGTAATACAGGAATGCAGGAGGGCCTGGGACTGTACCTGCTATCTCTGCTCCTCAGTTTCCACACACTGATGAAATGGTTGGCAGTCAAATTATGGCAGTCATGAGCAGGGACACTGGGAATACTTTTGCTCCCTCTCAGTGAATTTATCCATAGATGTTGTAGTTTAATGAGGCTTCAGGATACATGTTTTCAGGTAGTCAATACATTCAAAATCATGCAAAAACTGTGGTCCAAACAACAGCCTCTGATCTGACACCCCATCTTTTACTGTTTAACACTCCATTTCCCTATTAAAGAATAAATACATCCCTCATCTTTCTTCAATATTTGAAATTTCTCCCTTTTGAAAGTGTTGAATTTGCACCATACAGTCATGTACGTATTCACAATAAACACCCTGCTAATTTGTTTTGCTAGGATGCTCCAGTGCAACTGCATACATTCAGAAATATTTTAGAGAATCAATAAATATCTAATGCTGCAAATGAAAGTGGAAAAAGCACATGTGAAAAAACATAATGGTCAACAGTGGGATAGCAAGGAATGAATAAAATAAAGGTAAAAACTAATATGTATACTCCATTAATGGATAAACTGCTAACATTTTGAACTGGAAACATAGTTTTGAAAGCAGTCCCTGGTGGAGTCCTGAGTCCACCAAAGGCCACATAATCATTAATCATTAGCAGTAATAATAAAATGAAAGAAAAACAGAGTTGACTTAGCAGCTATGAGGATCTCTAATGTTATCCTTCATTCCAAAAGGAACAGTAAAAGACAGAGAACAATCACCTGAGTTGTTTCACTGGAACAATTCAGGTGATTAAAGTTCCAAACATGGGTAAATGCTTTGCAGAATTAATGTGTTAGTGAATGAAAGAGCTAACATCTGGTGTAGTGTCTCAGCAGTGTGCCACTGTACCCTCTTGGAGTAGGTCTGGGATCACACCAGATGTATGCAATCAGGAAAAAAAATCAAGGGAATTCAGTTTAGTCTTTGTAGAGACAGAATGTGGGAAGTGCTTAATTTGTTTCTCAATAAAAGAGGTTGCTGACTACTCAGAACAATTAGGGAAGTGACCCAGAGGATTAATAAACCAGCATATCTAAGAGAGAATGTGGGACAAGCATCTTCTGGTGCATAGAATCAGTCCAACCTGGATGCTTTTCAGAAGTCATTAAGTAGAATGGTATGGCTTAGCCGGTTAAAGCCCTTGCAGCGCAATCCTAAACAGAGTTACACTCTTCTAAATTCATTGACGTTAATGGCATAAGAAGGGTGTAACTCTGTTTAGGATTACACTGTTGGATAAATACACTGCTGGAAGCGAATGTGAACTGTTAAGCAAAAATAGTCACTACACAGACATCAAAAGGCTTTGCCTTGGGAAATTGAAGTCAGATTGTGTGGTGTAGCCAAAATGCACTACAGGGCACTGCCAATCAGATAAAATGTATATTGTAAAGGATGGCCAGATTTCAGTTGTCATTTTTACATTTAAAGCAGAAGGAGATACAAAATAGCAATGAAAAGAAATCATAAAATAAATATGAGCCTTGGGCCCTTCCTTAGGGAATATCAGTTTGCTCTGAATCCAGAGATCTTAAACGTTCTCTTGTTAGATTGAAAATTCTGTTTTTGCATTGTGGCTCAGTTCACCATACAAAAGAATTAGCGGAGGCTTTTTAATCCTGTTCCTCAGGAACTCAGAGTTAAGTAGAAATAATCCTGTTAGTAACAATTAAGAAAAGGCCATTTGATTTCAGGCTGTTGTTTTAATTTGTAATCCAAATTTTCTCAGGGCCCCAGCCACCAATCAACATTGTCATTTTTGCATGTTTCACCATCCTGCTTGCAGAACACTGAAGCAGATCCCCCTCACATCCATTTCCCAGTCCTTCACTTCAAGATCCTTAAGCCAGTTATTTAAGAGCTGACTTCAATAATGGCATGAAAGAAGACTGGAGGCTAACACAGTTCCAAAGCATGAAGGAATGCTCTTCAGAGTAGGTTCAAGCAACCTTTTCACATGATGACTGATTGCAATTACTTATTCCATGGTAGCCAGATCATGTGCCACTTGCCACAAGAAGATATTGTCGTAATAATAGTGGGAAAAGGTCTTGCACATAAGTTGATTATCACCAGAGCATCGGTATAATTTTAACAGGCTGACAGAATCTATTCAAAGAGGATCCAGGTCTCAGTTGTTTATGCCATAAAATCTGGACCAGTCACACGAAAAGAATTTCAAGGCCAACAGTGGAATCCTGAGCAGAGTTTGCCCTTCTACATCCATTGAAGTCAATGATCTTAGAAAACTGTAACTGTTTAGGATTGCATTGCAAATCACACAAAAGCCAACCTGACCAGATGTTGATTTAGCAGTCTTTCCTATCCTCTGTTGGGAAATAGTCTGTGACATTTCTAATGCATACCACCATTCAAAGGGCCAAATCAATTATATTTGAGTTTCCTCTGTATTCTGTGAGATACAAATTCAAAATCCAAATCTAATTTTGACTGGCTTCATGTTTTCTAAAATTAAATTTCAGCTCTACTGCCTAATGTCATTGGAAGAGGAAACAGACCCTAACTTTTGCAACCCTTTCACCTCTACCCCATAGTCCTGTTTCCCCGGGTATAAGGAGGTAAACTTTGGTACATTTTTAGGGATGTTGCAAACCTTGCAGAAATGTAATTGACATTTGAAATTACAGTGTTCAAAATGCTCATTTTTGTTGAGCTGACCCTCTCTCTTGTTCACCTCATAGATTAGTTGACAATTCGAAACAAGCAAGATTGTGAACAGGTTTGCATCTGTATTTAACCAGGAGAGTGGTTTTGCTGCTGCATTATTCCAATGTTCTAGGCCCATCTTAGGTTATCTCTGAAAAGCAGCTAAGTTGTATGTGCTGCTTTTGCACTTGCACAGTAGGTGACATTCCTCTATCTTCTCATCTTCTATTACTTCCTAGAGCCAGGTCCCCCCCCCCCCTTTTGTTCTACATTTCCCAAAAGCACACTTCTCCGCAACTAAGAAATCCTTGGTCATTTAAAGTTCCTGGTCAGGGAGCAGTGTTGCCATCCAATGACCTTCTATTGTATAGAAAGTAAAAATGACTTAAGTCCCTAATTACATGTTACATTTTCACTAGGTCTTCTTCATCCTTTGCAATCATGTATGTATTGAGAGTGCCATGCTGGGAACTTAATTCAAGGCATGCAGAGGCCCGAAGTTGGACAGGACCATGTGAGATAGGAGCTGTGTGAGGGGCAGTTGGGTGTGGGACTTGCAGGGACAATGCTGTTATTAGGTTGGGCATTGGCCAGGTTTCCATCTTCCCTCTCAAAGACAAGACTCACAGGCATTGGTCCAAAATCCCAGCTTTAACATCTGTTGAGCATCATATGATCCACAGTGAGAGTGTCCACTCCCCACTGAGTTCCTGCACTCTGTCACTAGAGAAGTTAACACCACTCTCTGCTCTCTCTCCCCCCCTCAGACTAGGGCTATCCAACTGCACAGGACCTCTTTCATAAGATCCTGACCAGGGACAGTCACCTTGTTCATGATCTTGCCTCCCTGACCTCATTCCTAAGGGTATCCCATCCCTTGCACCACTACTGTGTACACCAGCCACCCTCACCCAGCTGTTGGGATTCCTGGACAATCTCAGCCCACTGAGCAGCAATCTCTGACCACTGTCCTCTTTGTCTTTCCAGCCCTCTTGCTGATAAGCCCATCATCTTAGGTGTCCTCAACCATCCTGAGGGCCCTGCACCATCTTGGCATCACACCATGGTATTTCAGGACTTGAACTTACTTCAGAGGGGTCATTGCACCATTGGATAGGTGTACCTGATCAGGGCATGTGGAGCCCCCAAGGGGGAAATAACACCCCATGCCTGTTTTCAGGTCATAAAAACAATTGGGGGGGGGGTGCTAAAGCCCCTTCTCCTTGTGTGCTGTAAACTGGATTTCAGTGTGTGTGTGTATGTATGTGTGTGAAGTGCTGTCAAGGCACAGTCAACTTATGGCAACCCCAACAAAGGGCTTTCAAGGCAAGTGAGAAGCAGAGATGGTTTGCCATTGACTTCCTCTGCTGAATCTTCCTTGGAGGTCTCCCTTCCAAGTACCCACCCTGTTTAGCTTTTGAGGTCTGATGAAATTGGGCTGTACCATGCCACTTTCCCTCCAAATACATGGGTTTGTGTGTGTGTATTTAAAGGTACTTGGCTGTGTGGGGCTCACGCTTAATTTAAAGATGACATGTCTTGTAAATTGATTTCTTTACCTTTGGAAAGAAAATGGTTTTCGTCAGAAAGAAATTCTTTTGGTTCTTTGGACAAATGGATGTATAGGGGTGCAGCAAAGTACTGTTGAGCCATGCATGCACTAAGTATTTACAATCCAGTTTACAGAACTTTTACATTTGGAAAAAATGAACTTTTTCCAATTGTTCAAGAATACAGATCACAATGTATAAACAAACTGGAATCCCAAGAAGTAGATAATAAGGCTTTTAAAATACATTTAACTATCCATGATACAGATGAATTGATTTCTAGCTGTAATGTCTTCTTACACCATTTGATAATTCCATAGGCAGAACTGCTTATCCAACATGAATAATATTGCCATGGAACAGTATTATATCAATAATCAGAATAAGAGGTCTCTCTTTTTACTGTAATAATTTCATATAAACATACAGAGGAAAGGGATACACCTCCACAAAACTAACATAGTTTACAGAAATTTTATAATCACATATTTAATAATCAAATATATATCTATGTATCAAAAATCATTAATGATAGCAAAGAAAAGTTGCTATAGATAACCCCATCCTAAAACCAGCATATTTATTGGATAAATCAACATATCTCTGGTATGCATTGGCAAAGGGCTGGGTTTGAACAATCCTGAACAATTTGAGGATGGAGCTTATAGACATTAGACTCCAAGGGGAAAAAAACCCAAGACTAAATACATTCAAAGACTCTGTCTTAATGTTGTCAGTCAGACTACTTTGCTTCAAAAACTATATAAAGGGAGAATATCTCTGAGTAAACCTTCCCCTCTTCCACATGTCTTTATTAATTGTTAATTTGTCCAGTGAAATATCTCTTAATGTGAATTTCATGTCAGTCTTTGCATTGCTTAAAACCTGCAGTATCTAGCATTTTGAATGAGACGCTTCTCAGAGAAACACTCTCCTGTCTGTGATGACTAGTATATAAGATGGCAGCTATTTTAAGTCTGTCCAAAAAACCCACAAATCCACCCCACCTTGAATATTTAATTATTTATATACTTGGACGGTAAAATCCGAGCATTGTCTTTCTAATACATACAACATGCTTTAAGTTTTGCCTCATGTGAAAAGTGGTTAAAATGGGCAAAGGAGTGTGGGTAATGACCTTCTACCAAATGTCTATCCTTTATGAGAATCAAATTCAGATAAGACAGTATAGCACCATAAATCATTTAATGTATTTTATTGGTTGGGTTGGGGGAGAGAAAGACAAGATTTGCCTGGAATCAAGTAAATAGGTTTTAGCCAATAAAAATTCACCTTGCCTGTATATTGTCCTAGGAGAGACAATCTCATTTACATTTATTAGAAGTAATGATGTAGTGTCCTGTAGATAATTAACACAATAAAATGCTGCTAATTTAACAGTGTCATTATAAAATTTGCCAGTTTAAATTAGAAAGTGATTAACCCTCTGAGTGAGGCAATGACATTTCCATTCCCAGTCAGTGAATTAAATTTGCTTGAGATTCTTTTTCTCCTCACTTTGAAAGTTCAGCTTTATAGCTATCACCAGTGTCCTTTTCATTTTACATGCTCACTCTGTCCAGTGGAGGGGGGAGCCTGCTGCAATAACAAAATCCGTGACTATTTCAGGTATTAAGCCAGACTCATACCCCAAAGCATGTATACCTCTGTTATCAGAGGATAAAGGCATCTTTTTAGAAAAGGGAAACAGTAATCCCCAATAAGCAGAGGTTCACTCAGTAATGAACTTCTTGTCGGTGCGTATAAGATGGGAA
Source organism: Lepidodactylus listeri (assembly GCA_029233225.1). Taxonomy (NCBI): domain Eukaryota; kingdom Metazoa; phylum Chordata; class Lepidosauria; order Squamata; family Gekkonidae; genus Lepidodactylus; species Lepidodactylus listeri. The sequence continues at coordinate 93,150,419 of JARCFY010000004.1, forward strand.
GGTTTTTCCGATTAATGAGGTGCTTCCAAGGTGAGTTTCTGTAAGGATGGCAAATCCTTAACCTTTTGCCTGGCCACTGCTTTATCCATTTACTATATCTATCTCTTCCCCAGCCAATTTTAATTAATACCTTTAAAAAGGGGGGGAATAGACTCATTAAAAGAATGGATTTATTACAGAGTAATTTAAAGAATCTAACTCAAGTGAAATCCTCTTCAAGAATGTTTAATGAGAGAATGATACCACAAAAGCCTGAGATAATGATAGTATGGTCTACCCTGTTAAAATAGCTATTAATTTAATACATCTAATGCATAGATTTATAATGCCTGTAAAACTATTCTTAATCACTTCTCTTTCTGTCCAGGGATTGGGGCTTCCTGGCCCCTGACTGGTGGCTATGAAACAATGACAAGGCTGGATTTTGATGCACCACTGCAATAGTGGAAGCCTCTGGGTGGGACATAACAGCTAGCAGGGTCTGCCTCAGCAGCCAGAGTGCCTTCGAACCTCCCCCCAAAAGAAAAGACTCCCACGAGAGATGTGGAAGCATGAACAAGCATACACAGCTTGCATGTCTTCTTTAAAGGATGTAGCCAGGGAGGAAGCTTTCTAGGAGAGTGGCTGTGGCCCACAGAGGAGGGACCATGGATCAGTGCCATATTCAACCCCTAGAATATCCAGATAAAAGTGTGAGGTAGTAAGGTGGGATGGGCACAAACTGGGAAAATGTGATTTGGTTCATGGTGTGCCCAGTTCATGAGCCATGAATCATCAGGAACTTTTAGAAGCCAAATGAACCAGTTCAGTTCATAAGGTTCATGAGATGGTAAAAGGCCTCCCACACACACACAACATGCTAGAGATACCAAACTCACAGGGGATCTCTGGCTGACTCCTCTACCTGCCCTCCATGTTTAGTGAGGATGAGATTTACGGGGTCCAAGTTATGACCCCTCAAAAATAGTGCTCTCGGGAAAGTATTTTCTGGGGAAATTACTGCCTCTCATTTCCCAGAAAGCACTTTCCTTGGGGCACCTTCTTTGGGGAGGCTATAACTTGGATTCTGTAAATCCAATCCTCACCAAACTTGAAGGACAGGCAGAGGAGAGTCAGTTAGAGGTCCCCTGTGCGTTTTGGTGGCTCTAGCTTGCTCAGGATCTGTTCTATACATTTCTAAATTGCCTGAACCTGTGCCTGTCAAAATGACATTTTGACAGGCACAGGTTCAGGTTCAGGAGGTTCAGGAGTGTATAGAATAAAACTTGTGCAAGCCAGAGACATCAACATTGCAGGGGACCTCCCCCAGATGCTCTTCTACATGTCCTCCAAGTTCTGCCCCCCCTGTTGCTTTGAAGTTTGGTTAATATTTAGATTGACTGGAGATAGTCTTTCTGGAAATGTATCCATTCATGAACCAGCATGAACCTCCATGAACAGCTTGAAAGTTTATGGAAAGATCATGCTGGATGACCTGCCACGGACTTTACTTCACAAACTACAAACCAGCCAAAATTCATGCCCATCCATACTCTAGAGAGATGCTGTCAATCAGAACAGACAATTGCCTGATTCAGTAAAATGCAGCATCATGTGTTCAAGCTTTCAACCAGCCACTCAGAATTGTGCAGAACTGGGGTCAGTGGAAGGAGGAAAAGGACAATGGAGCTCACAACCCCCTTTCTTCAGGGGACAGAGTGATCCCTGGGATGACCTGGCTGGCCCGCCAACAAGGCCATACATTGAGGGAGCAATAGGTCTGCCACTGTGAGGTGTGGCACAGTCGGGGAAGTCCACAGAAGTGGCAGAGGGAAAAAGTGGTCCAGCAAGATGTCAAAGACAAGGTAGCTGGTGGGCAAAGCATGGCTAAAGCCACAACAATGGTGGACAGGATCCCTGCAAGCTGCTCAGCCTAGTGGTTTTATGTACAGCCTCTGGAGGGCCAAGATGGCCCAGCAGTTGCTACAAGGAGCAGCTCAGGTGAGGAATGGGAAGCTGTGACCAAGGAAGTGACCACCAGAGCTGGCAGAGGTCTCTGGGCCCAAAGCAGCCCCAACAGAAGGATGGGGGTTTTCAGGTGACTGGTCTTCTTAGTCCTGCCAAGAACAGACTCATGGCCCTTTAATGAGGCTCAGGGAAGTGTTCAGGAGGTCTGGCACACCAAGCCTGGGACTAATTGGCCATGGAACCTGTTGCTCCTCAGATTAGGGACCCTGGTAAACAGGGTGGATCTCCCTCCCACAGGGAACCATTTAAAAGGAGCACCCTGAGAGAACCAAGGAGGAATGGCCAGACCTATCCCATGGAAGCTTGAGAGAGGTAACTTGCAGGGAAGAGAGATGGACTAGGGTTAAGAGGAAAAAAAATCCTCCTTGCCCTATTCTAAGACTCTTTGGAGGAATAATACGGAAATCTGGAGGATGCTACAGCTCTGGACTCCGACCTGACTCCAGTGGCAGCTGACACTTTGCTTTGTAGTTTCTCATAGGGTAGTTCATCATAATGCTTAACTCAGCCATGATCATTAATCCAGAAAGAATAAAAGGTCATGCTTCATGCAAATATATGAAAATGTACATTATATTTAACACATTCATTTGTGTTTAATAGTATATCATAATAGTATATCAATAGAATATCATGTACCTATAAGAATCCCCCCAAAGAGCTCAAATATTAAAGCTAATGTGCTATGTAATTTTAAAATCCATTAATTGGGGAGCTTCATGCATGCAAATTAATAAATATGAATAGGGAAAAGAGATGAATAAGGGAAAGGGTAATCCCTATGAATAGTGATGCATAAACTATAGATAGGAACTCTCAGTCTGGGGCAAGTGATGCTCTGTATTCTTGGTGCTTGACGGGGGGACAACAGTGAGAGGGCTTCTAGTGTCCTGCCCCCACTGCTGGACTTTCTGAGGGCACCTGGTGTTTTTGGCCACTGTGTGACAGAGTGTTGGACTGGATGGGCCACTGGCCTGATCCAATATTGGCTTCTCTTATGTTCTTATTTATTTATTTCTTTATTTTAGAAAGGTGATTCTTTTAGGGTTTGCCTCTTATCATGGATTCCAAATTCTTCCTGACTTATTTTTTTAAAAAAATCCAAACTCAACTTTTACTGAATTTTAATCAGCTGTTTACAGCTTCTTTTACTATTCAGTGCTTTCTCAAGTGATTATTTGTTTGCTTATTTATTAAATTTGATTTTAGACTGCCCTCCCCAGGAGGAATTGGGCTCATCTCCTAATTTCCTAACATCTCCTAATGTGTAAATTGCATCAATTTGGGGGTAGTTTATTTTATCAGGGATCATCTTCTAACAAGAAAACCTTATTGAAGAATCATCAACAACATTATTTATTTATTTATTTGATTTAATTTATACCCCACCCTCCCTGCTGAAGCAGGTTCAGGGCAGCTTACATAAAATGCAGTAGCTAAAACAACAGTGTAGATAAAAATTTAAAAACACAACATAAGGTGCTAGTAAACAATTTAAGTGGCGATGGCGAAAGCAGAGTAGCATCATCATACTAGTAGATGGCAGTCAGTAACTGATTTTAAAGTTGGTGAAGCTCAGGCTGTTGGTGGTGGTACTGGGCGCAGGGCCTTAGTGTGTTGGGTGTGGCTCCTTAACTAAAGGCCTGGTGGAAGAGCTCCGTCTTACAGGCCCTGCAGAACTGTAAAAGGCCCCACTGGGCCCTGAGGTCTTCTGGGAACTTGTTCCACTAGCATAGAGCCACTACTGAAAAGGCCCTGGCCCTGGCCAATGCCAGCCTGGCATCTTTGGGGCCTGGAAGGGCCAGATAATTTGGGATTCTGACTGCAGTGCTCTCTGGGGAACATGTGGGGAAAGGCAGTCCCTCAGGAAGGTAGGCCCCTGACCATAAAGTGCTTTAAAGTTAAGTACCAGCACCTTGAAGCGAATCCAATATGTTATAGGCAATCAGTGCAGTACTTTTAGTGCAGGCTGAATGTGCTCCCACATGGGGAGATCCAACAACAGCCTGGACGCTGCATTCTGCACCAGCTGATGCCTCCAGATTGGGACTGGTCTTCTACCCATGTAGAGAGCATTACAGTAGTATAGCCTCAAGGTGACCATCACGTGGATCACTGTTGCCAAGTCATTGCCTTCGAGGAAGGGAACCAGCTGCTTGATCAGCCGGAGGTGATAAAAGGCTGACCTAGCAGTGGCTGCTACTTGGGCCTCCATCATTAGGGAGGCATGGTACACTGTTGAAAGTCGGGAGTGGGATCCCTACCCCCAGGCCACCCTGACTCAGGCACAGAACCTCCATCTTTATCAGATTCAATTTCAATCAGCTCAGTCTAAGCCAACCAGCCACGGACTGCAACACCATGTCCAGACCTCCCAGACTAGCATTAGACTGGCTGCCCAACAACAGATAGAGCTGGATGTCATCTGCACATTGGTAACATCCCAGCCCATGCCTCCAGGCAATCTGGGCAAGGGGGCACATATAGATGTTAAATAGCATTGGGGAAAATATCGCCCCTTGGGGCACACCGCAAACAAGCAGGTGCCTTCGGGACATCTGTTCCCCCATCGCCACCCTTTGTCCCTGACCCTGAAGAAATGAGGAAAGCCACTGTAAGGCAGACTCCTGAATCCCAGCGTCAGCAAGGTGGATCAATAGTTGGTTGTTCACTGTGTCGAACACCACCAACAGGTCTAACAGCAGCAATACTGCCAAGCCGCCCCGATCCAGATGCCTCTGAAGGTCATCCATGAGGGCAACCAGTGCCGGCTCCATACTGGGGCCTGGTTAGAAGCTGGAGTGGAAGGAATCTAATATGGAAGTGTCATCCAAAAAGCCCAGCAACTGAATTGCCACCGCCCTCTCAATTAATTTGCCCAAATAGGGCAAATTAGAAACTGGCCGATAGTTGGCCAATTCGGCCAGATCCAAGGATGTTTTTTTTAAAGGGGGGCATACCACTGCTTCCGTGGATGTAGCAGCACTGGTGTCTTGGAGGTGCTCTGGACCTGAAAACATCTGCAGAGGCCTGGAGATACACTAGGCTCCATGACAAGGGAGCAGAATTAGAAGGGAGCTGTGCTGGGGCTCAGTGGGCAAGGTGGGGATGGGATTCCCTCCATGAGTCTCACACACCCCACCTTATTCTACTTAATAGCGTCCCTGATTCTCTCTATCCAGGATCTCATCACATGGTTGAAACATGTGCTTGGGCCTTTTATCACTTAGAGCACAGTCAAAAGAAAAGATATGCCCTTTTAGGTCCACTGAAGTCAGTTGTCTTAGAAGAGTGTAACTCTGCTTAGGATCACCTCAGTGATCTCTTGGTTGGTGTAAAACATAAGCCAGGAGCTGCTTCGCATGAGCAGTCCTCAAGTGACCCACATCTCCAGCAGTGATATAACATCTATATTCTGCCTGAATTGCAATTTGATCCCAAATTGTGAACATCACCCTGAGACATTTGTTTTCTGAACACTCAAAATTGTACCAAATTGTATTGCAAATTCATTTGCATTCTTACATGGATTTCCTGCAACTGTCTCCTCCTCCTATCCATCCAATCTACCCAACAGATAAGCAAATTACATAAGAGGTACTTTTTGACCTCTACTGGAATGGAAGGAAACAGCTGCATATTCTCTCTAGTATCCCAGCCTTTCCAGTGTTTGCCTGACTCTGGAAACGTAGTGTGTTTGTCCTAAGTCTTTTGTGCTTTCTAACACTGCTGTCAGGAAATTGTACTTCATGTCACAAAATTCAGCATAGGCCAACATGAGAAATTCTGCTGTGCAAAAGTAGCACATGCATCAAAACAACCATGGGACATATGAAATCCCAGCAATTCGGTACACTGCAAGCAGTTACTCATCTGGTGCTCATGATAAATGCTACCAACTGTGCAGATAATCAATACAAACTTATGGGGTAATCAACTTGACAGAAAATGGGCATTAATTTATGCCAAGTGAGTGATTTTCAAACACATCTGTTGAAGTTCACTAACCTCCTCTGATAGTCACCAGATGAGAGAACTGTGTCACTGTTCACAGTGACTCACTCTTGGGGTCCTTGCAACACAGAGACACATCATTGAAGACATGAATTTTGTTAAACATCCCATACTCTACAGACCACTTAAGGTTGTTTACTCTTATTAACCTTCAGTCCATCTTTCTCTTTCATGAGTCCTGTAGCCTTGCAATATAGTCAGTAAATAAAATAGATTCAAATACTGGATTTAAGCTCATTTAATCAAAATTAAAATAATGGTTTGAACAGCCATTGTGGACACAGTTCCCTACACTCAGTTTCATCTGTACTCTTAAATACAGTTGGTACAAATTGGCACCATCCTTTCATGTTCCCTGTTGTGTATGGACATTACCTTGCGTCCTTCCTCTCTGTTGCCATGATATATTACAGCTGTGGTATAGCCCGGGCCAGGGCCAGTACTATCATGATGGCCCCTTTTGCACTGTCAGAATCAACATAAACCCTTGCTGTGCCCTTGAAGCAGTGATAAGACTCTGGTACTGGATTTGAAAGTTGCTGTCAGTCATGATGCTCATAAAATGGGGCCAAAATAATCTTAAATCCTAAACATTGCCTCATTGCTGTGCTATAGCATTATAAGCCTCCTTTCTCTTTTTTCCCTATTTATGACTGATTAACTAGTGACTATAAATTGCAGATAAACCATAGATCAAAATTAGTTTGCTCCCCCTCCCTTTGAGATAAATATGATGTGTATTTAAAGTAATTTGACTGGCCTCATCAGAGTATCTATGAATCCTCTTTAAAATCAGACATAGCTGCCTCAGAGGACTAGCTGGTATTCTTTTAATATGCAGTACATGGAGGTGTGTTTTTAAAACTGTTTCTTGTGCTTTTGTCTGATTTAAAAGAGGACAGATTGTTATTTCTCTCTTGGAGCATGTTAATGAGAATCTGCCGCCCTTTTCTATATTGTCAGTATTTCTTCCTGCATCTCATTTATTCAACCTGCCATTCAGGTTTTTTCCCCCATCTCCCTGTTCCAATTCTGAGTTATTTCAGTTAATACAAAGAAATATGTGATAGCTAAATTTTCCCATTACATGTGCTGCAATTTTCTTCTGCATAACACCTCCAGTACCTGTGGGGATTTTTTTTTTTTTAAAAAAAAAACACTAGTATAGCATTTTACCTGTTTACAAAGTGCCTTTCCAAATAGATCCCAACAATGTATTCTTCCTTAGAGAAGCAAGTCCCTTGAGAATAATGTTAAGTGGTCTGCGCCTTGAAATTTTGAAAGTAATATGATTATGGAGTACCATGTTCCCAGAGTTAACTCTGCATTAATACCAAGAGAGGATAAAACTGTCAATATATGATCTTCTTACTAGTTTTCCTGCGATTGAGGAGCTATCCTGAACGTTATTAAAGCTTAGCACTTTATCACCTTCTTAGGGTTCACCTGATTAAACAGGAAGTCCTTACATGGCTGCAGGGGTATAGATAGTGGTGGAGGTCATCTGCTGATTATAAGGATGAGACCAACAGGGAAACCTAAGATTTTGCAGACATGTGAAGTCTAGTGATATTTCTAAAGGTTCTGGGCTAATCCAAAAAAGATGGTGTCTTTGTGTCAGAGATGAAACATCAAGAATATACACTGACAGACAGGGTACCAATGGCAAAGGTCTCTTCATCTTTTCCAAATGATAAGTACAGATAAAACAGAAGGTAGCACTACAAAGCCTACTGCAGCAACAAGGAGTTTATACAGGATGAAAAAGAGACTGCTCAATACATTTTTATTCCACCCTTCCTCCCTGGAGCTCAGACCATTAGATAAAATGAGGACTCTCCTCGTTTATCCTCACAACAATTTTGGAAGAAGGTTAGACCGAAGAAAGTGACTAACTTGGGTCATTCAGTGAGATTCATGGCTGAATGGGGATTTGAACCTGAGTGTCTCTGGTCCGTGTTTGATACTCTTAACTATTATACCACACAGGCTCTAGAAAACCACACTGGCTGTCTTCTTGGACATCCTCATGTAGTTTCTGTCATAAACTATTCCTAGGTTTTAGGTAGAGAGCAGGTTAAGTCCTGTTTTGAGCTTTCAGTTGAACTATAAATTAGATTATACAGAGGTTAGTAAAGCATGTAAGTAGCCTAGATTGTTGTGGGTAGGTCAGCATACAAATGTCACAGTGCCTGACAAATATCAACCCAAAGGTGAAACAATGAAGAATTCCCTTAAGTCTGACACCCATTAAAGCACCTCAGCACCCCACTTGCATCCTTACATCCTACTGTGAGCCAAGAACCCTATGATCCTGATTACTAGCCACATCCTTCTTTGGTGGGAACAGTTTAAATAAGCACCCTACTTTTATGATTTGGTTAAAAAAAAAAGGAACTCCCTGCTTTTGAAGAATCCCTTACAATCTGGGGGCAAGAAACAAGAAAGAGGTTTGGTGACTCTTGTCAAGCCCAAATGTCTGCTGTGTCCAAGGAGAAAGATGTTTGAACTCTTGTGCTTTAAGTAAACTGTATTTTATGCTGTTTTCTGAATTCTGAAATTTTACCACTTAGATTTCCCCATTACCTTATCTGTGTATGCACAGAATAAACCCTGTTTTATTCTTCACTTTCTCTGAGTTATTCCCTCACATTCTGGTCACTTCAGTTCACTGTACCAAAGAATGCGAGGTGCAATCCTTTCTTTATCTCATCATAACTTTTACTTCTGTGGTACTATACTTGGGGTAAAAGTCATTTCATTACAGCAGAGAAGAAGCCAAGAAACAGATTGAACTAAGTACTAGGCTGTCAAGAGTTTGCCTTTCACACACCTGGAGCAACCTTGAGACTGGTTTAGAAATCCTGGTGCTGTAAGGAACAGACTCAGTACAACTGGACAATGCCAGAGAATGGAAACCTGCAGGAACCTGTTTTTTAGCCTGCCATCCAGCCTTGCTTTAGGATTATGTTGTGTACTAAAGATGAGTCATCCCTAAACTAGCCCTGGGATCAAGGTGAGCTTGAGTCCACAAACAATAGCTGGCTAAGATCCTAGAATAGACCAATAGAGATCCAGTAGGATCCTAGAATAGACCAGTAGAGAAATAGTGTTATGTAAATGGCCTATCGTTGGGAGTGGAATGTGTTAGGGGTGTGGTGTTTGTATGCATAAAAACCAGGATGCTGCCTGAGATTTTTGTCCTGCTGCTTGCTGAAATCACTAATAAAATAGAGCTGATCACTAGACTTGTGGTCTGTTTATCCATGGAACCCACTATTTAACAATGGCAACGAGGATAGGATCCTGCTGAGCAACCCAGCCAGGGGCGTAGAGTTTAGTAAATTCCGGGGGGGGGGGGCTCTTTAGCACGCACGCAAAGCGCGCACACTCGTTGGGGCGATGTCCCACCCCACCCCGCCAGGAAACCTCTACGCCTCCCCGGGCCCTTCCGAGGCCCGCCACCTGCTGCTGCCGGGGCCTCTCTCTCCCCCCCCCCACTCCTTCCCGCTCCCTTTGCCAGGAAAAGAGGGAGGAAGAGGGAAGGATGGAAGAGTGGCCAGGCAGAGGGGGGGGAGGCACCGGCAGCAGCAGCTGCCAGCCTCGGAAAGGCCCCGGGAGGCGTGGCAGCAGGTGCTATGTTTTCCTGGGGGGGGGGGCTCAGTCCCCCCTGGGAAATTTTGGGGGAGGCTCGAGCCCTCGAGCCCCCCCCATAGTCTACGCCTATGGGCCCAGCATCCATCTGCACTGCACTGCACACCGAGCTCCAGTGCCATACAGCTCACACCACAACAGGGACCATGGCTGCCACTCCAGGACCACTACCCGAGTTTGACCCCAATCACCTAGTGCAATGGGAGGCCTGGGTGGAATGCCTAAACTACTTTGTGGAGTTCCAGGGCATCAATGATGCAGCAAAGAAGAAGGCACTGCTGCTCAGATCTTGTGGGTTCACCACCCTGGAGCTAGCACAGGGCCTCATCGCACCAACCACATTGAAACTCGCCACTTTCAACAGCCTCATCAAGGCGCTCACAGACCATTTCGTACCCAAGTCCACCCAACTGGCTCACTGCCTCAATTTCTTCGAGAGGAGCCAGAGGCTCAACAAATCAGTCTCTGTCTATGTTGCCAACCTGCACCGACTGGCATGTCATTGTAAGTTTGCGAATCTCAAGGAAGCACTCCTAGACCTCTTCATGTTTGGCCTCAAGGACAAGAAGCTCCATCATAAGCTCATCATTCAAAAGGACATAAACCTCCAAAAGGCACTTCAAGTGGTTCCGGCATTCGAGAAGTCCTGGAAGAGTGGCAACCAGAAGACCAACCGCCATTCTGTGACAGTGCATCAGGCTGCCATCTCCTCAGCCTCTGACACATCTGACAGCAAAGAGGTCCTACAACTACAGTGGCCAGCCTGCTGTGATGCTCGCCCTTCCGTTTCACCATGTGCCATCAGAAAGACCACATCAACATCATGCACCAGTTGCGGGGAGCCCCATGAGTGGTGATGTTGCCATTTCCAGGACGCCACATGTTGGACCTGCAGAAAGGTTGGCCACATCACCTGAGCCTGCTGCTCCAAGGGAAACAGGAGACAACTGACAGCAACCCTGGTTCACATGACGGAACTACACACCACCTGCGTCCAGCAGCAACAGGTACTGAACTTACCCCAGAGCACCCCCAATAAAACTGATGTCACTGTATTGAACAAGGGGGCTCCCTGCATGATGGAGCTAGACACTGGGTCCTCCATTTCCATAATCTCGGAGGACACTCTAAGTAGGCTCTGCCCATGGGGGGGGGGGCTCCACTCAGGCCTGCTGTGTTTATACTCTGGGACTTCCAACAAAATGCAGTGGCTGTAAGAGGGGTGGGCAAGTTCCGGGTGCAGTCCCGGGATTTCGATGGATTTTTCGATTTGCTGATGGGGGGGACTCACTTTGCCCCAAGAGACTTTCAGAGGGTGTGCAATGAGTTCCTGGCCATCTTCGATGGATTGCTCAGCTGCTACACTGGGGCCCCTGTTTCACTGCAGCTAAGCCCAGAGGTGCAGCCCATACAGCTGAAGGCCAGGCACGTCCTATTAACATTGAATCCAAAAATAGAAAAGGAGTTGGATTGCCTGGTGGGTCAAGGCATCTTGAGCCAGTCTTTCATGCCCTCTGGGAAACCTCGACTGTGACATGCATCAAGCCCAATGGGAACATCCGCATCTGCACGGACTACAAATGCACCATCAATAAAGCAGTGCAGGACTACTCTTACTCGGTCCCAGTCATCAGCCATGTCTTTGCCTCTCTGGTGGGTGCCAAGCAGTGTTCCCTCTAAGCTGAGTTAGTGTGAGCTAGCTCACTGTTTTTTAGCCTCTCACTCACACATTTTGGTCTTAGCTCAGGATGGATGGCTCCAAAGCAAACCAATTTATGCAGTAGCCAAATCACCTGCTCACAACTTTAATGCCAGTAGCTCACAAAGTAGAATTTTACTCACAGGGCTCTATAGCTTGGAGGGAACATTGGTGCCAAGATCTTCAGGAAAATGGATTTGGCCCAGGCCTACCAGCAACTTCTGGTTGATGATGCAACCACAGAAGCCCAGACCATTGTGACACACCGGGGTGAGTTCAGGGTATGGTGGCTGCAGTTTGGGGTCAGCGTGGCCCCAGGGATCTTCCAAAATCTAATGGACTCTCTTCTCAAAGGAATGACAGGGGTCCAGCCCTTCTTTGATGATGTTCTGATTGCTGCTCCCGCAGAGGAGGAGTTCACCAGCAGACTCCACACCATGTGGCAGTGATTCCTCTCGACCAATCTCAAAGTAAAGCGGGAAAAGTGTCTTCTGGGGATTCCATGGGTCAAGTTCCTGGTGTTCTCCATCAATGCCAAAGGCATCCATCCAGCTCCAGACAAAGTGCGAGCCATCGTCAACGCTCCCACACCAGCCACCAAGCAGGAGCTTGAGGCATTCTTGGGCTATTGAACTTCTATCACTCTTTCCTGCCCCATGAAGCTACACTCGCTGAACCATTTCACTGCCTCCTTGATGAAAAAGTCATGTGGGTTTGGGGCCCAAAACAAACCGCTGTATTCCGGGCTGTCAAGGAGCTGCTCACCTCCAATGCAGTCCTGGCCCATTTTGACAAGATGCTGCCCATCATCCTTGCTTGTGACACTTCCCTCTACAGGGTTGGTGCTATCCTTGGACACCAGCTGCCGGATGGCAGGGCAGTCCCTGTGGCTTACTACTCCCACACCCTATCTTCTGCCAAGTGCAACTACATGCAAATCAACAAAGAAGGTGCTGGCCAATGTGGCAGGATTGAAGAACTTCCATGATTACCTCTATGGGCAGCCGTTCACCGTTGTGACAGACCACAAGCCCCTGCTGGGTCTGCTGGCTCCAGATTGCCAGACCCCCCAGATGCTCTCTCCCTGGGTACTGCGTTGGTCCATCCTCCTGGTGGGTTACCAGTATTCCCTCCTCCACCACCCAGGGCAGGCGATGGGGCATGCTGATGCCCTCAGCCACCTGCCACTCAGCTCCTGTGATCCTGACCCGGCTCCCACACACCAGATCTTGCTAATGGAGGAACTTCCTGACTGCCCTCTGCACGCTGCAGACATTTCCTACCACACCGCAAAAGACTGGGTCCTCTCCCGCATTTTAGACTGAGTGGGGAGGGGATGACCCACCAGCTGGGTGGGCCCAAAATTCTCAGCTTACTCTTCCTGGTGGGATGAGTTATCAGCCCACAAAGGGTGCCTACTGTGGGGAAGCCAGGTGGTGGTTCCTGCTCCCTTACGTCAGCAAGTGCTGTCAGCCCTGCATGAGACTTACCCAGGAATTGTACGAATGAAGGCACTCGCCTGTAGTTACATGTGGTGGCCAAGCATGGACTGTGAGATAGAAGTCTGGGTCAAGCGCTGCTAGGCCTGCCAAGAAACCCGACCAGAAGCACCCCGGGCACTTGTGCAGCAGTGGGAGTCCATCCAAAAACCATGGTCCCAGATACATTTGGACTTTGCTGGCCCCTTCCAAGGACAAATATTCTTCATCTTGGTGGACTCATACACCAAGTGGCTGGGGATTAGGCCTGTCACCTCCACCTCCTCCAAAGCAGCGATCCAGGCCCTAAGACAGATCTTCAGCACATATGGCCTGCCTGACACAGTAGTGACAGACAACAGAACCACCTTCACCTCAGGGGAGTTCCAGGAATTCATGTGCTGCTACCTCATCAGACACATCCACTCCGCTTCCTTTCACCCCGCCACAAACAGATAAGCAGAAAGGATGGTGTGGACCACAAAGGAGTCCCTCCAGAGGATCATCCATGGAGACTGGGACCATAGACTTGCAGCCTTCCTTTTTGGCCACTGGGTGACCCTGAGCTCTTCTACAGGACACAGTCCAGCCAAACTTCTCATGGGCAGCCATCTAACCACCCACCTGGACCAGATGCACCCAGATCAAGCCCCAGAGAAGCAGCCATCACCAGGGAACCAGGAAGCATCCAGACGATTTTTCCCTGGTGACCCTGTATTTGCAAGGAACTTTTCCAGCAGTCCTGCCTGGGTTCCCACCAAGGTTATCGAAGTTACTGGCCCATTGTCATATGAGGTATTGACTGAAGATGGTCAGGTCCTTCGCAGGCACATAGACCAGCCCCGCTGCCATCTTCTCCCAGCAGAGTCGGAGTTGCAGTCAGCAGTCGTGGAACAGTGACTGGGGACTGCTTCAACCATTGGAGTCAGACACCAAGAGCGAGTTCCTGGGCAACAGCACTCAGACAGACTGCCAAGAAGATGGAACACTGGACCCAGCAGCCATCCCAGCCCCATAGCCATCCATTAGCACCGCACCAGCAACAGAGGACCGGGGCTCATCTCCAGAGGCAGCAACCCCCCAAATAGAGCCAAGTCATTCAACCAGAAAACTACGTAAGCTAGCATACTAAAGAGACTTTGTATGTTAAGATGCCTTGGAACTTAGGGGAGAGGGGTGTTGTGAACTAAGGATGAGTCATCCCTAAACTAGCCCTGGGATCAGGGTGAGCTTCAGTCCACATACAATAGCTGGCTAGGATCCTAGAATAGACCAAAAGAGAAACATCCCTAAACTAGCCCTGGGATCAGGGTGAGCTTCAGTCCACATACAATAGCTGGCTAGGATCCTAGAATAGACCAAAAGAGAAACAGTGTTATGTAAATAGCCCATCTATGGGAGTGGGGTGTGTTTGGGATGTGGAGTTTGCATGCATAAAAACCAGGCTGCTGCCTGAGATTTTTGTTTTCTGCTGCTTGCTGAAATCTTTCCTTATTATATAAAGCCTTTTTCAAGTGGCAAGATTCCATGGGGTGCCAAAATCAGTTGGCTGGAAGGACTGCCATTCAAAAGGGGGTCCCTGGCCACTGGCTGCATTCTGTCCCTGCTTTGCCTCAGTCCCGTCCACAGAGCCACCAGCCAGCGTCTCGGTCTCAGTCTGGAAGGAGCCAGCGAAGGGGAAGGACTGGGTGCTGGGTCCACTCTTCTCCTCCTCCCATTGCCAGGTGGGTCTAACTGTCCCATCCGTGGCCTGCCTCTGTCAGTGAAAATACAATGGACTTTCAGCATAACCCCCCCCCCCCCGCCCACTGACTTTCCTGAGAGAATAAACTGTCAGAAAATGGCTTTCACTCCTTCTTAGCTCCACCATGGCTGCCTGGCTGGCTAATGAGGTGGGCCAGCAACCATCAAACCCTTCTCTTCAACCCCCTACTGTGTGGCTGACTTTCCCCCTAGGGTTGCCAATCTCCAGGTGGGACCTGGAGATCTCCTGCTGTTACAATTGATCTCCAGATGACAGAGATCAGTTCCCCTGGAGAAAATGGCTGCTTCGGAGTGTAGACCCTTTGGCATTATACCCTTCTCCTGCTTCCCTCCTGTGTGTGACTTACCTCAGTGGCTGTAGGTAGGTGTAAAGAAATGGCAGTTACCTGTGTTTATAAGATGGCTGCTGTCTGTGGTTTGTTTAAAATGTTTCCCCATAAGATTCAATTGAGCTGTAGTTTCAGAGAGGGGCGAGGCACCATCAATATAGACTCCAGCCCATTCAGGGAGGATTATGTTTAACCCCTGTTGATTTATGCCCTGTTGGTTCATAGTATGTGCTTACTCCTACAGTTGTGCTTTATTCATTTAGTGTGTGTGTGTATGCACTCCATAACTGTGTAAATAGTAAAATATTTGGACTAATAATCTGTGTTGTGCATAGTCTCCCCTGCTCTGCCCAATACCAAAGGGAGGGGGAGCCCAGGGAAGCAAGGAAAGGGCAGACCCTTCAGTTGCCCACTTTCCAGGGATCCCCCAAAGATTGGGGATTCCAGCTCCAAATAGGGAGATTTGGCCACAGGGGCCCTCTGAAAAGGCAGTGACAGTTCAGTGACTGGTGGCAGGGAACTTAAGGAGTGAGATATACCCACAGGACAAGGGTGGGAGGCGAACAGCTGAGTTGCAAACTGGAGCCCATTTTGCCACAGTAGGCAACCAAGCTTGGTTCAGACAAAGGAAAGAAACCCTTTGCAGGCCTTTGTAAAGAACTCATTGGGACCAGTTCTGACTAGGGTTGCCAGCTCCAGTTAGGGAGATTCCTGGAGATTTTCTGGTAGAGTCTATGGAAGCCAGGGTTTGGGGAGGGGAGAGGCCTCAGCTGAACAGAATGCCATCAAGTCCACCTTCCAAAGCAGTTATTTTCTCTGGACAGGAGAGACCTGTTGTCTGGAGATCAGTTGTGATACCTGGTGATCTTCAGGCTCTACCTGGAGGTAGGGTACCCTAGGTGTGGCAATCAGTGCTTCCGAGCAGGGTCTGCTAGATCCAGGTTCTTGCTGTAAAAGCTGAGTAGGTGATTTTGAACCAGTCACAGACTTTCAGCCTAACCTTCCTTACAGGATTGTTGTGCAAGTCAAAAGGGGGAGAGGAGAATGATGTAAGCTGCTTTGGTCCCCATTGCAGAGAAAGACCACTTTTCCTCCTGGGAAATTTATTCATTTAAATTTCTCTCCCACCCTCCCGGCCAAGGAAACCATTGTTGCCAATCTCCAGGTGAGGGCTGAAGATTACTCAGAATTACAACTGCTCTCCAGATGGCATTGATCAGTTCCCATAGAGAAAACGGTGGACTCTGTGTCCTTCTACCCTTCTGAGATGCCCCCCCCCATGACAGCCAATGTGACGTGGCAGTCAGGGCTTCAAAACACAGTATAGGGGGGAGATGGAAAACTGAACAGTGAGGGGAAAATAAAGGTAGGTTGATGCTTGGCTGGGAAGGAGATAGGGCTGCCAACTCCAGGTGGGGAATTTCTGGAGATTTGAAGGATGGAGCCTGGAGAGGGTGAGGTTTGAGGAGGGGTGGGGCCTCAGACAGGTAGAATGCCATGGACTCTGCTCTCCAAACTAGCTATTCCCTCTTGGGGAACCACTGTTGCCAATCTCCAGGTGAGGGCAGGAGATCACTCAGAATTACAACTACTCTCCAGATGGCATTGATCTGTTCCCATAGAGAAAATGGTGGACTCTGTGTCCTTATACCCTGCTGAGCTTGCCACAACAAATTGACGTTGAGTGCCCAAGACCTTGGCACTCTCCCAGAGCCTCTTTCTAGAGCCCGTTGTATTTATTTCCACAACAGGCCTTATTCCTAGTCACTAGTAAAGTAGAGCTGATCACTAGACTTGGGGGGTCTTGTTCATCCATGGAACCCACTATTTAACAGACTGAAACCACTTTTGTTACCTCAATTGAGAATTTGTACCAGGAAGTGCATGGAGATTATGACCCTGTTAAATCATCAGGATCTCTCAGTAACTTTCTGTACCAGCAACCTCAGAATCTTTCTAGACATATTGTATAGGTGGTACTTCAGGGTACTGCCTGTGATATTCTGTTCCTGACCTGCAGGACAATTGCAAAAGATTATGGTGGTTATTTCCCACAGGAATGATCCTATAGGAATTATTCAACAGGATTCCATTTTCTTTTTCATGCTTTTCAATATCTACATGAAACAGTCAGATGAGATCATTGGGGATGTGGACTGTGGTGTCATCAGTATTTAAAAAATATTTATAAGCTGCTTTCTCAATTTCATTGTGCAAAGTGGCTCACAACCAAATAAAGACAAACCAATAAGAGCTAAGTAGACTAATGTAAACAACAGGTAAGAATTAAAAAAACCCAGCAACAGATGGATCACAACTGATAATGGCAGCAGATATATCACAATATAGCACAATATAGCACAATATAGCAAAGCCGAGGACTAATTTAACAAAGGGAGGGGGATCCTCATCTGGAAGCACAATTGAACAAAAATATAATTGCTTGGTAACTTACCTGAGCACTCATGTTTTCTTTAAAAACAGACTGATCCCTACCTTCTGCTTTATTTACACATTTACACATGTCTTTCCCCCCTGCCAGGATTAATAGTGGGTGGGGGGAGATTGGGAAAATAGATGCAGGTGCTTAGTGCTTTCCCATGAAATTACATTCACTGAGATCTTAACTCTGCAGTTTTCTCTCTCACATAGGGAAGGGATCTGAGCCTCATCACTCTTTTCTTCTATCTAGTTTGGTATGTGTGAAGCAGAGAAAAGTCTTTGCCTCTATTTATCTGGAACTAGGCATGCTGCGAACTTTGATATTAACACGATCACCGTGATTACTCAGACTCCATCAGTGGCATGCAAAGTGACCTCCTGATTGGATCACTTTGATATTCCCTGGTAAAGATCTTCTCAAGCACAGCACTAAACTGAGCAGTTTTGCACTTATACAGTAGATGTAAGTACTACGATCATTGCAGTTTACAGTTGCTTTTGCCCAGTCCCAGAACTTAATTACTGGAGAAGATGAACATGTCCATTGGAGTTACAGTCAGGTCAGTAAATTGTATAAGGAATGGAATTGCTTGCCATTTGGCATGTGCAGTCAGATTAATCTTTTAAATAATTGACATTGTCTAAATTTCATTGCATTTGTTTTGCACCTACATAGTCAGTGGTATCTATTCAGCAAATGATCACAAGTACTGATTGCAAGATTAGCTAGGTTCATGGGCAGACATCAAAGGCATACAATATCTCAAATTCACGAATGGGACTCCCTCCCCTCTTTTATTATTATTTTAAATGGAAGCGGCAACAGGAGACAGGTGGCAGTGATGGGGGCAGCTGTGAGAAAGCAGAGTAATCATGCCAAAAAAAATCACTGTAATCATGCTAATTAGACGTACCTCATTTTGCTCAGATGTATCCAAACAGCTCACCAATCAGTTCCTTGCAACCAGCGCAGAATGTGAGTCAAATTAGCAGGTGATCAACCATGACTACCTCTACCCACCACAGAAACTTGCTTGAAAATGTTATATACAAGTACATTTAAAAAAAAAAATGACTCCCTCTTTTTTGTGGAAAGCTTCTTCCTGCTCCAGAATGTTGGGAATGATTTCCTTTGGTTTCAAAATATTTCTAATATTTATGCATTTTTTCCGCATAGAAACTGATTGGTAAAGCTGATCAGTAAATTACCCATTTCAATGGAAAATTATTGAGAAAACTGAACCAGTTCAAAATGCAGCAGCTCATCTGTTTTCCAGAACTAGCCACAGAACCCTCCTGACACTCTCCTAGGTGTCCCTCCTCCTAAAGGGATGCTTCAGAGCTCATCGCCATCTATACGGAATCTGCCTTTTACAAAATACTTTTACGTCAGCTTGTTTTCTGTGATGGCATCCAAATTATGAAAATCCATCCCAAAGGAAATCTGTCAATTTTTGAGAAACATGGTAAGAATCCATCAATTCTCAGAAGCATTTTTAGGCTTGTTTTCATCACTTGTTACAGGAATCTTCCTTGGGCCTGGGACATGGCAATGAATGCTGGGATTCGCCTGCCAGTGCTTGGATTTGTCTTCCTCCTCCAACTCCAACTCCTGCCTTGGGGAAGGGGCAGAACTAGCACAGATTCAGTTAGACCTGAGCATCCCTTGGCAAGGTGGGGTGAGGAAGAAGATGATGTTGGGAAGGATGTAGGGCAAGAGCCTGCTTAGTAGAAAGAGGGCAGGAGCAGAATGAGATTAGAGGATCAGAAGGTGATGGCAAAGAGATTGGCAAAGAGATGGAAGATTGGTATTGGCAAAGAGATGGACGAGAAGAGCAGAAAACTAGAGGGACAGAGGACAGTAAGGTTCTGGGGACTAGGGAAGAGGGAGCAAGAAGGATCAGCAGAAGCTGGTGGGAGCAAAGGTCAACAGATGACATTCCAACTTGTGACCAAAAGGGGGGAGAGCTGTACCCCACAAGACTGCAATACTCCAAGCAAGTGCATAGTACAGCTCCCAGGATGTAAAAATGAGTCCAGTGAAAGGGGTTTTAAGGCAAGTACCTGTAGAACATTGTGCTATATCCATGGTGGGGGTTAATGTGCCCCAGAGGTCATCAAGCCACTTTAAGGGAGCATGGCTGAAAAGCAACACATCAATCTAACAATAAATTTTAAACATCTCAGCCCGAATGAAAGTCACATAAATGTATATGTATTCTGAACAACAATAACAAGAATGATAAAGAATTGACATTTTAAAAAAGAAAAAAGAAACATTAAAATTAATTCAACCTAAAAAGATTTTAAGACTTATGCTTGTTACACTTGGGTTTCGTTAGGGTATGGAGAATAACTTAAATCTTGGCTGGAATACTAAAATAGTATTGCTACAGGCCATGTTAACTGATACTGAACATACAGAGTAATTTCTCCTCTGTGAACTCACTTTCCAGTCAAATTCATACTATAGTTTAGATTTGTGTTTCAACCAGAGCATAAAAATAGTGAGGCATCATAGTTAGCAGGGAGTAATTGAGAACTGAGAACTCTTCAGTCTGTTCCTGTTGCTGCCATTCCCTGTAGTAATTGCAAGAGGAAACATTATATTTAAATTTGGCAACCTTGAAATGAATGTAAGGTGTTTTTTTCCCTCCATAAAATTTTATAACACTGGACCAAATTGTTTCATGCCACAAAGGAAAGGGAGCTTGTAAATTTAGCTTCTTGGCTTGCAAATTAGGGCTCAATGTAGCATCCACAGATGGTTCTAAAGCAATGGGAAAATGCAACCCAAGATCTAGGTTTCTTCTTTGCAATTGTTTGGAACCGTCGATTGATACAGAAAGTTGCAGTTGGGATGCTGACTGGAGTGTGTCATAGGGATCATATCACCCCAGTCTTGGCCCATCTACACTGGCTTCCCATTTGTTTCTGAATACAAGTCAAGGTGCTAGTCTAGAGTTTCAAAGCCCTATATGGTTTAGGACCAACATACCTGAAGGACTACCTAATCCAGACATGTCAAACATACAGCTTGGGTGCCAGAACCAGCCCATCCAGGACTCTAATCGGGCCCATGAGCAGGTGGAGGAAACCAGTGCAAATGTGGACTGGAAAGGCATATATTAGGGTCCTATACCCTCAGCTGAGGTCCCTTCCTTCCCCAAACATGGGCTCTCCTCAGGGTCTTTCCCAGATCTCCAGGGATTGCCCAACCTGGAGTTGGCAACCATAAGGGGTGAGAAGGGTTAGTTTGGCCCTGAGCACTGTGCAGCCAGCCCCCTTGGGGCCTGCCTGCTGCCCTGGGTCAAGGCACTGGGCTGGGGTGTGCTGCCTGTCACCACCACCTCCTCTTTCTCTGGCCAGAGTGCATTGGGCTCCTGCATCTACCACCTGGGCTGCTAGAAAGATAGCTGACTGTTTATGTCCAGCAGGCAGAATCTATTTGGCCTCACCTTCCCGAGCCCAGCCGAGTAGCTTCCCAGAGTCACTCAAGGTTGAATGGTCACAGCTGAGACACCAGACTAAGGTGCATCCACACCCTTCGGCGATCAATGGCCACATCAGCAGAAGAGAATGTACAGTTCCAATGGTGATGGGGGCAGAAGAATCCTCAAAAGGTAGCTGCTGCACAGCAGCAGTAGTAGAATGTGACATTGGTGGAGGATCTTTCATAGACAATGGCAGATTGACAGTGGACACTACAGCTAACCCTGGTTAGTACTGCACAGAAGAAGGTAATAGTAAACCACTTCTTATTTCAAAAACCCTATGATGAGACAATCCAAAATGAAAAACATATAGTGCTGGAAGATGAAACCCCCGGGTCAGATAGCACTCAATCATCTTCTGGGGAAGAGTTGAGGACAACTACGACTAGTGCTGTTCTTAGTGATGCAACTGGACTAAAACTGAAAGGACACACAGTTGTTAATGTGAATGGATGCAAAGGAAAGTCCAAAGCTGTTTCACATATATAATAGGAACATGGAACATGAGAAGTATGAATTAAGGTAAACTTGAAATCGGAAAAAGAGAAATGGAACATTTAAACATTGCAGTCTTGGGAGTGGACAAACTAAAGTAGACTGGGTTATGAGATTTTCAGTCAGAAAATTACAAAGTGTTTTACTCAGGGAATGACAAACATAGAAGGAATGTTGTTGTTCTAATAGTAAGGTGAGATGTAGCCCAGGCAATCAGGGGCTATAATGTGAAGTCTGACCAAATAATATCAATCAGTCTTCATGGAAAGCTTATCAATACAACCATCATTCAAGTTTATGCCCCAACTACAGATGCTGATTAGGAAGACATTGAAAGCTTTTGTGCAAGTGTCCATGAAGAAATTGATCACACAACTAAACAAGATGTACTGATAATCATAGGTGATTGGAACACAAAAATAGGAAACAAAGCAGAATCAAATATTGTTGGAAGATTTGGGCTACGGACATGAAATTAAGCAGGAAAGCAACTCATAGAATTCTGTAAAGACAAGAATTTGTTCACTTGCAAACACATGCTTCAGGCAACCAAATAGGCTATATATATAGGTCCAATAGGTATATGTGGACATCAGAAATCAAATAGATTACATCATTGGAAGCAGAAGATGGGGCAGCTCTATTCTCTCTGCTAAAACAAAACCAGGAGCTAATTGTGGTAGAGATCATGAATCATTAACATAAAAAAATAGAATAAAGCTGAAGAAAAACACCAAAACAGTTATAATGCCAAAATACAATCTAAGCAACATTCCTCAAGAGTTTAAAAACCATGTACACAATAGATCTGCATTACTAAGTTCAAGTGAATGTGAACCAAAAGAACTATGAGTTGAAACCAGAGATATTATCAAGCAAAAATGCACAAAGACTATTCCGGTAGCCAAAAAAAGAGAGAAAAGCCTCAATAGATGACTGATGAAACTCTTAAAATTGCTAAAGATAGACAAGAAGCAAAAGTAAAAGGTAACAGAAACAAAATCCAAAGCCTAAATGTAGCATTCCAGCAATTCACACATAGAGATAAAGACAACTATTATAATGACCAGTGTAAAGAAATAGAAGAGAACATCAAAAAAGAAAGAACAAGAGATCTGTTCTGCAAGATCCAAAAAATCAAAAAGAAATTTAATCACATATTAACTGAATAGTACAAAATTAAGAAAAGATGGGAACAATACACTGAAGAATTCTACAAAAGAGATGAAAGGATGACAGATTTCTTCCAAGAAGCATTTTTTGAAAAAGAACCCACAGTTTTAGAAAGTGAAGTGACAGCTGCACTTAGAGCAATTGGGAGAAACAAATCACCAAGAGTAGATGGGATATCAATAGAGCTATTCCAAGCAACAGGAACTAAGTCGATCAAACTCTTATCAAGATTTCCAACAAATATGGGGAAAAAAACAATGGCCCACAGACTGGAAATACTCAATTTACATCCCAGTTCCAAATAAAGAAGATGTCAAAGACTGCAGCAATAATCAGACCACCACTAATTTCTCACACAAGTAAAGTGATGCTCAAAATCTTACAACAAAAACTGTTACCATGTATGGAATGAGAAATGTCAGATGTTCAAGCTGGATTCAGAAAAGGAAGAAGCACTAGAAATCATATTGCAAATTTACATTGGTTACTGGAGCATACAAGAGAATTTCAGAAGAAAATCAGCTTGTGTTTCATAGATTACAGCAAAACTTTTGATTGTATAGATCATGAAAAACTATGGTTGACTTTAAAGGAGATGGATGTGCCACAGCATTTGGTTGTTTTGACGCACAATATATACTCCAGACAAGAGGCCACTGTTAGGACAGAATATGGAGAAACAGAATGGTTTTTGATTGTCAAAGGAGTCAGGTTTTTTATCTCCCTGTCTCTTCAATCTGTACGCAGAACACATCGTAAGGAAATATGGATTAGATTTAGATGAAGGTGGAATAAAAATCAGTGGGAGGAACATTAACAATTTGAGATATGCAGATGACACTACATTATTGGCAGAAAACAGTGAAGACTTGAAACGACTACTGATGAAGGTTAAAGCAGAAAATGCCAAAGCAGGACCAAGGAGACAAAAGTAATGACTACTGGGGAATTATACAACTTTAAGGCTGTTGATGAACATATGAAACTGCCTTATACTGAATCAGACCCTTGGTCCATCAAAGTCAGTATTGTCTACTCAGACGGGCTGTGGCTCTCCAGGGTCTCAGGCAGAGGTCTTTCACATCACCTACTGCCTGGTCCTTTTAACTGGAGATACTGAGGATTGAACCTGAGACCTTCTTCATGCCAAGCAGATGTTCTACCACTGAGCCACAGCCCATCAAGATTTTCTTGATTTATTTATGCAGCAATTTTATTGTAATTACCTGTTGGGTTTTATTATTGTGAGTCGCCTAGAGCTGGCTTACTCTGGCTAGGCAGGATATAAATCCCAATAAATAAATAAATAAATAAATAAATAAATTCTATTCCCTCGCTCCCTCATCAACCAAAAGGGAGACTGTACACAAGAAGTCAGAAGGAGATTGAAACCAGGGAAGGCAGCCATGCCTTAAGTGTAAGGATATGTTGCTGGCAACCAAGATCAAGTTAATTCATGCAATAGTATTCCCCATTACTATGTATGGTTGTGAAAGCTGGACAATGAAGAAAGCTGACTGGAAGAATGTGGATTCCTTTGAAATGTGGTGTTGGAGGAGAGTTTTATAGCTACTGTAGACCACCAAAAAGATGAGTAAGTGGGTCCTAAACCAAATCAAGTCTGAACTCTCCCTAGAAGGTAAAGTGGCTAAATTGAGGCTATCGTACTTGGGTCACATTATGAAAAGTTGGCTGCTTACAATAGGATCAACAATAGGAATGGCTGCTAACAATGGGAACTTTTGGAGAATGTGAATTCATAGGGTCGCCATAAGTCAGAAGTGACTTAATAGCACTTAACACACACAGGGTGAGTGGGCCTACTGGCAAAATGCCTGCAATAGAGAGTGGGAGTCCACTTTTACAGCTGCGCCCAACTCCCTTTCCCTTTGACTGGATGCACAAGTATAATACAGTCCAGCCTAGCCTCATGTTTCATTCAAAAGAGGGGCTTGTACAAAAATATATTACAGGTTGATTAGGTGGAAACTAGGTCTTTTATATATAGAAAGACCTAACCTTAATTGCAAAGCTTCTGAAGTTGTTTTTGAGGTTTTACCATGTTGCTGGCAGTGTTGGAATCCTTGCATTGCAATGTGCTTAATGATAGTTAGCAAGCATTCATGCAGAGTGTCAAAGGTAGACTTTTTATATCCTGGATCTTAACACTAATGAAAATACTCAGATTCTTTTTGGATGGCAGTTTAAATTAGCCATGAAGAACATGGCAGTGACAGCTGAAAGGGGTGAACCCAGATTGAAAATCCACAGATCGCTAATTGCTTTGTGTTCTCCATTATAGGTGAGAACTTCAATGCATACACATATTTCAGTAAATACTCCATTGCAATCCATTCATTAGTGACTTGTGAAGGTTTTGTTCCTTCTTTTATTCCACTCTTCATAAATTTACCAACAAAGGATTTAAAACGTATACTTTGAAATGTTATAGCTATTATTTTGCTCCTGCCAGTAAGGAGCTTTGCTTTTCAGTTTTAGGATGGTGGAAATTAATACCTAAGGATGTATTATGAGTTAGTGAGCCTCCCCTTAAAGTAAGAAACATTTGGAATGCCCTTATCTTAAACTAAAAAGAAAACATGAATGGAGAGAACTTAACCTATCACAGCCT
Source organism: Lepidodactylus listeri (assembly GCA_029233225.1). Classification (NCBI taxonomy): domain Eukaryota; kingdom Metazoa; phylum Chordata; class Lepidosauria; order Squamata; family Gekkonidae; genus Lepidodactylus; species Lepidodactylus listeri. The sequence continues at coordinate 93,175,600 of JARCFY010000004.1, forward strand.
CAAAGTATTATACACAAAATGATACCAATAAATGATAAAAGCTTTGTAAAGACTGCTAGGAGTGGTCTTTCCCACATTCCTGGAGGAAACAAAGTTGTGATTTACCTTAGGTTCCCTGTGCAGTTTTTATATGACTCTTCATGTAAGTTTATGGGGGGGACATCTATTGAATTGCAGAACCGCTGAACTTTACAATGGTGAATTTGGCTTGAAAGATATGCTATATATATTCAAAACTGAAAAAATGAATGATAAGAAACAGTAAAAGAGGAATCAAAAATTGATAACAGTCAACAAATATATTTAACCATTTGAGGGGCAACGGGTAAATTTCTGGTAAATTTTCAACTATATTATCAAGTTATTAGGAGGAGCAGAAATCATTGTAGCCTAGCACCACTGATTACCATTTTTTTAAAAAAAATGATGAAATTGAGCAAAATCGGCCCAGACCACTGAGGTATCGTGATCAGAGCGTGACTGGGGAAACCCAGTTCAAATCCCTACTTTGGCATGAAGATGATCGTGGGGCAGCCACTTTTTCTAGATGTGAGGCTAAAATGGAGAAGAGAGAGAAAATGGGGCATGCACTCCTGCCCTGCAAGAGGGGAACACTTTTCTTGCAAGGCGAGAGGTGGCGGCACCTGCTTGAAGAGAGCAGGCCCAGGCATTCCTGCCCCATAAGAGGTCAGCTGGGGAGAGGTGCCCATGCCTGGCTCTCCCCAGCATCATTTAAAGACTTCCTTGAAACACTGCTGGGGAGAGGTGGGGGGAGGCTGGGTGTTTGCTCTTGGGGGCGGGGCTTCCCCCTGCCTGCCAGCTGGCTGGTGGGTGAGAAGGAGCCCCTCCAAATCAGCCAAACCCCACCAAACCAGGGGGTCTGGCAACCCTGGGCCAGAGAAAGAGGAGGGATCAGAGAACAGCTCCTAGGTTAAGAACAAAGAGAGACATCCCATGTAAGGAGATAATACTGTCCCGTCCCGGGACTTTCACCCCCGGAGCTCGTCCCCCCCCACCGGTGCTGCGGCGACGAGACCGCCAGCAGCCCCAGTACGGAGCCGGAAAGAAGGGATAGCAGGCAGCCGGCCCAAAGAGGAAGAGACGCCGCCCGCCGAGCCAGCCAGAGGACCTGACGCGAGTCGGCGCAGGAACCTCGCCCTGACCCCAGCAACAGCAGGGCGTGCACGACGGGGGAGCCGGGAGCTACGCCCGGGGAACCGCTCACCTGAAGCTGCACCAGCGAGCGGGTCGCAAAGGGGCCGACCAGAGCAGGCGCAGCTGCAACCCCGATGCGAGGAGCCGGGACCGACTGGGGACGGAGGCGGCGGAACCCTGCCGTGGCTCGGGACTGAATGACAGAGGAGCAACCCGGGAGGCGGGGCTGCTGGGCGTCTGCGCTTATAAGGGGGTGGGCGGGGTTTGAGGGGGTGAGGCTGCACGGGGAAGAGGGAATAAAAGGAGGAGGGCTTCAGCTGGGCCAGGGAGGAGGAACCTGGAGGCAAAGAAGGCACGGAAGAAACAGAGAGAGTGAGAGACGAGGAAACAGGTGCAGGAAACAGAGAGAGACGAGCACCGTCTTAAGCCTCACCTTTGCCGCCAGGGGGCAAGAGGGTGCAACTGGGTGCTGCCAACCTGCACCCCTTGCCATTCTGAGGCCCAAGCAGCCAACCCCATTCCGAATTCTGAGTGCAGTGGCCCCCCCTCAACGTCCGCGGCACCATGGCGACTGGTGCCCCACCGGGGGGTGGCCAGGCGGGGCATGACAAATACATATACACACTTAGAGTGATGTATTCAGTATGTGTTCAGGCATGCTGAGTTACTCCAGCATTTACATGAGCACTTGTAAGCAGCTGCCAATTCATACATATCTGCCATTCCCCATATACCTTTTACAAATCCCCATGCTTTTTTGGACACTGATTTTTTGCAGTATATTTATCAATTTTGAAACAATGGTATGTAAAGTATATCCAAAACAATCTATATATCTAATTCTAAACAGTCCCCTCTGTGTGTGGATACTTATTTAGGCAAACAGAAGGCACACTTTTCCCCAACAGGTTTTTCTACAGACTCAGAGGACTTTGTGGGTATGCAGAAAAATCCGAAAAAGTTTTTAAAAAAACCTCGGGGAGGATTGAATCCCCCCAATAGAAGAAGAAGAGGATTTATACCCCGCCCTTCACTACCTGAAGGAGTCTCAGAGTGGCTTACAAACTCCTTTCCCTTCCCCTCCGCACAACAGACACCCTGTGAGGTAGGTGGGACTGAGACTGCTCTTTCCAGTTCTGTCCTTGAGAGAAAAACTGACAGAGCTATGTCTTGCCCAATGTCATCCAGCAGGTGCAAGTGGAGGAGTGGGGAATCAAACCCGGTTCTCCCAGATTAGAGTCCATGCACTTAACCACTACATCGAACTGGCTCTTGGTACCTTTTGAAATGGCTGCTGCAGGGATCTATTCCAGGCCCCACTGCATCAACAGTGAGAGATGGACTGGCTGATAGCCAGGGAGAGAGACAGAGAGACAGAGAAAGATAATGAGTGGGGGGAAAGAGGTGGAAGCAAAAACAAAACTGGAGCTCGGATTGGGGAGGATTCCTCCTGCAGTATGAATGGCTAAATAGCAGGAAGAAGTTTTAAGAGGATATCTGAGCCTACAACCTCAAAACCTTGCAAACAGGACAGAAGGATCATTCTCACCCCAGTCTCTGTAGCTGCAGGCTCCACTGTCCTTTATAACCATTCAGCTTCTAACTGCTTGCCCCCCACCAGCTTGAGCACTGCTTCTTCCCACTGCTTCTCTCTTCTTACTGACTAGAAGCCAGAAGAAAGTTATAAAAGGACAGCTGAGGCATCATTAATGGATGGTTGGGCACAGTGACTGAGAGGTAGAGGGCAGGAGAAGAGGAGGTGGGATTTCCTCCAACTAGTGTCAGTTGTATGCAACACCTTTTAAAACATTCCTTAGCAACCATGACAGACAAATAAACTGCCAAAGACAGCTGTGATGCTGTGAGCGAATGTGGACTCATCTCAGGCTGAACAGGACTGGAGCTCTACAACCACACAGTTTTCCACAGCAAAGTGAGAGCCTGAACAAGCAAAGGTACCTCAGGCTGATCCATTGATAAACCAATGGCTATTTAAACAGCTGCTCTTGGCAAGGGCACTCAGAAGGAGAATGGTACAAGATGCCTGTAGCACCTCAAGACCTGAAGTACCCAGTGAGGCAATCTTTGAAATCTCACCTCACATAAACAAAATGATCCCAGGTAAAAGCGTCGAAGGTTAGGAGTTTGGGAGTGCTCCTGGATGCCTTTTTAACAATGGAGGCACAGGTAGCAACCACTGTCGAGTCAGCCTTCTACCATCTTCAGCTGATTAGACAGTTGGTTCCCTTCCTCGAAAGCAACGACTCGGCAACAGTGATCCATGCAATGGTCACCTCAAGATTAGACTACTGTAATGCTCTCTACATGAGGCTGCCCTTGTCCCAAATCCAAAAGCTGCAATTGGTGCAAAATGCTGTCGCCAGGCTGCTGATGGGTCTATCTGTGTGGGAGCACATCCAGCCTGAGCTGAAAGCATTGCACTGGCTGCCAACAGCATACCAGATTAACTTCAAGGTGCTGGTTTTGACCTTTAAAGCCCTTTATGGTCAGGGTCCAGCATACTTGAGGGACTGCCTTTCCCCATATGCTCCCCAGAGAGGACTGTGTTCAGGGGCTCAAAACCAGCTGGCCCTCCCGGACTCCAAAGATGCTAAACTGGTGATAACCAGGGCCAGAGCCTTCTTGGTGGTGGCTCCATAGTGGTGGAATGAGCTCCCGGAGGAGATCAGGGCCCTACAGGACCTTTTACAGTTCCACAGGGCCTGCAAAATGGAGCTCTTCCACCAGGCTTTTGATTAGGAGCCTCCTTAAACACCAAGGAATGACCCTCTACCCTGTGCTCTGGTTCTACCACCTTCAGTCTATCTTGCCACATAATTACTCGATCAAATTGAGCCGACTGAGAATACCACCAGGACCAATACCTAAGTAGTGGTATGGTTGAAGTTAGCAGGGGTCATTTCGAGCAGGAGCTCGGGGGAGCTCAGCTTCGGGAGTTGGTGCCAGCCCCCCCCCATGGGGGAATACCTGCTTGTGTCATGGCTGCAGCAAAATGACCCCATCCCCTGGAAAGGTCCTTGTTCCTCCGACCAGCCTTCTGAAGGCTTCAGCCACCACTGACACTATCCTCCCAGAACAGTGGCATTTCTGAGGCTTGGATTAGTAGCGGTCCCCTCTTTGCCAGCTCTTTCTGTCTTTCTCTCTCTCTTCTTTCTTTCATGCCTTCTGACATACTTCCAGTGATGTCAGGTGGTGTAGCATATGCAAATAAATTATGCTAATGAGTTATGCTAATGAGCTCCTGCACCTCTTTTTCTACAAAATGACCCCTGGAAGTTAGGAATCTTTGCTCTGCACTTTAATTGTTTCCAACATTTTCAAAATTGGATTCTGACTGTTCTTGGATGTTTTATGTATGTTTTTAATTGTATTTATATATGCATTTTATGTAAGCTGCCCTGAGCCCACCTTGGTGGGAAGGGTAGGGTATAAATCAAACAAACAAATAAAATCCTCTTTGAATCCAATTTTAGTCAGCTGGCTGACTATGCACAAGGGAACTGAGCAAGGTTAGAGAGTTCTCTTTTCAGTGTTCAATAAAGAAAAGGGGGAAAGCAAAGGGGAAAGTGGGCTCCAACTGTCACTCCCTTCTCTTTATAGAAGGCTGTCACAGAGCTGCCTCCTCCCTTAAGAGGGTATTGCTCAGAAAAGCTGAAATAATCTCTGCCTTTTTTTGTTAAAAACAACAATCTCTCATCAGTACCATATAGAATAATACAATGCCAAAAATTCCTCACAAAAGAGGGTGCCCTGCCAAAATGAGAAAATCCAAAAAGCTAACATATCAGTTACTGCAAGAAAGCCATTTATACAGTAACCAACTGTACTATGAAAAAGACATTAATAATATGCAACATTTTGTTGCAGGTCCCCATTTCTAGGTCTTTAGGTAAAGTTTTCCCTAGCTCGAAAGCCAGTCGACTCTGACTCTAGGGGTCCTTAGATTCTCATACTTTTTTTTTTCATTCCAGACAATGTAAGATGAATTTTTTAGTGGAACTTAAAACCAATTGTCTGTGAGGCTTGTTAAACAATGAGGCTGGCACTGATCAGTGGAGGAAGCAGCATGCAAGACCATGCAAAAAATATACTATATTGTTTAAAAAGAAAAGAAAGTTACTTTTGCATGTACAGGGAGTTCAAAATACCCAACAAGAGAATCTCTCATTGACTAAAATGGAAACAGTCTATCATCTATGATGATTTTGGTAACAGACACATATATATGATCAAAAATCTTTAATTTAAGAAAGTGACTCTAGTAATGAGAAAGAGAGTCAGGGAAGAGAAAAAACTGAAATGGCAAGATTTTAAAAAATGAAAACCATAGAGAATATATTTAGAAATTCAGAGGGAATTGAAAATGCATGAACTAATACTGATAATTAATTCAAACTATCTGATGCATGAACTAATACTCATAGTTAATTCAGACTATCTGATACTAATTTTTATTCAGTTTTTTTATTCAAAACTTTTATTAGCTTCCTTTTTACCTTGCGATAATCAGAGGCTAACAATGTAAATGAAACAATGAATTATTTTTTTAAAAAAACTAAAAGACCACAATTTAAAAATTCAATTGCCAATTAATAAAAACTAAATTAGTCAAATGAAGTCCTAAATAATACTGTCTTTAACTGTCTCCTGAAGATTGATAGTGAGGGGGCTAGGCAGACATCCCAGGGGAGATTGTGCTATAACCTTTGCCATCACTGAATCAAGTAACATGTTAATTACAGAAGGATGAATAGTCCAAGAGCTCACAGCAAATATAGTCAATAGGATGTGATAACATTGAACACAGTTAAGGAACCTTTTAGATGCAGTCAGGATTATACATAAGGATTGGATGATTAGAGGACTAGACATTTTTTAATAAAGTGAATACCCAAAATGCTTTCTGAGCTAAAGCATAGTATAACAAATTAATTTGTGATGAATTAATCAGAACAGCAGAAAGAATAACTAACATCTTGCACCCACTTTCAGGGAAGGGAATATAATATAATATTAATGAAGTGGTGGTAGCGGAAAGTGCCATCATCACAGCTGATCTCTGCCATCAAAAAATATACACAACCCTTCCAGCAACAAAGCTCATCAATATCTGAGATGTCTGGAAAAGAGTGGCTGGTCATATAGGACAGGCAAATGATTGATTGACTGGTTGGTTGGTAGGTTTGCCACATCCAAATGTCCAACAAACAATAGAACACTGCTGAAGCATTTCACTAAATTCACAGAGCACCATTGGTGAAGAGGAGGGCAGTAGAGTTCGGTAGTAGAACACAGAGTTTGGATGACCAGTGTGACTCCACCAGTCATATTGGATGATACTAACCTATATGGACTATTTTATTCTGTATAAGACAATATCCTGTGCTCTTCAATGAAGTATGGCTCATATGTTCTGAAATCAGTATACTATTACAGTGGGGCTGAGGCAACTTATTTTGAAATAGAAATTACTGGAAGCAATAAAACAGTGTTTTATTACTTCTAGAATTTTTACTATACTGCCTATTGATTGCTTGAATCTCAAATAATTCAAACATTCAATTTGATCATAAAATACATTTGTTTTGTTTGATTCATAAGTTAGAAATGGGTGAAAAATTCAATTCACTTAAAAATAAAGGAAGAAAAATTAAAGATGGCAAAATTGTCAATATGTCCATTTCTAAATTTGTAATGAATGATACCAGTGCTAGTGGGGAGCAGGCTGCTCCCCCCTGCTTAGCTGTTTCAGGCTGTCTTTTGTAATCCCTTTAAACTTTATAGAGACTACAGAAGCAGTCTGAAAAACAGCTTGCTCCCTGTTGTGCACCTTGTTTTCAGGTTGTCTTCTGCTGTCCTTTTAAAGTGTAAAGAGACTGCAGAAGACAGCCCGGAACAACTGAGCAGCAGGAAGCACCTCCCAGCTGCTAGCTGTTTTTGTGGCTTTTGGGGTACCTTTAAACCCCTACTTTCTGCTCCATCCATGAACCACCATGAACCGCATGAACTTTTTAAAATGTTTGTGGAAGTTCATGATGATAGACCCATCACTGTTTTCAAACCATGAACGGGGGAAAATTTCTGATAAAGGACCCTTCTCCTTAATCTCTCCCGGATGAAAAGTCCCTCTGACTCATTTCTCCACAGACAAGTGCATCTTGGAAGGCAGCGTAGGCTGTTAGATCCTCACATGCTGATTCAGAGGCGTGGAAGAAAATGGTGATGGCACAATTTTGTTGTTGTTTTTTACAGTCCCTGCTTAAAAGAACCAATAGCCTGTTCTGTATCCAGAAGGTTCTTAAATAGGAAAGAGGCAAAAGCTGATTGGAAGAGCTCAGCCTTTGCATGCCATACAGACTAGATGATATTGCACTAGAAAGACATTGTTCATAGTCAGACAACTCCTTATATCCTTATATTAGGATGATACAGATGATTTAAATTTGTGGTCCTTGAAGGATAGTTCTTACAGTGGTTCTCATCAAGTGGAAGAGTAAGTCCTTGAATACGTTAATGCTATTAAATGACATTATGGCCAATTTGTCTGCTTAAGTTGTATAAAAATTTCACCACCAGGGAAAGAATTATTGATTTCAAGCCGTCTTTGTTAACTTCAAGAGCTACTGTACTCTTATCTCCCTTCTCTTTATTGTTAATGATATTAAAAAAATAAAGCCCTCTATAATGCAGTTAGTTGTGCCTGATAAAACTATTTGCAGGGAAAGGTAGTGCATATATTTCTTTAGTTTGACTACAAAGTAGGATTTTCATCACCACCCAAAACAAATGTTTTGCACTGTTGCCTTTTATTTTCCTAGGCCAGTTGAAGGAAACTATTTCTCAATCCACAGTCAAGGAGGATGAGAAATCTAGATCATATGTAAATGCTATTCCTTTAGACTTGAGAAGAATTTACTTCATCTCCAGAGCTCAAATTTCGTACATTGTTTTCTTCATTTCTCTTTCTGGACAAGGCCAGCCTTGCCAGATGAATGAGGAAGTTGTTTGTAGCAGCAGTTGTTTCATCTTTAAATGAAGGGTTGCAAGGTCTTAGGCCTTGGCCCTGAGATTTAGATTTTGGCAGTAGCAGCTGATGCCCTGCAGAAATGATGGTCCCTTCCCACTTAAGCATATTCCAGATGCTGCTGCAGCTTCTTGGGAGATTATTACTGTTGCATGTTATGCAGAATAAACTTAATGGACTACAAAGAACTTCCTAAACAATAATCCATTTTATATTATTTTTAAGTACTGAGCAGGAGGCGATGAATTCAAACAAACAGGCTTTATTCAGTGACATTGTTCATCTCAAGAGACAGCTCTATGAGAGCAGCACTTTCATTTATACTGTTCCAACACATAACTTTCAACAATGTAACTATATACAAGCAATACTATTGGACCCAAGCAGGGCTCAATGATTGGGTATCTAGATTGGCTTCAGGACCAATGGGAGTCTTTATTAATCAGCCAATAGGAATTGGAGCTTTAGGATACCAGAGCCCTTTTCAAGCTATTACTGCTTCATATTCTAAACAAACACAACACTCCTCCCCCCTAAGAAGTTCAAACAACAAAGTCCCTTAGGTGTGGAGGCGGTCGCCTGGTCCATCGGGACCGGCGCGGCAAGGGTGAACCCGATGGAGAAAATCCTCTTAAATCTGGGGACTCCATACAGGCCGGCATGAGCTGTGGCAGTGGACTCAAGGGGGAGTGGTCCATAAAGTCTGGGAGCTCTGAGAGTTCCGGGGCATGACCCAGCTCCGGCAGGGGCCTACCTCATTTCGAGCTGGCAGTGGCTCGGCAGACTGTTCCCTTGGGATGTCCCGGGCTGGAGTTGGTGGAGGGCTGCCCTGTGTCAGGTGACTCCCCCGGGCGCCGGCATCTTGCTGTGCCGGGAGATCTCCCAGGCCGGCCTCAGGAACCAGGGTGAGTTGCAAATGTTGTCCCGATGCAGGAACTGGGGAGCATGGCAAGCATTGCTCCGGCTCAGGAACTGGGGAGCATTGCAAGCATTGTTTTGGCTCAGGAACTGGAGAGCATTGCAGCCGATCTTCCAGTGCTGGCCACTGGCATCTCAGCTGGGCCAGATGTCTGCGACGAACCTGCCCCGTGTCGTCCCTCACCTCATACAATATAGGGCCTGTTGAGCACATAACGACTGTTGGAACCCAGTGCGGACCTGCCCCATAGTTGCGGGTTTACACCGCGTCTCCTGGCACAAAGGACCGAGTGGACCCTGTGGTGATAGGGTTGTGGTGGATGTCCGGCGCCAGGTTGGGGCGGCTCAGGCGGGTGAACAGCTGGCGGCCCATAAGCAGCTCTGCCGGTGACTTCCCGGTGGTGGCGTGTGGCAAGGAGTGCTGCTGCAACAAGAACCCGGCGAGCTTGGCTGGGAAATTCCCGTCACCCATCCTGAGGAGTGAGTCCTTGACTGTTCGCACCATTCACTCGGCCTGACCGTTCGTTTTGGGGTGGATAGCGGCATCATGGAAATCTAAGAATCCTCCGAATATACTATCTTGGATAAACAAATGTTGGAAACATATTATCATGGACAAGATAGCAGACTCCGTTGAAAACAGACTTAGACAGCAAACAAAATTACATTCATCATTAATACCCACATGGTCACCTATGATTCAATACGACAGAACAAAATTATTTACCACCTAACGCACAATATAAGGAATGTGTTTGATGTTAAAACTTCTTTGTTTAGTCTGAGCACACACTACATTACACAAATACTAATGACTGATAGTTTAATATTAAACATCTTTAAAATAGAAATTAGATAGTTTGTTGTATTTAGTTTATGAATCTATTCAAGTTGTAACCTGTTTAAACAAATAGTTTCACATTTAGTAGCTATGTTAATTAATGATTTTTAAAACATTTTTAAAAAATGTGTTAAGTATAAGTATAATGTTATTGTATACAAGTTACATAAATATGTTTTCAAATATACTTCAATAAAATCACTAAAAAAGAAAAAAGAAAGAAAGGAGCTGAGGTGATGTGCCGGATACCCAGCTCGTCCAGAAAGGTCTGGAACTCTGCAGAGGTGAATTGAGTTCCATTGTCAGATATGAGACGGTCCGGCAGGCCGAAGGTGGCAAAGAGATGGTCTAGGCAGTGGGCAACGATGGCCGATGTCATGGAGGTGACAGGGATGACCTCCAACCACTTGGAATATGCATCCACAATAATCAAGAGTGTCTGGCCCTGGAAGGGCCCAGCAAAGTCCATGTGAATGCGGGACCATGGGCCCCTCGGCTTCGCCCATGGATGAACAGGAACCTCTGGAGCTGCTGGCCTCGACTCCTGGCACAGCTGACACATCCGGACCCACTGCTCAATCTGCTGATCCATGCTGGGCCACCAAACATAGCTCCTAGTGATGGCCTTCATCTTAACGATGCCCGGGTGCCCTTCATGCAAGGCATCCAGCACCCGTTGGCGAAGTGGGGGAGGGATGACAACTCTGTTTCCCCACAACAGGCATCCCTTGTTTACCAACAGCTCAGACAATCTCAATAGGAATGGCTGGAATTCGGCATCGAGTGTCCCCGACGGCCATCCCCTCCACACATGGTTGTAGACTCGGCTGAGCATTCGATCCCGGCCAGTGTGGAATGCAACATCAGCAATGGAGAGTGGAGGCTGTGGCAGCTCCTCAATCAGCAAAACTTCCTGGAGTGGGGCCTTGGGCGGTCCTAAAGACAGAAGCAGCAGAAGACTAAGGGTGTCAGCATGCCCAATGGTCTTGCTGGGCCTATGCAGCAGGCGGAAGGAGTAGGCAGATAGAAGAACTGCCCAGTGCATCATCCGGGGGGACAGAATCTGGGGGGTTTCACGGTCGGCCATGAAGATGCCAAGCAGCAGCTTGTGGTTGGTGATGATTTCAAATTCCTGCCCCTAGATTAAATTTCTTCACTGTAGCGATGATTGCTAGTGCCTCTCAATCTATCTGGGTGCAGTTTCTCTCAGGGGGGGATAACATTCTGGAATAGAAAGCAATAGGGGCCTCCCGGCCAGACTGAGCATGGCCCTGATCCCATAAGGCGACACATCACATGCTAGGACAAGGGGCTTCTTCTCAACATAGTGCACAAGGATGGCATTGGAGGCAAGGAGGGCTTTGACGGCTTGGAAGGAGACGTTTTCCTGGCGACCCCATGCCCATGGAGCTGACTTGTCCAGTAAACAATGGAGTGGTTCTGCAAGAGCTACTTTGTTGGGCAAGAAGGCATGATAAAACTTCAATAGTCCTAAGAAGGACTGCAGCTCTTCCTTAGACTTTGGAGGGGACGCGTTGCGGATTGCAGCAACCTTGTCAGAGCAGGGTGGATGCCATTGGCGTCTAGGCGGTAACCCAGAAATTGAACAGTAGGGATGAAGAACTCGCATTTCTCCTTCAGCTGAAGACCAATGTCCTGTAGCCGACGAAGGACCTCTCGCACGCGAGTAGCCAGTTCAAGATCAGAGGCCCCGGCAATTAAGACGTCATCGAAATAGGGTACGACGCCAGGCAGACCCCGAAGAAGGTGCTCCATAAGTTCTTGAAAAATGCCGGGGGCGACGCTTACCCTGAACTGCAGCCAGTTTACTTTAAAAGCACCTTGGTGCGTCACGATAGTCTGTGCCTCGGCTGTGGCTGCATCTACCAGCAACTGCTGATATGCCTGGGCGAGGTCGATCTTGCCGAACACCCGGCCCCCAGAGACCGAGGCTAGAAGGTGGCTCACCACAGGAACCGGGTATGCGTGAAGCTGTAGGGCCCGGTTGATGGTGCACTTATAGTCAGCGCACAAACGGACGAAGCCATCGGGCTTGAGGGGAGTGACGATAGGTGTCTCCCACTTGGCATTGGGAACTGGCTCGAAGATCCCTTGGGCCAACAGCTTATCAATCTGCTCGTCAATCTTGGGCTTGAAAGCGATGGGGCAGCATCTGGGCTTGAGGTGGATTGGTGGTACAGCAGGATCCAGGTTAAACGACACAGGTGGACCCTTGTAGCAGCCTAGCTCTGTCTTGAAAACCTCCGGAAACTCTGTCTCAAGGTCCATAAAAGGCTGCAGCTCAACTTGGTTCACGCCAACAACATCTATGCCCAAGGCGACAAACCAGTCCAGCCCTATCAGGCTTGTGCGGCGAACCTCTACCACGAGCAGGTTCAGATGGCCGGAGAATTTCTTATATTTGACCTGGACTGTGGCGATGCCGACGACTGGAACTCAGTTCCTCTGGAAGTCGAACAGCTGTAGGGTGCATCTCTGAAGGTGGTGAGCAGCAAATCATGGGTAGACTTGTTGGAACATGCTCCAAGAGACGATGGAAAATGCTGACCCAGAGTCTACCTCCATCTGGCACGCTCGACCTTCGATGAAGACGGTGGCTTTGATTTTCGGACATGGATGTAGCCCCTGGTGTATATATAGGCAGTTGGTGTAGTCCTCAGACACGCTTGCTTCATTTCTGTACCTTTGTCTTTGCCCGGACGGCCAAAATGACTTGGAATGATACGATCGGCTGGGGGCATTCACAGACTCTCGGGTATGCTGGAACTCGTCTGGAGCATCACGACCCTGAGACAAGCGACATATTTTGGTGAGGTGGCCTGCTTTCCCACACACATGGCAGATGGCATCGCGGAACTGACAGTCTCTACGCGCATGCGCACCTCCACAATTGGCACAGCCATTTTTTCGCGGGCTTTTTTGAGAGCGGTGCAGGCTTTTGTGATGGCGGCGCAGCTTCTGATTGGCCCTCACATTGAAAACTCCGTCATTGGACACATCAGATTGGTCATCCCGGGTGTCATCGGACTACCCTGGTGTACAGCTTCAGAGCGGCCTGGCGTGTGGCTTTGGGGACTCAATCACAGTTCGTGGAGGGATAGGTTGGCAGCCTCTACTCTCAGAGCCTCTTCAAGGGCCGATTCATATGTGAGAGTCTTTAGTAAGAGTAGGGCTCGCCTGATGCTCTCATCTCTGAGGCCACAGAGCAGCCAATCTAGGAGGACGGACTTCAAATCGGTGAAGTGACAGTCTTGAGCAGCCCACCTCAGTGCAGTGAGGTACTCTGTGACAGACTCACCCTCCTTCTGGCTCCACTGATGGAACGCACATCGGTGTGCAGCAGCCGACATCTTCAGGGTGAAGTACTCGGTCAGCCGGGCCTTGATGATGCCGATAGGGGTCTCGAGTAACTTAGAGGGGGCAACTAAATCTCGAGCAATGTTGAATACAGCCTGGCCGCAGGTACTCAGAAAAGTGGCGCGGCAGACATCATGTCCATCAATACAATTTGCTCTGAGGTAGCATTGAAACCGATTGAGGTACGAATCCCAGTTCCCAACCTTTGGGTCGAACGGTTCAATATGGCCCTTGGATGTCATGCCCGTAGTGATTAAGCTCTGGGCGCCCTTAGTGATTTCAGCTGGGCAGGCAGAGTGATTTCAGCCATTCAGTTAGGACTGGGATCCCATCCTCGTCGCCAGTTTTAAGCATTGAGCAGGAGGCGATGAATTCAAACAAACAGGCTTTTATTCAGTGACATTGTTCAGCTCAAAAGACAGCTCTATGAGAGCAGCACTTTCATTTATACTGTTCCAACACATAACTTTCAACAGTGTAACTATATACAAACAATACTATTGGACCCAAGCAGGGCTCAGTGATTGGGTATCTAGATTGGCTTCAGGACCAATGGGAGTCTTTATTAATCAGCCAATAGGAATTGGAGCTTTAGGATACCAGAGCCCTTTTCAAGCTATTACTGCTTCATATTCTAAACAAACACAACAATTATTTGAACAAATTACATACAGTGATATGCTCCAGGCCCAGCTCTTGAAAGCAGAATGGAGAAGATAGCATGGAAACAGTTTCACATGACCTTATCAGGCCATGACTGTATTGTGAGCACTATGACTTGATACTTCGCATGGTAACTTTCTACAGCACTGAAACATCTTTCTCAAGAAGGAGTTCCACTGTTCTGAAAAGTCACCACGCACCAAGGTATCTTTGTCACAGTGTCCACAGTACAGTCTTGGTGTAGTAAGGACCCATGTGGAACTGTTTCAGCTTATTCAAAGCAAATGTATGTTTTTAAATGCACCTTTAGCCATGATTTAAGTTTGGGGGCATGGAACAGGAATGTGCAATCAGGAATTTACTACAAGGATCCAGAAACAACACGAATACATTGGTTGCTGTGAATATAAGTAGAATTATTTCTGATATTCCAGATTGGCTGGGAAACTGCCAGTCTGATAGCTGTTCTGATCCCTTGCTATCTGGTTTCATTTTCCAAAACAATGGATGGCAAGAGAAGCAGTGAGGGAAGAGAATCCCTCATCAGGTAGGTGCCTGACAGGAATTAATCCACAACAGTTGGCCCTTCTTCTCAAATAGGAATGGCATTTTCATGCATAATCTTCACTTTCTACTAACCATTGCCATTACTGCCATTTGAGGATTTTCTTATTCTTTATGACTACAGATCATGTAACTTTATGGCTTGTTTCTGTTGTTTGAACAGCTACCAGTTTAGCCCATTTTCTGTTTGCCAGTAGCCAGTTAATCAACAGGCTATTCAGCTGTTCACAACTTGTTTGTGTGTATTGGCAGGACAGGCTACTTGCAGCCATCTGAAGCCAACTCTCAGCTGCCTTCTGATCTCCTGCTAGAGAAGTTTTGCTGAGTACCCAACAAAGGCTTTGGGGGGTGGGTGGGAATTGGGATCCTGCTGATCTTTTGGGTGTCTTAGTGAAAAGAAGAGACTCGCTGATGTTATTATATGCTTTTCAATAAAAAATTACATGTTCTACAAACTCAATACCATCCACACAACAGGTGTGTTTCTTTGTAAGGAGTCTTGTTAAACTTTCCTTCCAGGACTGTATATGGGAGTACATTCCAAAACATTAATGTAAACATTCTTTTGTAGTCCTGATTTGATAAATGGGAGAGGTAAGGCATAGGGATTACTCTGTTATCTGGAGCCAGAAGGGCTCACCATTTCTCTATCATATTTAGGTCATGTTGTCTTGAGATATCCAGTATTTTCTGTCTCACTGTAAACTTGGCCTTTTCATAACCCATAGAACTCAAATATTGTTTAGACAAACCGTAAGAGGCTAATTTCTTATCAACCACCTTAAACCAAGGAGGTTCAAAATGGTCTGACATTATTAAATTTCTCAGTCCCTTGGGTAGAAAAGCTAGCTTTAACCAAAATGTGGTCACCACAATCCATAGCTTTGCCTCAGCTGTGAACATGCCTGTCTCTATGCGAATAAGGGCATTTGGAACCCCACTAGGGGCTTGTAGAATTGCTCTCAAAAATTTTGACAGAACTATGTCTGCTTTCTTAAGGTTTGGTGTAATGTTAATGGGTGGAGGCAGAAGTAGGTATCAGGGTATCTGCTTTGGATTGGTTTAAATAGTTCCTTATGGTCTGGACTCCAAGGGCTGCTGCTGGAGTATCATCAATGTGAAATTTGTCCTGTGGGATTCCACAGTGTGCAATCTTATATCACATGCTATTAAATCTTTGTGTAAGGCCCTTAGGAGAAATCATTCACTGTTTTATAATTGTATGCCATCCATATGCTGACAATACCCAGCTCTATATC
Organism: Lepidodactylus listeri; assembly: GCA_029233225.1. NCBI lineage: Eukaryota > Metazoa > Chordata > Lepidosauria > Squamata > Gekkonidae > Lepidodactylus > Lepidodactylus listeri. The sequence goes on from JARCFY010000004.1 coordinate 93,191,423, forward strand.
TCAGTAAGTAACCATTTCACCTGGCAATACAGTGGAGGTCTCGAGATTGTTTTTGTTCATTGACAGATGTGGTTTAATGGCTGAACAAACTGAACAATGAGAGTGAACAAACTGAAAGTGAACCCTGACAAGGCACATGTAATTGCTGTTGGGAAGTCTGAGGTCTTCGAGGACATCATGCTTCTCACTTTTGATGGGATTCAGCTGACGCTTGTTGACTCAGTTAAAAGCCGTTATATTGGACCCAGCATTACTGCTGGAGAAGCAAGTTAATGCAGCCGCAAAAATGGTTTCTTCCAATTTAGTTAAGCCCAGAAGATGTTCCCCTACCTTGACTCAGCTGACCTGGTCACCCAGATCCATTCCATGATGACAGAGACTACACTACCACAATGTATTCTACATAGGTCTCTGCTCAAAGTCAATTGGGAGACTCCAGTTGCTGCAGAATGCCACAGCTCAGTTACTATCAGAAGCTAGGTAGAGTGTGCATATTATACCCATTCTGCAGTAGTTACCAGGTTCAATTCAAGGTTACTGGCTATCTCATATAAAGCCCTTCATGGACTTGGACCTTCACATTTTAGGACTACCTCTCCCTCTCTGCTCTACCATGACACCTTTGCTCATCTGAGCAGGGCCTTCTTCAGGTTTCATTCTGCAAATGGGCAAAATTAACAACAGCCTGTACACATGCGTTCTCTATCGTGACCCCACCACCACCACCTTGTAAAATAGTTTGTCTGAGGAAGTCAGGAAGGCTTTCACACATCTGGCACATGTAAAACAGAATTGCTCAGGAGAGTATTTTTATAAAGTTAATAGGGCTATATTATAATAGAATGGTTCAAGCAGGTGTTCTTATAAAGGAAACAGGACTGTGCATTATGCTACTGTGTACAGTATATATTATCTACTGCTGTATGTATTATCTTGCTCTCATTGAATTGCATTTCTACTTACGTTATACCATTTTCTTCACTGTTTAAGATGTCAGGTTTAACACTTATTTTTTGTTACAGATTTCAGCAGCCCTAGTCTAATTATATTGCTTATTAGATGCTCCATCTTATTGATCACATTGACTTACATTGTGTAATCTGCCTTGAGTCCCAGTAAGAAAGGTGGACTATAAAAAAATCTAAATAAAAACAAAATAAATAAATCTTGTTTAAACCAGAGGACATTCCAATGAGCACCACCTTATCTTTCCCATCTTCTAATCCTGAGGGGATAGCCTAGTCTGATCGCTTCCTATAATCTTTGCAGATTTTGTTACCATTCTCATTTCTTCCAAGAACAGCAAAGTGTGCCTGTGATTTCCACACACACGCACCCAAACTTTCTACCATACTGTCATTGCTTCTTGTTTTAGTAAAGTTCAGGGTGTAGGTGCAGACTGGAATATTTAAAATGACAGAGAATTGTCTGAAAGGAATAAGATATCTTTTAGAACTTTCTACCCAATTACAGGAGTGTGGGGGGAGGGTTTAAGGGGTTTTGAAGAATCTGACAGTCAGCGTCTAAGAGGTGGCTATAATATGGTCTGAAACTGGAGTCTGGCCTAAAATTCTAGAGGTGAATTACAATATTAGCCATAGATTTACTGGGCAGTCCTGAGAGCTGCCTATGTCTTCTTCATTTCCTGCCTCATCTCTAAAGCTACAGTTATAATGACCTACCTTACAGGGTTACTGATACACACTATAAATACATATTACAGGATTTACAAAGGTATTGAAGTATTATAAAATGGGAAGTAAAGCTCTAAATGTTAGCTATCCCTCAAGAAGAAGGGAGAACCACTGGATCAGATACACAGGAGTCCAAGATAATTTGCACCTCAAACCAAGGAGATGAGAACAGATATTGGATGGCAAAATATGATGGACATGTAAGTATCTGTCAGAATTTGCAACCCTCTTGTCTCATGGATGAGTGGAGATGACAAGTAGCAATACTGAGTTACCTCGTCCTTCTCTTCTCTTTGTTGAAATGAAGACCAAATCATAATTTGTTTGATAGGTTATCTGTCAATTGTTGTACAGTTTTCTGTGAGACAATAACTGAATAGTAACAGGACTGGTTGGATTTAATTTTAACTTATTTCAGCATCACATACTCCAAAATCATGTTCATATGTTGTTGAAAATATCATTAAAATGTAATAATACTTTAAAAAAATAAATCCATAGGTCAATTAAATATTTATATTTTATCTCACCTTTTTTTCTGCCTTCATTATATTTATTTTATTTGTTGAACTATTTATCTGCTGCCTTTCCTGCTGACCTTGTGGCTCAAGGCAGCATATAGAAAAACTGGCTCACAGCTTTTGATCACCAGAAAGACTTCCTGAGGATTATGGCTATTCTACCTTCCTGCCCACCGTGCCCTATTTCTAGATTGACTGTAAACCAGTAAATCTGGCTGGGGCTATTTGTGTCAGATTTACAATGTCCACTTCATCAAGCTAGATTTTAATCATATGTACCAGGTCAGCTGCTTCTTCCCACACCACCATCTGAAGCAAAGTTCCAGGCCCATTTACTTCAATAGACTTATGGGGTGTAGCTCTTTAGGATGGCTCTGTAAATCGTGTAGCAATGAGAACAATATAAAGATCAAAGTGAGGAGAATAAGGATATCTTCACCCACTTTTTAGGACGCATAGGAGATTGAACAACTTGTGAGCCTTTTCATGTCTCCCCAAATGTCTTCACCAATGAACATTCCCTTCACCACCATACCTCCCTGGCCCCTGTATCCCCTGAATATGATGGGCTACATATGATAATCACAGAGATGAACCATAAACAATTGGTTATCAAACACCAGAACCAATACCTAAAAAGAGCCCTGCTGAATCAGACCAGTGGTGCTTCTAGTTCAGCATCTTGTTTCACACTGTGACCTACCAGTTGTCTTGGAGGGCCAACAAACAGGGCATAGAGGCCAAGGCCTTCCCTTGATATTGTCCTTTAAGCACTGGGGCCCTATCCACACTGTCACTTTTGTCGCTCATTTCTCCCTATTGCTTCAGGTTCCCCTACCCCCCATATGTTTTGTTCTCTCTAGTAGTCCCAGAGGGAGCAAAACACATGTGGAAAAGGAGGAGGAACCCAAAGCAATAGGGAGAAATGAGCGACAAAAGTGACAGTGTGGACGGGGCCTGGTATTCAGAGCCTAACTGCCTCTGAATTTGGATTCACTGTGGCATAAGAGCTTAAATTCATATATTTCCCCCATAACTCTTGCTTCAGAAAAAGTTCCAGGACATTAATTATAGCCACAAATATTAGACTAGCTTGCCAATTTATAGCATATACGGCCAAGCACAAAACTCCATGCTGGATGGAAAAGCCAGTAACCCTCTGGCTATTCCCTCTAGTGCCACCTCAATGACAGCAGCACACACACACACACACACAAAATCATGGAGGTGCCAGTCACTAATTTCACTCAATACTGAGACAATGTGGCTTTAACTCCCTGTTCCTGAAAACTTTAGTTGCTAGCCAAAACAGCCACATCTTGGGAAGTCAGATGTACAAAGAAGAGGGGGGGCAGGTGGACTTGTTTATCCTCTCTTCCTCCTAGATGTTCTTTATAGCACAAGTAGTCAGAGTTAGGAATGCTTGAACACCTGCAGGCTCAGTTCACATTGCGTTTGCGAGCTGTGAGCAGAGAGCCAGCAGTTTAGCTACTCACAAACTTTGCAGCCTTGCTTGCCAGGTTAGTTGTCATATATCAGTAAGGTACAGTACAGTACAATGCAATCATCTGTATTCCACATGTTGTCACACATCCCAATAGTAGTCCTAATTTTCCCTCTTTCCCACACATCTGTTATAATTGTTCACCACTTGGCAACCAATCATGTAAGTAAACAGTGAACAAATTACTGGGTCAGCCAGTGATGATAAGTAAACACTTAAAAAACTTTTAATGTTGATGTTCATTTATGTCCATGTGATTATTAAACCAAGTTTGCACATGCTCATTTTCATACATCCTTATCAGAGCTGTAGTAACCCTCTGTGTTACAGAATTAGCTGATATAACCATCCATTATCCTGGAACTCAAGGCACACTATAGCAAGACAACAGATCTGAGGTTTGGTACATAAGGGATCATAGTAGGTTCACTTGTACTATGATCAGTAGGTTCACTTGTTGAATCTGTTCACCCAAACGTTCCCAACATCCCTAGTCACATCAAGCCTGTAAAGAAAATCAGGATGAAAGATAGTAACTCACTAAAGTCACATAATAAGCCTCATGGCTCAGTGGAAATTGGAACTCAGGTCTCCCTGGTGCTAGTTTGAAATGCCGACCACCACACTTGCTCCTTTTTATTTCCATTTTCAATGTATGTTTTAATAAAATTACTTTTTCAATAACTGTTCAGGTGCAGTTTATTCTTTGTATTAATGTTATAGAGCTTATTATTGTAAAAACTAAGTCAAAGGTTGAGCCTCCACTTTATGCTGTCTACTGCTCTTAGATTCTCATGCCTACAAGCAATAGTTTTCCTGTATTGTTTACAGTTTGTTTAAAACTCTGTTGTATGTTGAGAAGGTATCTCAGTTTGCTAATGGAACTCTTGAAATATAATTTCCTTCTCTAACTTAGCTTTAGCAATTATGTAATCTACTGAAGATTTTCTAAACCGGATGTTATTCGTTGTTGGCCCGATTCTGAGTAAAGTGATACAGGGATGGGGGTTTCATACAGCAAATTTCCTTCTGTTAATGAGTCGTCTCTGAAGCACTATGGTCATTTCAAACAGTGCCACTTCCCCCCACCCATCTTTTTTTTGCCACACAATCTACCCTGGAGTTTAAAAAAATGTTCTCTAATGTTTTTAAAATGACAGATACATAAAACAGAATCAGCAAAACATAGTCACATCAGTGAGGAATAAGGGGGGAAATGCAAGAATATAAAAGGTATGGTATGTGACATTTTTGTACAAAACTTTGTACAAAACTTAAACTTTGCACAAAACTTAAACTTACAGTGTATACTCACAATGACCATTCAGAAAAGCCAAACTGGATGATAAATTAACCTAGTGACAGTAAGCAGTTGAAAACTTATGGTGGTCAAGAAAGGTATCAGCATTTTAAAATCTCTGGTTGATGCACTCAAACCAGTTGATACACTCAAACAGATTCCTTTGGATTTCCCTCCTGCCCTTTTGCCACCCCTCAAAGGTCACCCCTCCCCACATCGTGTCACGACTGAGCCTCTGGCTTGAGACAGAGCTTGCAGCCGGCAGGCGTGCAGATCAGAGTTCTCGGGTTACAAGACAAGCGTTATCAACAGTCCGGGAGTCACAACCATAAATCAGTCAGCCGAAGGATTAAACAGACGAATCGTCAGCAGGAATGCCAGAAGCCAGAGCCGGAGAGTATGAAAGCCAGGAGTCGGGGGTAGCAGGGGTCACAACAGAAAGACAAGCCAAAGTCCAAATACCAGTCTGTAGTCCAAAATGCCAAGTCCAGGGTCAGAAGTCCGAGAGTCCAGCAGCCGGGTTCAGGAACAGAGTTCAGAAGGGTGCAGGGCGAGGCCACGTCGATGACGAGCGTTCTTTGCCAGCACAATCTGTTGGCCGTTGACAGGCTGCTGATAACGTTTGCCGACTCATTAACCAATTAGCAGCCGCCGGCCACGGCCCAGCGTCTGCTAGTACTCTGGACTGATAGATCTCCTGGCCTCACTCCTTCTGTCTCTTAATTCCTGGCGTCTCCTTTCATGGAGACACCTGACAGGTGGAGGTGATGACTCGGGGCTATGGTTTTCTCCAGGAGGAGCCTGATGGGTCTCAGGTGCTTGACTAGTCCCTGGTGGCTCTTGTTGCTGGCTTAACTCCTCTGGACTTACGTCCAGGTCCGTTAAAGGAGCCTGATCTTGCTCTGCAGGGGCTGGGTCAGGAGCAGGGTCAGGAGCAGGCATGACACTTTGAGGCCATTGCGTCCACTCTGCACCTTCCACCATCCTCCCCCCTCATCAGTGTACATGCTCCATTTTCCCTCATTTTTTATTTTATTTTATTTTATTACCAGCAGCATGAGGCTAGTCTTGAATTGCTGAATTTAAAAATTTAAATGATGAAGGGAGTTTAAAAGGAGCTGTGCGAGGTTTAGTTCCCTGCTGGTATTGATTTGAAAAAGGTATTGGGGAGGAAGCAAACAGCATTGTCCCCAGTGCAAAAAAGAAAAGAAAAGAAAAAGAAAAGGAATTCAGTGCTGCATGCAAACAAGATAAAGGGGGTGGGAATTGTCAGTGCAGACTGAAATTGACGTGATGTAAAGAGAAAGAGAAAGACTGGGAGGGGAAGCCTAAAGCTTTGAAAACATTTTTCTCTTTCACACATAGTGGTAGAACTACTAAGGATATTCTTCTGATCTTCTGAGAATTTACTCTTGTTCCTTTTCTGCAAATACTCATTAATTTGGGAAAGATCTTCTGGTTCTTGTTTATAGAGATTTCCAAAGTGTTTATAAAGATTTCTTGTTTATAGAGATTTTCTGCAATCTGATTTAGTTCTTGAATGTTATATTTATCTTCACCTTTATCATTTTTCAATGCTAGTATAGTACGCTTTTCTCTTTCTTTCCTAATTTTATAAGCAAGCCATCTTGTTTGTTTATTGGTGTTTTCAAAATGATACTGCTTAGTATATTCCAAATTTCTAGCTATTTCTTGTGATAACATCAAATTCATTTTAATTTGTAGTAGCTTTAACTTTGTTCTACTATCTGCATGATTAGTACTCAACTTTATTTTATCCTGTTCTATTTTAATTTGTTTACTTAGCTGTTCATATTTTATTTTCCTTTGTTTCCTTATCCATGCTTCTTGGTTTATAAATCAACCCCTCAAAAATACTTTAAATGCATCCCATACTGTATTTATTGAGATATCTGGTTGTATATTTCTTTTGAAAAAATCCTGGATTTCCTCTTTGGTTTTTCTTATAAATTCTTGGTTTTTCAAAAGTTCTGTATTCATAGTCCATCTATTTCTCGTTTGTGGTTTTTTAAATGAGAAAAATTATTGGGTTATGGTTGGCGAATGTACTAGCCAAAACTTCAGCTTCTAATAGGCCATGCAGCATTGGTATGATCAGCCAAGCCATATCGATTCTAGACCAGGAATGATGTCTTGATGAATAATAGGTATAATCTTTCTTTTCTATGTTCCTTATTCTCCAAGCATCAACCAAGTTGTACTCTTCTGCTATTTGTAAAAAACTTTCAGGTAACTTAGCACCTTGCTTTTTGGCTTTATTTTGCCTACTCCTATCCAATTCCAGATCAAATACCACATTGAAATCTCCTATAATGCAAATATTACTGAATTCTTTCAACAAAAGGATCTTTGCTAGCTCCTTAAAAAATGCTTCTTGGTTTTGGTTGGGGGCATATATGTTAATAATCAGTGATTCTATCCCCTGATTGACTATTGCTATCGCTATCACCCTCCCATCCTCTGAGAAGAAAAAGAGTTGTGGGTGTAAATGCTCTTTAGCAAATATTGCTACTCCCCTCGTCTTTTTAACATTTGAAGCAGCAAATACTTTCCCTAATCTTTTAACTGCTAAGTATTTGGTGTCATCTTTTTTAATGTGAGTCTCTTGTAAACATACCATCTCTGATTCTAACTTAGCAATTTGATGGAAAATCCTCTTCCTCTTCTGCGTTCCATTTAATCCATTTACATTTATAGATACAATTTTAATTTTTTTGTTGCACTCCATTTTTGTTTTTATTTTCTTCTGCCTTGCTTCTATATTGAAACCTCGTCAACATCTAGAATGGTGTCTACAATGGGGGTCATACAAGTTCTAGTTTTTGTTACAGAATTTCTGTGTCATAAATAGGACTGCAGATTGCATTGTATATCAAATTATTCTCAAAAGAACTCATAAAAGATACTTCTGCAGAACCACTGGCAAAGTATCAAATCACATCGGAGGAGACGTATGTACGCTTGTCCTTTATGAATACAGGAACCTTAGCTGGATGAATAAATATGAATGTGAACTGCCCACTAACCCCATAGAAAGTATAAAAATGAAATAGACTGACATCTGTAAACACTGAAAACACAGTTGTACTAGTAGTGATGCAACTGCTTAGCTTGCTGGTGGTAGCAAAGATGCATCCTAAGCAAACTGATCACACCTGCTTTTACAGTATGGAGTTTCAAAATTCCATTCTGAAAGGAAATGTATGTGCGTGTTCTGCCTGTATGTCAGCTAGCAAGCCGTCATTAGTCTCTCAGAGCTAAAACTCTCTCTGATCTATGTTATGTTTCCAGGTTTCAAACATGCCCCATCAGTCTCCATGACTTCCAGGTATCACAAGGACCTGTCTCCCATTGTGGTCCATAGTGGACAAATGCCCATCACAGTGTTCCCAGTGGTTGACCCAGACCGGCTTTCCCCCTGTTGATGAAAGTTTCTCTGTCAGTTGCTTTGGCTATGACAATACCCTCAGAGTGGCTACAAGCACAGTCCCATTTTTCCCAATCTTCTGGCCTTCCAGCTCTAGCAGCATGGGGCATCCCCCAACATTTAATACTGAAAGGTTTGTGGTGGCTTTTCAACCATATTTAGGTTGTTGTTGTTATTATTATTATTATTATTATTATTATTATTATTATTATTACTATTATTAACACAATCAACCATATTTAGGTTATTATTATTATTATTATTATTATTATTATTATTATTATTATTATTATTATTATTATTATTATTTTAAAAAGCCTGAATACTGGTCATATCCATTGTGAAGAATACCTGTTATATTTTTGTCCCTTTGAAATATACAGAGGTGTGATTGGGAAAGGACTGGGGCCCACTTGTATGTAAACAGAAGCTCACTCCTTCAGTGTATTTTGAATGAATAAATGGCAGATGTGTTCCCTCCAAATTATATGCAGTTACCTGTATCAGATTAAAGAAATGTTACATGAAGAAATTTCCCTTGGTATCTTCTTGATTCTGCAGAAGGGCCCATGAGTCCTATAACCCTGATTTCCTATGTGTCTTGAGAGAGAAAGGTGAAATCATAATCACTCAAGTTTACCCACAATTCAACATCTATAAATGGTAATGAGAATCAGCCCTAAGTACAAGCAGTATAACTTGGAATGGACACAAAAGAAACCTTTTCGCATTGCTAATTATATGCAGTCTGATCATACCCTCTGAAAGCAAGGACCTCTAATTTATTCTGTTGCAATACTTCTTTTTACAGTAAAATATGGCTACTATATTCAGCAGTTGAGAGTTTAGTATGATAAATTGCTAGGTTCTTAATAATACCTTTTCTTTTAACACACAGAAATACTGTATCATTATTATTATTATTATCATCATCAGAGTATCTGCAGCTCAGTTTGGTTTGGAACACAAGTATCTTTCACAAAGCAGCCCTAAGAAAAAAAACTTTTTCAAATAGCTCTAATCCAATTATTTTTCAACCATAGATATAGAACCAGAAAATGTTATTCTGACAGTTCCTTGCAACAAATGGCAAATATTTCATTCCTCAACCAACACTATACTTTCTATACTATATATCTCTTCAAAGTGCTGTTACACATACAGAATTATAGTTGGCATATCTACATGACCTAGCAGTACTTGGAGCCTGGATAGATATGTCTCATTGTCAGTTATTTGTCTTGATATTGCTGCCTTGCTAAATACCACAACTGTATGTTTTTCTGATCAGGGCTTGCCCAGCTCTGCTTTCAGGCTCATATGATGTCTGAGAAGAGAACAGATCACTTTTGATTACAATGGTAAGCTTTGATAAGAGGGAGCCTGGTTAAAATGGTCTGCCGACAGAGGATCATGAATCCTCGTAAAGGTAAAGGTTTCCCTTGCTCGAAAGCCAGTCAAATTTGACTTTAGGGGATGGTACTCATCTCCATTTCCAAGCTGAAGAGCCAGCACTGTCTAAAGATGTTTCTGTGGTCATGTGGCCAGCATGACTAAACACCGTGGTATATGGAACGCTGTTACCTTCCCACCAAAGTGGTACATATTTATCTACTTGCAATTTCTTGCTTTTGAACTGCTAGGAGGAGCTGGGGCCAGAGATGGGAGCTCACTCTGTCATGTGGCATAGGGTCACGAACTGCTGAGCTACCAACCTTCCAGTCTGCAGCTCAGTGTCTTAACCTCTAATTGCATGCAAACACCAGCAGCTGTCCATGAGATGCTTTCCCACAGGCAGCCTTCAGTGTTATTTCTGACTGTGCACTAACCAACTTGGAAATTGGCAGTGCAGGCCTGAAACCTGGTGTAATGAAAGAGGACAATAATTGGGAACTCATGGGGTTCTGTAAAGACAGCACATACAGTTTATATAGTAAATTTTAAATTACGCATAAGTCATCCATGATGACCTGGGGACAAATGTGACTCAAGGGTGGCTACTTAGTCAGCCACTCTGCTGAAAGCAACCACTGAGGAGACAAAGGCCCCTTTCAAACAGCCTTTGTTATCCATTTTTGTGGCTGGTTGCTAATGAATTTTAGTTACCTTTTCATACAAAGCTGCTTGTGTCCAGCTGTCAAAGTGGGGTTGAGCCATCTTTGAGGTAAACCACTTTTTTTCATTTTTATCTTTTTATTGTGCTTCTGAATCACTGTAGTCTGCTGTTTATAATTTCTGCTGCACTTCCAATAGCGCTGCTTCCCCCTGCCCTTTTTTGCCATGCAGACTTTTTGAGTTGAGTGCTATAGCAGTAGACCAAAATACCACTTCAGTGCTGTAGTGAGACCATTGAGATGCCATGCTGCTATTTTGGTCTAGCTCTATAGCGCTTAACTTAGAACGATTTAAAAAAACCAACCACAAGAAGAACCACATGGTGGAAAAGGGCGAGGGGGGGAGTGGCACTGTTTAAAATGGCCAGAGCACTTCAGAGACAGTTCATTGACAGAAAGAAATTCAGTGCATGAAACTCCCATCCCTGTATCACTTTACTCAGAATTGCGCCAACAAGGGTTAACATCTGGTTTAGAACAGTAATGTGAAAGGGACCAAAGACTACTTGAAATGCTTCTCATTTTGCATTGCAGGCAAATTGTTGTGGTGATCTTGTGAGGTATGCAATTCAAACACCAAATGGGCATTGCAAACTAGGAAAATTAACACAGCTATTTGTGAAACAGTTCCAGAATTTGGGGAAATCAGGAGCTCCTTCTTGGCTACTAGGGAAAATTTAGGGAGTGCATTCTGTTCATCAGCCTGTGAGCCTGGGGACTGAAGAAAGAGATGTAATCTTGAAGAGAGACCAAGACTCAGTAGAAAAGCACAGTTTCACTAGCAGACCATACCAGATTCAGTCTCTGGCATTTCCAGCTAAAAACTGAATTAAATAGCATGACATAGGCAACAAGGGATCAATATATGAACCAGTCTTAAGAGATCTGAAAAATTCATGAAGGTGACCAGCTAATCCCCTGAAGATCTAAAGATAGGTGGTGGGTAAATCAGCAGCATGTGTCAAATGCCCCTACAGAGAACTGTACCATATTTGAAATAGAGGAGCTGGCACAACAGCATCTCTAGCTCCATCAGAGCCATGAATGAACTTCTTTCCTGAAGTTCTGCCAGTTAAAGTACACAATACTAGCCTAGATAGGCACACACACATACTAGATAAGACGACTGGTTAATCAAGGTTGGTATTGTCTACCAGACTGGCAACAGCTCTCCAGGGTCTCAGGCAGATATCTTTCACATCACCTAATGCTTGGTTCTTTTAACCAGAGATGCCAGGGATTGAACCTGAGACCTTCCTCATGCAGAGCACAGGCCTTTCCTAGATCTTATGTCAGGATAGACTGATATAAGATAGCTTCACATGAGCATACATTTTCCAGCAGAAAGAATAAAAATGGCCAGGAAAAGAAGTGTTGATTTCCCCTCAAATTATCTTGAGCTTCATATATTAGGAGCAGCGCAGGATGAAGCCACATTGCTGCAGCTGCTATGCTATTTAAGGTAATCTAGAGGTAACAAGAATGGACAATGTCCAATTATATTTCTCCCATAGCTTTCTGGTTCAAACAACTATTTCTTCAGCAGATCTTCCTCAGAACTTCCCTGTTTACCATGCATCCCTCTTTCATCCCTTATGATTCCCTGGTTTATGGAATCCAATCTTGCAGGGAGGAATACCCACTCTGGTCTCTTGGAAGTTGCTTGAACATATGCTTATGTCTTGTGTCAGTCTGCTGCTTTATCAAGAGGGTTCCCTTATCTTAAGCAGAACTGATTCTTCTTATAAAGGCTTTGACAAAAATGCACAGCTATTTTTACAATAGCTTTCTGTATTATAGGCTCCTGCAGTGTATAAATATCTTGGGGCAAGTAGGAGAGTGCTAATATAGACAGTAATTAAATCAGTACAGACAGCAGAAACAATCTCCATGTTATCAAGCCTGAATGTGTGTGTGTGTATAATCTCACATCACACAACACTGCACCTTCCATCTCCAGGCTGAAAGTTGCATTTCTCTGTAATGACAGGTTGAGAAGTACTCAGCTATTCTTTGAATCATTTGTAGAAACCAGCAGGATAAGACATTAACAAGCTTAAAAGGTATTACCTGTCTAGCCCTACCAGGAGGTTTATGCTGACTGTAGGGGTTTCACATCTCTCTTGTACTTTCATGAGGGAATTACTTAAAATTGCCATAGTGGAAAGTATTTGATTTAGATTAATCTCGCTTTCCCAAGCAGTGGAGACTCATTACTCTGATTGGCTGTTCTACCCATACTGCCCTTAATGCTCTAACTATACACTCAAGGAAAAAAAGCCTTCAGTTCAAAGCTCTCACTGGGTAAGTAAAATGGATCATCATTATCTTTGCAAGAATACCCTTTAAAAGCTTAGAAGAATAAACTGGAATATATTTGGGATGGATGTACAGAACATTCAGAATCAAGTCAAAGCTCCTTTCTCAACATTGGATTTGTCCAGCTGGACAGTTTTTAATTGGTCTTATATAATTCAAAAAGCAGCTAATTCAACAGTTATTGTCATGTGAAGTACTTGTTCTGTGTGCCTTGAGCAAACAGGGGCCACAGTGACCAGCCAGTACAGATTCTAAACACATTTGTTTTGGAATTCTGACCACAAAACAAGGAAAAGACAAATTCTTGCTGAAATGATTTCACAATGGCATCTGAGTGTCAGTCTGTGGCACTGGAGCATACTAGGCCGGGACCTATCTTGACCTCAGTACCAAACAGTAACTTTTAAAAACACAACAAGACAAACCATCTTCAGATGTTACAGTCCATGATTACCAGGATGCTGGCAGCCATGGGTAAATTTTCCTGATACGCATGACTGCCATGTTGGCTAAAAGGGTCACTACACAGATTTTCACTTACAGTAGTGATATGGTTAGATTTGAGTCTACTAGCACCGGAGACCAACAAGAGTTACAGGGTCTAAGCTTTCAAGAGTCAAAGGTTCCTTCATCAAACATGAGTAGAGTAGAAATGGCGATCTCTGAGTCCTTTTATCCTAGTCAGAAGGTGGGAGAGGTGGTGTAAACAATGCCTGTAAAGAATGCAAAGGTACAATGCACATTGTAATCAGCTTGATTAGAGCAGAGGGAAAATGTTTGGGCACAGAAAATTAGCATCTGTAGTGAGGTAAGAATCCTATGTTCCTATTCACACACACACAAACACACACACACACACCCTGGGAGGTGTCCGTTGTTCTAAACTTGTGAATTATCTTAAATTCAGCAATTTTTGTATTATAATTTCTCCTTGAAATTTCAGTAAATCTTGTCAATGGTAACTGTGATTTATAGTATTGTGTGTTAAAGGCTAAAGGCAATATTAACCATCAACTATAATGACACTGGAGCGCTATACCACATTCTCCCCTTTCTCAATGCAGTGTTTAGGCCCATTTGTCAACATGTTGTGCCCTTCTTCAGACTGAATGAGCATCATTGTCTGCCAAGGACTACTAACATTACCAGACTCCAGGTGTGCATGAACTTCTCCCAAAATTACAACTGATCTCCAGATATCAGTTTTCTTGTACTCAATGACAGTTTGGAAGACAGATTCCATAGCATCACACCCCCAGTGAGCTTTCTCCCCTCCCCAAAGCCCTTCCAAGACACTGCCCGCAAATCACCAGCAGTTTCCCAAGCCAGAGCTGGAAACTCATCTGACTAAGCCAGGAAAAGATGCAAATCTTTCCTATTATATAAAGCCGTTTTAAGATTCCAAGGGGCAAGATTCTATGGGGTATGAAAATCAGTTCACTAGACGGACTGCAACTCAAAAGGGGGTCACTGGCCACTGGCTGCATTCTCTCCTTGCTTTGCCTCAGTCCCGCCCACAGACTTACCTCAGTGGTCGTTGGAATGTGTAAAGAAATGGCAGTTACCTGTGTTTATAAGATGGCTGCTGTCTGGTTTGTTTAAAATGTTCCCCCATAAGGTTCAATTGAGCTGTAGTTTCAGAGAAGGACCTGCAGGGGTATCACTAACTGGGTTGAATGAGGCTTCCTCATCTGTTGGACTACAGTTCCCAGCGGCCCCAAGGCCAAAAAGTGCGGGAAAAGAGGGACTATCCCAAGGGTTGGGACACCATCAACACAGACTCCAGCCCATCCAGGGAGGATTGTGTTTAAACCCTGTTGATTTATGCCCTGTTGGTTCATAGTATGCGCTTACTCCTACAGTTGTGCCTTACTCATTTACTGTGTGTGTGTGTATGCGCTCCATAATTGTGTAAATAGTAAAATAAATTCTTTTATTTGGGCGAATAATCTGTGTTGTGCATAGTCTCCCCTGCTCTGCACAATACCAAAGAGAGGGGGTAGCCCAGGGAGGCAAGGAAAGGCCAGACCCTTCAGTTGCCCACTTTCCAGGGATCCCCCAAAGATTGGGGATTCCATCTCCAAATAGGGAGATTTGACCACAGGGGCCCTCTAAAAAGGCAGTGACAGTTCAGTGACTGGTGGCAGGGAATTTAAGGAGTGAGATATGCCCACAGGATGAGGGTGGGAGGTGAACAGCTGAGTTGCAAACTGGAGCCTGTTTTTCCACAGTAGCAACCAAGCATGGTTCAGACAAAGGAAGGAAATCCTTTGCAGGCCTTTGTAAAGAACTCATTGGGACCAGTTCTGACTAGGGTTGCCAGCTCCAGTTAGGGAGATTCCTGGAGATTTTCTGGTAGAGTCTATGGAAGCCAGGGTTTGGGGAGGGGAGAGGCCTCAGCTGAACAGAATGCCATCAAGTCCCCCTTCCAAAGCAGTTATTTTCTCTGGACAGGAGAGATCTGGAGATCAGTTGTGATACCTGGCAATCTTCAGGCTCTACCTGGAGGTTGGGTACCCTAGGCATGGCAATCAGTGCTTCAGAGCAGGGTCTGCAAGGTCCAGGTTCTTGCTGTAGAAGCTGACTGGGTGATTTTGAACCAGTCACAGACTTTCAGCCTAACCTACCTCACAGGATTTTTGTGCAAGTCAAAAGGGGGAGAGGAGAATTGATGTAAGCTGCTTTGGTTCCCACTGCAGAGAAAGACCACTTTTCCTCCTGGGAAATTTATTCATTTAAATGTCTATCCTGCCCTCCCAGCCAAGGAAACCATTGTTGCCAATCTCTAGGTGAGGGCTGGAGATCACTCAGAATTACAACTGCTCTCCAGATGGCATTGATCAGTTCCCATGGAGAAAATGGTGGACTCTGTGACCTTATACCCTTCTGAGGTTGCCACAGCAAATTGACGTTGAGTGCCCAAGGCCTTTGCACTTTCTCAGAGCCTCTTTCTAGAGCCTGTTGTATTTATTTCCACAACGGGCCTTATTCCTAGGGTATTATTCCTAGGGTATTACCTAGGGCCTCACCCGTTGTGGAATAAGGCCCTTATTCCACAACGGGTAATAATATTACCACATGAATAAGTGTATCCAAATTTTACAAAGAAGAAGAGGGGAGAACTTGACATGGGGATATCCTCACTCAGGCTGCCTTGCAATGATGGCATACAAAATCCAGATGTTGTGTTTAACAGTAGGTATGGGCACAGACCAGCTCATGAACTAAAGTTCATGATGAATTTTGGCTGGTTCATGGTTTGTGAACTGAAGTTTGTGGTAGGTCAACCAGCACAAACTTTCCACAAACTTAATGGAAGTTCATGTTGGTTTATGAATGGATACATTTGCAGAGAGATTTTCTCCAGTCAAACAAAATGTTTACCAAACTTTAAAGCAACCGGAGGAGAGGGAGAGAGAATTCTCCAGCCTTGGAAACACTTTTGTCAGTTTCAAACTAGTCTTGTCAGTTTCAGGAGGGTTCCCCCCACTTTGCCACCTACCTTTGTGTTCCCTTCCCATTTTCTTGCACAGAGCTTGCAAAATCTATCTCCCTCCCTCCCTCTCTCACACACACACACATACACACACACACACACACACACACAACTTGGATTTGTTGTGACTCTGAGCTTTGAGAGCAGTCCTTTTAAGCTTGCAATGCCAATGGCATTGGGTTCTGCTGGGCATTCTGTACACAGAATTTGTTGTGCTGGGCTTGAAAAACTACCCCCCCTTCAATTTGTACTGCAAGGATTCTCTGATTTAACGTTAGTCCTCTTTTACTTGCATTGCCATAGTGGCACTAGGTTCTGCTGGGAATTCTGTACACTGAGTGTACCCTTGCTTAGAGTGTGCTAGAAATCAGTCCTGATTTCCTGTTGAGTCCTGTTGAGCTGGCATTGCCACAATGGCATTGGGTTTTGCTGGGCACTAGAAAATTGCACTGATTCTGCTGGACTTGCAAAATGCCCCCCTACACCTTTCGTTTCTACTGCAAAAATTCTCAGACTTGACCTTAGTCCTGTTGGGTTTGCACTGCCACAGAGACACTTGTTCTGCTAGGCTTGCAAAAATGCACCCCACTTTCAGTTTCTACTGCAGAGATTCTTGGGGACTTTGATTCTGCTGGTATAGTGGTTAAGAGCAGCAGACTCTAATCCAGAGAACCCGGTATGATTTCCCACTCTTTCACATGCAGCCAGCTGGGTGACCTTGAGTCAGTTACAGTTCTCTCAGAGCTGTTCTCTCAAGCAGTTCTTTCAGAGCTCTCTCAGCCCAACCTGCCTCCCAGGGTGTCTGTTGTGGGGAGAGGAAGGGAAGGAGATTGTAAGCTGCTCTAAGACTCTGAGTTAAGGGCAGGGTATAAATCCAACTCTTCTTCTTCTGCTTCTTCTTTGCCATTTCCCCCCTCCAATGGAAACAATAGAGGATGGGGCACCTTCTTTGGGGGGGCCATAACTTAGACCCTGTATATCCACTCCTCACCAAACCTGGAAGGCACATAGAGAAGAATCAGCCAGAGATCCCTGGTGAGTTTGATGTCTGTAGCATGTCGGGCAATTGTTCTAATGGATCACAAACCTTATGAACTGAACCAGTTCATTTAGCTCCTAAAAGTTTTTGACAGTTTGTGGTTCGCAAACTGGGCACACCATGAACCATGAGGTATTTATATATTTTCCCCTACGACTGGGATGCTCCATGGAGAGTTTGTGAGGAGAATGTTCTGTCTGGAATGCAGGCTTGGATTGATTTGGTGGCCCACTGGTGGTGGAATAATAACATTTATGTATTATTTCATTCCATTTGTATTCCACCGTATTCCATTTGTATTCCACCGTACCCTGCAAATGGGCTCAGGGCAATTTACAACATTCAGTAAAACAATCATTAAATCATTCAGCAATAAATAATAACACATAAAATCAACAGTTGCAGTTAAAATTCCTGATGGCAGCTTAATAATTTCTAATTACTGTGCCTGCTGCACTAATGTTAGGAAGGGCACATTTCTCTTACAGAGATCCAAGTCAGCTGGTACTGGTGTCAAAGTTGGTAAGGCAGTGCCCTAAAGCGGGAAGGCAAAGTGGGCAGATTAAGTGAGTGAGGCAGGGACGGCAGGTGTCGTTTGGACATCTGCCACCTTAGCCAAAGGCCTGGAGGAACAGCTCCATTTTGCAGGCCCTGCAGAATTGTAATAAATCCTGCAGGGCCCTGATCTCAACCAGGAGCATGTTCCACAAGGCAGGGACCAGGGCTGAAAAGGCCCTGGCCCTGGTTGAGGCAAGGCAGATGTCCTAGGGACAGAGACTGGCAAACGGTGCTGCTCAGCTGAGCATAAAGCTCTTCGTGACACATATGGGTAGAGACAGTCCCGTAGGTATGCTGGTCCCTGGCTGCATAGGGCCTTGAAGGTTAATATCATAACCTTGAATCTGATCTGGTAGTCAACTGGCAACCAATGCAGATGGTGCAGCACTGGCTGAATTTGCATCCACACAGACATCCCAATCAGCAGGCGTGCCGTTGCATTTTGTACCAGCTGAAGCTTCCAAGTCAGATGCAAGGGTAGGCCCGCATAGAACAAGTTGCAGTAGTCTAACCTGGAAGTGAACATTGCATGGGTCACTGTCACAAGGTCATGGGAGAGAGATAAGGAACCAGATGCCCAACCAGCCACAGATGATAAAATGTTGATATGGCAACACTGGTGACCTGGACCTCCATGGAAACAGAGGCATCAGGAATCACCCTAGAATTCTTACAATTGGGATCAGCATCAGTGGCATCCCACCAAGGACTGGGAGTCGAATTCCTGATCCAATCCCCCCCACAACTCAGGTACAGGACCTCCATCTTCGTTAGATTCAGTTTCAGCCAGCTCTATTGCAACCAACCAGCCATGGCCTCTAAAGCGCTGGTCAGATTTTCTGGGGTGGAGTCAGGCTGGCTGTTCATCAGCAGATACAGCTGGGTGTCATCAGCATACTGATGACATCCCAGCCTGAACCCCTGGATCAACTGGGTGAGGGGGAGCATAACATCAGGGAGAGGATCGCTCCTTGTGGGATGCAGCATACCAATGGGTAAAGTGGAGATACCCTCTCCCCCAGCACCTCCCTCTGTCCCTGACCATGAAGAAAGGAGGACAGCCACTGCAAAGCAGTTCCCCATATCTCTGAGTTGGTGAGGCAGTGGGTCAGAAGGTCATAGTCAAGCATGTCAAACACTGCTGTCAGATTGAGCAACAACAGAAGCGCTGACTTGCCTTGATCCAGTTGCCTCCGGAGATCATCCATGAGGGTGACCACTGCAGTCTCCACCTCATGTACAGGGCAGAAGCTGGACTTGAATAGATCACTCAGGAATCTCTGGAGCTGCTCAGCAAGCACCCTCTGAACCACCTTGCCTAGAAACAGAAGATTTGATACTGGGCAGTAGTGGGCTAGGACTGTGGGGTCCAGAAATGGCTTTTTTAGCAGTGGCCTCATCACTGCCTCTTTCAGAACCCCCAGGAATGTCCCCGATGTTAGGGACAAGTTGATAATTTCCTCCAGGGGAATCCAGATCTCACCTCTTCAGACTTTAACAAGCCATGATGGACATGGATCCAGGGGGCACATGGTGGGTTTCACAGCTGCCATGGTCTTGTTGACCTCTTCCTGGGAGAGTCTGCTGAATCAGTCCAAAACTGGACTGGAAGATGGCCAAAGGGATTCCAGTTCACTTTAACTGTGGCTGGCAAGTCACAGCGGAGCAACAAGACTTTGTCCGTGAAATAGCTCGCAAATGCCTCACAGCCAATGGCCAATTCCTTATCATTTTGTTTCTCTTGTGGGCTGGACAAGAGCTTGCAGATGCAATGGAGTCTGCATAGAATTCCTTGTTGGCAGCCTTCATTGCCATCTCATAGGCTTTCGTAAATGTCCTATAAGATGTTCTTGCAGCTTCATTGTGAGTACGCCACCACCCTTGCTCTAACCATCTTAGCTCTTGCTTCATCCTCCACAGCTCCAAGTTATACCAAGGAGCTGGTTGGCAAAGGGGGTGCCGGGGGCAGTTTTGTCAATGGCTTCTGAGAGTCAGTTGTGCCAGTCCTCCACCAACTCATCTAATGAAATGCCAGGGGGCACTGGATCCTGCAGGGTGTTTTAAAAACCAATTAGATCTATTAGGCTCTGTGGGCAAGCATAAATCTGCTCACTGCCTAAACAGGGAGGGGTTGGGATGCTTAACTGGACCTTCAGGGAAAAGTGATCTGACCATGGCACTGCATCTGTAGCTATCAGATTCACATCTGTCCCCATCCCCAAAATAAGATCCAACGTGTGGCCTGCTTGGGTTGTGGGTGCTGATACAAATTGGGAGAGTCCCAGTGCTGCCATGGATGACATTAGGACCCTGGCCTGAAAGAAGGCTGCATCATCGAGATGGACATTAAAGTTACCCAGGACCAAAAGCCTAGGGTACAACCTCCAGCAGGCCTGGCAGGGTATCTGCTGGTGCATTAGGTGGTTGGTACACCAGCCAGATAGCCAAACTCTCCTCAGCATTCCACACCAGGCTTACACATTCAATGCCAGCAAATTTTGGTTCAGGAAGTGCCATGATGGAAAAAGTCTCATGGATCAACATCACCACCCAACCCCCCTGCCCATTAGTCCGGGACTGATGAAGGACCAAGAAACCTGGGGGGACTAGCTGGTCTCACCCTCCTGTACCCAGATCTCGGTCACGCATGCCAGGTCTACATTCTGACCTGCAAAATAATTCTGCAAGGTTGAGGTCTTATTATTAATAGACCTGGCATCACACAACATCAGTATCACAGAAGGGTAAATCATCTATACTCCACTACCAGCATTTCTTGGGATGGGGCATAGGTTGGAAGGAAACTGAGCATGACCATATTTCTGTCTCCTTCCCCATAAAACCTTACCCCACTGTCATACCTCCCCCACCCCACCCCACCCCACCCCACCGGCACCAGGACCCATGACCTCATCAATTCACAACTAAGTTAAGGCAACCCTCCTGGGTTTTCTAGACAATAGAAGAACAGAGGTGCTTTGTCATTGCTTGCTTCTGCATAGTGATGCTGGACTTCCTTTGCGGTCTCCCTTCCAAGTACTAACCAGTGCTGACCCTGCTTAGCTTCTGAAATCTGACAAGATCAGGCTAGCCTGCCCACCCAGGTCAGGATGGCAGCCATCTAGTCAGTTTCAATCTTTTTCTCAGAGAGACTGAACCCTATGGGGGGATGCATTTAATATCACCACTTTTAATCCAAGAAACTGAGCTGGGTACTTTCAAATCTTGTGCAACAAATTAGGCCATTTTCAGTTGTTTACACACATGTAATTAGCAGTTTAATTTCCTCAGTGACTAAACTGGCCCTGTGGTTTTTAGCAGCCTTTCTGTGCCAGCTGCTTGGTTCCACTGTCAGTTTTAGCTCTGCACTGCCCTCTGCTGTTATGGGCACTGTGAAGTTAGTCTGGCTCAACATCAAAGCCGGAATGCATACTGGAATGCAGCTGATGGTCACGTAGAGAATAGCCAAAGAAACGATGTTTAAAAAGTAACCCAGACATACATATGGACTCAATGAATGCCATGTCTAAAGATGATACTACTCATCCACTTTCCAAGCCATCAAAAAAAATAAACCCCACCCTGAAAAGACACCTTTGGTTTAAAGTTTTGTTGTTTTTCTTCAGCTGCTAGCTATGTATCATTAGCATATCACCCTCGGAATGTGTTTCCCTTTCACACCATTTAGTGCAATTATAGATTATGTTGTGTGCCTGTATATGAACCATGGAGCTGAGGGAAATAATGTTGCACAAAGCAGCATCCATCACGCCTGAAGCAATATGATTACTCATGGCATGCCTCACTCTTGTGAAATCCAATTTCAGCTTTTTATCATATGTTACCCTTAAAAAAACATCCTTCAGCAGCAAGAAACAGGGCTGACACTTGCAAGTGACTTGCACTTCCTTGGAGGACGCCATGCGCCAATAATCAAATCTCAAGGTTCTGGCCAGAAAGACTCTTCCTAATTATTGGGGGGGTGGGGGAGCCGACCTTTCCTGCACGTTAAATGGCTCCTTCTCTGGGATGTCTCACTGCTCCAGTTTGAGAGGTGCCCTTTGTATTACATGATGGCCATATAACAGCCTTCTTCTTGATAGTAAGAGATCAGTACAGATGTTGCCTAATGGTTATCCACAAAAGCTAGAGAGATCATTGACTGATGGAAATTGAAATGCATCCGTCACTGTGGCAGAGGGTAACAGCTTAGTACAGTGTTCAGTAAAGGGGATGGGGACACACAAGTGTTTTGCCTACCTGAAATTGCAAAAAAAAAAAAAATAGTGATCAAAAAGAGGTGAACTATAGTGTCAAACTTGTAATGACTGGTTCATGACTAATGGCTGTTTTCGTACTGTGCTTTGACTCTGTATTGATGAGCCCGCCCCATACTTTTTGCACAAGATGTGATCTGGACAGAGCCTCTTTCACTTTTCTTTCTTTATCAATCTCTTTATAGTTAGCCCAGTTCTTATAAAGAGAAACCCATCAGTTCTTGTGGAAATTAGCAGAAAAACCTTACAGATATTTAGTGTTCCTGAAATGGATTGCCATCATTTCACAATTAAAATTTTTATTCTGAATTGATGAAAGGTAAAAATCTGACACTGTTTCAGCCAAAATTCAACACTCAGATTTGAGAATGTATTCTCTCGCTCACCGCTTCTTCAAACAAATGCAGATCATACACTGTCAGGCCATGTGTGGCCTCACTGATTTTCCGTAGGTATGCTTGGGCACCTCACCAGTTTGGTTCATGTTCCATGTGGCTGGAATTATTCTCATGGATTTACACAGATGTTTAAAAAATTCCCTAATCCTGCAAAGCAAATAAAGGCAGCCTTCCATGTGTATTGCTCATGTGGATATACTTCTTCATCCAGACTGCAGTGCTCAGCCAGGCCCTGTTAAATTGACTGGATATGTATTTTCAACAACGAATTATGTGTATTTCATACATGTGACTAGCTGATTACAGCTGTTTCCATACTCATGTGTTTAATTTTCTTCAGATTGTTCTAGGAGAAATTCATGACTAGTATCTGGCAGAATTCCAGTATAATTTCTTTCCCCGTATATATGTCATATATATAGGAATAATTTCAGGTAAATCATGTGGAGATAATAATTTTCTTGATTATCCTGAAATAGCTACATAAAAATGCTGCACAAGAGTTAATTTTAAAAGGGTATGTGAATCCCCCCTTTCCTCCCATCACATCTGAATTAATGCACTACTTTGGTTCCCCGATTTAACTGATTGTCATTTGAGATAAATTTTGCATAAGATGTAATGTCTTTTTGAACACATACTTATTCACCACATCTGCATAAACATTATTTAAAGATGATATAGATATGAAGTTATAAAATAGTAAATGGTCTCTCTGATCATGTTCAGAGTTCCTCCCCTTCTCCCACTCCCAGTATATGTTTATTATTAAGAGATCAACTTTTTTCCAGGCCATGTGGCAGAATCGCACCATTAGATGAAAAAATGCCTGCTTTCTTATGAACCTACCCGTCTTGTCATCTGCCAAGGCCTTGCGATGGCTGCCGCCTTCTTAGGTTAGATGAGTAGCAACCCAGAAGAGAGCCTTCTTAGTCATGGCACCAAAACTCTGGAACTCTTGTGCCAGTGAGTGAAGACTTTCTTGTTTCATCTGGCATTTCCTCATTGAGCCTTCCTTCCTGCCCTGTTTTTAGTTGTATCATAGAATCAGAGATTTGGAAGGGGACCTCCAGGGTCATCTAGTCCAACCCCCTGCACAATGCAGGAAATTCACAACTACCTCCACACACACACATTTGCAGTGACCCCTGCTCCATGCCCAGAAGATGGCAAAAAAAACCCCAGCCCTCCAGGATCTTTGGCCAAACTGGCCTGGAGAAAAATTGCTTCCTGACCCCAAAGTGGCAATCAGCATTTTCCTGGGCATGTAAGAAACAGTCATAAGAACTAAGCACTGATGCAACCCTTCCTGCCCTCCCTCTCATGATCTGCCTAAGTTCACAGAATCAGCATTGCTGTTAGATGGCTATCTAGCCTCTGCTAAAAGCCTCTGAAGGAGAGCCCACCACCTCCCAAGTAGTTTGCGGTTTATCTTTGTATTGTCACTGATTGCAGAATTGCTGGTTCATTGTTACTTGTTCCACAGGAATTGATAGGCATAGGTTGCAACATCAGGGCCACCCAGGATGGTCTGCCTTGGGACAAGTAATCCCACATTGTTGCTTTACTTTTTCTAAACCCTCAAATTCATTTATGACTTTTCTAATCAAATATGAAATTCTTAGTTGAAAGTAAGTGGGAAGAGTCAGATGTGGAGCACCTGTGCAAGCTTTAGAGGTGGGATGGAAATATGCTCATAAGCAGATTGAGCTGTGATCTCTATCATTATATGGAGGTTCTCTTTAATTTCTAAGGAGTTAAGTAGTCGGTTCAGGCATCCCATTGAATTCTGCCATCTGGCCTGGGAAGGAATCCGTCTCTTCATTCTAAATGTATAGCTGGTATGTGCTCAGTGCAGAGGGCTGCTGTCTGAGCATCATCAGAAGTACTATTTACTGTTTTATAACATCATACGTATATAACCTTTAAAGAATGGTTACAGAGATGAGGTGAATGATACTAAACGGATGTAGTCTAAAAGAATAGCTGTGTGGCTAGAAGCCAAGACTAACTGTAGCTGCAAGAGGTTTTTTTTTTTAAATATCCATTATTGCTTCATATTTTTCAAAATCCAAAGACCACAGAAAAAGAACTATGTGCATGCAGAATGTACAGATAGATACCACAGCTGGAAGGATGGGTACTTCTCTGGTCAACAAAACACACCACAACAGGATGTGGTGACAAAATGTTTTTAATTCTTTATACATCATGTATATCCTGTGGTGGAACCAGTACAACTAGGGCAAGAATGAAGTCTCTTAAGTCTTAAACGACTGTCCTCTAAATGTACTTAAAATGTGCTTCAGTGTAATAATAAGTTGTGTTTTTCAGGTAGGTGGGAGAGGAGGAACTCACTGCAGCTAACTCAAAACTGGGAGATACATGACAGATGCCTCATATTCTTTAGGAATTATCTGCACATTAAAATAAAGGTAAAATAAAGATAAGGATTCTGAATAAATAGGTAGATCTCCCGGGGGCCATTTTGCTGCCGTGCAGGAGGGCGGGCAGCAATGGATTTTGTGCTCATGTGCATATCGGAGCAGGCGGGGGTGGAGCTTATTTTCAAGAACCGGTGCCCCGCTCCCACCTTTGTCAGTGACTTTGCATGCTCGTAGTGAACAGAGCATGCAGAGAGAGGCTTGAGAGGGGCCTGCTGGCGGTCCAGGATTCTTGGCACGCTTTGCAGCGAAGGAGACAGCTCCGGGCTGCAGCAGGGCAGTTTTCACGGTGGCGCTCAAATTGACGCGAGCGGCTGGAGTGCCGCGGCAGTGTAGTTTTGGTGGCAGCAGCCAGCCTCTCCGGTAGCTTGCGGCTGGGGGTGCGGAGCTTGGCCACAGGGGACCCTTGCGGCTGCAGTGGCACACTCCTTGCTGGTGGCTATGTCCTGGCCGGTATTTTCCTCGGGACCCTTGGTGTCGGCAGGTGGCAGCACCTGGGATCCACTAGTGGAGGCCCGTGCTAGGTAGCAGTGGCTAGGCTCGTGCCTGTGGTTGCTGTGTGGTGGCAGGGCCTGCCTGTGCATGGCGGTGGCAGCTGGTTTCCACACTTTCTAACGGCCCAGGGGGGCTTGTTCGTTTCCAAGGAGAGGGGGTCAGGGGTGTGGCAGTCCCCTGACGGCAGTGGCCACTTTGAAAGTGGCATTGGAGCAGGCCATTGAAGGCCATTTTAGATCTTCCTCAGGGTGTTGGGGTGTGGCAGTCCCCTAACTGGGGTGGCCATTTTGTGAGTGGCATTTCACTAGGCCATTGCAAGCCATTTCAAAATTCCCAGCAGGGTGCCCATTTTGGTGAGGTCTGCCTAGCCTCATGCTCAGTAGCCATTTTGTTTTATAACACAAAAGTGGCCATTTTAAGTGGGATAAGCTATAGGAGGCCTTGCCTTAGCTCTACTCAGCCCCACTATCATAGTGGCGGCCATATTGGTGAGGTCTGCTCAATCGGGCGGCAGCCATTTTAAATTTCTGTTCTTAGGTGGCTGCTCTGTTTTGGGATAGTGTTCTTTCCCACACTTATTGAAGTTAATTTTTAATCGGTGCAATCTTTGAATCCAGTATCAGGTTGCTTGCTATGGCTTCTGGGAAGGGGAAAGGCAAAGGAAAAGGTAAGCAATCGGCCCCTAAAAGACCTCCAGCTTGGCCTGTACCAGTGATTCCTTCTGATGACAATGATGATGAGGACCCAGGAATGCTGCTATTTTACAATGGCTTGAGGCGCTGGAGAAAGACCGGGGTTTGCCCGCTAGGGGACTTAAGGCCAGCAAGGGTTCTAATGTGTCTTTTCAAGCCCAGGTGCTGGCGCCGTTGGCCTTCCTGGAGGACAGAAAAGAAGCGGATGCTATGGAACAGGGTGAAGGATCGGTGTCGGGACAATGGGGACAAGGCACTAGGGACCAGCAGGTGGCACTCTGTACAACACCTCATGATCAGGGAGGTAAAGAGGCTGGAATAGGAGGGGATGGGTCAAGGTGGCCTTGGGGCCCTGGTTATCAGGGTGCAGCCACCTCTCCCATGCCTCCAGCTAGTTGGCCACACTATGTTACATCAGGTGCTCCGTCAGTTCCTCATGGATCTTGGTTGGCATGGGGTTACCCTCAGCCTGGCTTGGGCTATCCATACCTAGGGGGACCTTTGTATGAAGCGGGGGTGGTTCCTGCGGGGGTGGTGCCGAGTGGGGACACTGATTTACCTTTGGGCGATCATCTTTCTATTGCCACCAAGGAATATGATCCTCAAGGGTGAATACATGGATGTTTTTAGTTTGCTCTATCGCGAGATGGAGAAGAAGGATAAGGATAACCTGGATGAGCGAGAAAGAACGCTTGAAGCGACACGTAGTGGACAGGACATGGGCAAACTGGTACCCTGGATTCCTAATATACACTGCTGTCATTGTGCGACACCAGCCTTGGAGGGCTTCGGCGATGATCCAGTATATGGACATCATCTATAAAGCTTTTACAGACTTCCAGAGCCTGGCTTGGTCGCAGTATGATGAGGAGTTTAGAATGCAGGCAGCCATGAACCCGTCCATGCGGTGGGACAAAATTAACCCTAACCTGTGGCTGCAAATTATGTCACCAAATAGGGCGTCTTGGGGTGAGAGGTTGCATAGTGGTCACTCAGTGAAGAGAGCTCATGTACAGTCGGGTTCCCGCATGCAGGCAGGGCAGATGGTTCAACGACACCCACTTTGTTGGGAGTTTACCTCCCAGGGAACATGCGATCACAAGTCCTGCTCGTTTCACCACAAGTGCCCTCTGTGTGCCGGGCCTCATGCCTTCTCCCGTTGCCCTAGGCCAAAAGGCCGGGGGGAGGCAGGGGAGGCAAGGGCCCGGGGGGTGGGAGAAAATACAATCCCCCTCATGATAAAGGGACCCAGCCCAATTAAATTGGGAGTTTTAGGGCTCTAGTTAAGGTCCTTGACCGCACTTACCTCTTGGAGGGGTTTACGTTTGGTTTTTGGATACCTTTCCAAGGGAAGAGGGCACCTTACCTAGCTCCTAATTTAAAATCCGTTCAGGGTATGGAGCATGTAGTTAGGGAGAAGATTGCCAAGGAATGCAAGTAAGGCAGGGTTTGGGGGCGGCATTTAATTCCCCTCCAGTGGGTAATTTGAGAGTTTCCCCATTGGGAGTTGTGCCCAAGAAGGCACCAGGTGAATACCGCCTCATTCACCACCTCTCCTACCCTCGTGGGGAGTCAGTGAACGACGCGATACCGGAAGAGTTATGTTCAGTAAAATATACTTCTTTTGATCAGGCCATGCGGGTAGTCTGCCTCTGTGGCAAGGGGGCGGAATTGGCAAAGTGTGACATTGTCAGCCTTCTGCCTCCTCCCTGTCCACCCAGAGGACTTTGAGCTACTCAGATTTGCCTTTGATGGTAAGTTCTATATGGTCCGGGCCCTTCCCATGGGATGCTTGGTGTCAGTGCTGCTTTCGAGCGGTTCAGTTCCTTTTCGGAATGGGCATTGAGATTCAGGACGGGACTCTGCAGTACAGCCCATTACCTTGATGATTTCCTTTTAGTAGGAAGGAAGGATACTGGACAGTGTCAATTTTTGTTGTCCAGTTTTGTTAACCTAGCTGAGGAACTGGGCATTCCTCTTGCTCAGGAAAAGACAGAGGGCCCGGTAGCCACATTAACTTTTCTAGGGATAGAGATTGATACAGTGGGGCAGTGCTGCAGGTTGCCTAGAGACAAATTAGCCACTTTGCAAATGCGGGTGGACATAGTGAGGTCCCACTCTAAGATTACACTGCTGGAATTGCAGCAGCTGGTGGGCCACCTCAATTTTGCGTGCAAGGTCATGGCACCTGGCAGGGCTTTTGTAAGAAGACTCTGCGAATCAATGAGGGGCCTCCATCTTACACACCATAGGACCAGAGTCACCAGGGGGATGCGGGACGACCTCCTTGTGTGGCAACAATTTTTGGATTCATACAACAGGGTTTCCCTTTGGTGTGAGGAACTCCTGCTCGAGGCTAATCTGCAGGTTGCATCGGATGCGGCAGGCTCCTCTAGCTACAGAGTATGCTTTAGGGGACATTGGTGTGCTGGGGACTGGCTGCCGGATTGGTTTCAGGCTGGGTGGGTCAAAGACCTCACCTTCCTGGAATTTTTTCCAATTGTCGCAGCAGTGTGGATTTGGTTCAAGGATCTGGCCAACCGGACTGTCCACTTCTGGTGCAACAACCAGTCCACTGTGCACGTAATTAACTCCCTGACGTAAAAGTCTCCCAGGGTTATGGCGCTGGTTAGGGCCTTCACATTGCAGTGTTTGTGGAAAAATGTCACATTCAAGGCCAGGTATGTCCCGGGTGTCAATAACGGAGTCACTTACGCTCTCTCTCGCAAACAGATGGAGAGATTTTGTCAGCTGGCTCCAGAAGCTGACCTGCTCCCAGCACGGATGCCTGAAGAGGTGTGGCAGATTGGAGGGCTGAGGCCGACAGGGCAATGAGTCTGGCCCTTGCCCCTTCCACCTGAAGAGCTTACATGAAGGCGGGTAAGCAATTCCTGGCCTTCAGGGAGGAAGCGGGCCTGAAGCAAGTCTGGCCCATACCGGTGTCACACTTAATGCACTTCTGTGTGGCACTGAGGAATGAGGGCCTATTAGCGCATACCATTAGGGGCAAGCTGTCCTCTTTGACCTTTGCCAGCAAGGCTTCTGGCCATGAGGACACGATGGGTGATTTCCGCATTCGAAAGATGCACGAGGGGTGGTCCCATGACAGTGGCAGGGTGGCTGACACCAGGGAACCCCTGACCCTGGCTGTGCTGTGGGGGCTCAAGACTCAGTGGCTCACGTGTTGCAGTGATGGCTATGAGGCTGGGCTGTTTCATGTGGCATCATTGATTGCCTTTTTCGGGGCACTCAGGATTAGTGAGCTGGTGGCTGCTCTTGCAATGATGCCTCAGGCACAGCACTGGAGCGACAAGATGTTTCCATACTGAATTCCAGAATTATGATTCGACTGCATAGGTCAAAAATGGACCAACGCGGGAAGGGATCAGTAATTGAGATGGACCACTGTTCTGAGGCCGGGTTGTGCCCAGTGGCTGCCCTTGGCCGATATTTGGCACTTGGAGACGATGGCCCTGGTTATCTTTTCCAACATAGGGATGGCATCCCCCTTAGAAAGTTTCAGTTTTGGACTGTGACGCAGAGGGCGTTGGTCCGGCTGGGACTGGGCGGGATCCGCTTTGGTACGCACTCCTTTAGGATTGGGGCTGCATCAACGGCTTTGGCTATGGGGTACCATGTCAGCAAAATCCAGAGGATTGGCCGATGGAAATCCCGTTGCTATGTTATGTTAGGTCTTGCAACGTGTAAGCCTGTCGAGGCTATTTAAGTTTTTATCCCAGTTATTAATGAAGTTCTTCTTACAGGTGCTGTGGGCCGCAAGACGAGACAAAGGGTCACTGTCTGCGACCACAGCATGATATTCTGGGCAGCTCACCAGGCACGGAGGATACCCGTCGGCTCTCAGCTCGGCCTCAGCGAGATGGCAATGGTAGAGTGGTTGGGAAGGAGGGGTATGAGGTGGCCTGCACTCCTTCCCTTGTTATTTGAGGAAAGATGGGGGCCTCCCCCTCATGTCCTGGTTATACACCTGGGTGGCAATGATTTGGGGCTGATAAAGAGCTTGGCCCTTGTGTTGCAGGCCAGGGCCGACCTTGCGAGGATAAGAGCACGGTGGCCTCGTGTGCTGATAGTGTGGTCAGCCATGGTTCCCTGCCAGGTGTGGCGGCATGTTGAGGACCCCAGGTGTATTGACCGTGCCAGGCGTAAGGCCAACAGTCAGATAAGGAAGGCCATGGAGTCTGGGTTGGGTTTGTTTTTGCCGCACCCCAATATATGGATTGAGTTTCCAAACCTGTATAGGCCTGATGGGGTGTACCTCTCAGACAAGGGCAATGGGATATTCTTAGAGGACGTGCAGCACGGGATCCGGTTGGCACTTGGTTGCTGAATGGGGTAGCAAAGGCCAAAGCAGAGGCTTGGCCTTGGCTGTGGCAGGTTTGTGCAAGCAAGAAAATGGAACTGGTGAGTGCCTTACGGCATATCCCATTGGGAACAGGAGGTCATCAGGAACTGCCCTAGGGCTGTGCAGTCCAGGGTGCAGAATGGTGATCGCCTCTGGGAACCTCTCCGGCTAGGCTCCTCCCTGAAGGTCTGTGCGGTCTCAGGGGTAGGTGCTCCTGTGGGGCAACCAGTATGCTGGGCTGCCGGTTACGAGCCAGAATCTGGCTGGCTCAAGATCGGAGTTAGGTGACCCGCCCATATCAAGGGCAAGGAGGTTGTGTCTGGGAGTGACGCCTGGCTTGCCTGTTCCTGTGCTTGCTTAGTGTCCCGTTGCTGCAGTGTTCTGTTAAAATAGTTAATAAAGTGGCCCTTGTTTAATTCCAAACTGTTGTCTGACTCAGTATTCTGGCTGGGGTGGCAACTGGGCTCCCAGGCACCCAGCAACCCTGTGGCTCCTGGGGGCCATTTTGCTGCCACGCAGGAGGGCGGGCAGCAACGGTTTTCGTGCTCACGCAAGTATCAGAACAGGCAGGGGTGGGGCTTACCTTTAAGAAGCAGTGCCCCACTCCCGCCTTTGTCCGTGGCTTTGCATGCTCGCGCACCCGCCCACTGTGTTTGCAGTGTAGGCTGTTGCTGGTCACCAATGGGGCCAGGTAGGAATTTTTTCACCTCTATCTGGATTGGCTGTTTAGGTGGAGGTGTTTATTGCCTACCTTACACTGTGGTCAGTGGATTAGGGGTTTAGGTGGTGGACGAGTGTTAAATAGATTGGTCACTTGGCAGGTTTGTGCAAGCAAGAAAATGGAACTGGTGAGCGCCTTACGGCATATCCCATTTGCGAACAGGAGGTCATCAGGAACTGCCCTAGGGCTGTGCGGTCTGGGGTGGAGAATGGTGATCGCCTCTGGGAACCTCTCCGGCTAGGCTCCTCCCTGAAGGTATGTGCAGCCTCAGGGGTAGGCACTCCTGGGGGGCAACCAGTATGCTGGGCTGCCGGTTACGAGCCAGAATCTGGCTGGCTCAAGATCGGAGTTAGGTGACCCGCCCATATCAAGGGCAAGGCGGTTGTGTCTGGGAGTGACGCCTGCCTTGCCTGTTCCTGTGCTTGCTTAGTTTTGCCCATTGCTACAATGTTCTGTTAAATAGTTAATAAAGTGGCCCTTGTTTAATTCCAAACTGTTGTCTGTCTTGTTATTCTGGCTGGGGTGGCAATAGACAAAATAAAGTCCAGGTTTTACCTAAAAAAATTCTGCTCTCTATTTCCATTCAATCATTCTGCTTGTCCTGCTGACAAATGCCAGTGTATTACACCCTAAATTGAAACACAAGTGCATATTAGACTGATTTTTACCAGATGCAATATTCAAATATAATCATGAGTACAGTAAAAGGAAATTGCAGCTGTGCTAATTCACCTTATAACGACTTTCAAAGTGCATTGTACCCAGGCTGCAAAGGTTGTCTCCTATGGGTTTAGCTTGAATTATTCTTGCATAACTCTGACTCCATCCCCCAACCAAAAACTCTCCATTATAAAAAATGAAGCAGACAGCCACGCTGCTCCTCATGGCACAAACTGTACAGGGCTTTTGGGAGCAAGCTTCCAACAGATTACTACTGTACTGCCTAATGCTGAGCCATTTCCATTATATTAGTGTAGGGTTGCCAAGTCTGGGTTGGAAAATACCTGGGGACTTTGGGGGTGGAGCCAGGAGAAGGTGGGGTTTGGGGAGGGGAGGGCCCTCAGCATGGTACAATGCCATAGAGTCCACCCTTCAAAGCAGCCATTTTCTCCAGGGGAGCTGATCTCTGTCAGCTGGAGATCACTTGTAAAAGCGGGAGATCCCCAGGACCCACATGGAGGCTGGCAACCCTATATTAGTGGGCCCAAAAACAGTAGCAGTTTTGACACAGGGATGTAGGAACTATCAGTTAGATGGTTTGAGCAACTGAGATAAAACTTCCCTCACCAATAGGAAGGAATTAAGACAGGTATCTGAACCACATGACTGCTTCCTACAGAAACTACTGGGGTTGCATGGAAAACAGTGGTGCCCATGGAGTTCAAGCAGTATATGTTCTAATTTTTGTCAGGGATCAAGTGCACTGATTCAGTCCTTTGGGCCACAAAGCAGCTGTAGTTATTTCCCATGAATCTGCACAGTAGATGGGACAGGGACCTTTAACCTTTTTTGGGTACATGGCACATTTCAAGTCCCAATTTGCTTATACAATAGGCATAGCTGTCCCCAGAAACTGTTCTGCCTTACAAAAAAGGATATAATCTCTTTAGTCCATATATTGCTCCTTCGGCTTTTAGGCTACTAGTGAAGTGCCAAATTAGTTTAGGGAGATGGGTTACATACTATACTGCAGCTTAAAAATATGACAGCACTCCCACAAAACATGTATGTATATGCAAATGTCACATCAAAACTTTTACACAAAGTAACTAACCTTGAAAAGGTCACATGTAATCAGTGCAGGCACAAAATGGAGGTCACTGCACTAGGTCATATGACAAAGTTCTCGGGCCACTTATTTCATAAGCAATGAGGACATGCTTTCTTACCTATTTTTGTGCCTCGCTCTTTTTACTCCTGCCTGTACATGAGGTCATTAATTGGGCCAGAGATCTTTCATTTCATATTTCTAATACATCAGTTATGTCAACCAGGCTTCTGGCTTGTTTATTGGTTTTTTAGCACCCTGTTGTATTACTGCACTGTAGATGTGTCAGGCAGAACAAGAAACACAGCATTAAGAACACCAGAAAGTAATGCCTGCACACCTGTAAAATGTATATAATGTAATATTAAATACAGCATCAAGTATTGTCTGGGCTGGAAGAACCAATATGTCCGGTGTAGTTATTATGGGTAAAGGTTTCTCTTGCTCGAAAGCCAGTCGAATACGACTCTAGGGGGCAGTGCTCAAATAGTTTCCAAGCCAAAGAGCCAGCGCTATCCAAAGATGTTTCCGTGGTCATGTGGCTGGCATGACTAAACACTGAGGCGCACAGAACACTGTTACCTTTCCACGGAAGTAGTACCTATTTATCTACTTGCAATTTCTTGCTTTCGAACTGCTAGGTTGGCAGGCTTGGATTTAAATCCTACATCTACTGTAGCTTCATTTTGTGGTCTTGGGCACATATCTGAATCTTTTCCCACAGTGAATTATAGAATCAAAGAGTTGGAAGGTACCTCCAGGGTCCTCTAGTCCAACCCCCTGTAAAGTGCAGGAAATTCTCAACTACTTCCCTCCCGTACCCCCAGTGACCTCTTCTCTTCCAACATTATATAGGTCATCAAGTGTCAGCAATGCCCTTCTCCTCTCTACACTGGACAAGTAGGTCAGTTCCTAAGCTAAAGAATACATGGGTGTAACTCTGACATTAAAAATTGCAACACTCAAGAAACAGTAGAAGAATATTTTAAACTTCCAGGACGTTCTATTGCTGACCTAACAGTGATAGTCCTAAACAGAGAAGCTTCATGGTGAGACTACAACATGAGATTGCTAAATCTGAGGAAGATGAATAAGTGAATGAACTC
Source organism: Lepidodactylus listeri (assembly GCA_029233225.1). Lineage (NCBI taxonomy): Eukaryota > Metazoa > Chordata > Lepidosauria > Squamata > Gekkonidae > Lepidodactylus > Lepidodactylus listeri. The sequence goes on from JARCFY010000004.1 coordinate 93,225,680, forward strand.
AAGGTAGCATGGCGGGTGCTGTTACATCCAATTATTGTATTGTCAGAGTGGATATGGGGACAGAGTTGGCATCTTGGTTTGTTGTAGGCCCTGGTCACAGAAAACATGTCTGTGTTAGTAAGTACAGCTGAGAGCTCAGACTGGTTCAACACATCATTAATTTTTTTCCCCTGCAGGTCACACTACTATTTCAATGACAATGGATGAGCTTTATGATCCAATAATATAAGTACAGAATAACAATCTGTAGCATTACACAAAACAATGGGACAATGTAGTTCTGGTACAATGTGATAGTATTTCCTCCCTGGCTATAAATAAAAGTTTTCTCGACCCACAAATTCAGAATAATGGACCCCTCAGGGCTGAATAGGGATTTAGGATTCTTATCTCACTACAGATGTTAATTTTCTGCCCCCAAGCATTTCCTCTCTGCTCTAATCAAGCTGATTATATTCTCCATTGTATCCTTACTATGGTTGCCAGGTCCCCTCCTCACTCCAGTGGGGGAATTTGGGGGAGCATTCCAGGGGTGGCTGGGGTTGCCTCAAGCCCCGCCCCCAAGTGCAACCACTGACCTGGCCACCCCTCTTCCCCTCCTGCCAGATTAAACAGCTTCAGCTGATCAGTGGAGACCTTTGTGGCCCACTGATCAGCTGGAGAGCCCTTTAAATCTAGCAGGAGGAGGGGAGAGGGGTGGTCACGGACTGCATACTTGGCTCTCAAAAAGAATCTTTAAAGCATCTTTTTGTGAGTTGAGCATGTGACCCACGACCATCCCTCTCCCTGCCTCCTGCTAAATTTAAAGGGCCCTCCAGCTGATAGGTGGGTCATGTGGTCCCTGCCAATCTGCTGAAGCCCTTTAAATCAAGCAGGAGGGGAGGGAGAGGGGTGCCTGGGCGGGTGGTCATGCTTCAGGCTGGGGCTTGGGGTGAGGCTTTCCCCAACAGCCAGCTGGCTGAAGATGAATTGGAGCCCCCAAAAGTGGAGAACCTCCACCCGGACCTGGGGGCTGGCAACCCTAATACTGACTCTCTTTTTGCAAAGCCTCTCCCACCTTCTGACTGGGATACAAAGATATAAGGAAAAAGGGATCTCCATTCCTACTTGTATGAGATGAAGGGAATTTTTACTCTCAAAAGCTCATACACCAAAAATCTTGTTGGTCTCTAAGGTGTTACTGGAGTTGAGTCTAGCTCTTGTACTGCAGACCATCATGGCTACTCTCCAAAACTGGGATTATGGCTGTGTACTATAATGTAATTTTTGAAGAAACAACTATGCTTTCAAAGATTAAAGAAGAAATTATCCAATTCAGATAAAGTAAGTGTCCTGGATTTACCAGAATGTGAATACTAACATACAAAATTACAGTCTCAAAAGTACTATAAAACTCACCATGTTACATAAAATGAACAGGACTATATTAGGCAGCAAGATCCTGATTAGGTCTCATATATATGTTGGGTGATTTACAATTAGATCAGATAGACCTGCCAAAGGAGGTCTGCAAATGACCTTTGGGAAAAGGGGAAGGGAGTGGAGATTTCATACAATTGTTGTGTACTGGGAAAGACTGCAAGGAACAGAAGAAAAGAAAGCATGCATTTGTCAGAAGTGTCTCTATGATACATCCATATGGGTCTGCACATACTCATGAGCAGGGGCAGAGTTCATTTAGCAATGAGTGGCTTTTTTATGCTAGGATTTCTAGCCAGCCATTGGATTAGCTTGACAATTGGATATCCCTTTTTTAAATGAATGCCATTTATACTCATGAGGCTTAAAAGACTGTGAGAGCACTGCAAAGTGGAGGCCTCTATTTATCCAGAGGTCAAGGATGATTGTCAGCAGGTGGTCCAATTATACTATCTCTTCCCAACTAGATGCAGGAGGAGGAGAATGAGGAAATCCACATTTCTCTCAGAGCCTGCAAAGAGTTTCAGCTTTTTTATTTCTGGAGAAAGCAGATTACTATGTTGAGTTGTAATGAGTGAGGAGCACTTCTGATGTAATAGTTTGTAGCTTTTTCCAGCGAAAAAGCTTGATACAGCTGTCGGTATTTCCATTCAAATTTATTTCCCTACAGCTCTGACTATGACATTCATACTACAACTTTAAACTAATTTGAAATTGATTTAACTATCCTGCCTTCCCAAAGAATTCTGGGATTTGTAGTTTTTTGAGGGTGCTGACAATTCTTTGTTAGAAATCTCTTTATCTTCCTACAATCTGTCTAAACCCATTGACTTTGATGGGTGTAACTCTGTTTACAAATGCATTGTAAAGCTTGTAAATCAACAGCTCAGTTTGGTCAGTCCAAGCTCCATAGGATTTGCCATGTTTAATGGTCAGTTTCTTGATAAATGCATGGCATGAGTCTTTCAGTTAAGTCATAGAATACTGGTTGATACGTAAACACGGCACAACAATTCATTTCTGTGTCTAAATTGTTCATTATCTGATTCGACATACTTTAGGATGTTCAAGGGCAAACAGAAGGAATCACTGTTCACCAGCCCTCTCCTGTCAGCTCTTAGCAAATCTGTATGACACTCTATGGAAAATTCTGTGTTTTCTAGGCTATAGAGAAAGCCATATGACTCAGCAGGCCTTCTGAAAGTAGGTCTGGGCTGATCAGTACTTGGATGGGAAATCTCCTGGGAATCTATTGATGCCCTCGAGTTTTATTATAGTAGAAAAGCAGAATATAAGTGTAATCAATAAATAATTATGAACATAAAGGGCCACTTGAACACAAAAAATGTGCAAAACATACATGGACAGTACAAGATGTGGTCATGGCTGACAGAAAAAAAATATTGCTTTAGGGAGTTGCTTTAGACCCAAAAGTTTTCCTTATTTCTATTCCACTTGCCACCAGATATGAGATTTTTTTCCCCCTCTGAAATGTATCCTGGCAGTCATACTGTAACTTCTCAGTTGACCGCTTAAACCTACAATGTGTGACAACTTCTGAAAAAAACTTTTTTTCCTGAGGTTACCAGTTTCTCCTAGATCTGTAATCCTACAAAATATTTTACAGGGTAGTCAGGCATTGCTGCCTCCACCTTCTCTAAAAGATGGGTTAAGGGATAGTCTCAGTGATGAAGCTTAAAACAGAAATTTTGTAATAGTAATACACCTTTGCAGGAAATGAGTATTTTCTATTACAACAAATTTATAATGAAAGAAACCAAAGGTAATTGATTCCAGCAGTCCTTTTTCCATATTAAAATTAAGGAACTTTGCCCTTTGTGCTTTTATCTTTCATTTAAAGGGGTTTTTTCCCCCCATTTTGACTAATCAGTTGGGCATTTCTGTTTACATATTGGCACTCCAAAACCTATGATACAGTATTAGACCATCTAAGAAGGAGAAACAGGTGATGGGCGTAACTGAGCATTCAGATGCTCTACGGCAGTTCCTTAACGGGCTTGCAGTGAAGTTAAGTGAGCTGAGGCTGTAAGCCTATATTGCTAGACCTTAATTAGAACTGGTCTATTCAAATGACAAAGTTTGCAATTAAAGTTCAGACTCCACAATAAATTATGTTGGGGGGGGGGGATTTGGAACTCTTATGGTCCCAAAATTACCCCCTCCCATGTTTCTTTAAACTCTCAGAGACTCAGCCAGGCTGATTCCTCCCCCCCCCCCCCCCACACACACACACACTTAAAGTGACACTCAGAAGCTTTTGACATTCCATCCTATCTGGAGCATTGTCCATCTTCATCAGGCCAGTTTTTGAAGATTTGTTCCCCTTTCAGCTAATTTACAAAACCTTATCTTTCTGCATAGGAAATGCCCCACCCCCCGGTAATCCTCTCTCTAAATGGTCAGCGATCTCTCATTGCATAGAAACTGGCCATTTTAATATTTGAAGTATAATGTGAAGTATTGAGATAGATGTCATGCCCTGTCATATAGGCAGAGAACACATTAAAATCTTTGATCTTAGTTGAGTAGCTCTCGATCATACAGCTATTTGGCTGATGTCCTGCTCACTATTTGCTGGTCATGAACAGTGAACTGACCTTCAGTAAGCTGTTCAGGTGTATATGATTTGCACAACCTTTCTAAACCATCTGTTTGCTGCTACCTCCTCAATTTTTAAAAGGCACATATTACAAAGGGAAAAAATGACATTTATGAGTTACTACTTAGTCACTAAGTTGAGGTACTAGTTTGAGTTACTACTAAGTTACTACTTAGATATCTCTTTATGCTTTCATCATTTACCCAAAAACACAACTGTGATCAGTTCTTCTGCTACATGGCCAGTTGTAATCAGTCCTTGCAACCACTTTGAAAAGTATTGAAGTCGGGAGTCCATGGAACAGTGAAACAGCTAGATCTTTATTGCTGGTCCGGATGAAGCATACAACCCAGGGCTCCGAGCCCTCCTTTTATGCTGGTTAGGGATAATCCCCTGACCTCGCCCAACTGACCTGATAGGCTATTATCAGTCTATTTACATCTCATAGGTTCCCTGGGAGAAACCTAGGTACATGATTGGTGGCCGGTTAGAATCCACCTGGCCTTTGTTCTACCTGGCTGAAGCTCAGGTAGTTTCTTGGCCATGTGCTCTGTCCACATGGTGGTTGCCATTACTGGAGCACATGGTGACCGCATGGTCAATACATAAAGCCCCTCCCCCCATAGTCCAGAACCCCTCTGCACACATAGTCTTTGAGATAGTCCAGGCGTCTGCACTCACGTCCAGAGCGCCGGGGGGTTGTAAGATAGGGCGGGTTGCTTGTGTCGGAAAGTTGTGGTGCGGGTAGTTGTTCTGCTTGCGGGGCTGGTCTGCTCGGTGGTCGTTCAGGTGTGGATGGCGTGGCTGCTGCATCAGAGGACACAAGCGGAGTCTCCGCAGTCTCTGGATCAGGGTCTGGCACTGCTTCTGGAATCTTTTCATGGTCCGTTGGTGCAAGGAGTTCAGGGGCCTGAGTAGCGTTGCGGCTCTGTGTACGGCGTCAAATCTGGTCGATGTGTCATTTCCAGACGACGCCATCTTCCGTAAGGACCTCGTAAGAATAAGGCCCGGTGACTCGGATGATCCTCACGGGGATCCATGTAGGACCCTGTGCGTAGTTCTTAGCATATATGGGATCTTTGGGAGTGAACCCTTGGGCTGCTGGCTGGTCCTCTGTTGTCGAGTTTCCCGTGATTGCTCGGTCGGGATGCAGGCAGTCCAGGACAGTTCCCAGTCATCTTCCCATCAGAAGTTTGGCTGGCCGACGCCCGGTCCCTGAGTGGGGTGTGTTCTGTTGGCTGAACAGGAACTTATACAGCTGCTGTTCCCAGTCACTGCACTCCATTCTCTTTAATGCATCCTTTGTTGTTCTCATCATGTGCTCGGCCTGGCCGTTGGTTGCAGGGTGAAACAGAGCGGAGTGGATGTGGCAAAGACCGCAGGCCTCCATGAACCGTTGGAACTTGCCGGAGGTGAATGCAGTCCCGTTGTCGGTCACGAGAGTGTCAGGCATCCCATGGGTTGCGAAGACCCGCCAGAGACTTCGTAAGGCTGCATTGGTGGAGGTCAATGCTACCGGAACCACCTCAAGCCACTTCCTGTAGCTGTCTACAATGATAAGAAACAACCGACCCTGGACTGGTCCCGCGAAGTCTAAGTGCAGATGGGACCAGGGCTTGTTAGTGGATTCCCAGGATTGGACAGGGGCGTGTGGCGGGTCTGGCCATGCCTCTTGGCATTTGGTACACTTCTGGGCCCGCCCCTCAATGTCTTTGTCCAGGCCTGGCCACCACACATAACTACGGGCCAGGGCCTTCATACATACTATTCCTGGGTGGGCCTTTATGTAGTGCCTCTAGTACTCGGGGCTGCAGAGGCCCGGGGATCACCACTCGAGATCCCCATAGCAGGCACCCCTTGTGGGCCGAGAGTTCGTGTCTCCATGCTGTGAAAGTGGCGAACTCCGGCCCCGGTTTCTCCGGCCACCCCCTTCCCACCCAGTCTGAGACACGGGAAAGGACGCGGTCCCGCCGCGTGCAACGGGCGACATCTGATACCTGCACAGGGCACTCCGGTAGGTCCTCCAGGAGCACTACGTGGAAGGCTGGAGCCGGAGCCGGGTCGCAGGACGGGAGGGGAAGACAGCTGAAGGCGTCGGCGTGTCCCATTACCTTGCCCGGGCAATGCACCAAGTCATAGGAGTAGCCAGACAAAAAAAATGACCACCGCAGGACCCGCGGGGACAGCATGTGAGGTGTCTGCCATTGGGGGGCAAGGATACCCAGCAGTGGCTTATGATCCGTAGCCACGGTGAACGATTGCCCATACAGGTAATCATGGAATTTCTTGATGCCGGCTACAATCGCAAGGGCCTTCTTGTCAATTTGGGCATAATTACGTTCCGCCAGCGACAGGGTCCTGGAGTAGTAGGCTACTGGTACTTCCTTGCCGTTGGGTAGCCAGTGCCCCAAGATTGCCCCGACACCGTAGGGAGATGCATCGCAGGCCAGGATGACAGGGAGCCTCTCATCGAAATGCGCTAGGACCACATTTGAAACTAATAAGTCCTTGACGGCCCAGAAGGCTGCGTCGTACTTGGGACCCCAGGCCCAAGCCACTCCCTTGTCCAGGAGGCGATGCAGGGGTTCGGCGACAGCCACCTTGTGCAGAAGGAAGGCGTGATAAAAGTTTAAAAGTCCCAAGAACGCCTGTAGTTCTGCCTTCAAAGATGGACGGGGTGCTTCTGTAATCGCCGCTACCTTCTCCTTGGTTGGGTGAATGCCGTCCGCGGTCACTTTGAATCCCAAGAGGTTCACTGAGGAGACTCCCAGGGTACAATTATCCTTTCGGACCTTGAGACCCGCATCCTGGAACCGTTGCAGCACCATCCGTAGGCGTGCCACAAACGTGTCGACGTCCAGGGCGGCGATGAGGACGTCATCGAAGAACGGTTTCACTCCTGGAACATCTTTAAGGAGGGAATCCATTAGATGTTGAAAAATCCCTGGCGCCACACTGACCCCGAATTGGAGCCGTTTCACTTTGAACGTTCCCTTATGGGTCACAATCGTTTGTGCCTTGGCTGTTGCATCATCTACAGGAAGCTGCTGATAGGCCTGCGAGGGAGGCCAGAACATGGCTGACCACCGGTACTGGGTATGTGTGGTCTTGCAACGCCTTATTAATAGTGCATTTATAGTCCGTGCAGATGCGGACTTCCCCATTAGCCTTGAGGGGGGTCACAATGGGAGTCTCCCACCTGGCATGGGAGACCAGCTTGAGCACCCCTTGTGCCACGAGCTTTTCCAGCTCCGCCTCCACTTTGGGCTGGAAAAGCCTCCACTTTGGGCCACGCGAATGGGCTGGACCACCGGGTCCAGGTCGAAGGAAACCGGGGGTCCTCTGTAGCAGCCCAATGAGCCATTGAAAATGGCGGGGAATTCCTCGCAGATGGACGAGAAGTCGGTAGAGCCCATGCGGTGTATTCCTGTCCACTGCACTCCGAGCGGCTTGAACCAGGCACGACCTAGAAGACTGGTTAGATTGTACTCCACCACGAGAAGGTCTAGCAGACCATTAAATGTGTGGTACTGGACCTGGACCCTGGCTAGCCCCTTAATAGCCAGCGTGCCCCCTTCAGGCAGAGGTGGCTGAACGTAGCCATGGACACAATGGAATATGTGGACCCTGAGTCCAGTTCCATGGAATAGGGAACTCCCTCTATCCAGAGGGACACGGAAATTGTGCCCGGAATGGGCTGGGGCAAGTTCATTACCGTGGTCGCGGGAACAACACTGTCCACTTCCTCGAAGTTTGCTACTGGGGCACGGTGGCTGTTCCTTAGGTGGCAGGCCCGGGCGAAATGTCCTGCTTTCCTGCAGGCGCGGCAGACGGCATCATGGAAGTGGCATGTACATCTGTCATGGTGGTCCCCGCAGCTTGCGCACGTTGGGGCCTGCCTGTTGAGGGAAACAGAGGGAAACAGAGGGAACAGAGACAGATGTTGGGCGCCGGCCCTTGGGCCTGGAGATGCCAGGCTCACCCTTCTTCGAGCGTGGGTGCATCCGGTGGATGTCCTCTTCTTCGCTCGAGTCGGGTTGGGGAGGGGCCCCTTGGTGGATTTTGGGGGCTGCCTTGTCCTTTTGCATTATCTTGAACACTGCTGCTGTTTGGAGCATCTTCTCCAAGGTTGGCTCCGACATTGCGATGAGGCATCGGTGGAGCTTGGCTTCATGGATCCCTCCCATGAAGGCAGTCTCCACGTGGTCATCCACGTGGTGGAATTCGCAGCCCACGGCTAGTCGACAGAGTTCAGCCAGGAAAGTGGCAGCTGACTCCCCTGGCTGCTGCTGGCACTGTATGAACTCCCAGTGCCTAGCCAGTTTTGATGGCTTCAGGGCGAAGTAATAGCTGAGGGCCTTGACGAGTACGTTGTAAGTCACCTCGGTGGGGTCTTGTGGGGCGAGTAAGTTCTGGGCCACCCGCATGACCTCCACCCCTCCGGAACTCAATAGCCAGGCACTCTTCAGGTCCACCTCTGTGTTTCCGTGGACCCTGAAGGAACAACCCAGCGTCTTGAGCCAGGACTCCCACGTTTCGGGGCGAGACGTATTGAAAGGGGTAATTGGACCCAGAGCATTTGCCATAGTTACTGGAGCAGGAGCAGCGGATTGAGCGATGTCCTCATGGTCTTGCGGCGGTGCCGGGGAGCACTGAGGCTCGGCGCTGCCTAGTGCCAGAGGATCGGGGCTCAGAGTGGCTTGCGGCGAGGCCGGCGGGATGGAGCTTGCTGTGCTGCTGTGGTCGGCTGGAGAGTCGCTCATCGGGATCCCATCCTCGTCGCCACTGAAAAGTATTGGAGTTGGGATTCCATGGAACAGTGAAACAGCTAGATCTTTATTGCTGGTCCGGATGAAGCATACAACCCAGGGCTCCGAGCCCTCCTTTCATGCTGGTCAGGGATAATCCCCTGACCTCGCCCAACTGGCCTGATAGGCTATTATCAGTCTATTTACATCTCATAGGTTCCCTGGGAGAAACCTAGGTACATGATTGGTGGCCGGTTAGAATCCACCTGGCCTTTGTTCTACCTGGCTGAAGCTCAGGTAGTTTCTTGGCCATGTGCTCTGTCCACATGGCGGTCGCCATTACTGGAGTGCATGGCGATCCATGGTCAATACATAACACACTTCTTGAAAAATGATGCTAAGTGCCCAAGTGCAAAAAGAAGGCACTGTTAAATCATTTAAAAGATACATCCAACTGTGCAAACACAAAGAATAGACAAAGTCCAAACAATTCCATACTTTACAAAGCAAATTGTTCCTTACTGACCCAACCATGACTTGGGATACTGCTTCTTGTCCAGTTAAAAAGATTATTTTATTGTTGGACTGGGCAAAAGAGCAACAACTGGGCAAAAGAGCAACAACTTGGCCCTTTACGACCAGTGAAGTGACTACTGTGAAGGTGCAAAGCTGCTTGTTATGGTGCTATGCTCAAGATTAAGGTCACTAGAGAACATCTAGGCCAGGTGATCAGGAGCTCACATCATCTGAGCAAGTAAGTCCACCTGGCAATCACGTTCAAGTTGAAGTTCTCATCATGTCTAATCTCAGTGTACCTCCAAATTCCAAAAGATACTGAGCAATAAGAATGGTGTGAATAGAACATACCTCTGACAGAGAATTTCAACTGTCCCAGAAGACCTGTTTTCACTGTTCACCTATCCAAAGAACACTTGCTTGAGATGAACTTTTTAGACCCCTTTGAGTTTCCTCCAGTCACAGGTAGTGCTGGGTTCAGGAATTGGCCATCTGCTGCGGGATTGAGAGTGCCTACTACATTCTTGAATCAAGTGGGGAGCGAAGACTGCCTTTCCTATCATGTATCTAAGGTCCTATACCAGTACAACATTACTGTTTCCCATCTCTTAGTCTAAACAACTTGTCCTCGAAGTTAACTCCAACTGGGATGGTGACACATCTGAGATTGTATGAGATCCACTTATAATTTGCTTCCCTTTGTGTTACCTTACGTAGGTTTTATTGGTACTTCTACTGACTTTCTGCTATCCCATCAGCCAGCACTTGAAACCAGCTGTTGTGTTTTTCTTAGCTTGAAAGTTGCCTAAGGCTGAGGACAGACGGCCGCATCTGCCCCGAGGAAAGGGGGAGCCACGCGGCGTCCACCCACCACCGTAGGAAGCTGCCCGCAGTCTGAACGCTGTGGGCGGCTTCCTTCCGGCGGCGTGCGAACGCCGCGCCACAGGAGAAATTCCCCCCGCCTTAGTCTGCCATGCCGCAAAGCGCGGCAGACTTCCAATCTGTCCTCAGCCTAAGAATCTCCTTACCAAATAACATTAGCCAGCTTTCTGTGCTTCCTTTGCCCACAAGCTGCCCTTAATCCTCTGCTCTGATTTTATATTCCAACCATACAGTCATCATAGTCTTTTAGATACCCAGAGGCCTTTATATCCAATATTAAAGACAAATTTTACAACTATCAAGAATGCTCTCACCTTTCCTAACTGCTGACATTCTACTGATTTCAAATAATTTCTACATTTAAATTATATACAAATATGGAAGCTCTTTTTAATTGATACATATTGAACCTGAAAATGAATATTCTTTATTGTACAAAATAAAAAAATCCTTCAAGTTTCGAATTATTCTTAAGAAGTTCTTGCAGCTGTAATCATAAACTAATCATAAACAAGGACAGTTCTGAGGCACCTTTTCAACTTTTAATTAGTGTCATTTGCATCCCAAAGACATATCCCTGTAGTGATCAAGAAGTATCTGAGGGTAATTTATAGGTTATTAAACACCATAGCCTGTAACTAACTGATGCAAATAGTATTGGTGTTTTGAGTTTGAAATAATTCTGGACTGATACGCTCTTGGTGTGTGTTCTTTTGTTTACACTTGGCACATCCTCAGTAAAATTCTCATACTTGCCTTTTTCTGCCCTGCTCAGTGAAAAGTTGGAAAGAGTATAGCTGTATAAAGCAATGGCTAGCAGATTTTTTATGGGTGAAATTTATGGAGTAATGTATCTACTTTTAGCATGACTATTGTTAAACCTGGAGATCAAGCAAAGTGACACCGAGTATATTGCTTTATCAATTGGATTCGTTCGAGTGAAAAATGCTGATTATGCCATGTCTATCCCCTGGGTGCAGAAACACTGCTTTGCTACTTGAACGGTCGATACATAAAAGTCAAATTCATTATAATTTGTAGCTTTTTTTTCTTGAAGAAGAACACAGTTCTCAGTACATCAATATCAACTCTTAAATCCACATAGGATAGAGAAGGTACAGCACCGTAATTCAATCTCTTTACACTTAATACGGTCAGGAAGGGAGAATGAAAACAGCCTCTTGTAAAATGATGGGGAAACCAGGATGCAATCATTCTGATGGAGCTGTGCAGAGGAGTCATTTTACACCATTTGTTACCAGGGCAACAAATATAGTGAGTCCCATACATCTAACAGGTGACATTTTAGCTAAGAAATTGCTTCTTTGGTATTCCCCCACCCCACCCCGTCTATGAAAAAACAATGTTACCAGCATTTTCACTTGTCATGTGCTATAGGGCAACATATTTCTGCTGACAGGCCTATAATGGAAAAATAGAGCAGTTAAACAGTATTACAGTCTAACTTTTAGGATACATGCTAATCTGGTTTTTAAAGAAAGACTTCAGACATTTTCAAACACCCTGGGGACTTGAATGACTGGAAGTTTGTATGTGGGTGTGCTTGGATGAGCCAACAGATGTGCTGAGTTTCAGCTTAACCTTCTCTGTTCTCTCAGATTTAGCTCCAGTTTCCAAGACTCCTCTGTAGATAAGCACATCATAGTATACATGTTTTATTGACTAACATATGCAGAAAGATGGAACTGATACAGAATAAGTTATGCATACATTTGGGGTAAAAGGACAAGTTCAAATGATTATCTGGTATTCTGTATGTTTGCCCATTTATATACATGATATATTTTGGGCATGAGGATAGTACTAATTTTGATGCATTAAGAAGAGGTCTAGTCCCCTCCCAGCTATAAACATTGGAAATGGAGCTGGGAGGAGAAAGTAAATGACTAGGCTAGGCTAGATGTGAGGTGGAGCTGAAGTACTGAGCTATACTACTTTGGGGGACACAGCCACTCCTGAGATTCTGATGTGATAGTGCCAAACTCAATAGATTTCTGGACAAGCACTTAGTATCCTAAAGTCAAGCCTACCCTATATACTGCTATTTATTTCTGACATGCCTTTTCCCTAGATTGTTTAGTAATCAACTGGAGGCAGTGGTGCACTGAAGCCTGCTCGTATCGGCTCACAGAAGCTAATTGTTAAATTTTCAGGAATTTTGGGAGGTGGCTGAAAACTTGTCAAAAGCTCTAGGATACCTCCTATTGCAATCAGTAGTGCTGAAGCTTAAAGAAATTTCAGTTTAATTACTATAATTTATATGAGGGTGAGAAATAGTTTAACTATAGATCACATATCAGATTTAATGATAATAAATTTATTGGGAAAAGAATTAGTGGATTGGGATGCAACTCCATTTGTCAAGTCATGGTTGAATTGCAACCATAGGTTGGTTATGGGTACAAGAGTTTCGCAGAAATCAATGGATGCATTCTGTGAGAACCAACTGGCTATATGCAATTTACAATAAGGAGTATTGTATATTTTCAGGTGGGTAGCCATGTTGGTCTGAAGCAGTAGAACAAAGTTCAATGACACCTTTAGGACCAACAAAATTTTATTCTGGGTATGAGCTTTCATGTATATCTGAAGAAGTGAGCATGCACACAAAAGCTTATACACGGAATAAAACTTTGTTGGTTCTTAAAGGTGCCACTAGACTCAAACTTTGTTCTATGGTATATTTTATTATTATTTGTAAATTGTGCACTATACACCCTTTACATCAGTAAAATTTATAATAAAGTTGTTTGTGTGTATGCATACTTTTTTTTTTCTGGACAGCCAGTTGTTAAATGTTTACCCGCATACCACTGATGCTCACTCTATGAATCTGGCATTTTATACTGGAGATTTATGGCTTACATACATTAGAGCCATTGTCCTGATGCCAGTTTATCTAAAAAGAATACTGCTTGTCCCTATTCCCATCTCTAAACTATCTGAGATTATTATTATTTTAGAGAGAGAGAGAGAGAGAGCACAAAAATTATTGCATCAAATAAGCCAGTAAACTTTTTAGTAGTTTGACAAAAGATGAAAGTGTATACCATTGACAAAGGTAATAGAAAATTGGCAGAAGTGAAAAAGAAAGAAAGAAGGAAGGAAGGAAGGAAGGAAGGAAGGAAGGAAGGAAGGAAGGAAGGAAGGAAGGAAGGAAGGAAGGAAGGAAAAGAAAGCATGCTAGGTAGGAAATGAGAGAACATTTGGTACAACTATAGTTATTGAAGCTGAGATGAAAGTCTTCTTTCTTTAGGCAATATTGAAAGCCATCACTATTAGTTACTGAACATGATGTGTATAGGAATGCTGTAATCATGATATGGAGTATTAGAGTAAAGGCAGCACAATATATTTTAGAGACAAAAGGAGCCATCTATTTCAGTAGGAAAGTAAACAGAATTAAGAAGTGACAAGTTTCAAAATGGAATTAGTACATCAACAGGATATAGAATTGCCAAATAAATGCTTGCCAAGTAAATGGCATATGGCAAGACAAACCAGATGTGAGAGGAGAAAACCGTGAATGGGTTCTCCCACTTTTTAAAAAAAGGTCCACTGCATAAGGAGGGAAGAAGAAAACTGGGTTGGGGAAGCAGGTCATGGGGTATTTAACCCTATCCTATGCAGGTTCCACTCTAAATCCCGTCTGAATCTGCCATTAGTCCTTGGGGGGTGGGGAGATGCAAGCTCTGTAAACTACCTGCCTGTTTTTCTGCACAGAGCAAAGAGCAGCTAGAAGGAGAAATAGATTAAGAAAATGAAATAGGAGAAGAATTACCAGGCAACTCCTCCCTGTCCCTTGCTCAAGGTCCCATCCCACTTCAGGCCTACTTTGAAATTTAAAATAAAAAAATGCAGGAGATCCATATCATAGATTGTCTACCTCATCTCTAGGTTGACCCTTAGTTTACCCATGATATTGAGTGCAATATATTTTGAACTACATTAACCTGAAACTTTAGCTGGTAAGAATTCCCTGAGTTTACTGGGTAGAATCTTATTTGAAGGAATTATTAGGTTTTAAGAAGTACCTCTGCCATTCCCAGGGCTCTTTTTGTAGAAAAAGCCCAGCAGGAACTCATTAGCATATTAGGCCACACCCCTGACAGCACAGCTCATTAACATATTAGGCCACACCCAATGTTCCCAGAAGTGTGGTCATCCAGCCACATCCACCTTTTGCTTCTTATTGTTTACCTTGTTGTCAAAACAGTTTTGACAAAACTAATAAAAACATTATTTTCTGTCCCATCTATACAAAACCTTGCCTGAACCAATATCTTATGTCCAACAATTATTCCCACACTGGATTGGAATCAGTTCCTAAGGGTTAGGTTCCCATGGAAATCAGGTTGCCTTCCTGCAGAACTAGTACGCTGAATATGATTTTTTAGGGTTGCCAACCTACAGGTGGGATCTGGAGATCTCCTGGAATTACAACTAAGCTCCAAACTACAGAGATCAGGTCAATGGCTGCTTTAGAAAATAGAGTCCATGGCATTATGCCTTGCTTAGGTCCCTCCTTCCCCTAAACTGCACCCTCTACTCCCAAATCTCCAGGGATTTCCTCAACCTGGAGTTGGCAACCCTAGTTCACTGGCAGAACAATGCTAGGAGCCAGTTTGGTGTAGTGGTTAAGTGTGCAGACTCTAATCTGGGAGAACCGGGTTTGATTCCCCACTCCCCCCTTGCACCTGCTGGATGACCTTGGGCAAGCCATAGCTCTGTACCAGCTGTTGTCTCAGAGCTCTCTCAGCCCCACCTACCTCACAGGGTGTCTGTTGTGGGGAGGGGAAGGGAAAGGAGTTTGAAAGACGTTCTGAGACTCCCTTGGGTAGTGAAGGGCAGGGTATACATCCAATCTCTTCTTCTTCTAGGTTTGTGGATGCACTGGATGGGAGTAGTTTGTGGACTATTTTATTCAAGGTACAAAATTTTATTCAAGGTATAAGATTTCATGTGCCACCCACACTTCTTCAGATGGAAGACGTGTACATGCACACAAAAGCTTATACCTTGGATGAAACTTTAGACTCCAACTTTGTTCTGCTGCTTCAGACCAACACGGCTACCCACCTGAATTATTACACTATAATACTTTTTACAAGCAATTATGTACCAGTGGAGTGGTTACCATGCAGAGTCTGTCCCACAGGTAAAATTATCCTGTGAACAGGTAGTCTTTACCACATAAAAGTATCACTACCATCACAAGATCACCAATCACTGGAACGCCTCAGAAGCGGAAATCTCTCTTATTAGGAGGTTTAAGAACATCAACTTTGCTGGCCCATTAAAGGCAGATGTCAGTCCAGTGGCAAAAGAAGAGGGACAATCATCTTCTTCAGAAACTCTGCCCACTTTTTAAAATTTCACAAAACAGGCAATCTCCAAAGTGCAGCTGACCATGCTCATTTTTTGTTACAACCCTGTTTCTCTGCAGGTGTCCCCCAAAGTGCCCCATGCAACAGTCAAGTGTTCTGCCAACACACACAACAATGAAGCTACTTTTTCAGATGTTTTCTCTTACATGGCAGTAAGCACCAAACCACTTTAATAGACTTTAGACACACATATATTTGCAAGCCATTCCCAATAAGACACAACAATGAACTCAGGCTTCAAACTTACTTTTCTTAAGCAGAAGATGCCATGAGAAAACTAAAGAGATTCTCAAAAATTAAAGATATTGTCAAAACCAGCATTTCCTGGGCTCTCTGCTTTTTTACATCCCCCCCTTTTCAATAATTTTTTTTTATAAAAACAGAAAGGAAGGAAGGAAGGAAGGAAGGAAGGAAGGAAGACAGACAGAAGAAGGAAGGAAGGAAGGAAGGAAGGAAGGAAGGAAGGAAGGAAGGAAGGAAGGTGGAGGAGAGAGAGAGAGAAAGGATGGGGAAGGGAGAGAGAGAAAGAGAAAGGAAGAAAGAAAGGTGGGGACAGAGAGACAGACAGACAGACAGACAGCAAGACAGCAAGACAGAAAGAAAGGTTGGGGGGGAGAGAGAAGGAAAAGAGATGGGGAGGCACTTACTGAAGCAGGGAAAGCCAGGCGACGTCAGCAAGCCAAATGCAGATAGCCTAGCCCCTGTGCTTAATCTCTGGGCGGGGCTTTCTCCTGCTGGCTGTTTGCTCTTAAAGGGAAAGCACCAGGTGGAGCTTTTTCCTGCTGGCTCTCTGTAGGAACGTTCCCTTTAAGTGTAAACAGCTCCGGCTGGGCAGGGAGGGGGCGGGGCAAGCTGGGACACCAGCCGGAATGGCGTTCCTGTGCATTCCTGCTGAAACTGAGCCCTGGCCATTCCTAAAGTGTATGTTCATTGACACTCTCCTACCACTACTGCCTTAAGAAGGACTTAGGTTGTCAAGTGAGTTTAAAATACCAACCAGCAAGGAAATAAGAAATCTAACAGTCACTACCTGTAAGAGTTATATAGTATCTGTAGAATGATTTCACAGATATTACATCATATTTGCCAATTAGTGCATATTCAAAGTGGAGCAACAGTCTTGCTGAAGTCCCATCTCTCTGTCAAGTATACCTGTGCAATACACAATCCAGACTAAATCAGTGAAACAGAACATTTCAGCCTCTGCTCTCCTACTGCAGCCCACTGCTCCTAGGGGACTCTCAGTAACGGTATGAGTGGGGTCTGCAGTGCCAAGGGGGAAATTGATGGTAATTGCCATCTTAATATGGATTCAACATAACATATTTTCAAATACCTGTTTGCTATGTTAAACCTTGACCCTCTTGCAGCCTACACTTGCAAAATCATAGGGACATACCTTGAAACACAATGTGTGAAGAGGTGTTTTAATTTTGCACTGTGACATCATGCAATGATTCTGGTACAGCATCTGGAACACTATCAATAACCAATAGATGGATGTTAAATATTAGAAACATAAATTAGTCTCTATAATCTACAGTGAGAGATGACAGTGCAATAAGAAAAAGAGGAAGGGTGTTGCTGATGGATTGCATCACTGCTTAGACAGAAATTCTTTGGCTCAAAACCAAGTGGGAGGGAGCAAAAGGTTTCTCAAAATCACCCTCATATTCCATTTGTTGCTGTTATCGTCTATTCCTGTGATCAGATACACTGCTAGTGTTGGATACCATTTTTCCTCTCATGTTTTGACCCTCTAGATGCCAGATCAAGGCATCAGATTCATTGCATAGATAATCTCTTTGGCAACATGCCATTATCAAGTAGGCACATCACAGTGATGGCAGGAACCATGGGTGCCTTGTGGGTGAAGAAAAAGTGGTGCCTCGAAGTACAAGGTTGCCTAATGATTGCTGTTGCCTGGACCATGTGAACAGAATGTGTTTGGATTGACCTAAGCTGAAAATATACACCAAATATTATTGTTGGTATTATTGGTATTTTTCAGGTATATTTCGGCACCCCAAAGGTATCCAGGATTTTTCAGGAAAACCAAAAAAAAACTCGGAAAAATCCCAGTTATATTGGGGAATTACCAGGTAGATCTGAAAAACAGCAGAGAGGGTGGAGAAGATTGCTCCAACTTCTCAGCTATTTGTTGGGCTTCTACTGCAGTCCCTTTAAAGTTTAAAGGGACTGCAGAAGACAGCTTGAGGATCAGTTGTGCTGGCAGGAAGTAGTCCACTCCCTGCTGACTCAGCTTTGGTTTTTTTAAATGGGGCTGCACAAGAAGCCAGCCCTGGGATCAGCTGTGCTGGTGGGGAGTGGATTGTTCCCCACCGGCACAGCTTCTGGTGTGCAATTTTCCTCCTCCTTTTTTTCTTCTTGGGTCTATTGGACATGGTGGGAAATGGGATTTCAGAAAAATCTCACATCTGAATACTGTACCGGTATTAGGATCCAGGATTTTGTCAGGAACCCCAATTTTTTTACGACTTCAATAGACCCGAACCAGAAAATACCAGGATAGCTGATATCTGAAGTTAACACTTCAACCGTGTTTCTGGCTGTCCAAAATATCACCAAAACTTGTGTATCCAATTTTGCTTTCAGCAAACTGGATAGCAAAAGTGACAGAATTTTGTTTCAGCAATATGCATTAGGGCAGGGGTTTCCAAGCTTTTTGAGCCTGTGTTGGAATTCTGACCCACTGGGGTGGGTACCCCCACAAAATGGCTGTCACAAAATGGCTCCTGCAGGAGGCAGAGTCAGTCACAAAATGTCTGTTGCAGCTTATGTTCAGTCTCACAGTGAAAATCTTTTTGTTGTGGTAACAGCTACTGCCAAAGCAACACTTTTTAAAAATATGCACAGCCAATCACATTTCCAGTGGCCAACCAGAACTCTTCCTGGTCAAAAGTTCCACCTGGCCCCACCCACTGTCTAAAACACTTAGCATGGGCCAGGAAAGGTGTTAGTGGGTGACATGGAACCCACGGGCACCATGCTGGGGACTTCTGCCTTAGGATATACTTAGAAAATCCATGGTGTGAGCTGGACATGCAATTGGGACTGGTGCCAGGACCATGCCTACCACTGCCAACCCAACCTGGCCAGGTGAAGCTGAGAGGCACCACAAGCCAGCATGAATCAGTGCATGCTGAAAATCTCACTCTTCTCACCAACCTTCCTTTCCTAGTGCCTTGGTCCCTCATAGTGCTTGGACATGTCAGAAGGAATGTTGGGGGATGTGAAAAAGGACAACAGTTCTTAGCCTACTTCAACCCTGTACTTGGCCAAGATAGGATGGACCATGATAGGCTGAAAGCAGTTGAGTGATTACCCTAGCCCTTCTGCTGCTCCCAGCCTCAGCTCCAGCTCAGCCTCTAGAGGAAGAGCAAGAAGAAAGAAACTTTCATTGTGAGTGAATTTTCCTCTTCTTCCCCCTCCCTTGCTCATTCTCCTTAACTCCTTCTGACCTACATGAGCTCTAAAGTAGACAACACATTGCAATAATGATGTGATACAAGTAACTAATATTAACAAATGTTATTAGTTTTAAATTCAGATTATAATAATGATATTAATGAAATTGCTTTTTCAGTTCATTATTTGCTTAGTTGTTATCTGAATACATACCCTGGCTACTTGGCTAGTGGACCCTTGCAGTATTGGAGAGGAGCTGTGGCTGATTATTTGCTTAGTTGTTATCTGAACACATACTTACTACTTGGCTAGAGAACCCCCACCATTTTGGGGAGGGCCTGTGGCTTAGAGGAAGAGCCTCTGCTTTGCATTCAGAAGGTCCCAGGTTCAATTACTGCCATCTCCAGTTAAAAAGACCCGGGAAAGTTGCTGCCAGTCTGAGTAGACAATACTTATCTTGATGGACCAAGGCTTTTCTGTATAAGGTGGCTTCATGTGTGTTCATATGTATGTGTACACGTGTCCCATCTACACAGGCTTTGCACCAAATTATTGCTTCCTCTTGCCTTAGCTCTCTGCGCAGAGTCATTCTGCCTCTCACACCCAACAGAGTACTTTAAGATTTGATAGCATTTTAGGAATAATGGTAATTGTACAAGCTGACCCTTTCCTATTCTCCCAGAGATACGGTTATTTTGGAATGTCTATGACTTAAAATTGAGTGCCTAATGGTTGTTCTATTTGCCTACACAGACTATTACTTAACTCTGCATGCTGAACAGTAGATCAGGGTACATCACCAAGAATTCAAAAGACCCTAGAGAAAACTAAAATCTATTCTGCAATTGAAGTACTTGCACAATAATGTACTTTTCTTCAGAATTACACTTTTTATCACCTGATGCACAATAACCAAGTCCTACAATAAAATGAATTCTATTGCTGCCAGACTGAGCCCAAACATATTTGTACAAAAGTTTTGGCCATTCTGTGTTGCATCTGCTGATGCACAAATGGTGAAAGGAGACCAATTATAATGGGCAATTTAAGAGGGGTGACGTCTTTGAGCGAACAGATTCAACTTCTTCTCCAAAGTTACATGAGTCCTTGTTTCATAAAAATGAAGAAACAGGTTTTCTTTTGTGCATAAATCAGGGAAATAAAAGAATCTTACATTATCACGGATTCAATACAAACTTTGCCAGATCAAGTGGGTTGTTTTGAGCTGAGGGATGAAATTGCAGCTGCTGAATATGTTTGACTTGCAGACAAATGTTGACTTAAAAAACTGTTAATATGGATGCCTGCTGCTCAGGCTTTGGGGATCAAAAGTAGCTTTTTTCTAACCTAAACGTTTTGGCACATCTTTCTTTTGTTTTTCAGTCATTGTAGAAGGTGCTCAAAGCTTCAGGAAGGAAAGAATTCAGCAGTTTAGAAATACTTGGTTTAAATTACAGCACTTTGCAAAATGTTTGAGTTTCCTATCTGCTAACTCCTTTATTGTCATCTGCAAATTTTATCATCTGTCCTGGTCTCCCCCATCACCTAGGCTTGGTCTGCCTTTTGCCTTTGTCACCAGAGCACCCGTCCCCTCTTGAAGGGATGATAAGGTCTCAGAATGGTTGGCTGTGGGTGGTTGCCTCACCACCACACTATTCCAATCTGCTGGTTCCCCTCTCATTCTCTCTCTCTCTGGGCTTTGCGGAGACTGATCTATTCCTCCCCAACTTCAGCTTCTGGGTCCCTTATATACCCCTCCCACTTCCACCCTTTCCTAGTGGCCCCGCCCTTATTAACCCCACCCCTTTTTAACCCTGGATGGCCTCACAGAATGTTGTCTTCCTATGGTTGCTGTTCCTTGCTGTGAGGCTCTTAACTCCCAGAAGCTTAGGAGGGCTCCAAGCCTTCCCTCTGTCCTGGAGCTGGGGTTGGTCATGCTTGGAGGGCCCAGATCCTGCTCCCAAGCTCATCTGTTGCCTGTCTTCACAGCCCTCCTGTCTTCCCCATCCCCTTCTTCCCAGGCAGTGTTTGTGATGGGAAATCTATTGATGTGGGTGTCTTCATTGCCTCCTTCTCCCTGGGGTGCCTTGTCATGTTGCCATTCTGGTGGGGGCTGTCTCTCTTAAGGGAGGGGTCAGGGCTGGATTCAGGAAAGCCAGGTACAAATGCCCCAGTGTTCTACCTGAGACATATTCTACAAATGTTATTTTTTGTTTAACTGCATTTGATAAAGGAAATTTTGAGATCCATTTAGAATTCTTTTTTTAAAGTTTTTTATTGATTTTTTACCCTACACTACCATCTACAAAACAAAACTACATTAACTAAAAAAAAGAAAAAACTAAACTACCTTTAAGGTAACAGGAATCCAGATAATAGTTAGTCTATGCCTTACAAAACTTTCTTAAAAGAATGGTTACATAGTTCAGGCTATATCATATTCTTTTTCTAGGTTCTAAACAAGTTATACAAATATCTTTGAGATTCAGTGTGTAACTAAATAAAAGAATCAAACTTTAAAGAGATAAACATTACAGCTTATAACAATTATTTCTTCTTTGGTTTTTCCTTCTTCTGCATCTTTTTCTTCCCTTTTTCCGGGATCTTGGGACCTGCTGCACCCAGTTCTGATTCCGAATCCCCTTCATCAAGTCCCACACTTTCTAAAGATGAACTTTCTAGTCCATAAATGATTTCTTGTTGGTCCAGTGAGTCCTCTGATGAAGATTCTTTTCCTTTTTTCCCTTCTTTCTTCTTGCAGTAGACCAGAAAAGCCTCTGCCTTCGCAACAGTGTCTATCTTCTTCTTCTTTTCTTCAAAATTGAATGTTAAGTCCTCTGGATTAATCCAGCGATAAGAAATATTAGCAGATTGTAGCCAAACAGTCAGTTTTTTTGTATGCCTTTCTCCTCTTCCTGATTTCATATGGAATGTCTTTTAACACTTTAATTTCCTGGTCTTGGATTTTCAGAGGGGCTTTGTTGTTGGTTTTGAGAACCACATCTCTGGTAGATCTTTTGGAGAATCGCACCATAACTTCCCCAGGCAGGTTTTTCTTCTTTACAAAATCTGGATATGTTCTATAGATCATATCCATATCGCTTTGTATTTCTTCCGCTTTTATCCCTGTCACTGGGGCCAGTGATTCACTGAGTAACTTCTTAAGATTCTCTCCCTGCTGTTCAGAAACACTCTGAAATCTCAAACAATAATTAGAACGTTCCAATTGCATAGACAATAAGGCATTTTTGTCAGAGGACTGATTCTTTTCCACTTTGGACAATCTTGACTCATGCTTCTCTGTTTTGGTCTTAACATCCAACAAGTCCTTTTCCATTCTCTCAGACCTCTTGTTTGCCTCTGAGATATCTTTTTGCAATGTATCCAACTTCTGGTTAACTGCAGACAGCTGATCCATCAGGGGGTGCAAAGCAGCTGTTAATGCCAAGTTAAACTCTGTTGCATCGCCTTTTGAACTAGGAAGTACATTAGGTAACGTAGAGCTTGTTTTGGGAGACGGTTTGATCATCGGCGCCATTTTTTCTCCCTTCCCAGCCATCATAGCTTTTTTATCAGAAGATAAGAAAATTCAAAGAAATTGACTGGCCTCTTTAAAGTTCCTCAAAATGCAGCTAAGACTTCACACACCGAGATCTCGAAAGAAAGCTCAAGCCGTGATTCTCCGATTTTACATAACAAAGCTTTCTTTTTCCCTCTTCACTGAAGCGGAGAGCCGAGGGGGGGGGGTTAACTCCCACAGTCTCATCAGAGAATCTTGCTAAGAATGACTCACGTTTATCGCCATGCGTCTCAGATAGGATTACTGATTCTTTTTAAGTCCAGATTCCTGCATGCCTTCCGGCAGTCGCTTCTAAGTCCCCGGAGGGTTCTAGCCGAGGGAGGACTTTACAGGGCATAAAGCAGCCTCAATCCCGAGATCGCCATCCCGGGAGAGGCAGCTCTGTGCGCCCCAAGCAGGGCCCCTTTTCTGGGGGTCCCTGGGGGGTCCGAGCCAGCTCGGAGTCCCCTCCTTCCCTCAGCAGACCGGGTCTCTGGCTCGGAGCGTCCGAGACCAGAGCCTGCTGCAAAGTGCCATTAAACCAGAAATCATTTAGAATTCTTTTAACAGTCAGCAAGCATGTAAATTAAAACATAACCTGACCTCTGGCTGATCAGTCTTTTGTAATGTTGCTGATGCTCTGTGGTTGTAAATTAGGAGATATGAGCTTAACAGTTCAAAAATGTTTGGCCTAAAGAAAAGCACTCTGTAGGCAGCTTGACATTTTCTATCCTCTAAACACTATGTTGTCATTTGCAAACTTTGCTGATACAGCAGACATTACAATCAATTGAAAAAGCACAAAACTCTAAAAATGCCAATAAAAAGATTGTACAAAGGACATAAATCAGACATATTTCATTCAGCCAACATTACATAAGAACATAAGCCAATGTTGGATTTGGCCAATGGCCCATCCAGTCCAACACTCTGTTACACAGTGGCCAAAAATAGCAGGTGCCACCATGAGGTCCGCCAGTGGGGCCAGGACACTAGAAGCACTCTCACTGTTGCCCCCCCCCCCAACACCAAGAGTACAGTGCATCACTTGCCTCAGACTTAGAGTTCCTATCTAACCCTTGTGGCTAATAGTCACTGATGGACCTCAGCTCCATATGTTTATCTAATTCCCTCTTGAATCTGTCCATGCTTGTAGCCGCCACCACCTCCTGTGGCAGTGAATTCCATGTGTTAATCACTCTTTGGGAGAAGAAGTACTTCCTTTTATCCATTCTAACCTGACTGCTCAGCAATTTCGAGTGCCCCCGAATTCTTGTATTGTGAGAAAGGGAGAAAAGTACTTCTTTCTCTACCTGCTCTATCCCATGCATAAGCTTGTAAACCTTGATCATGTCACCCATCAGTCATCATTTCTCTAAGTTAAAGAGCCCCAAGGACTTTAACTTTTCTTCATAGGGAAAGTGTTCCAATCCTTTTATCTTTCTAGTTGCCCTTTTCTGCACTTTTCCCAATGCTATAATATCCTTTCTGAGGTGTGGTGACCAGAACTGTACACAGTATTCCAAATGAGGTCGCACTTTCAATTTATACAGGGGCATTATGATAGTGGCTGATCTGTTTTCAATTCCCTTCCTAATAATCCCCAGCATAGTGTTGGCCTTTTTTACTGCAATCTATTTCTAGAGGTGGTTTGTTCAGTGATAAGTGACCATCAGTTTAAAAGGGTATTATATGTGCCATACAATACATAACTCTGTCTGTATCTATTTTAAAAATTGTTTACAGTCATTGGCATGTAGTCAGTTACATACCAGGATGTGAGAGTCATCCATTTACAGGTTTCAGAAGAACAAGGAACTTTAGAGATATTCTCACTCATTCTGATATTTATCAGAATTCTTCTAATAAGGATGTTTCTCTGGCACATTGCAAGTGTGGTATCTTTTCAGTTTGCCCCTTTTCATTTGAAATACAGAGGTTTATATATCCTCAGGTTTATTATACAATGGATCTTCCTGCTTTTTCTAATTGCAACACCAAAAGGGTACTTTATGTCATTATTTGTCCTTGTGAATTAATATATGTAGGCATCAGTTTGCAGTCTGTAAAAACTTGCATAGTTGAACATCACGTATTTAAAACATACATGCACCACTCGTGGTGCATTTCATGGAAAAGGGTCATACGTGATGATAATAACTAAAATATGAAGTTTCAAAGAAATGTTGTCATATTATAGTAGGAAAGCCAATAACTTCAAATCACTGCATTCATAGCCTGCCAATAACTTCAAGTCACTGCATTCATAGCCTAAGTAACTATAAACTAAAACCATATGTGAATACCTGTACAGAAAAAACAGAAATGCATATAATACTTCTGGCTTTGATAAATGACAGGTAAGACTAATAAACCATTAATCTTTTCCAAGATTCCAAAACAAAGCATATCCTCTCCTCCTAAAACTGGTCTACTACAGGCATACTCCAACTTTCACTAGTTCCACTAATGTCCTGTTTTCCAGTGGCAAGTTGTGAACTGATCATTCATCAAGTAGTTCAGTTGTATTTGAACAAATTAAAATAGCTTTCTGCTAGCAGCTGTTTCCCTCTGCACTTATTTGCTGCTGATACCTTCAAGTGTAAAAGGCACATAGTTAAAAAAAATCAGTTTAAGATTTTCAGTTGAAACTTGCTACTTAGGTGTCTTAATATGCCCATCAGTGACTGCCCATAAACCCAGCTAATCATTCAATCACTGCTCAAATAGATATCATAAAAACATAAGAAAAACCAATGTTGGATCAGGTCAATAGTTCATCCAGTCCAACACTCCTGTCACACAGTGGCCAAAAATAACAGGTGCCATCAGGAGGTCCACCAGTGGGGCCAGGACACTAGAAGCCCTCCCACTACTGCCCACCACCCAAGCACCAAGAATACAGAGCATCACTGTCTGTGCATATGTAAAAAACCCCAGACAATGCAATCTAGCCAATGTCAATTATTTAAGGGATGCATCTGACTATAGTTTTGCTCAGGAGGGAAACAGGCAAGCAATTTCTTTATTCATCAGTCAGTTTAATGACCTCAATGACCATGAATCCAGGGGTAAATAAAATGATTTCATTTTGGTCAAAAGCTGCAGCAAACTGCAATTGATCAAGCAGCTAGTACACAAGCACAAAGCTTCTTGATGTGGTGCTATGTGCGAGATAAAATTCACCAGGGAACACTGAAGCAATCCAATCAAGAGCTTGCCTCATGTGGAATAAAGGGTGTCCTAACAAGGTATGCTTTCTTCATGAGCATGTTCACTGCAAAGTTCTCAGCATGCCTCGTTTATGCGACTTGTTCATCTTGGAACTTTATTTTCTTGAGGTTTAAAGATCATTGCAAGAGACAGTCTTTCAGCACAATAAAAAAAATATTTCTGGCCTTTTGAAATAAAATCCTGAATCTAGTGAATTAGATGCAGCAGCTAGGGAATTTAGTGAATTATATATGCCATCTAGCTCTATTCAGATCCAGCATCCACCTTCAATCCCAAACTGCAGTATATGACACACTACAATTTTCTTTTAATGTATCTGCCCATTTTTCATTTTCTCTCTTTCAAGTAATCAGATAAAAAAGAAGCAAGGCTAGTATATTTTAATAGAGTGAAAAGGGGTCTTCTTGTTGTTGTTGCAGGTGCAGCTTACCATGCATAGATGAAAAAAAATGTACCTACAACAAAATACCAACTTGCTCCATGCCAGCAAAGGCATAAGAATTGTACAGTTTGAACAAATGCTTGCTTGTGCATTGGTTAAAAGCAATTTCCCACTTTTTTGTTACCATCAAATGTGTCATTCCCCAAAACCTTTAATGATGTTAAAGCTAGCTATGTCAGTGGCAAAATATACCTTGAATACATGGGTACCAAATGATCATTTTGTTCTCCCATGATGAATGTTTCTTGACAATTGCATCAGAGAACAAAACATTGGATGTACATGAAGGTTTCTTCTCTTCAGTGGGGTGAAGTCATCCAAGCTGGGCCCCGATCATACGCAGAATTAGCTGCGCTATAGGCACGACTCCCAGCCAGATTTTAAGGGCGCGATCACACGAGCACATCTGTGAAGCATCCCACACCCGTCAGCAAGCTGTTTTTTTCCGCCGGAGAAGTGGAATAAAAAACACTAGGGAAACTCCAGTATTAAACGGGTTGCTGCAGGCCACAGACGGACTTTCCCTGTATGATTGCTCCAGCACGCACTTGTGGTGTCAGGGATAGTCTGATCAGGCTATCCCAATGCCATTCTGTTGTGTGTTTTTCCCTGTCTCAGTATGCGTATCATTGCATACTGCCATTGAAAGCGCTCAGGGTGGAGATGCGATTCATTGATTTCCCATTTAAGTGAATCAGAAACAAAAACAAAAAACCCCAACTCACCCACGGTTGTGTCTGATCATGCAGTGGCGACTTGTGCCCGCAGCTTCACAGACCTGTGTGATTGCACAACTGTGGGTCACATTGCTCCAGCGCAAATAGCCTTGCTTCCTCCCCCACCCCGCTTTATCCCACATGTGTGGCCACAGTCCTGGTTAGGTCACGTCTCCTCTTGCTCCAGGCAGGGCTATGCAAATTTTTGTGTGACTCTCCAGGGGCAGAGTGAGACCACCCTTTCAGTCATCCAATTGCCTGGCTCCATATCTGCCTCTGCTTTTAGTTCGCATCCCAAAAACTGCTAATAATTATATATTGTCTTTCCTTTTTTGTTTTTGTTTTGTTTTGGGGTGGAAAGTGGATAACTTTGCCCCACTGAAGAGAAGAAACCTTCAGGTAAGTCCAGTGTTTCATCTTTCTTCAGTGGGGGAAGTCATCCAATCTGGTTATATGCCAAAGCTAACTGATAGGGTGGGAAAGACAGCTTTTATAATGATCATCTCACCCCACTACTTGCCATAACAGTTTCCCCCCAAAAGCCACCTCAATAGAGACATGCTGGTCATTCCTATAATGCCTGACAAGGTAGAGAAGGATGACCCAGTAGCTATTGTACAGGCCTCATCTGTGGGTGCTCTAGTGTAAAAAGCCACCAAAGTGGCCTCTGCCCTGGTAGAATGGCCCATTGTGCCTTGTGGTGCCTGTAAACCCATGACTTCATAGGCTTTCCAGATGCAGAGTTTTACCCCAAGGGTGATAGCGGATTTTGACACCTTCTTCCCCACACTGGCCAGATTATGCAACACAAATAAACTGTGTCAGCCTGAGCTGTCCTGTCCTGTTAATACGTGTGTGCAGAAGCCTGCAAATGTCAAGCTTATGTCAGGTATTTTCCTTCAGGTGTGAAGGTCTCGAACAAGAAAAATAGGGGGAAAGGCCTAGCTGCTAGTTTAAGAGGTAGGCCGAGCTTACTTCTAGGACAAGTGAAGACTCCGTCCTGAGTATTTCTGAGTCCTTGTGGAACATGCATAGCTCACTTCTAACTGACAAGGTCCTCAGATTCTGATATCCTCCTGGCTGAGATGACTGTTACAAGGAAGGCAACCTTTCACAAGAGGAACTTCAGTTCTATGGACTCTAGTGGCTCGAAGGGCATTTTAGCGAGTGCCTGTAAGTCTTTAGACAGACTCCCAGTAGCTAATCTTTGCCTCCCCTGGGGTGCTAACTGCATTGTTCTCTTAAGGGATCTCCTAACAAACCTATTGGATAATACATTGCACAGCCCTCTATTTTTCAGTACTGCAGCAAGGGCTGCTACCTGCCCCTTTAGTGTACTTGGCCTCAGTCCTTGCTTGCAACCCTAGTGCAAGAAGAGAACCTCCTCCTTATAAGAAGGCTTTGTGGGTCTATATTCTTGCAGTTCGCCCCCTTCTTGAATGTGGCCCAAGTATAGTTATAAATTTGTCTGGTTGCCAGCCTCTTTGCCTGTATCATGATATCTTCTACGTCTTTAGGGAAACCGGACTTTTTTAGGTCTGCCCACTCAAACTCCATGCCATCAGCTGGTGCCATGCTGGGTCCAAATGAAAGTTAGGTCCCTATGATAGCTGGTCTCTTTTCTACAGGATATGCTGCGGAGAGTTCATGGAATTCTTCTGAGAATCAAGGGCGCCTTGGCCAAAAGGGTGCAGTGAAGATCACCCCTGCTCTCCGTGCTTTGTTCAGAACCTTGCTGATCGGGGGGTTGAGGAGGAAGGCATACAGCAAGCCTTTTGGCCTCTGGCGTAGTAGTGCATCTCACCCTCTGCTTGGGGCTTGGAGGATCGTGATAGGATCTTGGTACCTAGTGATGGTTTTGCAATGCCAGCAGATCCATTATTGGCACCCTGAATCAGGCCAAGACTTCCCAAAAGGTGTCATGGATCAAAAGGTGCCCAGTCTCCTGTGTCCAAATCCTTCCTGCTCAGCCAAGCACCTTGAGTGTTTGACAGGTCTAGCAGGTGTAGGGCCCTCAGACTTGTTAGGTGTTGTTTCGCCCACAGGAAAAGGAGCTCTGCTTCCCTGTAGAAGGCAGTGACTCTTGTACCACTCTGGTGGTTGATGTGAGTCTTTTCATCATGTTGTCGGTCCTTACCAACATGTTCCTGTCTCACAATAGGCCCCGGATAGCAACCAGGGCTAACCTGATTGCTCATAGTTCCAGCCAGTTGATGCTGTTCTGCATGTCTAAGGAGGTCCATCTGCCTTGTGCTACTTGGTCCAGGCCAGGTTCTCCCCCTTCCCTTTACTTGTGACCATGGTCACTATGAGATGAGTGGGCTGCAGGAAGGTTACCCTTTTGATTGAGTTCCCTCATGAAGTCTCCCATCTTTGAGATTTGTTCAGGGAAAGGGCTAGCTTGATCTTACTTGTGGCATCTCTGGCTCTTTGCTGATTTATCAGGAACTCATGTGCCTGAACCAACTGAATGGCCACTTCTGAGTCCCTGGCTGCCCATTTCCTGTCTCTGATCAGGAGGTTGTCTAGGTAAGGGTAGATTTGAAACCCACATTGCCTTAGGGCGGCTGCCATGCTACCAGCACCACAGTGAAGATTCTTGGTACAGATGACAGACCAGAGGGTAAGGTTGCAAGTTGTTAGTGCTGGCCACCCAAGGAGAAATGCAGGAACTGTCCGGAGGCTTGGTGGATAGGGTTATTCAAGCAAGCTTCCTTAAGACCCAGTGACACTAAGAAGTCCTCCTGCTAAGATGATTTAGAGAACAGAGCAAAGCAACTCCATGTGGAATTTCCACTCTTTCACCCATAGGTTCAGCTCCATTTTAACTGAGGATTTCCCTCCAATCCCTTGACTTCTTAGGCACCACAAAGAGGACTGAGTAGACCCCCTGAAACCTCTGTGAAGTAGGTAGCAGTTGGACTGCCTCTATGGACAGAGAAGACTGTACTGCTTCCAGTAGCAAATGATGCTTTTTTTTGTTCTGGGAGCAAGAAATAGAATGAACCTGCAGTGAGGTGGAGACGCAAACTCTATCTTATCTTGTAACCATGTTCAATGATCGAGGTCACCCACTGGCCTGTCATGGTTTTCCTCCAGATGTGGGAGAAGTTCTGAAGGTTACTCCCTATCTGTAGTCAGGCAGTGGGTCTTTGTTGGACCCCCTCCCATGTTGTTTGTTGGACAGAAAAAAACTACTAGTGCAGAAACCCGGGCTGGTAACCAAAGACACGGATTTTCCTGAAGTCCTTGCCCTCTTGGTCCTGGCATGGGTCCTGCAGCTATGAAAGGAGTTGTAGACTCTCCCTCTGTTCTCTTTTCCTTGGCATAGCCTTCCTCTTTTCTTTTGTCTCAACCAGGGCCTTGTCTGAGGCACCCTCTCCAAAGGCAACCTACCAAAGAGTTTCTCTGCTAACAAGTTGGATGTTGATAGAGGGTCTAGCCTCCACTGTTTCAGCAACAAATTTCTCCTAATTACCATGTATGCTGCCTGTGCCCTTGTGCAGAACTGCATGGGGTCCTGGGATGCATCCACAGCAATCTCCTAACATCAAGGGATCAGGTTCCCTGTCCTGAAGGAAGCTGTATGCCGTGATAATATATTGCTCTTGTAAGATTCAACAGAACACCTGATGCCCTGGTTGTGAGGGAGGGTGCCTCACGAGACTTTTTTGAATGCTGTCTCATTTTCCCTGTCCCTGGAGATTTTAAGGACATTGTCTCCATCTTTATACAAGACAGCCCTTTGTCTGTATTCCTGTTGCCGTCAGGACCATTTTCTCACCTGCTTGTTCCTGTCCTGTTTACCCCCCCCCCTGCTCCCATGTGGTCTCCTGCCCATGGCAGCTGGATCCTGAGGAGTCCTGGTGGAGGTAGGGGTTGAAATGGAGGCATCCAGGGCTATCTTCAGGCCTGCATCAACCAGCCTGCTATGACCGAGTTGAAAAACTCAAGCAAAATGGCACAACCACCACATTGGCTTCCTGCACTTGCAGGTGGGTGTGGGAAGGCCTGTGCAGCCTGGGGAAATAGGGCCTGTCCCATCACACCACTCCCAGCCCTCAGGACTGCCTCATTCATGTCCTGTTTGGTGTAGTGGATAAGTTCGCGGACTCTAATCTGGGAGAACCAGGTTTGATTCCCCACTCCTCCACTTGCACCTGCTGGATTACCTTGGGCAAGCTGTAGCTCTGTACTGGCTGTTCTCTCAAGGACAGTTGTCTCAAAGCTCTCTCAGCCCCACCTACCTCACAGGGTGTCTGTTGTGCGGAGGGGAAGGGAAAGGAGTTTGTATGCCACTCTGAGACTACAAGTGGAGGACGGGGCATAAATCCAATCTCTTCTCTTCTCTCCTCTTCTCTGTCTCCACTGTTCTTTGGGGGGGGGGGATTCACTCACTTCCCTCTCCAGTGAGTGCACTGCTGGCCTTGGCCAACCCATAAACTTCCTGGTCCCATCAGGTGACTTCAGCCATGATCTACTCTGCTTGGCCCACTGCAGGCTGCTGAGGCCTTCACTTGTCTTCCATCAATGGCATAGCAAGGGAGAGATGCAAAGGTTCAGATTGCTCTGCTCTGTCTGCCGACCCGGAAGCCTCTGCATCCCATCAGGTGATTTCAGCCATGGTCTGCTCCATGTGGCTCTCTGCAGGTGTTGTCACACAGCTTGCAGGAGTGATGCAGCAAGGGAGTGATCTGAAGCTTCAGATCTTCCTACTCTGCCCATAGCAGCAGCTGCCAGGTTTGTTTCCGGCTCCTCTCTGATGCCCAGAGTTCCAGGCAGGAGAGGTTTTTCTTTGAAGGTCTTCTTCCTCTTTTTTCAATCCCACTGTAGGGGCTCTCCTTGAGGTCCTTTTGTCTTCCATCTCAGTAAAACAATTTCAA
The DNA here is from genome assembly GCA_029233225.1 of Lepidodactylus listeri. Lineage (NCBI taxonomy): Eukaryota > Metazoa > Chordata > Lepidosauria > Squamata > Gekkonidae > Lepidodactylus > Lepidodactylus listeri. The sequence continues at coordinate 93,257,536 of JARCFY010000004.1, forward strand.
GCTGCTCCTCTGTTACCCTTCTAATTGGATTTCTTTCTTTCTTTCTTTTTAAAAGGTGCAGAACCTAGGCTGATGCATCCTGCTGGAGCTGTGGGGCTATCAAAACTGGAGGGGTGGTCTCGCTCCACTACAGGAGAGTCACACAAAAATTTGCATAGCCCTGCCTGGAGCAAGAGAAGGCATGAACTAACCAGTTTGGATGACTTCCCCCACTGAAAAAGAAAGAAAGAAGTAGTATTCTACCGTGTTTATATTCTGACAAAAAAGTTAGGTTATTTTTGAACCAGTGCTCAGCTATCCTGAAATCTACAAATGGCATCACAGATTACACAGGTGGAGTAAAAAAAAAACATGCCTATTGGGCTACTACTCCACAGGAACTGCTTTTGTGATAGTAATATCATAAATATGCATACAAATTAGCCTGAAACTCCATCTTGGATACAAAAAGGGGAAACCCGAAACCTCATTGCTGGATGCTTGAGTGGGAATGTAAAGATTACCTTACCAAGGCAAAAGTTGTGAAACACACGCCAGAGACAGTCTAGTGACTCACTGAGCTCACCTCTGTAAAACAATACCCTAGAATGGCTGATATTTGTGACTATCAGAAACCTATCTAGAGACATCTTGTCTCTATAGATAACACCACTAAGCCTTTCCTCTTGATACAGTTAGCAAGGAAAACTGCCATTTCATGCCTCCGTAGGCAATGAGACCCTCATGACATAACCCCCCATCCTAAGAAATGCATGATTAAAATGTCCAGGAAAAATGAGTTAAGTACAGGGCCCCAAAGCACATCCATTTTAGGCTAGGCTTTCTCACACACACCAAGCTGTTGGTAACCAATTACCCACTGCTTCTGCTTCAGAGCCTGGGAAGGTACTAGTTTCTGTTATTTTTCCTTTCTCCCCTCCCATGAGTTTAACCCAGTCCTTCCTTTTCTCATTCTCTGTCCTGCTCCCTCCTATGATCAGTGCCTTCACTTTGCACACACGTGGCTTAATTAATCTCCTCGGTCACCTCCTGCTGCTCATTTCAGCATTACCAGATTCAGCCTCCTCTAACCCCCTTCATTTCTTGCTTGCTTGTCTGCAGCTTCTTTCCCTCTGTGTTTCACTCCACCCTGTCCACGAAACTGTACACTGGAAGGGATACTGCAGATTTTATTGCTGCTATTGCAACTTTCCTTGTGACCAGGAATTAGCCATTTGATTGTTTCAAAAGGATATTTTCTCTGGAAGTTAATTTGATATTCTCCCCCTTCTTTTCCATTTACTATTTACTAGACATTTAAACTAACCTCTTGATTAAGGAATTGCCTCCTCCAAAACAATCAGCTCCTTTTTACATAGGCTCAAAGATCCTTTACCTGGATTGAGTGTGTATGTGTGCACACACATGTATCATGTGTCCTGTGATAACATTAGGAGCTAAACTTGCCTTCTGTCTGTAACCAGGGATGCACCAATATGACCATTTCTGTTTCTTTCTGATTCTGTTATGTTGTCATGGTCTTCAGTTTCAGACCTCCTTACCTGTTCTGTGTTTGTTTTGTTTTGAGTCCTTACACCATTTATATTGGCATGCATCCAACCAAAGACTTACTCTCTCATCAATCTTAGTAAGAAGGGGCAGCAATTTCCACTGATTCCCTGCTTCTGAAGACCCCAACTTTGTCTACAGTGTTGTTCTTAAGAGTCTGCTGACCACCAGAGGTACAAAATGAGGGAGGGCTCAGTGGACATCACCAGGAGGGGAAAATCCTGCTCAGCAATGTCCCCAGACATCTGGATTCATCCCATTCTGTTGGTTTGTGCATGCTATTTCCATACATCGACAGAAAAAGAACACTGGAAAATCACATTAAATTTAATGGGAATTTCTTACACAAGTGAACAGAGAATGGTATGAAAATAGATTCTGTTTCTCACAAAGGAGAAGTGAAATCAGCATGACAATATTTGAACTAAATAAGCAAAAAGTGAAATTCAGTCTTCTCCCTAATCTTAATTTACTGCATTTTGTTTCTTTTAGCACTTTTCTTTGAGCTGAGCTCATGCCCAGCATCAGAGCCAAGCTGAAAGGAAGATGTTGAAGTAACTACAGAGGTCAGAATGTGACAAATCGGTCTGTGGCCATGATCTCTTATGGATTCTGCAGCGTTAAAGTGGCACTTGTGATGATGGGAGCAGAACCATGAGATGACTTCCACCTCACATCTCTCACAGTAAAATATTCTTATGAAAGTGACTCACTCTACCACTACACACACACCCTGCTGGGATTTAAAAAAAAGAAAGAAAGAAGAGCAATGAGTATATATGACCATCTGTATCTCAGCACTGGGACCATTCTTCAAAGTGAAAGGCAAGTAAATAGGGTAGGCTTCTATCTCCATCCATCTTTATTTTATGCATCTAACCCAGCTTTATGTTACAGCTGCACTACACAAAAGCACACATGTGATCTGAGTTTTCACCGAATTGCTTGAAGGTTCACTCTTACTATTTTAATTTTGTTTTTTGAATGAACAATTCCATGAGATTTGGCTGGTGGTCACATAAAACTAATGTTTAATGTCTGATGAACTCAGTGGATTGCCATTAAAATAATGGGGAAGGGAGCACTAGAATGATGATCCGTTAGCAAGAAAAAATTCCATTCCTCGCTTTTGTTTCTCTTTGTGATCTTCAAATGATCATTTATGGGAAAAGATAACATTCCAAAATATGAAGGCATGAATCAAAAATTTAGAGTTAACTCTCTAATAATGTCTGTGACAGGTTCTCACTTGCTTGGTGGGCTATTTTAATCACAACATTGAATTCCTCTCTGTTTTTAGGAGAATCACATTCCTGATGCAGAACACCCCCTGAAGTATGGATGCCATTCTTTCTGTGAATGCATTCCTTCCTATAGGAAAACCATGGTTGACAACTGGATTGAAAGTATGAGTCCTGGAATAAAATAAAATGTCTACCAAAATGAGACGTTACACCTTTTCAAGGAAATAATCCCTCCCTGTGAAGAAATAATCAGCTTTCCTAGGGGCAGTATTGTATAATAATCTTAGAGGTGGGGGGTGGGAAAGCATTAAATTATAAGAATTTTCTTGTTCCCTGCTATCACAGGGCTATCCCTTAACAATAATTACAAGAGGAAAACAAGAGCTCTGAGATGCCACTCTACTTCTTCCTGAGGTGGTAAACTTGTGTCTCCACTTCAAACTGCAAGTGGAACTCATATGATCAGACATTACCAACCTTCATTTAAAAATCCATAAAGAGGGTTCTAGATTATTACTGCATGGGGAGGGTTCTGGATGAGCCTTCTACATGGGGAAGGGCTCAAGATTAGACTTCTTCCTGACACACCCATTTTCTATGAACAGAGATATTTCCTTCTATGGATTAGGTAGGTGCTTTCCTGCCACCGCCCAGCTGGCTGTTTGCGGGAGGGGGGGGGGAAGGTGAGAAACCAGGGGGACATTGGTAGTGTTCTGATGCACTGATGTCACTCCCCAAGCATCCAGAAGTGATGTCCACACATTGCTGGGGGATGCTCTGTCATTTGGGCAAAACTCTATTGTAAAACCATAGAGTGTGTTCAATCTTGTGAACTGCATTTGCAGTCTGAGGAGTGGCCTTAAACACATACTGAACCCCTCTGTGAGAACCAACAAATAAGTGTTGTGACAACTTGGCCCCAAAGAGCATGTTGGACTAGCACTGACAATCACTTTACTCATTTTAATTTTGATAGAATAAAGAAAATGCTACATGTCAAAATATTACATCCACAACTAGCAGGGTGTTTCACTTTCGATCCTTGAGCACTTGCTAAGTCAGGCATGGTTTGTTGTTCCACGAACAAGGCTCAGGGATCCTTGTGCACCCCCCACTTCCTTCACATATGGCAAACACAAAAATGACACAAACAGAACAGCGGGAAGAATAGTAGGAGCAAGAGATTTTAAGGAGAATGAAAAAGGGTCAAGCACAAGTAGCTAACTTAGAAGAAGATAATCAAAAGACATAGAGGTTAATTTTAAAAGGTAGATGAGGAAGAAAATGGTCAAAAGAGGAAGAAGTAAGCGAGGCACAGATAATAGTAAAACTCATCAATGAAGAACTGGCAGGCTGCTGGGAAAAAGAGGAGGACATAGAGTATAACATAGCTGAAGAAGTAAATTAAATGTGGGAAAGGAGCATCAAGAAGAATGGGGATGAAATGAGCAAGGAAGGGGTGGAGCCTTTAGATTCCAAAGGGTGCAAAATGTGTGGAAAGCAGAAGAGGGAACTCTGGATCTAGAGTCAACTCTTGCTTCATTCCTACATCTCTTTTTTAACTCTTGCATTTACATACTAATTTGCTGCCATCATTGATCTTACCGCCTACCTGATTCAATTTCAGCTCTGCTGATGCATCTTGGCTCTGAGGCCCCTCCTAATGGCTGCTCCCGCTCTCTTTTTTCCTGTAAGTAGCCCTTAAAGAGATTTTATTCCAATTTGTCTGAAGAAGTGTGCTTGCACACGAAAGCTTACACTTTGAATAAAACTTTGTTGGTCTTAAAGGTGCCACTGGACTCAGACTTTGTAACACTGTAATATGTAATTGTTTAATGTTTCCATTATTCCTAAATGTGTAGATACTGTTGAGACAACAGAATTTTAGCAGGGGAGAATGTAACCTCTAGCTAGGAGTGGAATGAGCCAGGAAGGGGTGGAGCCTTTAGATGTAGAAGGGTGCAGACTGTGTGGAAAGCCAAGGAGGGAAGCAAGACTGCCCTCTTAACACCTTGTTTAAGGTAACTTTGGTTTGTGGATGGACACTGGTAAAGGAAGGAGACTTTTGTTCTAAATTGTAAACTTTAGAATTATTGTTTCAGGGTTGTGTTATCTAATGGGGAGTTCATTTGGAACCTTCCTCTTGGAAGCCAGTGCACAGAGTGTTCAACTAGAGACTTCTTAGGCCACCAACAAGAGGAAAGAGATGGATTTGGGGGGTGACAAGTTACGAAGGAGGGAAAAGTTAATTGTTTTGACTTTAAATGATCACTGTTCTGTTGTGTTACTAAGTTCTGTGTTTTGTTACATGATATGTTAAGTGAAAAGTTAAGAAAATGCTTTACTCCCTTTAAATTATTGCAAGATTCATTCAAAGTTCTGCCCCACAGAACCCACATGCCAAGGTTACATCTTCAGCTGCCTCCATAACTAGAACAATCTGGAAAATACTTTCCCCTTTGGATGGAAAGCACAAAAACCTTACATCCATAAATGTGTTTCTGATTGAAACCAATGAAAAGAAAAAATGAAAGTAATACTAGAATGAAATGAACAATTGAATGTAATAACATAAACAATAATACATAAAAAATACAAAACTAGTAATAATAAATTTGAAACTAATTGAATTTTTGGAATGAAAGCAAACTAGAGTACTGCTCTGATGTCATGAAGTCAACTACAGTTTTTGCCAGAAGTAATCTTACATACTGGTTATGCTGGCACCCCCCAATTGCCCGCATTTTCTCCCCACCTGCCCACTCCATATTTCCCCGTCATACCACCAAGCATGGCTGTGAAAAAGGCCAAAGAAATATTTAAATTATTAGCATGCCAGGGCTTGGCACTATTTATAGCTAGGCTAGCCTTCTGGAGCTTCTGAGGTACCTTCTCCCCTAACTTGGTAAACCTCAGCTATGACTGTACACCTTATATCTAGGGGGGAACAGAGATGTAACACAAGAGAAGAATAAACATTTTATCATCAAGGGAAAGTAAACTGTAAATGTTCAGGATTAAATTTACACAAATGTAACTTATTGAGATACTGAGATATGGAGATTCCATTTCTTGATAGAATATGTACATTGTATAAGAAAGGAGCGAACATGAACAATTGACAGAGTACTTTGGATTTTAAGCTCTTCAACAGAGCCTTTTTAAACTAACAGACCTTTGCTTGTTCCATAGTTTTCAAATAATCCTGAAAAACTATGTATGAGAACCATAAGTCATTCAAAATACTTAAAATAATCCAGAACATATTGATTTCCTCTGACAGAAAAATTATTAACATGATCCCTGATCAGCTGTGAAGTGGGAACTGGTTCAGGCCCTGCCTCTCTGAGAAGTGAGGTGCAGATATATTGTGGATAGGAACCAAGCAGGCTGATTTATACACTCGAATCAATCAGAAGGAAAGAAAGGAGAGCTATTTAAAACCAACCATCCCCTCCTTGTCAGGCTTTTGCCATGGAAGCTGCCTGCCCTTCCCACCCTTCAAAGAAGCAATCTCAGATTAGCTAGTTGCTATACAGCCAAAAAGAAAAAAAATGGATTCCGTTAGCTTGGAGAAGGACCCATTTTCACCGTCTTCCGTTTGTTCTTAGAAAGGTGGACATGAGGAGGATGGTTGGCAGGACTCATTTGTGTTATGTACAGGGCTGGCCAATGTACTGGGTGTACCTAGGCAATCTTCTAAGGTGCCAGAGTTGGAGGACCTCCAACTACCCCTGATGCTGTCCCACCCACCCACAGCACAAGAAGGGTTGGCAATGTCGTTTATTGCCCAACCAGCCAAAAACCTTTCGGCCCGCCTTGGTTATATAGTGCAGGGGTGGGCAATTGTTTTGGCTCGGGGGCCGCTTTGTGGGAGCGGAGATTAGCGGAGGGCCGCACCTTTTAAAATGATTGCATTCATTAGTTAATTTTGCATTTCAGAAAAGGTATAAATTGTATCATAAAAATCAATAAATATAAATAAAATAAAATAATGGTAGTTTTATTCAATTTGTTTATTGTACTAATTTCATATCACCTATACCTGCAAGCACATTTAATTTTAGAATCAGTTTAATTAGACAAATGTACCCTATCACACTTTTCTACAATTTTTTTGAAATCAGGAGTGAGATTGCTTGTTGAGATTCTCATCACAGCCTGCAAGTTAATGTCTGTCAAATGTCTGTTAATGTCTATATTTACTCTTGTTGATGTTCGTGCAAGAGCAACTTTGCTCACAAATATATGTAGACCCAAATATAGAGAACATTTTCCCAGCAAATTTCTTCATCCATGGAAATTTTTTCAGCAGACAAAGATTTGTAAAAGTCAACTAATGTCACAGCATTAAACATTTATTTCACAGTGTGATCTGACTGCATGTCAATAAGTTCAAGCTGCAGCTCCTCAGGTGCTGACAGTGGCCAACTGTCTTGGCGGGCCACAAAAAACTCTGTGGTGGGCCGCATGTGGCCCTCGGGCCACCATTTGCCCACCCCTGATATAGTGGAAGCTTAAAGTACATTGTTAAGTACTCCCTACAGATGAGGGAAAGTATCCAAGCTAGCCACTGTTGCCCAGACCTTGATGAGTAAGAAGGGAGCTCCTCGGTGCTGGGAACCACCATTTGAACTCTTAAGCAGAACAGAAGGAGGGCTGTTAATGATTTGGGCAAGCAAGAAAATCACAGCACAGGACAGGAGTATTGTTACATCTAGTATGCAGCCAGGGTCGAATTGTCCAAACATTGACAAACTCTTTATGAAGCCTTTTGTGACAGTCACCTTGGTGTAGTAGTGAGAGTGTCAGACCAGGATCTGGGAGACCCAAGTTTTAATTCCCACTATGTCATGGAAGTTTGTTGGGTGACCTTGGGTTAGTCACATACTCTCAGCCTAGCCTACCTCACAAGGCCTGTTGTGAGGACAAAAATGGAGGAGAGGAGGACAATGTGGTATGCTGCTTTTGGTCCCCATTGGAGAGGAAAGCAGGATATAAATGTCTAAATAAATAAATGGATTTTAGGGAGCCTCTGCTAAAGGGTTGGTTAGATTTAACTAGTTCGGCATTTCAAGAGTTATTCAATAAATCCTAGGTAAACCTTTTTATGAATCTTCATTTCAGGGTATACAGGCAACATAGTGTTCATACAGCATTTCAGAATGTGAAAGTAATTTATATATATTATCTCAATAATTTCAACTGCTCTGTAAAAGTGGCCAGAACTGAAAGTCCACTTAGTTTCACAGCTAAGTATGTATTCAAACACAAGTCTTCCAAATCCAGACCAATACCCTATCTACTATCACATACTCATTTGTCAACATGAAAACAATGTTAAGATATTTGCATAACCATCTGTGCAATCCACAGTGGAGGTAGGCCAAGCTTTTGATTTATCATGCTACCACAAGTGTTTTAAAAAGTTGTTTGCAAAATTGTAAATAGTGCCTGTAATGAAGCACTCCACTGAAAAGCTGCTGCACCATAAAACACAAGCCATATCAAGAAAAACAGCATAATGAATGGGTGAAAGCCACAGGGTAGTCAGATGATTGAACCATGTAACATCAAACAAAGCTGAAGGGAAGAACAAGAGTCTGAAGGCCAGAAGAGATAGATTAGAATAAAATAGCATAATTTCCTGTGGAGAAAAGGGAAGGCAGTACCCTCTAACACTGCCTGTCTGCACTGTGCATTTTAAAATGCTCGGGTGCTGTTAGCAGATGTTGTTCCCATCATGGTTTAGATGTTGCCACCAAACGTACAATGTGCTTCTCTACATACTGTCATAAGTCAGCTAAAACATGTGTAAACATATGCTGTGTCACTCATTAAGGAGAAGGGTATAATTACACTTTTAAATGTGGCAAAGCATTCTGCAAGTAGCATATAATTTTCCAGAGCAGGAGCCTTTATGAAACATATCTTTGCCTGAGTGTTTATACAGCCTGACATCTTCAGGTTTGTTCAGATCAAGAGCCCCACTGTGAACGAACAGGCTTCAGACAAAGGAGGCAATTTGTTCTTTAGGTGCCATTTCAATGAAGCATGGGGAGGGGAGATAGCAGGGAGGAAAGGAGAAAAGGGTACACGAATAGTTCTCCACGCAATTAAGAAATTTGCCAAATCCAGGGTAATTACAACAGGAATAAATGTTTAGCATATCATTTTTTATCAAAATGCCAGTTTTCTTTTTAGAAAATGATAACTGCAGTTTATCGCAGGATGAGGAAATGGAAGAATTGCTTTAGAAGTTTATTGCTGTCTTGGGAAAAGTGTAACCATGTAGACATATAACAGGATGAAAGGAAAGTACTCTGATGGGCCATTTTGGAACAGTTCCTCCACTCTGCCTATACCAAAAACTTAAAACTACCTCCTAGTTTGTCTCAGGAGACTTAGGGTGCGATCACACGTGACAGTTGAAATGGAGGAGAAGCAAGGCTATTTCTTCCAGAGGAATTTGACATGCAGTTGCGAGATCACACCTCCCTTTGAAGCTGCGGGCACAGCCCGTCAGTGTGTGATCAGACACAACTGCAGGTGAGTGGAGGAGGGGTTGCCATTTGTTTCCCATGTGCTTAAATGAGGATTCGAGGAATCGCACCTCTGCACTGAGGGCTCCCTATGGAGTTTGCAATGATGTGCATACTGCAAAGGGTGGGGGAAACAACAGTAGTATTCCAGGACATGGCTGACTACAGGCACTGGATAAGCAAGGTCCCTTCGTGCCTTGTTGATTGTGCATTTGTAGTCCACGTAGATGCGGACGTCCCCATTTGGCTTAATTGGGGTTAAAATGGGGGTCTCTCAGGTGCCATGGGGAACCAGCTCTAAAACTCCTTGCACCACTAAGTGGTCCAGCTCTGCCTCAATTTTGGGCTTGAGTGTGAACGGAACTCTCCAGGCCTTGAGGCAGATGGGCCGCACCTAGGGGTTAAGTTGGAGTGATACATGGGGCCCTGTGTTTCAGCTGAGGGTCCCATCAAAGATGGCAGGGAACTCATCACACACCTTACTGAAATCTGAAGGCTGCATGTGGTGCACCCCCGTTATTCTGAACCCCAAGGGTGTAAACCAGAACAGCCCAAGCAGGCTGATGAGCTGTCCTTCAACCATCAACAAGTCCAAAATTCCCTCAAACTGTCTGTATTTCATGCGGAATTTGCCCCACCCTTTAATGGCCACCTTGTTCTTTTGAAAGTCCCAGAGAATGAAACCAGTGGGTTGAAGGTGGGGACTCCCCCCCCCTCATAGACAGAGCCTCCAGAGAGTCTCTTCCAAGAGGATGAAGATAGAGGACCCCATGTCCAGTTCCATCTTGCAAGGTATCCCCTCTATAAGCACAATTACTTTAATTTTATCAGGGGTGTCCTGAAGCAAATTCAGCACCTGATGTTGGTGGATGGTGATGGTGTGCAGATCCACTGACTCCTAATGCATGGCAGTGCATCTCCGGGCTCCCTTGGAGCAGCAAGCACGGGCAATGTGGCCTGTCTTGCTGCAGGCCCTGCAGGTAGTGTCTCAGAAATGGCAGGAGTGATGCTCATGGGCCTCTCCACAGCTGGTGCAGGGTGTTAATGTGATGGTCTCCACTCGACAAGTGGTGGCAACAGAAGGTCGTGAGTCATGGTGAGCTAGGCAGCAAATCTAATGGGTCTCTTCTTTATCTGATGCCTCAGAAGCCAAGGGGATGGTGGCCTGGTGTGCGGCGGGGGTCTGGTGGTCTCAATAGGATTTCTTGAAGGTGGTGGCCTCGCATAGCACCTTTGCTAGTGTAAGGTCCTCATGGCCGATGAGCTTTTGACGTAGTTTCTCCTCTCGGATGCCCATCACGAACTGATCGAGGAAGGTGTCATCGAGACTCAGAAACTCACATGTGAGTGCCAGTCGGTGCAGATCTTCCAGGTGACCATCTTGTTGAACTTTTGCTGGCACATGTAGAAGTCCACACAGTGTGCCATCTTCATGAGCTGATGCACGAAATGGCTGGTGAGATCACAAGAATCCATAGCCATAGGCGTAGACTACGGGGGGGCTCGAGGGCTCGAGCCTCCCCTGAAATTTCCTGGGGGGGACTGAGCCCCCCCAGGAAAACGTAGCGCCTGCCGCCGCGCCTCCTGGGGCCCTTCCGAGGCCGGCAGCTACTGCTGCCGGTGCCTCCCCCCCACGCCACTCTTCCATCCTTCCCTCTCCCTCCCTCTTTTCCCTGCGAAGGGAGAGGGAAGAAGTGTGTGGGGGAGAGAGGGCCCAGCAGCAGTGGCTGGCGGGCCTCGGAAGGGCCCGGGGAGGCACGGAGGTTTTCCGGCGGGGGGGGAACATCCCCAGCAAGCGTGCGCGCTAAAGAGCCCCCGCTCCCCCGGATTTTACGAAAGTCTATGCCCCTGTCCACAGCTTAGAGGGAGCATTGCCGGTGAGCGCCTTGATGAGGGCGTACATAACAAGGCCAGAACTGCAAGGAATATGGTAAATTGAATCATTTTAGCAATATGTGCAAAAGCAAAAAAAAAAGAAGAAGCTCCAGACAAGCAGAGTAAGTAGTAGAGGAAAGAGACAAGACATCAGATGGTAGTGTTGCATCATAGCCATTACTGTGAACTCACATAGACTTCAGGTTTTAGCTTTTGAGTCATGGAGTAAAAGAGCCATTATTCCTACTGCAGTTTATGCAATAATGCTGGTGGGGAAACAGCCAGTGTGATTTCAGCTCGATAGTGGGGGCTCTTGTCAAGCGATTCCACAAAATGAATTGAATCCAAACACATCCATTCAAAAGAACAGTACCATGCAACCCACAGGGAAAATGCAACCTAATGATCACAAATTCCCAAAATAAGAGGTGGTATCAACTAACATTTGTTGGGGCAGGAAATAACTGCAGACCTCTGTTAGGAAGCATTGTTATACAGGCTAAGGAGCTAACCAAGATCCAGTGCCAATTTTTTTTTAGCTCCAGTTCTTGAAGCAGGGAGTACAGTTGCCTGGACAAAGGGGGGGAAATGTAAAAACCATGGAGATGTGTTTCAAGGGGAAGGTTGCCTGGAAAGTGAGTTACAACTAGGAGTAGACTCAACAGTAGAACCAGTATGCTTACCATGGAGAAAACAACAAACTGCATTATTCAGCTCCATGCAAGAGAAAATTCACAAGTTACAGAGCAAAGACATTATAGCACCAATGGATGACAATACTCCTTGGGTGAGCACCATGCTAGTGGTAAAGAAGCCTTCAGGAAAACTATCAATTTGCATTGACCCAAAGCCATTGAATTGATGGCTGAAAAGATGCCATTATCTGCTTCCCACCATCTATGACACATTACTGGAACTCTCCAAAGTAACTTTTTTTTTTACTGTCTGTGATGTTAAGAACAGCTTATGGCACATTAGATTTGATCAGGAGCCCAATAGATGCACTGCTTTTTCTACACTTTTTGGCTGCTTCAGATAGCCACAAATGCCAATGGGAATAGCCCCACCCCTGAAGTGTTTCAGAGATGACTAACACAAGTACTTGAAGGGCTATCTAAAGTAAAACAGTGGATAGCAGGTGAGGGACAAGATGACAAAGAAGCTGAACAAGATCATGACTGGAAGCTACTGGCTTTTCTTTGGAGATGCAGAGACAAAAATAATAACCTGAATGCTGAGAAAATGGAACTAAAACAGCATGAAGTAACATATAGGTCACATCCTCACATCAGAAGGGCTAAAAGCAGACCCATGTGAGACTGAGGCTGTCCAAAATATGCCTGCCACAGAAGATGTGAAATGAATACAGTGCATTATTGGTATGATGATTTTTTTAGCCAAATTCTGTCCAGACAGTCACGGAACCCATGAGACAACTTACCAGGCAGGATATAGATTCATGTGGGTAGCTGTGTTGTTCTGAAAGCAGAAAGCAGTTCCGGGGCACCTTTAAGACCAACAAAGTTTTATTCTGGGTATAAGCTTTTGTGTACATTCACACTTCTTCAAATACATGGAAACAGAATTCACCAAACATTACATATAGGTAGTGGATGAGGAGAATGTTGCAAGGAAGGGCCAATTAGAGCTAAGACTGGATTTAGGCAATTAGTAAGACCTGTGAATAGCAGCAGATATAGCCAGGGGTCATTTCGTAGAAAAAGAGGTGCAGGAGCTCATTAGCATAACTCATTAGCATATGCCACACCCCCTAACATGCCGGAAGTGTGTCAGAAGGCAACACCCACCCCTCAGGCTCCACTCCACAGGTGAGTGAAACTGACCTGCTCTTCCTCCATTCCCTTCCCCATCCAATACTTTGTGCAATAAAAATAAGCGTAAAGAACACATCCTCATTCTCTTCCTGCTCCCTTGAAACCACCAGGTATCCCTTGAAACCACCAGGTATCTCAAGTAGACTTGAGTAGACTTGAGATACCCAGGATATGTGCACCACCCATCCCTTCCCCTTCCCACAACAAGACACCCTGTGAGGTCGGTGGGGCTGAGAGAGGTCTTTTGAGAACTGCTCATGAGAGAACAACTCTAAGAGAACTTGTGACTGGCCCAAGGTCACACCAGCAGCTGCTTGTGGAGGAGTGGGGAATCAAACCCGGCTCTCCCAGATTAGAGTCCAACTCCTGACCACTACACCAAACTGATAAGGTGGAAGCTGCTGAAGGGTTGGTGAAATTTCTCCAGTACTTATGTACCATGTGCCCAGATAATATATAATTTGTATTTGTATCCCGCCTAGCCAGACAAACCGGCTCAAGGCTGCTAACAACAGACTAAAATCATAAAACAATGGTAGTCAGTTAAAATACAGTACTTTCACATAAAATTTACAGAATAAAACAGAACAAAAGATGGCAGCAATTCCAGTCACACCCCACAGAAAGAGGCAGCATCCCATAAATCCCAGGCCAGGAGAGTTCCACCGGCCGTTTCCCTAGTGGTGGCTCCTAATCGAAAGCCTGGTGGAAGAGCTCTGCTTTGCAGGCCCTGCAGAACTGCAAAAGGTCCCGCAGGGCCTTGATGTCTTCCGGGAGCTCGTTCCGCCAGTGTGGAGCCACCACTGAGAAGGCCCTGGCTCTGGTGGTCACTAACCTAGCCTCTCTTGGGCCAGGGAGGGTCAGGCGGTGTTGTGAGCCTGACCCCAGAGCTCTTTGGGGTATATGTGGGGAAGGCGGTCCCTTAGGTAAGCAGGCCTTTGACCATATAGGGCTTTAAAGGTTAAAACCAGCACCTTGAACTGGATCCGGTACGCTATAGGAAGCCAGTGCAGTGTCCTCAGCACAGGCTGAATATGGTCTCATACAGAGAGGCCCATCAACAGCCTGGCTTCGGCATTCTGCACTAGCTGCAGCCTCCAGAGCTGAGACAAGAGCAAGGGTCAGCTTTTAGTCAATCTTGGGCCGATTCCGCACTAGTTGTTGCCCTGGCTTCACTCCCCAATAAAATCCAGGGCTAAGCAACAGTTCCCCACCTGTTGCTTTGGGTCTGCATTTGGCCAGAATGTAATAAGCGTTTTCCCCGGATCTTCCGTTTCTGGGATTTTGAGGTTCCTTTTTTTGCCATGGGAGTGAAGTCGGGGCATTCAGGTGGGGAACTCCGAAATCGGGGTTTCTTGCTCCACCCCTTTAACGCTCTCTCTCCCCTTACCCTCCCCTTTCCCGCCCTGGTGCGAGCGTTTTTTTTGTTTGTTTGCCGCTTCGTTGCGTTACAGCAACATGACATAACATTGATCCATTGTTGTGTGGTTAACATTTTTTGCGGGGCCAATTTTTTGCAGGCCCCCACAGCCGAATGAGCGATGCCAACCCAGGGGGGCAGGGGGGTGGCGAAGAAGGCGCAGCCTGAGGAATCTGGGCTGCTGGGAAGCCGCCTGTCCTGCACGAGCACTGTGTGCCGGAGAACGGGCTCCAGGGTCCTCCTCCTCCGTGGCCCACTGCAGCAGCCGAGGGAGGGAGCCAGATGCAAGTAGGATGGCACAGACAGGTGGGGAGGGCTTCTCCCTTTGGCTGTGGTGGGCCACCGGGGAGGGGGCAGGTCCCAGCGCTGCCAGGGTGGTGGCTGCTGCTGCAGCTGCAATCCTTCCAAGCCCTTTGTGCTCATGGGTCCTTCGCCCGCCTGCCTCCGTCCACCGCTCTGCCCTCCAGTTCCCAGACCGAGCGCTGCCAAGCCAGATCACAACACTCTCCCCCCGCCCTCCTCCAAGTTTAAAAATATTCCTGCCACCCCCATACACCAAAAGGGGCAGCAGGGGGGGGGTCAGGAACAGGAGTGGGGAAAAGAGTGATGGCACATGGAAGTGTTGGGGGGGAGCAGATTAAGTCATCTGAGCATCATACGGGGGAAACGAATTTAATACTCTGCTTTCTTCTGTCCCCTTTCCCTCCCCTTTCCCGCCTTGGCGCAAACAGGGTTTTTTTTGTTCCCCACTTTGTTGCGTTACAACAACATGACACGACATTGATCCACCATTGACTGGCATTTAAATGTCTTTTTTTTAAATGTAGTTTTATTGTTGATGTATCCACATTTCTGTGTAGCATTGTTTGCACAAAAGTCGTGCCTGAGTCCACACCACTGTAAAGATATGTATTGATGGCTTTGAGGCACAGCGCGAGCTGGTTCCCCCCTCCCCCCACGTTGCATTACAACAACACGACATGGCATTGATCCATCATTGTGTGTTTATTTTGTTCGGGGCCAATGTATTGCGGGTGGCATGGTGGTGTGGACACTTTTTTTACGGGGGGAGCATGTGTAGTGTTGCATGATCCCCCTCTATTTCCCATCCCTTTCCCACCCTCCAATTCCCCTCCAACCATGGTGCAATTTTTTTTCTTTTCGCGGGCATTTCCTAATGGCGAAAGTGACCAGAGTTGTTTCATGCACATGCGTGGAGGATCCTTGCTGCTCTGTGGGATGGTTCGTCACAATGAAACTCCACCTACATTAAAAAAGGGGAAGAAGGGGCGGGTGCATGATGTACTTGCCCGGGAATTATGAAAACCCTTGGCCAATCATGACCTTGTTGCATCACAACGTTATAACGAAACTCCGCCTACATTTTTTAAAAAAAAATGGCAGGCGGGGGCTCAAGATTCAGGGCAAGGACAGATGTGGAAATGAATAACCAGCATCAACCCGGGTCAGATTCATGTAATGCGGAAACGTGCAGACTGATTCAGACCAATTAAACCCGGGAGGAAAGGGAAGCAAAGCCCTTGTGCGGAATTGGCCTTGTAGTCAGCTTCACTTTTGCCGCCAACTGGCTGCTCCATGGGTTGTGCGGCCTAGCAGAAGAACTTGGAGGAGAAAGCAAGGAGAGAAATGGACCTGGCCTGCTTCATCTGCATTGGTTCATTTGCCTTTGAACAATGACAGCTCCCCCAGACATTCTCGAGCACTGTCATTGGACACCCCTGGAGTGAGCTTGGGGACTTTAAAGCAGCTTCTATCAACCCTGACCATCTGAGTTGGAGTGGATTCAGTTGGGCTCTGATGGTCTTGGAGCTTTAACACCCTCCTGAAGCCTCCTACTAAGGTGGTGTAACTGTTACTACCAGCCACCATTACATCAAGCGTGCTGTCTACAGAGAACTGACTGGTCCCTTCACCGAGGACTTTGGAGTTGCCACTCAGGAATATTTCCTGGGAGGTGGCTCTGGAGCTGCTGTTTAAGAACGATTAACTAAGCTGTGGCTAAGAAGACCTACTGGCTTTATCATCCTTGCCCTGCTGTGTTTTTAGTGATTAGGCTAATTGAACAGAAGTTAGTTAGACAATACTAGGTAGAGTAGTTAGGAATTATGCCCATAGGCTTGTCTTATGTGTAGTAGTATAGGAGGGGAGTAAGATAGGAGGTCTGGGTGGGAGGGAGTTGTTTCTCGGAATTGGTAGTTAGTTGTAGGAGTTAGTTGTTCTTATTCTTCCTAGTGGTTTAATTAACTTATTGTATCTATTGAATTGTCGATTGTTACTGTGCTATGTGGGTAATGGGAAGGAAGGGTGGGTTGCTCAATGGGGGTGAGAGAGGAAACCCTCTGGAGTACCAGTGCTGGGTTAGGGATCCCAGTGATCGGGGGTTGACAGAGGTATGGTGGTAAGAAAAGGTATTAGAAAGGAAGATGACAGAGATATGGATATACTTGGTCTTCTTCCACCGTTCATCCCATCCTGAGGCATGTTGGCTGTGCGGCTAGGGAAACATACCCTGCTCCGACACTGATGTTGTGTAATGCCAGGTCCATGAATAATAAGACCAACACTCTGCAAAATTATTTTGTGGAGGATCATGTGGATCTGGCACATGTGACCAAGACCTGGAGAGTTTGGCTGGCTGGCCAGTGTACCAACCACTTACTGCACCTGAAGACAGCCTGCCAGCCTACTAGAGGTGGCAGCCAACTGGGCCTTGGAGTACCTAAGGCTGATAATTTTAGGGGACTTCAACATCTATGTTGATGTGGCTACCTCTAGTCAGGCCATGAACCTGGTTTTATCCATGGCAGTGCTGGGACTCTCCCAGATTGTATCAGGTCCTGCTCACCAAGCAAGCCACACACTGGATTTGAACTTTGGCATGGGGATAAATATTGATCTGATAGCCACTGATAGGCTGCCATGATCAGATCATTATGCCCTGAGGGCCCAACTGAGTGTCCCAACCTCTCCCTGTCTAGGCAGTGAGCTAATTTATGCTTGCCCGCATAGACTAATGGATCTGGTGGGTTTCCAGAATGCCCTGCGGGATCCAATACCTCCTGGCATTTCAATCAGCTCTCTCCGGCCAATGTTGACAGCATTCTGGGTGCTGTTAGGCTGACCACCTGCCTCTTGGACCCATGTCCATCATGGCTGGTGAAAGCTGGCGGTGATGGAATACAGGGGCCCCTGGTGGATATTATCAATCTGTCCCTAAAAGAGGGAGTGGTAACACAACACTTAAAGAAACCATCATTGGATCCTTTAGATCCTTCCAGTTACTGCCCAGTTTCGAATCTTTCATTTCTGGGTAAGGTAATTGAGAGAGTGGTGGCTGAGAGACTTCAGAGTTTCCTGGAGGACACAGCGGCCTTGGATCCATTCCAGTCCAGTTTCTGCCCTGGTCATGGGACAGAGACGGCATTGGTTGCCCTGACAGACAACCTCCATAGTCAGCTGGATCGAGGCGGGTCAGTGCTGCTGTCATTGCTAAATGGCAGCGTTCAACGTGGTCGGCCTTGATATTCTGGCCCACTGCCTCATCGATGTGGGAGTTCGAGGGATTGTTTTGAAGTGGCTTACCAAATTTCTGCAGGGTTGGGGACAGAAAGTGGTGCTAGCCTAGGAAACAGGATATCCTCACACCATCCCTTGTTGTGTGGAGTCCCTCAAGAAGCAATCCTCTCTCCAATGTTATTTAACATCTATATGTGCCTTGTCGTCCAGCTGGCATGGAGGTTTGGGCTGGGTTGCCAGCAGATGACTCCCAGCCAGGGCTATTTTTGGGTTGGAACGCCCTGGAACAGCATTCTGGCTGGCTTCCCAGCCCGCTCTGCCCCTCCCTGCCACCGTTGCCTTCCGGCTCCTACCTCCTCCTCTACCTCTGCTTCTCCCAGGGCTGGCTGAGCCCAGAGGAGGTGGGGGCTATGTTTGCTGCCTCTTCTCCGCTCTGCCAACCGGAAAGGTAAGGGGGGGGACAGTCCACTCTGGGCTGGGTGTTAGTTGGCTTCGTTTTGTGGGGGGGGGGGGGTCTGAGCATGCTCAGGTTGCCTGTGACCTTCCCAAGCTGGCTGCCCAGCTTGGAGAGGCTGCAGGCAATTGAGCCACTCCATGGAGGGTGGCGAGGGTTTGTTTTGTGTATGGGGGGGGGGTCTGAGCGTGTTAGGGGAGGCAGGAGAGGGTGTTTGTGTGTGCAAGCTGGGATGGGGTGGAGGAGGCCATTCACGTCCTCCTTCCCCTCTCGGCAACGCGGCCCAGCAGCCCTCGTGAGTCTGCCACAGCCAGTGCCATCGGGGGAGGCAGGAGGGGTGTGTGTGTATTTGTGTGTGTGTGTGCGTGCATGCAAGCTGAGGTGGGGGGAGGCCATTCACGCCCTCCTTCCCCCCTCGGAGATGCAGCCCATCAGCCCTCATGGGTCTGCCATGGCCAGCACCACCGGGGAATAAGGACGATATGTGTGTTTGCGTGTGTGCGTGTATGCAAGCTGGGGGGGAGGCCATTCATGCCCTCCTTTCCCCCGTGGCAATGCAGCCCAACAACCCTCGTGGGTCTGCTGCAGCTAGCACTGTCAGGGGAGGCAGGACAGTGTGTGTGTGTTTTGTGTGTGTGCGTGCAAGCCAAAAGGGAGGCCATTTGTGCCCTCCTTCCCCCCTCAGCGACATGGCCCAGCAGCCCTTGTGGGTCTGCCATGGCCAGCGCCATCAGGGGAGGCAGGAGGGTGTGTGTGTGTGTTTGTGTGTGTGCATGCGTGCATGCAAGCTGGGGTGGGGGAGGCCATTCACACCCTCCCTTCCCCCTTGGTGACAAGGCCCAGCAGCTCTTGTGGGTCTGCTGTGGCCAGCACCGTCGGGGGAGGCAGGAGAGTGTGTGTGCATGCCAGCGAGCTGGGGTTGTGGTGGGAAGGACGTGGGTGCCCTCCTTCTCCCCCTCTCTCTCTGTCTTTCTCTCTCTCTTACTGTCTTTCTCTCTTTGTCCCCCTCTCTGTCCCCCTTCTGTCTCTCTCTGTCCCCCCTCTTTCTCTCTGCCTCTCTCTCTCTCTTCCCCCCTCTCTTTTTCTTTCTCTCTTCCTCTGTCTCCTCCCCATCTCTCTGACTGATTTCGCACAAGCCACTGTTCCCCCTGGCTCTTCCCTTTCCCCCCAATTGTACGTGTTAATTTCCTACTGTGTGCTGCACAACCACATTTTTGACCTGCAGCTTCGCCAGATTTCCCCCGCGTCTTTGTGATCCTGTTTTTTGAGGAAAGTAAAGATGCAGGGAAAATCAGGTGAAGCTGCAGGTCAGAATGCAGCCATGCAGCACATAGTGGGAAATTGATACATGCAGTCGGGGGGGGGGGAGAGCCCGGGCGGAGCAGCAACCTGTCTTCCCCCTTCTGCCTCTCTCTTCCCCCCTTTCTTTCTCTCTCCCCCTCTGTCTCTCCCCCCCCCCGGTCTCTCTCTTTCTTCCCCCCTTCTGTCTCTCTCTGTCCCATTTCTCTCTTTCTCTCTCTTCCCCTTCCTGACTGCTCAGCCATTTCATTAAGTGCCCACGAATTTTTGTATTGTGTATTTCTTTCTCTACCTGCTCCACCCCATGCATAATCTTGTAAACCTCGATCATGTCACCCCTCAGTCGTCATTTCTTCAAGCTAAAGAGCCCCAAGTGCTTCAACCTTTCTTCATAGGGAAAGTGTTCCAACCCTTTTATCATTCTAGTTGCCCTTTTCTGCACTTTTTCCAATGCTATAATATCTTTTTTTGAGTTGTGGCGACCAGAACTGTACACACTACTCCAAATGAGGTAGCACCATTGATTTATACAGGGGTATTATGATAGTGGCTGATTTGTTTTCAATTCCCTTCCTAATAAACCCCAGCATAGTGTTATCCTTTTTCAATGCAGTCACACACTTTCTCGGCATTTTCATTGAGTTAAGCCGTGGTCACACTGCCCTTTAAATCTGGGAGCCCTCCCGGATTTAAAGGGGCCGGAGTTTTAAATTTCGGTGATGGAAGAGGAGGAGGAGGTGGGCGGCAGCAGCAGAGGCCGGAGGCAGCAGCGAAGGCGGTGGTGGAGGAGGCAGTCAGTGGCTACAATAGGAGGTGGCGGCCAGTGGAGGAGGAGGCAGCTGGCGGCAGCAGCGACCACGGGAGGCACCCTTCCCCAAGCCCCGCCAGCCACCTCATAAGTTTGGGGGGGTTCCCCCTTTTGCACTTGGGCGCTTTAGTGCCCAAGTGCCCAAGTGCAAAAGGGTGGGAAATGGAGGGATGATCTGGACAGCCCTCTCCCGCAATGATTGCGAGAGAGGGCTGTCCAGATAGGCTCAATTGTGGGTTCCTTGCGCGACCACCAGGAAAATAGTTGATTTTCCCAGGGTTGGAAAACGTGGGAGGGACCCACAATTGAGCCCACTTCAGCACGGGATTAGCCACGGCCGTTGTGGACGGTTCCTTTAAATGCGAGAGGAAACAGCACTTCCTCCCACATTAAAGGGCCATGTGGCCACAGCCTTATCTACTATGACTCCAAGATCTCTCTCTTGGTCACTCTCCACCAGTTCAGACCCCATCAACTTATCTTTTCTATTATATAAAGCCGTTTTAACATTCCAAAGGGCAAGATTCCATGGGGCACCAAAATCAGTAGGCTGGATGGACTGCCTCTCAAAGGGGGGATCCTGGCTATTGGCTGCATTCTCTACCTGCTTTGCCTCAGTCCCGCCCACAGAACCACCAGCCAGCGTCTCAGCCACAGTCTGGAGGGAGCCAGCGAAGGGGAAGGGCCAACTGAGAGCTGGGTCCACGCTTCTCCTCCGCCCACTGCCAGGTGGGTCTAACTATCCAAACAAAACAAAGAGAATGGGGGGGGGGGGAGAGAAAGGGAATCCAGGCACTTCTGCCTGACAGAGAGACCAGAGCACCTTCCTTCTGACAGGCAAAACTGCCCGGGATCCATTCTCTCCCTTCCCTAACTGTCCCCTCAGGGGCCTGCTTCTGTCAGTGAAAACACAATGGACTATCAGCATAACCCCTCCCCCGCACACTGCCAAATTGCCAAATTTCCTCTCAGAAGACACTGTGAAACAGTCAAAGAGAAGGAGGGGGAAGGGGAAGGGTGCCCCAGGCTGGGTTCCCTGTAGCCCGCCCACCAAAGCTCTGCCCGCCAAAATTCACCTCACAATGTGGCTTCACCTCAGGAGAGAGGATGCCATTTGCCTTCCCTTCCCATCACCTCCAAACAGAGCAAAGGGGGGGGGGGGGGAATCCAGGTGCTTCTGCCTGACAGAGAGAACAGAGCACCTTCCCTCTGACAGACAGAACTGCCAGGGATCCATTTTCTTCCCTCTCTCCCTTCCCATCACCTCCAAATGGGGCAAAGAGAAGGGGAGGGGAGGGAACGGCTGGGCCTGGCTGGGGGAGGGGGGAGCAGCAAGAGAGGAAAAGGTGAGAGCCTGCCTCCCCACAATGTGAGCCTACTGCCAAGGAAGACCAACTGCAAAGAAACATAAAGTCCTCAAGCCTCCTGCATGATGCAGCATGCTCAAGCCATTAATGTTAGTGTATAAGTGGATCAGGGCAAAAGGCAGAATGGGATAGGGGGCACTCTATTATACATATAAGTAGTGACAGGAGGGGGGGAGGACAGCTTCCTCACAGCCCTATCCTTGCACTCCTAACTTTGCCTACTCACATTACACTCTCAACCAATGCTCCCTCTAAGCTGTGGAGTCATGTGAGCAAAAATTCTGCTTTGTGAGCCACTGGCATTTCAGTTGTGAGCAAATGATTTGGCTACTGCATCAAGTAGTTTGCTCTGGAGCCATCCTTTCCAAGCTAAGACAAAACTGTGTGAGCCAGAGCCTAAAAACTATGAGCTACATCACAGTGGGGAATTTCACACAGCCATCATGTTCCGTTTCAGGAACTCTTCAGTAACAGTTTCTGTCAGGCATTTTACACAGAAGCGTATTAGTACCGGTTCCCTAATGGAACATTCTGGCCCTTTCACACAGAAATTTGCCTCTCTTTTTGGGGAAGTGTCCCTGAGCCACTTTACCTTGAAACCTCCTCCCAAGCGTTCTTCTGTTCTTTGTACCGGTCCTGAAGCGCTATAGGGTGCTGTGTAAAGTGCCTGAAGCACTTCCTCTGATGACGAGTGTGTGTGTTTGTGTGTGTTTGTGTGTTGTGTGTTTGTGTGTGTGTTCTTTGTGTGTTTGTGTGAGTATTTGTGTGTGTGTGTTTGTGTGTGTGTTTGTGTGTGTGTGTGCATGTTTCTGTGTGTTTTGTGTGTGTGTGTTTGTGTATTTCTGTGTGTGTTTGTGTGTGTTTGTGTCTGTGTGTTTGCATTAGTGTGTGTGTGTGTTTGTGTGCATGTGTTTGTGTGTGTGTGTTCTTTGTGCGTTTATGTTTGTGTGTGTTCTTTGTGTGTTTTTGTGTTTGTGTGTTCGCGTTAGTGTGTGTGTGTGTGTTTGTGTACGTGTGTTTGTGTGTGTATTCTTTGTGCATTTGTGTGTGTGGTTTTTGTGTGTGTGTGTGTGTTTGTGTTTGTGTATTTGCATTCAGATGGCAGTGATCTTCCCCTGAAGAAAATGGTGGACTCTGTGTCATTATACCCGGCTGAGGTCGCCACAGCAAATTGACGCTGAGTGCCCAAGGCTGGGGCACTCTCCCAGAGCCTCTTTCTAGAGCCCGTTGTATTTATTTCCACAACAGGCCTTATTCCTAGTAATTTATAATTAGGATTTTTGGTCCCATTGTGCATCACTTTGCACTTGGCCACCACATTTGCCATGTTGATGCCCACTTGCCCATCCTTGACAGATTCCTTTGGAGTGATGGGAAAGACCTCTGCCTGAAATCTGCTGCCAGTCTGAATGGAAAATAGTGAGTTTGATGGACCAAAGGCCTGATTCAGTAGCAGGCAGCTTCATGTATTCAAGGACAGCATGCCTAGGAAACTGCGCCTGATGAATGTGTCTAAGCCAAGATGTTGTCTTCTTGAGGGGCTCCCCTCCTCTCTGGCAGGCAGCACATCTGAACTTGGAAAAAGGCAAGAGTTCCCCAGGTGCATCACAGTTATGCTGGGGGTGGGGGGGGTGGGAAAGGAGGGGAACTGCAGAAAGCACCCAAGAGGGCAGGAGCAGGTGTGTAACAACAAGAGAGAGAGTGATCCAAAGCCAGGGACATATCAACTCAAGGAGGAGGCAAAAGGAAGACCTGTCCAGAGCACTGAAATACCCAGGCTAGCTTGATTTTAGCAGATCTCAGAAGCTTAGTAGGGTCGGTGCTGGTTTGTATTTGGATGAGAGACCACCAAGGACGTCCAGGGTTGTGACGCAGAGGCTTGCAAAAGCAGCTCAGGTGGGCTAATTAGAATTACCACTGATCTCCAGACTACAGAGACTACAGAGAGCAGTTTCCCTAGAGAAAATGGCTGCTTTGGAAGTTAAACTTTATGGCATTGTACCCGCTGAGGTGATTAAGTGAGCTCTGACTCATGGAAGTTTAATCTAGAATAAATTGGAGGAAGAGTGGGGAATCAAACCCAGTTCTCCAGATTAGAGTCTGCCACTCTTAACCATACACCGTGCTGGCTCTATGTGTGAGTGGAGGTGGGCGCCATCTTCCAAGTAGCAGTTCCTCCTGTAGAGAGAGGAGAGATGCCTCAAACAAGGTAAACCAAATAAGAAGCAAAAGGTGGGTGTGGCTGGATGACCACACTTCTGGTAACATGGGGATGTGGCCTAATACGCTAATGAGCTGTGTTGTCAGGGGTGTGGCCTAATATGCTAATGACTTTCTGCTATTGGGTGTGGTCTATTTTGCTAATGAGTTCCTGCTAGGCTTTTTCTACAAAAAGATCCCTGCTCCCAGCTATGTATGTTAATGGGTGGCTGGCCAGACACTGCCCCATCTAGTCTGGCTGAGGGTTTGGAGGCCATGCTTGAAGGGTTTAAACAGAGTCAACAGAAAATATGCAAAAGACTGAGGTTCTCTGGCTGGGTAGGGACAATTCAGGATCGGGGTGCCATTTCCCGGCTTTTGATGGGGCACCTTTAATACATGTGCCAACTGCCAAGTGCCTAGGTGTGATCTTGGATACCTCCTTATCAATGGAGGCCCATATCACAAACATTGCCAGGCTGGCATTTTTACAGTTGCACCAGGCTAGGCAACTAGTTCCCTTCCTGTTTCCCTCCGCCCTCACCACAGTAATCCATGCAACGGTCACCTCCAGGCTAGATTACTGTAATGACCTCTACATTGGCCTACTCTTGAGACTGATCTGGAAGCTGCAACTGGTCCAGAATGCAGTGGCCCGGGTACTTATGGGGACCCCTTTAAGAGCCCACATTCAACCAGTGCTCTGCCAACTGCACTGGCTCCAGGTTGAGTACAGGGTCAGATTCAAGGTTCTAGTATTAACCTTCAAGGCCTTGAATGGTCTGTGGCCAGTGTACCTTCAGGACCATCTCTCCTGATATACCCCCTGAAGAGCATTATGCTCTGGCGAGCAAAATCTCCTCGTGATCCCTGGCCCAAATGATATCCAGCTGTCCTCAGCCAGGGCCTTTTCAGCCTTGGCTACAGTCTGGTTGAACTCTCTTCCTGGTGACAACTACGCCCTGCAGGACTTAGTTACTCCAGGGCTACAGATGAAGACAGCAATGGTTCACCATCAAGCCTGGCCTCCATCTCTTGCCCTTCTCCCCCCCTCCATGGGGAGGGTACAAACTGACATCAGACGCCTTCAGATGACTATATTGTTGCACTGTATTGTTTTACCTGTTTTCCTGAATTTGTTTAAACTGTTTTATTTATTGACTAGGAATAAGGCCCATTGTGGAAATAAATACAACGGGCTCTAGAAAGGCTCTGGGAGAGTGCCAAGGCCTTGGGCACTCAATGTCAATTTTCTGTGGCAACCTCAGCAGGGTATAAGGACACAGAGTCCACCATTTTCTCCCTGGGAACTGATCAATGCCATCTGGAGAGCAGTTGTAACTCTGAGTGATCTCCAGCTATCACCTGGAGATTGGCAACAGTGGTTCCCCAACAGGGAATAGCTGGTTTGGAGGGCAGAGTCCATGGCATTCTATCTGTTTGAGGCCCACCCCTCCTCAAACCTCACCCTCTTCAGGCTCCATCCCTCAAATCTCCAGGAATTCCCCACTTGGAGTTGGCAACCCTATCTCCTTCCCAGCCAAGCATTAACCTACCTTTATTTTCCACTCACTGTTCAGCTTTCCATCTCCCCCCCTACCTGCAGCCTCTACCGTGCTCTGAAGCCCCGTCTGCCACGTCACATTGGCTGTCATGGGGGGCATCTTAGCAGGGTATAAGGACACAGAGTCCACCGTTTTCTCCATGCGTACTGATCAATGCCATCTGGAGAGCAGTTGTAATTCTGCGTGATAGCCAGCCCTCATCTGGAGATTGGCAACAATGGTTTCCTTGGCTGGGAGGGGGGGGGGGATAGAAATTTAAATAAATAAATTTTCCAGGAGGAAAAGTGGTCTTTCTCTGCAATGGGGACCAAAGCAGCTTACATCATTCTCTCCCCCTTTTGACTTGCACAACAATCCTGTGAGGTAGGTTAGGCTGAAAGTCTGTGACTGGTTCAAAATCACCCACTCAGCTTCTACAGCAAGAACCTGGATCTAGCAGGTCCTGCTCTGAAGCACTGATTGCCACGCCTAGACACCCAACCTCCAGGTAGACCCTGAAGATCGCCAGGTATCACAACTGAACTCCAGACAACAGGTCTCTCCTGACCAGTGAAAATAACTGCTTTGGATGGTGGACTTGATGGCATTCTGTTCAGCTGAGGCCTCTCCCCTCCCCAAACCCTGGCTTCCATAGACTCTACCAGAAAATCTCCAGGAATCTCCCTACCTGGAGCTGGCAATCCTAGTCAGAACTGGTCCCAATGAGTTCTTTACAAAGGCCTGCAAAGGGTTTCCTTCCTTTGTCTGAACCAAGCTTGGTTGCTACTGTGGAAAAACAGGCTCCATTTTGCAACTCAGCTGTTCGCCTCCCACCCTAGTCCTGTGGGCATATCTCACTCCTTAAATTCCCTGCCATCAGTCACTGAACTGTCACTGCCTTTTTAGAGGGCCCCTGTGGCCAAATCTCCCTATTTGGAGATGGAATCCTCAATCTTTGGGGGATCCCCGGGAAGTTGGCAACCGAAGGGTCTGGCCTTTCCTTGCTTCCCTGGGCTACCCCCTCCCTTTGGTATTGTGCAGAGCAGGGGAGGCTATGCACAACACAGATTATTAGCCCATATAGAAGAATTTATTTTACTATATACACAATTATGGAGCGCATACACACACACTAAATGAGTAAGGCACAACTATAGGAGTAAGCACATACTATGAACCAACAGGGCATAAATCAACAGGGGTTAAACACAATCCTCCCTGGATGGGCTGGAGTCTGTATTAATGGTGCACCACCCCTTGGGACAGTCCCTCTTTTCCCGCACTTTTTGGCTCTGGGGCCGCTGGGAACTGTAGTCCAACAGATGAGGAAGCCTCATTCAACCCAGTTAATGATACCTCTGCAGGCCACTCTCTGAAACTACAGCTCATTTGAACCTTATGGGGGAACATTTTAAACAAAGCACAGACAGCAGCCATCTTATAAACACAGGTAACTGTATTTCTTTACACCTACCACCTGGAGTTTGGCAATCCTAGGGGGAAAGTCAGCCGCACAGCAGGGGGTTGAAGGGAATGGTTTGATGGTTGCTGGCCCACCTCATTAGCCAGCCAGCCATAGTGGAGCTTAGAAGGAGAAAGAGCCATTTTCTGACAGTTTATTCTGATAGGAAAGTCAGTGGGCAGGGGTGAGGGGGTTATGCTGATAGCCCATTGTCTTTTCACTGACAGAAGCAGGCCACTGAGGGGACAGTTAGACCCACCTGGCAGTGGGTGGAGGAGAAGAGTGGATCCAGCAGCACCCAGTCGGTCCTTCCCTTTCACTGGCTTCCTCCACACTGAGGCCGAGACGCTGGCCAGCAGCTCTGTGGGCGGGACTGAGGCAAAGCAGGGACAGAATGCGGCCAGTGGCCACGGACCCCCTTTTGAATGGCAGTCCTTCCAGCCAACTGATTTTGGTGCCCCATGGAATCTTGCCCCTTGGAATCTTAAAACGGCTTTATATAATAGGAAAGATATGTTGTTAGATGGTGTACACCACCCTGAGCCCTTTGGGGGAGAGCAGATTATAAATTGATTCAATCATCTCAATCAATCAATCGTTGCTATGAGGCACAATCTACCAAGTGTTTCTACTCAAGCCCTACTGAAATGTTTGAATGTGTATATTTTAAAGAATTACCTGAAAGTACGCAAAATTCTTGATGAACAGCCCTAGAATGTGGTTATATATCACCCTATTATACTACCAATGGGCACATTCTTTTATTAATATAAGTTATCTTGGTGTCCCTTCTTCTCTAGCCTTATGTACAGTTTGGTAGGCAAAAAATAATCACACGTTAACTGACAATGAGTTATCTATTAAATGTCTACAACATTGGCACTATCATTTGTATTGTGTTTATTAATCTTATTAAAATATAATAAATATAATAGAGCCCGATGTGGTAGGGCTTTCTCTGACAAAATACTGTTTTGAAAGCTGTCTGAAATGTCAAGCAGCATGCATTTTATATTAGTTCTATATACATTTTTATTGAATTCAAACTTTTAAATAAATCTTCCAATATCTAATGCATCTTATCAAAGCACAAAAACCCATTATATGATTATATGAAGAACCTCAGAACTCACTGTCTTCAAAATTTAATGGACTCCTGATGCTCCCCCCTCCCATTTTAGCCTGTTTTTAAGACATCTTACAGTATTTTATACATTATAAATGGATTTCATTCTTGGCTTAGTAATTCACCTAATGGGCAATGGATACAAAAAAAGCTGTAACTCCAGGGACATTAAATTGGTTCTAAACTCTGAAAATTACAGCTTTTACAA
Organism: Lepidodactylus listeri; assembly: GCA_029233225.1. NCBI lineage: Eukaryota > Metazoa > Chordata > Lepidosauria > Squamata > Gekkonidae > Lepidodactylus > Lepidodactylus listeri. The sequence goes on from JARCFY010000004.1 coordinate 93,286,004, forward strand.
AAAGAAGAAAATACTAAAAACATATCTAATGTAACATTGCATCTAATTTTCCACTACCTTCAGATTATGTCTAAAAGCTCCTAAACTTCTTAATGTTACAATATGTTAAAATTGCATTCCTTTATATTTAGATGTTGAAAACACCTTTTCCTTTTACCAGCACCATGGTGGTCCACTGGCATAAGGGAAAAAAACCACTCAAGGAAATCCCAGAGTAGCAAAAATATAGAAAATGCTTTGCTAGGTTCATCTACTCAAACAAGTTTAGTTTGTAGTGATAGCCAAAGAAGGATGGCTCAAAAGAGGGTTTACAGAATGATCTTATGTTTAAGTCCTGCCCATTGAGCAAGATATGATCATCCCAAAACCTCTTCTACCAGAGGAGCACTTTACCATGCCCAGGAACTACCAAGGATGCTATGTCTGTTGCTGATGCCTTGTTGGTGCTTATTGATGCTTACATTATGCTTCCTGTGTTGTGACTGGTTGAGAACAGAACTGCAAGGACATTTAGTTTTGGATTAATAGTCATATTGTGTAGAAGAGCTTGTCAATGGTGCCATAGGGGAAAAAAAAACCAGTTATCCATATTAGGATTCCCAGGGAGAATTCTACCATGAACTCCATGGATGGTCATCAGATCCACTTGTTCTTTCCTGGGGCTATATTTCTTTCTTATAAGATCCAATTATTCCGAAGTTGGGACCATCATGGTCTCTGCATTATATGGCAGGTTACAAAACACATAATGATAACATATGATGAAAATATAAATACGAATATCTCTGATGCCTGAATTATGCCATTGTACACAGGGAACCCAGATGTTAATATACACAATTAACACTACATCTTGAAGCTTGTAGGTACAGAACCCACAATTAGGGTTGGCAGCTCTATGTTGGGAAATATCTGAATATCTGGAGGGTGGAGCCTGGGGAGGGTGGGGTTTGGGGAGGTGAGGGACCTCAGCAGGGTATAATGCCATACAGCACACCCTCCAAAGCAGCCATTTTCTCCAGGGGAACTGATCTTTGTCACCTGGAGATCAATTCCAATACTGGGAGATATCCAGGCACTACCTGGAGGTTGGCAACTCTATCTATGGTGCAGTGTGACTGTGAGTAGTCTGCGCCTGTCATAACATACCAGACCTTTCTAATATTTAAGGTTAGCACTACGGTTGCCCAAGTGAAATATGTGAAGTTCACAGACGCAATGTGAATATTGTAATCCCGTTCTCAGTTTCAGATACATTTTCTGCTTTAGATTTCTCTTTCACAGAAAAACAGCAACTGCCAGGGAATGAAGAATCAGCATTATAATGCTTAAATGTAGAATATGAACTTCTTCCTATTAATAGCTCATATACTGTTGATAGCAAGACATCAGACCAATGCAGGTAAAAATCTGTACACCTTACTGGCACCTGGGGGGGGGGGGGGGGGAGAATCACCTTCATTCACATTAACTTATGTTTCTTTTCCACAATGTATCTGCTTAATAGCAGGTGTTTCCTTTGGTCAGTAACTCACAAGCTGAATCCAAGTGATGATGAAGCTATAAATTAATCAAGAAGATAGACTTCAGGGTGGAAAAAATGTGAAGTAGCCCATTTCACCTCCATCTAGTAGAATTCTTACTCTCTCAAGCCTGGCTCATTTGCCAGGTGATCTATACCCCAACAATACTCTCTGTCAGTAGGTACACGGCCTAATAAAATTTTCCATCTTTACAGATTTCTTCGCTAGCCACAGAGCACATTAGATGTGTGGAATGAGGTAGTTGTCTCATTAAGGGACAGTAAATTGTCATTTAAGGATAGAGGTTACCCTGGGATACCAGTTTGATTTTCCACCACAGGAAACAAATGGTCTTGGGTCACTCATTGTGAATCAGTTGCAACATATGAGGTATATGCTTCTTTCTCTGAAAATGCACACAACCAGATAAAACTGCCATATAAATAACTGCCCCTATATTTAATAACTCAAATGAGAAAGTTTTAGGGTCCTTCCCTTGTCTTTGAAGTCTCAACCGCTTATAAATGTATGTTAAAGCCAGGTGAACCGGACTGATATTTTATTCATGTCATATTCCTGAATATAAACCGCCCAAAAGATTGATGATAAACTCCATGCTTTAAGGCTAAATGGCAGATCTGAACGACACACTTGAAAAAGGAATTAGATACTGTACTGTACTCCTAAATTCAGTTTTGCCTTTCAAAGCCTTTCTAAACCCATTGTCTTCAAGGGACTTAGAAGGGAGTGACTCTGCTTAGAATGGCACCATCAGTGGCTTTGCTTTAAATGACTCCACTGAAAATGGCCTAGACAAAAGACTTACTCTGTGCTTACCCCCTTTGCGCTAGTTGAATCACAAACAGATTGCTGCCATTTAGGGAAAAGAGATGATACAGCACTAATGAGATGCGAGATTGTTCAGAGGTATGGATGAAGAAATGCAGTTCAAATTGGTCTGAATTCTAGGATTAACTATAAATGCAAAAACGAGTGAAAGAAAAAATACAATTTCATAGCATATCCCTTTTGGTCCCCAGCATCCCTTTTCCCCCGGCTTGCTCTCGCTGTGTATACAGGACTTACTTAAATTGTTCCTTCAACTTGGATGTTATTATGAGTCTCAGTGGTATCCCTTAGTTTAAGTACAGAGAACATCTTTATAACCAATAGAGTATTTCAAAATGGAAGAGACTTTTAAAGTGTAACCCCTGCAGATTGCATTTTTCATGGTCATAGTGAGTAAAGAAAGCTAAACAATTTCCCTCCATCCAGTTCTCTCTGTGCCACAGACAAAATGTTCCATATTTTTAAAAGATGCTGTGTTAAACTGATGCAGAGTTTCATTTTGAAGAAAATAGTTTAGGAAGCCACAAACCTTTGAAGATAAACTCATCCTCACAGTACAGTACAGTCCTTGTTGGGAGGCTTTTTTTTAGTGATTGGTTTACGGTTTATATTTTACTTTATTTATTTTTTTTAAAAAACACCTTTATTTGGAAATATAATTACTTGTCTTGAACATCCAGGGTGGGTAAAAATCTAAAATAAATATTGTTAAAATGCTTAAAATTCCCACTGATCTTCAAAAAAAAAAAAAGCTTACATTAACATTTCACTTCTTGCAAATCAGGAACAGGGTATTCATTCAAGAGCAGATTCCTACTCTAGGCCTTACTGGCAGTTTGGCCCAACATAGGCCCGCTTTGCAAGCAGAGGGCCTGTTCACACAGCCATGGCTACCTGGCATTGCAGTGCCACACTCACTTCATCCTGAAGCACTTTCATCCCACTTTAAAAAGGTACCTGGTGAAACCGGTGTCAAGCCTTCTGGGTGCGAGTTCATCCCGCTTCCTGGCAGTGTGGATGCAAATAAGCCGTAATTAAGTGGCACTGGTAATGTGAACACTCTGATCTGGCAGGGATGCGCATAACCGCCTATGCGCAGTGTGCCATGGGATCCTGCCCCAATTGCTGCACCTATGTGCCCATGCACCTATACGCAGTTTGGCAAAATGGACCAAAGCCATGGGCCACTACGGCGGCGCTAGGAGCCACCCCCCACAGTGTGAATGCTTTATTCCGTCTCCTCCCCGGTATGGTCCCGCATCACTCCAAGCAGTGCGAATGGAAAGCCCCACAACAACTCAGCTTGGGTCTTTTTGCCCCGCTTCCCTTGAGCTTCATTTTGCCAGTCTGTCCACAGCCTAAGGTTCCCACATCACAGACAGGTGTGTTTAAAACAAAATCTATTTATTAGTAAAGTGATACAGGGATAGGAGTAACTGGCCTTGTTTCAGGACAAGGGAGTTTATGCTATCTGTAGTTCTAACTAACAAAAAAAATTAAGAAGCAGGGATTCCACCCCATGAGACTAAACCAACACACACAGATATTGAAGTTCCATTGTAATGTATACAATGATGCAGAATGTTCCATTGTAATGCAAGCAATAAATTCACCACATTCCCCTTCTTTATTTCATGATGCTCACTCAGCACAATTCAAACATTAAAATATACTCAGTCAGAGGTTACTAGTACTTGACTCACCACTGGGGTTTGCCTTTACCACTAACCCATTATAAAGATCTCAAATTTAGCAGGCAAGTATATGCCCACTCTTAATCTGTGCTTCTTCAGATGGCATGGCAATTTGTTTCGGAAGGATATTTGGCAAATAGCCACCTTCATTTTCTTCCTGGTCCAGAACTTCATCAGAGAGCTGTCCTGGGATTGCCTCATCAGGTAATAGAATAGGTCCTACAATCTTTTTCCAGATGCCTCCTGTTCATCTAATTTGTGTTTCCACTTGGTGCTTCCATGCATAAGAATGTGGTTCAGCTATTGTTTCCGTGAATGATACTTGTTCCCATCCTGCATGTATTTGCATTCACACATACTTCCCCCTCTCATGGAGTGGAAAAGGCACAGCCCACTTATCATAGTAGTTCTTTTGTTGACACTGGACTTCCTTTAACTTTGGATGAACATCAGTTGATAATCTGAGTGTCACTATTGGTGATGTGGATGGCAAAATGCTGCATAAAATCCTTCACAAAGGTATATTCTCCAATTAAGTAAAGCCAAGTAAAATAAAGCCAAATTGAGACCTGAACCATGTATTACAATTTTTTGAACATATGTATGATGACTGGATCATGTGTTCGACATTTGGCCAGACTAGGACTGAAGTGTGCTATGGAGATAACCCAGTTGGAAACAAATTGTTTCATCACTGAGCGAGCAAAAGGAACGTCATCACAAATGAGTTCTTTAGGAATACTGTGAAGTGTTAACCTTGCTATCATCTTAGCTACAACCATGCCTGCTGTTTTATCTGGCAACAATATAACTTAATAATTTGAATAGTAATTAACAACTATAAGATAGAATTGGTCGTTGATCTCAAAAACATCACCTACCAGTTTAAACTGAGACAGTTCTGGGATCTCCTGTGAGATCACTGGCTTTCTCCAGTTGCTAGGTTGAAGTTCCTGGCACGGTGCACACTACTCACTATTGTATGTGGGAATCAGGCCCATAGCTACCATGGAGATTTGGGTCCTGAAGCACAGGAGGAAATTTCTGCTGCCTGCCCTGAGCCAGCCTCCACATCTCCTGGCGTTTGGCCTGAGTGAAAGAGCTGCTGCAAACCGGGCGGCAGAAACCCACCTCCAGCCAGCTCTTCTGTGCTCATAGAGATGTCTGTCTGGGCGTGCAAGGCAGGGCGCACATGGGAGAGTTGCCTGTGTGCTAGTACAAGGTGCTCTATGGTAGGAAGCCACTCATGCCAGCTCCTCCAGCGGCTGAGCAACGGTGCCCTTTCTGCCATTTGGAGAGCCTGGCTGGAGTCCAGCCTAATGCTGTGGGAGGGAAGGCGGCGAATAGGCAGGCAAAAAGATTGGGGTGGGAGGGAGGAGGGGGATAGGAGCCCTGACATGTGTATGCATGCCAGCCCACCCCTTCCTGCCATAGCCCCTTCCTTCACCATGCGCTTGCTCACTCCCCTTGCTGTTGGGCACCTCCATTCTTTTTTCTCCCCCCGTCCCTCCTCCATCCAGTGCCCCCTCCATCCAGTGCTCCCCCCAAATTGTCTAGCTACGGGACTGGTAAGAATGCATGTTGGGCCAATACATGACTTGATGAGCCCATACTTTGGACCTCTGTGTGCCTTGATGAAGTAAAGCAGAGTCAGCATGTGAGAAAGTACCCCTTTAGGAATAATTAGAGAGACCAGTAAGGTCTAAGATCTGATTTAACCTACCTCCTTATCTTTGCTTATACCTGGACATCCAGGACTCAGAGTGCCTATAATTCATGGTCTCCCCTTGTGTGGTCTTGCAGCTGTTTTAATGATGAGTCACTGAAAGGCTCCATCTGTAAATTACAGGGTCTGGTGCAAAGGGGCTTTAGTAGCCCTGGAAAGTGTGTCTGTCATGAGCATGTCCTTGCCCTTAGTGTAAGTAATCTGGAAGTAATGTTTTTGAAGCTGTAGGAGCATCCTTTGGAGGTACACAGGAGCTTTTCTAATGGGCTTGGGAAAATATTGCATCTAAGGGTATATAGTCAAACTGGACTACGACTTGGGTGCCAAACATATGCTGTTAAAATTTAGCCATAACACAATTGCCAGTAATTCCTTTTTGATCTGCATGTAGTTTTGGCTTCACCTGTGTAGTAACATAAGCAATAATGTACTGGACTAATGCTTGGGTGCCAAGCATATACTGTTGAAATTTAGCTATAACACAATTGTCAGAAGTTCTATTTTGATCTGCATGTAGTTTTGGCTCAGCCTGTGTCAGTGCTCTAGTAACATAGGCAATAGGTTGTTTCTGCTGAAACACATGTGCCCCTAAGCCATCTTTGGATGTGTCTGCCTATATTTTCAGCTATTCTCTTGAATCAAAATATCAAAGAAGTTGTCATGGTCTGTTTGAGGTTGTCTGCGGCTTTCTGCTGCTCATGTCCCCATTGCCAGAGAGAATCATTTCTTAACAGAGCACTCAGATGTGCAGTCAGACTTGATAATTTGTAATGCATTGTGCCAGGTACTGTACAGTCCCTAGGTGTTTCTGAAGGCCTTTCTTGTACTTGGATGGGAGCATCTGATTGATAAAATTCACTTTGTCTTCATCAGGCTTGACACTATCTTTGGTAAAACATGGCCTATACTAAGAACTGGATCTTATTCTTATTAAACTTTATACCACTTTGTCATGCTTTGTTGTGAATACGTTTCAAGAAGGAATTGAGTTCTTCCTTGGTCGATGCTGTGATGATCACATAATCTGCAAACATGATCATGTCTCCCAAACATTTCTGATTCTTTGGTGAAATTCTTCATTTGCTGACCTGATGCCAAAAGGAAGTCTGTTGAAATTATATCTGCCCCATGGGGTATTAAAGATACACACTTTCCCTGCCAAACTCCTCAAGATGTGCTCAGCAATAGGGATAGAGAAATGTTGCTTCATCACTGCTATATTAAGATCACATAGATCAAGGCAAACTCATAATGGTCTGTTTTTCTTTTGTGTGATCATTAGGCTGCTGACCCAGAAAGTGAGCTTAGGCACTTCTGTGATGATGCCCTGAGCTTCCCGTTGTTCCACTATGGACTTTAATTTTTCTAGTGCAAAGTCTGGGATCTTCCTACTCAAATAAATATGTTGAGTGCCAGCAAGTTGATCTAGACCTTCAAAAGTATCTGCACAGTGTTCGAAAACAGCATCTCTCAGTTCAGATTCTATGTGAAGTACCGTAGGAACATGCCAAAGTAAATCTAGAGGGATGCCGTATCAGAGGATCATTATTTTTGGTTACCTAGGTCAATTCAGCTTCTTTAGGGCCTTCTGTGCAATATACCAGAATTCCCTCTTTTGGTTTGATACCTCCAAAAGTAACAGTGGAATGTGCATTTGAATATGGCACGTGGGACCCTACAGTAGATTTGCCAACCTCTAGATAGTACCTGGAGATTTCCCACTATTATAATTCATGTCCAGCCAATTAAGATCAGTTCCCCTGGAAAAAATGGCTGCTTCGGAAGATGGACTCTGTGGCATTATACCATGCTCACATCCCTCCCCAGGCTCCACCCCCCAAAATTTCCAGATATTTCCCAGCCCAGAGCTGTCAACCCTACCCTTCAGGGTTTTGGCCACTCCAAATGGGATGGTATTTTTTTTTGCTCCACTGCCCAATTTAAAAGTGTTTGGTAGGCCTGTTACTGCAACTGTATTGCACCGTTCATAAGAATGACCACTGTCCTTAGAAAACTGTTGATTAGACATAGAAACCATAAATAGAATATTCATGCCTTTTTCTAGCTTTGCAATGTTCTTCTTTAGCCTGCATGCTTTTGCAAAATTATTTTTCCTAGTGCATTTATGATAAGTTGCTCCAAAGGCTGGACACCACCTGGGATTGTTTGCAGTTCTATACTTATTGCTAATCTGGTGTGTACTTGCTGGGGTAGTTGCTTGCAGTGGAAATTCTAGTGGAAGCTTGCCTTCCCTATGTAGGGAACTGGGGTAGTTTCACTTTGGTTGAATTGCATGCAGAAGACATAGCTCTAGCCTGGGCACTGGTATGAGCTTTCATTCTGCAAATATCCAGAGTCTTTTCAAGGGCAAGTGCAGGGTTTTCTATGTCTTCCCTTAAGCTTGCAATAAATTGTGCTGAATGCAATCTTGTCCCATGGCATAAAAATCTGTGGTGGGCCAAACTTGCAATGCTGGGCTTCCCTTCACCCTCTTTAGCTCATAGACAATATCACTGATTCCAGCAATCTCATTATATTCTAATGGCCAGAACTGGTATCTCTCAAATATAGTGCTTTTCCTCATCTCACAGTAGGATTTGAAGGATGTTAAAACCTTTGCTAAAGTTTTATTGACAGGGTCTGCAAACACCCTTTGCATCTTGGGGGCTTTTTATCCTACGCAGTGAAGCAAGACTGCAGTTTTATAATTCTCAGATTCTTGTTCAGCCGTTGTGACTACCAGGTACAGTTTTAATTTCTGATTCCATTGCCCCTTGTTCTTCCCTAAATTTCCCACAACGGATAAATCTAGTGGAGGCTTGAAATGCTCCATAGTTGACTCAAGGGTGTAATCTGGAATCTTCTTATACAGTGTTTGAGATCCAAAGGAGTATTAGGAGCACTTCTAACACCCCTTTGCTTGCAAATCAAGAACAAGGTACTCACTCAAGTTCCTGCTCTTAGGTTCACACAGCAGAGATGGGTGTATTCAAAACAATTCTCTTTCTAACAAATGAATCAAATTAAGGAAGGGAGACTCCAAGCCATGACAGTAAACCAAGGCACACAAATATCAAGAAGGAAGGGAACAAATTGTTCCATTGTAATGTATACAATAAACACACCACACCATCCTTTTAAATGAGGGTGCAATGAGAGCAATCAATGTGTTTCTCAGGGTACTTTCACATGACTGCTTCTTCAGAGCTAGTAGTATCAAACAGGAACAGGTACCACCTAGAATGGTTAACAACAGGACACCACCTAGTATAACAACATGTCATTTAATGTATGTCATACTAATTATGTTAACTCATTTAGACTACCACCACTCAGCATAGGAGCTGTGAATTCTTCCCTGAGTTGACTCTGTATGTGATTGTGCAAGGCCAAATAAATGCATTATAAATAATGTAAATAAATGCATATTATAACAGAAGAAATTAAATATTTATTATTGATTTCAAAATGCATCTGTGATATAAGGAACAAGATTATGCCCAAGAGAAATACAGAAAACAGTGTATTCACTTCAGTGCAATTTCAGTGTTCTAATGTTTGCAACATGCCATATCATTGAAGCCCAGTTTAAATGTGATGCTGGGTGAGCTTACCAGAATGGATTCCACTTGACCATTTTCCATTTTAAATCAAAAGTTACAGCTTTTACCTATGGAGCATTAGCATCCCAGGAATCTGTGGTCCAAACAGATCTAAACTGACATAGTATTAGTGCAATCCTAAAAACACTTACCTGGGAGTAAGCAACATTGAGTGGGAGACTTCAATAGGATTCTGAGTAGACCTGCTTAGGATTATTTTCTGTGGGTAGCAAATGAGGACCTGATTTAGGTGCGCAGCCAAGCACACCTTGTGAAACTCTGCATGCATAAGCTCAGGTTAAAGACTCAGATCTTCTCCCTTATGACTAATGTTCTATTTTTTCAGAAAAAACCAATGTTTTTGAAATTTCCTTGAAATACTCCACTACTGAACCATGTCCCCTGTTCCTTAAACCAGTGTTCAAGGAACAGGGGACATGGTTCAGTAGTGGAGTACACACTTTGAATGTATAAAGTAGTAGGCTCAAATGCCAACATCCCTAGGTAAGGGAGCTGAGGTAGCAGGAATGGGAAAGACTTTGGGAGAGTTTGTGGAAAGGTATTGCCAAGAAGAACAGAAACACTAGGTTAATGGCCCAGTGGTCTGACTCAGGATAAAGCAACTTCATATGTTCATTGAGCACCTGTTGGCCCCTGGATATCTATTTTCTTTTCTCATCTACTTTGCAGTGAAAAGAATCCTGGAGATTTAGGGGTGGAGCCTGAGGAAGGTGGGGGTTGGAGAGAGGAAGGACCTCAGTGGGGTATAATGCCATAAGAGTCCACAGTCCAAAGCAGCCGTTTTCTCCAGGGGTACTGATCTGTATAACTGTATAGTCTGGAGATCAGTTATAATTCTGGAAGATCTCCAGGCACCATAAGAGGCAGCATTACTGAAAATAACCGATGTACAAAAGCCCACCACTTGATGGGTAGAGATCTTATTCTGTTGAAAGTACTTCTCCTCCAACTTTGCACAATCTTGCCCAGGCTCATTAGTTCAGGCAGTCAAGAGTGTGGCAGCTGTCAGATGAATACACATTTACAGGTGTGAAACCCATATTTGCATGCAATAACCAAGCATATGTAGGCATTAGCAGCAATTCTAAGCAGACCTTTTCCCTAGCAAAGGGATCTGCCCATGGAAGCATGTGTACACATTTTCAAATAAAACTCAAGCTGTAGATTTCAATGCCAGCCACTAAAATGGGCCTCCTAATCACAGAAGCCTCTCTCACATCTCAGTGAGTTAGTGTTTGTAAAGCACTGGAAAATGAAAGGTAGCTATTGAAAACGCAAAGCATTTTTATTAACGCTATAATTTTTATAAGCTTAAGGAAAATTCAGTATGTAATTTAAAAAGCAGCCAACACGCTTATAAATGCTGTAGAACTTCCTTGGGGAAGTGGAATCTGTCCATAACACAGAGGCATTTAAGTAATGGGAGACCAAATGCATACGAATAAATCTCAGTGTAGCACATTGCAGAGCAAGAGTAAGAAATGAGCCAGATGAACCCAGTGGCTACTAGTAGCCTGTAACATACCATTTCTTTGCTGCAGAAGAGGCAATTTTCTAGCAATGCTCAGGATAAGAGCAAAGTTTCTTTAATAACAACTGGAAGCATATGTTTCTACTTTTCTTTTTCAGAAATCATATTAAGTGATGTTGCAAAAAAGATACTACTTTGTTAAAAAAAAACTTTTAAAGGTGGGGGAGGATTTACAGCTTCAGAGTCAGAGAGAGAGAGAGACTGGTAATTCACTCTGCTCTTCTCCTACAAAATTTCCATTGTATAAGAATCCACTGAGATTCATTATCCTTCTCTTGACATTTGAAAGCCTAGCATGTGGTCCCTATTTCCCTATTTTAAGAGTGTGCCAGGGCATTCACATCAAAAACTGTGGAATGACTTTGGAGAGATGGGGGCCAGCACAGCAAAATTTCAAGTGTAGCTGTGGATACAAAAGGAACAACAATAGCAGAGGGTTTCAGCTGAAACAGTGGACTTCACTGAATTTCAATAACACTTTGGCTTCCAAAGATTTTTAAAGATGGCTTCATTGAAGAAGGTTATGAAAGCTAATTTGTCAAGCAAATCTTCATATTTCCAATCAGTATTCAAGATTAATGTCAGGTAGTGATGCCAGGTTTCCTGAAGGAGTGGGGGATCTCTTTCTACCAGCTCCCATATCCCATATCCACTCTTGACGGCTGGTAGGCAGAAAAAATAAAAATTGCCGTCAGCAGCATGGCATTACATCACTTTCAGGGAACAGAGTTTCCAGTGATTCCTAGACCAGACTGATATCACTTATGGATTTTTCCAGGAAGTGACCTATTGACATTGTAGCGATGATGACCCCCCCCATTTTTCCATCCTCCCCCAGACCCCCAGATATCACTTATGGATTTTCCCAGGAAGTGACCTATTGACATTGTAGCGATGATCCCCCCCCCATTTTTCCACCCTCCCCCAGACTCCAGCCACCGGTTGGCAACCCTAATGTCAGGAGCCTTAAAGCAGCATTGCATATGATGTCTGCAATATTATCAGTGTAAATTAACTGCTGTCATACCTGTTGCTTGCAGACAGTTGTGATCTAGAAAGAACTGGGCGGCCATGCTGCCATGATGCTGCCACAAGAGTCCAATAGTGGTATGTTCAAGTATGTTCAAGTAGCCAGTTTGGTGTAGTGGTTAAGTGCATGGACTCTAATCTGGGGGAACTGTATCCACTTGCAGCTGCTGGGTGACACTGGGCAAGCCATAGTTTTATCAGAGCTGTTCTTGAAAGAGCTCTTTCAGCCCCACCTACCTCACAGGGTGTCTGTTGTGGGGAGGGGAAGGGAAAGGAGTTTGTAAGCCGCTCTGAGACTCAGAGTGAAGGGTGTGTTCTAAATCCAATCTCCTCCTCCTTCTCCTCCTCCTCCTCCTAATCTGGACTCTAATCTGGGAGGACCGGGTTTGATTCCCCACTCCTCCACTTGCACTCCGGGTTTGATTCCCCACTCCTCCACTTGCACCTGGCTGGATGACCTTGGGCAAGCCATAGCTCTGTACCAGCTGTTCCCTCAAGGACAGCTTGGGAAAGAGCTCTCTCAGCCCCACCTACCTCACAGGGTGTCTGTTGTGGGGAGGGGAAAGGAAAAGGAGTTTGTAAGCCGCTCTGAGACTCCCTTGGGGAGTGGAGGGCGGGGTATAAATCCAATCTCTTCTTCTTCTCCTCCTCTTCTTCTTCTTTCTACTGTAGGTGATGCAGACCCTTACACCACACAAACTAGGCACACCACAACCTTCAACATGAACGTGAACAGCAGTCAAATGTTCCTTGCTTGCTTTCCTCAATTATACATGATGTAAGATCCCACCTGTGGTTCCTCACTGGTTGTTGCTGAAATTCATCTTGAGCAGCTTTGCACCTATGTAACACACTCTTGTTTTACTGGCCCAAGCTGTGGAGCTTACAGCTGCTTTTGCCCAGTCCAAGCACTGAATTTTCTCAATTAAGGCACATGACACACACCCCCACACCCCCACATACACACAAGTCATGGTTGGGTCAGTAATGCAATCTGCTTGCATTACAGAACACAGAATGTCTTGCCACTTGTTCCCTCTTTGCACCCTCAAAATTAGATGTATCACTTAAATGATGGATATTGGCTTGATTATACTGCCTACCTTTTGCACATGCACAATCAGCAGAATATATTGAAGAATTGATCACACAATTAGGTGGGATCCTGTGCAGACATTGAAGGCATATAGTAAAATTTCAGCTCATTAAAAAATTTTGGTAGATTTTACTATGAAGCCTTTTAAAAGCAGAGATGGCGGACGCAACAGCAAAGAGGTAGCAGGGTGGAGGACAGTGGCTAGAGTTGTAGTCATGCAAACAGACATATCCAAAGTAATCTGGATACATTTTAACAGTTTATTGAATTATCAGCTTCCTGCTGGTGTCTGGCAAGCATGATGCATTCAGTACTGATGGCTAAGCATTGCCACTCATCATGAGTGCAAACCATATCCACTGCTCTGCATCCCTTGGAGGAACAGTGGGGCAGAAATGCAATAAAGCAGTTCCAGATGAGAATTCAGCATGTACTGCCTCACAAACCATGACCTTGTTCAGACCTGAAGACAGATGTAATCTGCCTGGTTCTGAATGGAAACAAAATTAATATATTTGTTACATTCCATCTTTCACATTTTAAAGACATATACCATGTTCCACAGCTTTGGTTTAGGGCTTAAATGAAATGGTGCAATTTGTAGATGTGCAAGAAAACAAGGTTTGGGGCAGATTTTGCTACTTTTATTGCTAATTACTTCAATGGGAATAATTCTGTATCTACAGTATTAATCATCATACTATACCATTAAGCAGACCTGTGCCCCTAAGTACTCCTTAAATTTCTACTTTATATGATCTATGTTGTAATCAGTTAGTTGCAGCCATTTGCAGACAAATTTCTGAAAGGGTGAGGCATAGGACAGATGCATAGGACAGATAGAAGAGCAGGTGAGTCCTACTATCTGTGTTCTTGACCCTTGCTGCCCTTGCTGTTCCTGGTGGATAGAAGCTGCCAGAGGAGGACTGGCTGAGTGGTAAGGGGAGTGGTAATGCTTCCTTCAAGTGGGAGTTGTACCACCCATGCTGAAGGAGGAAGTGATTAGACCTGTTTTTTAAAAAACCCTCAATAAGTTCTACTATATTGGAGAACTTCAAGCTAGTCTCCAGTTTTCTATTCTGGGACAAGTTGCTTGACTGGGTGGTTGCTTTTCAGCTCTAGGGGCTCTTGGAAGAGACTGGTTTTCTGGACCCATTTCAGTCTGGCATCAGGCCAGGGTTTTGATCAGAGACTGCTTTGGTCACCTTGATTGTTGATCTCTACTGAGAAGTAGACAGGGGGAATGTCACTATGATGCCCCCATCTACTTCCCTCGGAGACAAGATTTTCCCTCCATTTTTCTTTCCCTTTTGTGACTGAGCTGCCCTAGTTATCTGTTCCCTTCTTTCCAAAAGAATTCTGGCTGTTTCATTCTCTCACAGTATGATATTTTGGCTGTTGGCTCAGCCCAGGAAACTGAGAGAAGGATCAGGACTCCCCTTTAACTTAAACTTAAATGGCATTTGAGGTGTTTTGAAATTCCAAATTAACAAAATATTTTATTCAACATAGAGGGAAAAGGTCAGGTAAAATTAGGGCTAAAATTTCTGAGATACCTCAATATAGAGCTCTGAAGTAAATCAGTGTATGCACAGACATTAGTTCATATGTTTCAGGCTATGGAGAGTTTTATAAGCTGTTCCCTGTGCCTTAGGATCTTTAAGATGAGAGGCTTTGGTTCCAGTGTATCCCAAACCCACCAGTACATTTTCTTTGAGTATTCACTGACTCTTTTGGTTTCCAGAAGGCTGGTACACTCTATCCAGTACCCAAACTTCTTCTCTAAACACACCAGTATTCTTCTTGAGTTTTAATTGACTCTTAAGATTTCACAAGGCAGTGAAACCACACCAGAACAGGGATGTCACCACTCTCCAGAGCTATCTCCCTATTTGAACTGGGTAGGGAAATTTCTTCTCTCTCTAGAAGATCTATCCCTTTTTCTTGGCTGGAATGGGAGTCTTATCCTAACTACCCACTCTTCTTGCCAACTTCCCTCAGTTCTCCATCTGTGTTAAACTCCTCTCAGTCAGGGCTGAATTCAAACTGAATTCTCATCAGCATCCAGTTCAGAAGTCTTTATCTGCTCAACTGATGCTAACCAATCAGATATCTTGGAGCAGCCTCTCACTCAAGGCTCTCTGGCTCTGTTAGAAATTAACCCTTCATAGTTCTTTACCTGTTTGTACAACACTCTCAAGCTTTTAAAGTGCAGTCCGTCAACAGTCACCCTGCTAGTTCTGCTGAATCTCTCAGCAGCCTTCAATACTATTGACCACAGTATCCTACTGAGCTGCCTCTCAGTACTAGGACTGGGAACCCCATGTTATGATGGTTTGAATCCTATTGAGGGGATCTCAAAGGGTGGCATTGGGGGATTCATGCTGTGCCCCACAGTTGTTGACCTGTAGGGTTCCAGAGGATTTAGTCTTACCACATGCTATTTAATATCTGTGTAAAGCTGCTGAGATAAGTCATCAGGAGGTCTGGGCTGCAGTGTCACCAGTATGCCCAGCTATACCTCTCTTTCCCATCTAATTTCAAAGATACTATCTGAACTGGTGCTTTGAGTTAGTAATGGGCTGGATGAGCATGAGCATGCTGAAAACTAACCCTGACAAGGCAGAGGTTCTCTGGGTTAGTAGAAAAGCAGGTCTGGGATCTGAGATCTCTTCTGTCTTGGGGTTAGACTCCTATTGAAAAGCCTAGTTGCAGATTGGGAGTGCTATTCATCACAGCAGTCACGTTAGAAATCCAGATGGCTCAGAGTTCTTTTGCCCAGCAATAGTTGAGTGCTTTTCCCCAACTTTGGTTCATGTGTCAACTGCATCTATTTCTGGGACAGCTCAATCTAGCCACAGTGATCCATGCCTTAATTATATCTAGACTACTGGACTATTACAATGCACTCTACTTGGGGCTACCCTTGAAGAGTGTTTAGAGGCTGCAGATAGTCCAGAATGCTGTGGCTAGACTGCTGGTTGAGGCCAGCTCTCAGGAGCATGTAACCCCAATTTTACAGCAATTACACTGGGTATCAATCCACTCCTGGACCCAATTCAAGGAGTTGGTTTTGACCTTTAAAGCCTTATATGGCTTGGCAGGCAAGCCCAATCTCATCAGATTTAGAAAGCTAAGCAGGGCCAATCCTGGCAAATATTTGGATGGCAGACCTACAGAGACCACTGGGGCTGGGAGGGCAGAGGCAGGCTATCAAACCACTTCTCTGAATGTCCTCTGTGCCCCAGTAGGAATCACCAGAGGTTGCCATGACTTCCAGGCACGAGCACACATACAAATGCAAAAATACCCCCAAAAAAACCTTGTGAGCCACCCCACCACCACCAAGTGCTGGTATATTTTCTAAGGCTCAGCACAGGGTGGCAGTCCAAGGCCAGGTCTACCAATAATTTTGTATTTTGTTCTGAGCAAGAAGAATGTGATCTGTGGGTGGAGGAATTGGCAATGGTTCCTTTGTCATGGAGAGATCACTACCTGCTTGGATTTAGACTTACAGGGATACCAACAC
The DNA here is from genome assembly GCA_029233225.1 of Lepidodactylus listeri. NCBI lineage: Eukaryota > Metazoa > Chordata > Lepidosauria > Squamata > Gekkonidae > Lepidodactylus > Lepidodactylus listeri. Next base: position 93,302,604 of record JARCFY010000004.1, read on the forward strand.
TCTGTAGGGGCGGGAGATTTATTAAGGTAGATATATCGGAATGGTTTTCGGATGGCTTTAGGGGATTTTCCTGTTGCTATGGTTGGTGTTCCTGTCAATGCACTGGATGATCCCTAGAATGAGCAAATGACCCGGGCAATTGACATTATTATTCCCAGGCGCTCTCTCTCAAGTGTTAGAGCCCAGATAGCCCTTGGTTTACTGAGAAGCTGCAGGCCATGAACAGTCAAGAGAGATGGCTAGAGTGACAGTGGAGGAAGACTTGGGTTGAATCCAATAAGACACAGGCAAAAAGCTCATTTTAAGGTATATTCTGTGGCAGTGATGGCAGCAAAGAAACATTTTCCCACCCCGTTGCATCTGCACAGTGTAGGCCAGCATTGCTATTCTGAGGTGGTCAGAGGCCTATTGGGATCTGGCCTGCAAGAGGACAAACACTTGTCAGGGATATTCTAGGCTGATCCTGCATTAAGTAGGCAGTTTGACTAGATGGCCTGTATGGCCCCTTCCATTCCGTGATTCTATGATTCTAGGAGGTGGACTGCTTGGTGGCCCACTTTGACTGTTTTGCTCAGCACTATGAAGATAAAATCACTTGCATCCATTCCGACTTGCATTCTATGTTGGCAGTGACCCTGGATGGTGCCAGCGTGCTAATTTGTCCAATTGTTGAGAATACTGTTCAGTTTATTCAGTCTGAGGCATCCTGGAAAGTTTGAGGGTTACCACCTGTTTACATGACCCTTGCCCTTCCTTGTTCCTTAAATCTTCTGTGGGTGGGGCGTTGGCTGACTGGGTTTGAGAGCTAGTTAATAGTTCTTTAAGAAAGGGGGTTGTCACCACAGCCTTGAAACATGCTGTGATGTGTCCACTTCTAAAGAAGCCTACCTTGGACCCAGGAAACCTTCATAATTATTAACCAGCCTCACATGTCCTATTCCTGAGCATGGTGATTGAAAGTGGGGTGACTGGACAACTCCAGACTTTCCTGGATGAGGCAAATTGTTTTTAGACCCCTTCCAGTCTGGGTTTAGACCTGGTTATGGGACTGAAACAGCCTTAGTTGCCCTAGTGGAGGACTTGTGCCAGAAGAGGGACCAAAGGTGTGTGGCTCCATTGATTCTCCTGAACCTCTCAGTCACTTTTGATACTATTGATCTTTTGATACCATTGAAGTGTTCATAAACTGCAAATGGTTCAGAATGCTGCAGGCAGGATGTTGACTGGAGAGGGCCCATCTACACTGGCTCCCAATTTGTTTCTGAGCACAATTCAAGGTTGTGGTCTTGACCTTCAAAGCCCTGTATGGTTTGGGACCAACATACCTGAGGGACCACCTAATCCCATATGAACCTGCCCAATCATTATGGTTATCTTCAGAGGCCCTGCTATGACTGCCCCCACCTTCTGAGATTAGGCAGGTGGCAACCTGGGAAAGGGCCTTCTCAGTCATGACAACAAACAACAAAGATTTGTCTGTCCCCTTCTGTTGCCGTCTGCAGCAAGTGGGTGAAGATTTCTTGTTTCATTTGGCATTCCTTCCTTCTAACCAGTGTTTTGATGTTTTGTATATATTTTAACTCTGTTTTTGATCATTTTAATGATATGTGTTTGAAAGGGGGGTTGATTTTAATGATTTTTAATGGTTTTAAAATGTAATTTTATCATGTGTATTTTTAAGCTGCCCTGGTGGCCCTTGTAAGGTCAGAAAGGCGGGATACAAATTCTGTAAATTAATAATAAATCAGATCACAGGAAAAGGCCCTTCTGACTGCCCATTAATCAAATAAGGTTGTTTGATATGTGCACAGGAAAAGGCCTTTGCAGTAGCAGCGCCACAATTATGGAATAACCTCCCCAGGAAGGTGCACCTGGCCTCCTCTCTTTTGATCTTTAGGAGGCAGTGGAAGATGGTTTTATTTAGGATTGCATTTAGTTAAGTTTGTTAGCAATCCTGAATTGTGATTTTAAATATTGGTTTTTATGTTTGTATATATTTTATTTATTATAGGTGTTTTATCTATGCTGTAAACCGCCTTGAGCTCTGTAAGGAAAAAATGTGGCTATAAATGTTTTAAATACATAAATAAACAGCAGATGGGAGAGCAGAACAAGTTATGTTACAGGAAAAGGGAAATAGGAAAACAGGGAACTAAGGACAGATGGGATAGAAAGGGAGAGAATAATGAAAGAGTAGTAGATAAGTGGAGAAAGTCTGAGAGGAAAAGGACACAATATGGAGAGATGCAGGCAGAGATTAGAGATGCGTAGGCTTCAAAGCTGCAGAACTAAATAAGTTACTAAACTGGTTTGTAATAATCAGTCAGCTCTTTGATTTCAGGCCTCTACTTCATTACGAACTCAGGATCTATCCATGCTTTGATCCAGACAATGCAACATACTTGTGAAACTTCCAATTGCTTCAATAGAATTTATATAGGAAATATTCCCTGTGGATTAGTTCCTCTGTGTGTGTGTGTGTGTGTGTGTGTGTGTGTGTGTGTGTGTATTCTATTTCTTTACTATTCAAAAGGAAAATGACACATAAATAGAGAACCTTACACCAAACTTCCACAAAAAATTTACAGTATCCCAAGAGAGACCAAGAAACATTTCAGAGTCTTAAAAAGAAGGATGGAGAGGAAAGAGATGTATTTCAAATAGTAATAGACACAAATAGAGTTTAATATTTCTCTTGCAAGATCTTTAGACTCACAGGGGAGAAGAGGAGACAGATAACCTCAACAAATAGTCATGATGTATTTGATGTGTTTTTAAATTGAACAACAAATCTAACAAACAAACAGAGAACAATATACAAAACAGGCATGAATTCTTTTTTTAAAAAAAACCTTGTTGTTGGTTAAGAAAACCTTCTGTCTAGCGTATGTCTTTAGAGACCTATATTTTCAACCCTTATCCAGCCATCTGGAATTTACGACAAAGAGTTAACGCACACAACAGATCAAGATTCAGTCTGGTACAGCTATTCACCAATACGAAAAACTATCCAGAGACATCATGAAAATAATGGAACAGTATGCCTTAGAGTATCTGGAATCTTCACAAACCATTGCCTGAGAGTGACATGCATCTCAGTTCTTAACAAAGGGAGGATGTGAAAACAGACTTATCATGCTATTCAGTGTGCACAAATCAGACGAAAATTCTGTGGGGCAAATTCCTTTGACCCTCCCAGTGTGTGCTGCAAGAGTGCAGTCTTTGAATAGTCTGATGCTGGGTTTTCCTTTTTCATGAGCAAGAGGCAGAATATGGAAGAACTATGAGCAATGCCAATAAAGACACAGGGGGATGAAGAAGGTACCTCTAAAAGCTAATGAAAGGTCTTCATCAAAATTTTACTTCAGGTTTTTTTAAAAGCTGAAAGGACAGTTTGACTCACGTTGCTTTCTCTAACAGCATCCAAGTGATATCTGTAGGGTTGCCAGCCTCCAAGTGGGGCCTGGGGATCTCCCGCTTTTATAACTGATCTCCAGCTGACAGAGATCAGCTCCCCTGGAGAAAATGGCTCCTTTGAAGGGGGGACTCTGGGTCATCATGCCATACTGAGGCCCCTCCCCTCCCCAAAGCCTGCCCTCTCCTGGATCCACCCCCAAAGTCTCCAGGTATTTTCTAACCCAGACCTGGCAACACTAAATATCTGGGACTTCCTTCCTTCCTTCCTTCCTTCCTTCCTTCCTTCCTTCCTTCCAAAACAGTCTCTGACTTGTGGCCTGCAACATTTGAGGAGTCCCCTGAAGGCCCATATTGCAGTTGGACAGGGAATTAGTCAACCCCTAGTCACAACATTAGTGCAATCCATTTGCCCACAAAGCCCAAAAGAAAATTGTATGAGTTAAACTAGTTTTATTCATAACTGTTCTGCCCCCCAAAAGCAGCCCACTAAAGGCTGCTTGAGTAAGGACAACCCCATCCTGGCTCCAAACTCAGTGCACCCAATCTGGCAAGTAAAAGGCAACCAGGAGGGGCAGGGACATGAGGGGGTGGCTGTCAGTGACTGCATGACATTACTTCCAGGAAAATCAGAATATGACATCATGCCTCCCCAGGAATCACCAGTAAAACCATAGCGTTTTCGGTGAAACCGAGAGAGGACTGACATCACTACTGGTTTTTTTTCTAGAAGTTATGTCATACCATTATTTCTCCCACCAGCCTCTGGAGTGCCAGTGGGCATTCCCTATTAGGAGCAGGAGGTATCCCACCCCCAAAGGGGTTGTGGTAGCCCTATATGCCTTGTTCTTCATGACCTGCACAGATCTGTGCCAAGAAGAGCTGAGCCCCCATCAACATCCTCCCAGGCCATACAGCAGCTAGGGTTCAAGTGAAGACTGCCCAGCACTAAGACCTCCACCCCTGCACTCTGGCCAAATAGCTAATAAGTGGCTGGCTTGTGTGAATTTTCTTCATCAATACATGCCCCAGGGTGCTTACCATGTTTTCCTGCCTATCTCATATTAACCTGCACATTACTGCCAACTTAGTTAGGGCCTCAGGTATCCTAGGACCAGAACTATTTAAGTTACACATACCTACCAAAACTGACAATGCAAAGTGTGTGAAAAGAGGGGCCCATCAGGCCAATTTGATGATGCCCCCCAATTCCTGTTCAGCCCCAAAGTGATCAACTAATCAACTAATCCCATATTGTTAGTGCTACAGTGGGTGGGATGCTAGACCAAAAGCTAGCAAAACCTTGCAGAGGTGAGCTGCCCTTATATAGGTGTCAAAAGCCTCCACCTGACCTGGCAAAACTGGTGCTTAATGGCCCAGTTATGCAGCATGCCTTGTGTCCTGATTCCTTTTAAAGAGGGATGCAAGCAAAAAATGCCATTATTCCCAGTTTAGGAGTAGTAAACGAAATTCCTTTTCATGTTGCTCTCCAGCCCCCAGCCTCCCAAAAAAGGTATTAACTAACTGGTCACCTGCCGGCCAACTGATTGGGGGGCAGAGGCCAGCAGGAGGATGGCAACCTTATAACTGGCCCTCATAGCTGTAGCAATAGGCCCTCCTTGTGCATGGGTTCTGGGTACAATGGGTATTTGCATCTCTGAAACATGAAACATGAAAAACTACTAATAGGTCTCACATAGACTTCTCTTTGATGAGTCATTATAATGCTGTATTAAGTTTGAGAACTGGAGTGCTGATATTTTATTTTGTGAATATTTGATCATTTTATAAGCTAGGGTTGACAACAATATATTTGAAGTGTTCAAAGAGCTTCACTAGGGTTCCCATTTGCCTCCAGCCAATTGTAGCCCTTGCCCACCAATGCTCAGCTGATCAACAGGTGGAAACTTGGGAAACTTCCGGAAGAGACGCGCTCAATGGCGGACACCTCCCTCCGCTTATGTGGGAGAGGCGATCCGCGCCCGGCGGGGTGAAGGGACTTCGGACAGGTGCCGAACCCCCAGAGACCCTAGCGAAGGGGCTCTGCCTGGGGTGGCACGAGGGGGAGCCTCTCCTGACGGTGGCGACCGCAGGATGAAGGCCCCCTTCAACATCCCCATAGGTTCCCCTGCCGAGGAAGCCTTCGGGCTGCGTAAGTGTGACCAAGAAGCAGCAGAGAATGCTTGGCGGAGAAACAATTAACCCTCCTGATATGCAATGGTGAAAACCGTGAGTCTCAAACAAAGACTGTAAATAAAGCGGCTGGGACGGAATGGGTGGATCGCGTCCCCCCCCTCCCCTAACGAAGCGTACGTTACGAGACTTTCCCACGGCGTTACTGCAGTACCAGAAGCGTTCTGGAAAGGCTGGAGGGCTGGATCGCATGCACAAAGAAAAAATCTTTTAAATGACATTAGTGCGACAAAGATAGCTTTCTCTACGGTCCGTCTTTTTTTTTTTGTAAGAAAGTTTTTATTTTTCAAAACATTAAAATTAATACATTTGTTTTATACAAATCCTTTTTTCCATATTATATAACATTTTGTTCTATTTGTATAGTCTTGCTTTTATCTTGTATTGGTGGTTTCCCACCACATCTGAAGCATAACACATTTTCCACTTTATCCAAAATAGTAATATTTATCTCTATGTTTACATTTCTGGTAACGGTTATATATCTTTAAAATACTTATATACCAATCCTTATTTTCTATATTCTTATATAATTCTAAAAAACAATTTCATTATCTAATTATCCTTAGTACATTCATATACTCAATTTCTATTCCTTTATGCTATTATAACCATGTATAAATGTAGTTTTTCATGTCCCAATATTTTTCAACATATTCTTTCAAATCCTCCCAATCTTCTAAAAAAGTCTCTGAGTACAGATTATTCAACTTTCTAGTCCATTTATCCATTTCAGCCATATATAACAATTTTTTCAACCATTCCCACACTTCTGGTATTTTTTCATTTTTCCAATTTTGTGCATACGCCATTCTTGCTGTTGTAATCATATACCATATTATTGTCCTTTTCTTTACATTTATCTCTTCTAGTTTAAGTCCAAGCAGTAACATTTCAGGCAACTTCTTAAATGTACATTTCAATTTTTTTTCCATTTCTGCATGTATTATAGACCAATAAGTCTTCGCTTTATCACAAGTCCACCACATATGATAGAAAGAACCTTCTTTCTTTTTACATTTCCAACATTTGTTAGACATATTTTGATTAATATTTGCAATTTTTTTGGTGTCATATACCATCTGTACATCATTTTAAAACAGTTCTCTTTTAGATTATAACATGTAGAAATACTCATTGCATTTTTCCATAAAAATTCCCAAGATTCCATTTCAATGTCTTTGTTTAGGTTTATCGCCCATTTTATCATTTGTTCCTTTACCATTTCATCAGCATTAAACCATTTTAACGATACTTTATACATTTTAGAAATCATTTTTTCCCATCTTCCTCCCAAATTTGTTCTATTTCATTGCTTTTTTCTCTAAAACCAGATTTTTTATCACTTCTGTACATATCATATATTTGTCTGTACCTTAACCAGCCATAATCAAAGTCCATCTGCTGCTGCTCCTTCAATTTAAAGTTTTTACCATGTCTTGTTAACAGGTCTCTATATTTCAACCAGTCTTGTCCTTTGTAGTGAGATGATGGATTTAAAACTTCTGCAGGTACAATCCACATAGGTATCTCTTCTGGAAAAAAGTTTTTATATCTTGTCCACGTATCGATTAATGTTCTTCTCAAATAATGATGCTTAAACATATTGTCCATTTTTGTTTTACCATAATACAGATATGCGTGCCACCCAAACCTACAGTCATGACCTTCCAGGGAGAATAACTTTCTGTCTTGTAACATAGTCCATGTCCCTATCCAAGTCAAACATACTGCATCATGATATAGCCTTAAGTTTGGTAACTGAAACCCACCTCTCTCTTTAGCATCACACATTATTTTCATCTTAATTCTTGGTTTTTTCCCTCCCCACACAAACTTAGTCAATTCCTTCTGCCAGCATTTGAATGTTTTTACATCTTTCACAATTGGAATAGTTTGAAACAGAAACATTATTCTTGGTAACACATTCATTTTAACCACTGCAATTCTACCCAGCAGTGACAAATTTAATACATTCCACCTTTTAATATCTTGCATAACTTGCTGCCATAATTTCTCATAATTATTCTTATACAAATCAATGTTTTTCATTGTTAGGTTTACCCCTAGATATTTTGTCTTTTTCACCACTTCACATTCTATAAGATTTTGTAATTCAATTTGCTTATTATTTGGCATATTTTTACACATCACTTTCGATTTGTTCTTATTTACATAAAACCCAGCCAAATCACCAAACTCTCTTACTTTCTGCAACAAATATGGTAGTGTAGTCATAGGGTCTTCAGCTATAAACATCACGTCGTCTGCAAAGGCTCTATATTTAAAAGAGAAACCTTTTATTGTTAAGCCTTTAATTTCTTTATCTTCTTTCAAATTTAGTAACAAGACTTCCAAAATCAAAATAAATAGCAACGGCGAGAGTGGGCATCCTTGTCGTGTTCCTTTTTCCACTTTAAAGTAATCCGTTTTTTCAGTATTAATTATTAAAGAGGATTTCTGTTCTCTATATATTGACTTAATAAGATTAAGCATATAGTCTCCAATTTCAAGATGTTCCAACACTTCAAACATAAAATCCCAATTTAAATTGTCAAACGCTTTTTCCGCATCTAAAAAAAGAAAGCCCACTTCCTTCTCCGGATGTTTATCATAGTACTCTATAGCATCCACTACTACTCTTATATTGTCTCTTATTTGGCGATTAGGTAAAAATCCTGCTTGTTCTGTCTGTATAGTCTCTTTAAGATGTTCCTTAAGCCTATCAGCTATAATCTTGGCAAAAATCTTATAGTCATTGTTTAACAAAGAAATTGGTCTATAATTTTTAACATTGGTTAAATCTTGACCTTCTTTCGGAATGAGTGAAATGGTTGCTTCTTTCCAAGTCTCCGGGACCTCACCTGTCACTCCTATGTCATTCATTAATAGCAATAACACTGGTGAGATCGAATCCTGTAGTGATTTATAAAACTTAGCTGTAAATCCATCTGATCCAGGTGCTTTCCCTAATTTTGAATCATTTATTGCATTTTTAATCTCTTGTAGTGACATTGGGCAGTTAAGTAGTTCTTTGATTTTCTCCGTTGGTTTTGGTAATTTTAATGACTGTAGGTATTCTTTAATCCTTCTTCTGTCTTTATTTTCCTTCTTAAAAAGCTTTGCATAATATTTAAAAAATTCTCTTTTTATTCCCTTATTGTCTATTATCTCAATATTGTCCCGTATCACTTTAGTAATAAATTTATTTTCACGTTTTTTCTTTAATTGCCATGCTAAGTACTTTCCAGGTTTATTTGCACCTTCAAATGCTTTTTGTTGCAATTTTTTCAGGTTCCAGTAAGTCTCTTGATTCAAAATAGCTTTTGCTTGGTCTTGTAACATCCAAATTTCCTTTTGCAGTTTCTTTTTTCCTGGTCTGTTCTTCAGTTCCTTTTCTTTTATTTTAATGGCTTGTACAATGTTTTCATATTGTTCTCTTTTCTTTTTATTGTCTTTAGCATTCAATGATATCAATAATCCTCTCATAACTGCTTTGTACGCATCCCACACAGTTTGAATTTTTACTTCTTTTTGTATGTTCGCTTGAAAATATAAATCTGTCTCTTCATGTAATTTTTAAACTATTTCTTGGTTGTCTAATAAGTCCTCATTTATTCTCCATCTCCCTTGCCTTTTTATTTGCCCAGAAGTCCATAGACAAGGATTGTGGTCTGAGATTATTCTAGGTAGAATTTCAACTTTTTTTGTCTTAAATGTTAGATTAATAGACATCCAGATCATATCAATTCTTGAATGTGAATCATGTCTGTTAGAGTAAAAAGTATAGTCTTTCCCTTGTGGGTTAACCTTCCTCCAAATATCCTCCAGCTTTTCCTGTTTTATCAGTTCAAAAAAATTTTTTGGAAGTTTCCCTAGTGTGTCGTCTTTTCTCTTTGAGCGCCTATCTATTTTATTATTCACAGTCCCATTAAAGTCTCCCAACATTATGATTTGTTCATAGTTTACACTGTCCAGTTCCATTTGTAGTTCTTTACAAAAGATTTCTTTAGCTCCGTTGGGGGCGTAAATATTTACAATCAAAGTCTTCTGTCCGTGTAACAGAATTTCAATAGCTAAGTATCTTCCTTCTTTATCTTTAAATATTAGTTTAGGTTCCAAGTCTTTTTTGGCATATGTTACCACTCCATTCTTTTTATTACTTGCCAATGAAAAAAATTCTTCTCCCAACTTTTTTCTTATTAAATATTTGTAGTCTTGTTTCTTAAGATGGGCCTCTTGTATACAAACTACACTACATTTTTGTTTCTCCAGCCAGTGTCCTACCATTCTACGTTTTTGGGGTGAATTAAGTCCATTTACATTCCATGAGAGTACTTTGTAATCCATCTTGTTGTAGTCTTAAATATCACCAAATTCTTCCTTGTTCTCACCAACAAAGGCGTACATTTCTGCTGAATTTTTAATCACCATTCTGTTGTTACCATAATAAAAACTCAGTCCTTGTGGTATTTCCCAACGAAATCTTATTTTTTTCTCTTTCAGTTTGTCTGTCAGACGCTTGAATTTTTTCCTGTCTTGCAAAATTGCTCTGGGCAATTCTTTCATTACGATAACGTTTTTTCCACCTATTTCAAAAGAGTCTGTAAAACATTTCTTGTAGATTTGTTCTTTTGTTCTCTTCATTGTAAATTGAACTACCACGTCCCTTGGTATATTTTTGTCTCTCGCGTATGTAGAATTGACTCTGTAAACAAGATCCATATGTTCTTTAACAACTTCCTCTTCCTCTTGTAAAAAATCTGCTAATGCTTCTTGCATTCTTGTAAAAATGTCTTCACCTAATTTTTCCTCTATACCTCTAAATCTCAGATGGTTTTGCATGTCTCTATAGTGCATCATCTTTTCCATTCTGTCATTTTCCTTCATTGTTTTTTGAGTATTTTCTTCCAGTTCTTTTACTTTAATTTCTATGTCTTGTGTTCTAGTGGTTAACTTTTGTAATTCAGCTTTTAAATCTATAAAAATTTTGTCTCCTTGTGCAGCTATACCATTCATTTTAACATTTACCTCTCCTATAGCGTCTAACATTTTTTTTTCCATTGCTTCCATAACAGCTAGTAATTCTTTTTCTTTTTTTGCTGCCATTGTAGGAGAGGACCATGTAGCTGCTCTCGATCTTAGCCCGCGATCCGTCTTGTCTCTTTAAAAAAGATCGATTTTATTTTATTTTCCAAATCAAACACCGTTTAGTGTAATCACACAAGCTAGTCTTGCCAAGTCAAATTTCGTTGGTTTCAGCCTTCTAAGTTATATAGTTTATGAGATATTACTGTTTAAAAATTTTATAAATCCAAAATGGCGGGCGCAACTTCTCTATGGTTTGTGTCAAAGGTTATAGTCTTTTTACCTTGCTTCTGGCTTGCCATAGTTTCCTTTTGTCCCTTCCTCTTGCTTACTTGTCTGCTCTCCGCACGTCACTTCCTGTTGTAGTCCTTTTGGTCCGGCAGTTTTTACAGTCCCCTTTGCTCTCTTCTGGTTCTTCTCCGCTTCCCTTCTTGTCTGCTCCTCAAGCCGTCACTTCCTGTCTCAGTCCTCACAGCTTGGTCTCGCAATGCTTGGTTCCCTCCTCCCCTCTTTGTCTCGCGATGCTTGGCTCCCCCTCCCGACTCTTCTTAACCGCAGGAATGTTAAACAACTTGTTTTTTTGGCTTTTTAAGTTCAAATTTAGCTTTTTAACGTTTCAAAACTGCGCTCATCCAATCTGCAACAGTCTATTGCTTCACCAGATCTGCTTTTCGTCTTTCAAAACACGGTAATGGTAAGGCAAAAAGTTTTTTTCCGTTACCTTATGTTGTTACTTCTCTTCAGATGTGGTCCCAACGTTTAAACTTTGTCTTCTTTGTTAAGGAATCAGGGGAATTGGAGATTTTATGCTGATTAATCAGCCCAGCTTGGCTCCTTAGAGATACTTGCAAAAATCTTCTTCGGCTGCAGTGCTCAAGGTGTTGTAAAAGTCTCCTCTGAGGCTTTTCCTTCACCGAGCTTGCTCAAACCTGGATTATATTGCTTGCTGGTCCTCACACTACCTGTGTGAGGTTGCATCAGGTGGATTTATCCACCCAAGCTGTCAAGAAGAGCTGCTGTCCGCCCTGTGCATTTGCAAAGCGTGTCAGACCTCCATTCCTCCGACCAGAAACTGCCAGCAGCCTCTACGGTCCGTCTTATGTAACTGTAAATAAAAGCGAAACAGCAACAATGACAGGGAGACAAAGACCCTCCCCTAAACCAGGAAGCGGAGTTCCGAGTTCAAAGGGCAATACCACAGAGATGAGCTCAATGCTTTCAGCGCTGCTGCGACCCCTGGTGGATCAGATGACTACTCTCAATGCTAAAATGGATTAAATGCAGAAAGAAATGAAAGAGTCTGGCAAATGAACAGAAAAGCTGCAACAGGATCTCTTGGAAGTTAAAGCGACTACAAGTAAGCATGACTCAAAACTACAAAAAATTGAGAAAGAAAAGGCTTTTCAATGTGATAATGTCTTGAAACTTCAGATGGAACGCTCAAATTATTTCCCGAGACTTCAGAATGTTCCTGAGAAAAAAGGTGAGGATCTTAAAAAGCTGGTGAGCGAGGCTTTAGCACCAGTGGCAGGTTTGAAAGTGGAAGAAATATTAAACAACATGGATTTGGTCTATAGGACCTATCCAGAATTTGTTAAAAAGAAAAACCTGCCAGGTGAAATCATGATAAGATTCTCCAAAAGATCAACAAGGGATGTGGTTTTAAAAGCCACAAACAGAACAACGCTGAAGATCCAGGAGGAGGAGATTAAGGTCTTAAAGGATATTTCATTTGAAATAAGAAAAAGAAGAAAAGCCTATAGAAGTTTGACTACCTGGCTTCAGTCTGACTCAATTGTATACCATTGGACTACTCCAGAGGGACTGTTTTTCAGCTATATAGACAAGAACTATAAAATTGACTCTGTTGAACAAGCGAAAACATTTCTGGAAAAAAGCAAGAAAAAGAAAAAGGAGGGAGATTCAGATGATTCGCTAGCATCGCAGGAAAGTATGTACGGCTTTGATGGCTCAGAAAGCAAAGAAGAAGTGTCGGATTCGGAAAAGGGAGCTGCCGCCCCCAAATCCAGCAAAGAGACTAAAAAGACAAGAAGAGGACCAAAGAAGAAATAAATTTTATATTTTGTTAAATGTTTGCGCACTATATGAGAATGTAAATGGAAGTAATAAGCTTTCTTCAATGCTATGTGTACCAGCCAATCAGTTTTTTAATTTATAGAAGCAGCATCATAAGTAATTAGTTAAACCAAGAGAATTTTTGTTTTTCAAGTTTATTAATTTGTTAAAGTTAAATATTTTACACAGCATTCTCTGTATAAGGTAATTTAGCTTAGAAATTAGCATTGTAGTTGTAGAAATAGGTGGTAAAATCAATTAAAAAAATTAAAAAAACAGGTGGGAACTTGGGCAAAAGGGGGCAAAATTTTCCTGGGGAGATTTAAAAAAAAAATAATAATAATAAGGACTCATATTTGCAGGGAGTTCTGACCATAAAATTCCTGACGATTCCTAGAGCTACCCACAAGTGATAAGGGTTGCTCTAGTAATTGCCAGAACCTCTGTGGTAATTGGTGCTGTTGTCATTCTGGACCAGTGAACATTTAGACTGAGTTGATTTTAACACACTCCAGCAAATGAATAGAAATGCCTATGCATTCACATGCATCTACATGGCTACCACAACCAACTATTTACATAATGTGTTCAAAGTAAATTATGTACTGGTATCTTTCATGCACGTGTCCGTATCAGATATTTGTCAACAGAAATTTGCTGTGCAATAGATAATGTTTTTGTTCCACTATCTCACATCAGCCACGCACAAAAATTGACAGGAAGGAGCAGGAAATGGAATACAAACTAAGCTCTCCAGTGGAGAGATTCTGTTCCTAAACTACTTGAAAGATGCTCCTCGCCCTCGTAATGTCAGGCTTAATGCATTCAAGTTCCTTTCAGCCTATCTCGATATATTGGGAAGAACTTTATTCCAGCTTTACACAATAATGAGAGCTGCCCTTGCTCCCTCTTTCTAGTATTTATAGTACACATAGGAACCTCAGGTCACTGTGGATAACTTCGAGGTTAGCTTCTGTTCCCCCCCTTCTTTTTCTAAAGAAATGTGAGATGCATCATTCAGCACTGAGCAGATATGAAAGGAGTTCAACAGTCTTGATAAGTGACAGCTGGACAATGTGCCACATCACACAGCAGAGGTTTAAAAATAGATGCTTTTCAAAGAAGAAGCAAAGCAGAAAAAAGCTGAAAATGGAGGAAAAGAAAGGATGGGGAGGGTAATGAAAATATAGAGGTGTTTTTAAATCAGATGCATGTGTTGGGGATATGCATATAACCCCCTACACACACACACACACACACACACACACACACACACAATATTTCATTGATTTTGATTTCAAGAAGGCATAAATACTGGTATTTAGGGGTTTTTGGGTTCTCCAGTAAAGTTTCTGCCCTAAGCTGGTTGGCTCAGGCTATCCCAATCTCTTCAGATCTTGAAAGCTAAGTAGGGATGGCCCTGGCTCATATCTGAATGGGAGACCACCAAGAAAGTCCAGGTCATCATTATGCAGAGCCAAGCAATGGCAAACCAACTTTGAATGTCTCTTCCTTTGAAGACCCTACAGCGGTAACTTGACAAAACTTCCCACTAACATCACCGATACTATTTCAGGATTCAGGCTCAAAGTTTCTTTTCCCCTGGGATTCTGGAATTATTCAGTTTCCATTTTCCCTATGGGGAACTCTTTTCAAGGTGGGGGGGAGTGGCTATTTTTCAGCTAAATGATGCCAGAATTCCAGAGGACTTAGAGCTGCCTTTCCATTAAAGACCAGGCTATGGTGGGGCCTCCCAGGGCCAAGCCTCCAACTTCCTGCTAAGACCCCCGACTTCCTAGGCAGCCCAGACCCCCTGACTCTCTGGGCTGCCCAGAGGATTCCCTACCACTGCTGCCCCTTCCCCACATGCCAGCAGCCTCACAGGGCTCTCCTTGCCTTTCCCCATGGGCCATAAGGTAACATTTTGAGCTATTATAACTTTTATACATTTAAAAATTATATTAGTTAAAAAAGAAAAAAGGGTTAATTTCGCGGCTAACTAAAAATTCATTTTTATGTTATAGTTCTATCCCTCATTTCAGTAGTTAGAAAGTGTAAAAATATTGTCTTTCATATTCCACTCTCGCTCCATATATTCCTTCAAGTTTTTCCAATCTTCTGAGAATTTCGCTGAGTCTAAAAGCACAGGAAAAACTTGAAACAATATTTTGAAACAAATTCCACCAGTCCTGAAGATGTCCAGTTAACAGAGAACAAGAAGGTCTTCCCAGGCAGGCATCAGGCAATCTTTCCTATTATATAAAGCCGTTTTAAGATTCCAAGGGGCAAGATTCCATTGGGTGCCAAAATCAGTAGGCTGGACGGACTACCACTCAAAAGGGGGACCCTGGCCACTGGCTGCATTCTCTCCCTGCTTTGCCTCAGTCCTGCCCACAGAGCCACCGGCCAGCGTCCCAGCCTCAGTCTGGAGGGAGCCAGCGAAGTGGAAGGACCGACTGGGTGTTGGGTCCACTCTTCTCCTCCGCCTACTGCCAGGTGGGTCTAACTGTCCCCTTAGTGGCCTGCTTCTGTCAGTGAAAAGACAATGGACTATCAGCATAACCCCCTCCCCCGCACACTGCCAGCGTGCCCAGAATAAACTGTCAGAATAAACTGTCAGAAACAGGGGTCCATTTTGTTAGCTGAATTGCTTTAATTTAAGATTAGCAATTGGCAAATAACCGGGTTCTTAGCCAACTATACCAAGCTCCCGCCCCTTCCAGGAGTTCCCAGAAAATAGGCACTGAGGCAGAGGTCAGTTTAAATGATGTTTTACTATAAATGTTCTCAAGCATACAAAAACAGAATCACACACACAAACACACAAGTCCTAAGAAGTTTAAGATAGAGAAATAGCACTTTTGCATGAGCAGGAGATTCGTTGGTTGGGAGATACGTTACCTGTCCCGGAGATGGGCTGTCCGTTCCAAAAGAAGAATTGAGGGGTTGAAAGGAAAAATGGGGAGCATGTCCTGAACTGGCAGAAACACACTTCTCTCTGTCTGCGCAGACCAGAGATCAAAGATGGAGGGAGGGTATTGGGATAGCAAGCTGGACTCAAGAGGGATAAAAGCAGATAGGGGTCATAGAGGCTCAAGAGACTGATTGCATGGAATGCAACCTCTTTTATTAGGTGAGTTTTGGGGGCGGGCAGCACTAACCACATCCCACTAACACATCTACCAGGTAGTCCGTCCTACAAACCCTACTATTGGTCAAAGTAAAAAGAGGAGGGGATGCAGAGGGGTGGTCAATATTGCAACACTAGAGGCTAAACAGGAACTGACACCTGGGCAAGTCTGTGATGAGTCACTGAGCCATTCCATTGTTCCTTGATGGCCCTAGCCTGGCCAGTTGATGGGCGAATGATTAGTTGCCAGGTAACTTCATTTAGCCTAATCCGTGCAGGAATGTTGGAGGGGGCTGGGGTTTGCTTAGCGAGAGGTGACAGGAGAACCCTTTTGCAACGGGGTCTTTGTCTCTTTGTGGGAACTATGTCAAGTGCCTGCTTCCTGGAATGGACTGGAGCCTCTCACAGCAACGAAGAGTGCTTGTAGTCCTCTAAAGAATAACAACCCAAAGTTCAGACTTATGAACATTAAAGTCCATAAGAGCACATGCTGTGCCTTGCTAGGCAACAATTTCACACAGCACCCCATAGCACTTCAGGACCGGTACAACCACTGAAGAACGCTTGGGAGGAGGTTTCAAGGTAAACTGGCTCAGGAACGCTTCCCCAGTGGGAGAGGCACGTTTCTGTGTGAAAGGGCCAATATGTTCCATTAGGGAAACGGTACTAATAAGGCTCTGTGTAAAATGCCTGACAGAAACCGTTACTGAAGAGTTCCTGAAACGGAACTTATTGGCTGTGTGAAATTCCTCAGGCCCTCTCTCCTGCTTAGCTCCACCACGACTGGCTGGCTAATGAGGCGGGCCAGCAACCATCAAACCACTCACCTCAACCTCCTGCTGTGTGGCTGACTTCGCCCTAGGGTTGCCAATCTCTAGGTGGGACCTGGAGATCTCCCGCTGTTACAATTGATCTCCAGATGACAGAGATCAGTTCCCCAGGAGAAACTGGCTGTTTTGGAGGGTAGACCTTATGGCATTATAGCTTGCTGAGTCCTTCTAGACCCCCCCCCCCAAAATGCTGCCCTCCAAAGGATCCACCTCCCAAATCTTCAGGTATATCCATCACAGGGTTGCCAGGTCTGGGTTGGAAAATCCATGGAGACTTTGGGGATGGATCCAGGAGAGGGTGGGGTTTGGGGAGGGGAGGGGCCTCAGCATAGTACAATGCCATAGAGTCCACCCTCCAAAGCAGCCATTTTCTCCAGGGGAGCTGATCTCTGTCAGCTGGAGATCTATTGTAAAAGCGGGAGATCCCCAGGCCCCACCTGGAGGTTGGGAACTCTATTCCATCATCAGAGCTGACAACTTTCTCCTCAGTGCCCATTGCTAGGCAACCAAGCTTGCTTCTCTGAAAGCCCCTTTCCACACCTATGATGGCCTTTGGGAGAAAACTCATTGAGGCCAGCTGAACAGAATGCCATAGAGGCCACCCTCCAAAGCAGACATTTTCTCCAAGGGAGGGGAGAAGATCTGTTGTCTGGAGTTCAATTGTAATACCTGGTGATCTTCAGGCTCCACCTGGAGGTAGGCTACCCTAGGCGTAGCAGTCAGTGCTTCAGAGCAGGATCTGCTAGACCCAGGTTCTTGCTGTGTGGGTGATTTTGGGCCAGTCACAAATTTTAAGCCTAACCTACCTCACAGGGTTGTTGTGCAAGTCAAAAAGGGGGAGAGAAGAATGATGTCAGCTGCTTCGGTCCCCATTGCAGAGAAATACTACTTTTCCACCGGGGAAGTATGGTTGCCAATCTCCAGGCAAGGGCTGGAAACCACTCAGAATTACAAGTGCTCTCCAGATGGCAGAGATCAGTTCCCCTGGAGAAAATGGTGGACTCTATGTCCTCATACTCTGCTGAGATTGATCCTTTATGACAGCCAATGTGACACAGCAGTCAGGGCTTCAGAGCACGGTGCAGGCTGGGGGGGGAATGGAAACTTGAAGAGTGAGGTTGATGATTTGCTGGGAAGGAGATAGGGTTGCAAACTCCAGGTGAAAAATTCCTGGAGACTTGAGGGGTGGAGCCTGGAGACAGTGAGGTTTAAGGAGGAGTGGGACCTCAGACAGGTACAATGCCATAGACTCCACTCTCCAAGCCAGTGAGTCCCTCATGGGGAACCATTGTTGCCAATCTCCAGGTGGGGGCTGGAAATCACTCAGAATAACAACTGCTCTCTAGGGGGGAGAAGATAGAAAGCTGAAGCCAGGGGGCAGATAACGATGCATTGATGGTTGGCTGGGAGGTAGAGTTGCCAACTCCAGGTGAGGACATTCCTGGAGATTTGAGGGGTGAACCCTGGAGAGGGTGAGGTTTTAGCAGGGGTGAGACCTTAGACAGGTTCAGTGCTATCAACTCCACCCTTCAAACCACCCATTCTCTCATGGGGAACCATTGTTGCCAACCTCCAGGGGAGGACTGGAGATCACGCTGAATTACAACTGCTCTTCAGATGGCAGAGATCTTCCCCTGGAGAAAATGGTGGACTCTGTGTCATTATACTCTGCTGAGGTCACCACAGCAAATTGATGCTGAGTGCCCAAGGCCGGGGCACTCTCCCAGAGCCTCTTTCTAGAGCCCATTGTATTTATTTCCACAATGGGTCTTATTCCTAGTAGAAGTATAAAGTAGACCAGAGCAGCAGTAAGCAGCAGCACACTGCAAAACATCTAGCCCTGAAATAGCATCAAGCTACTTTTCTCTTCTTTTGCCCATATACAGGCTGAGGACAGACTGGCTATCTGGAGTGGGAGAGCTCCACTTGGGGAGCGGGGGAAGGGAGCCCATTCAGACATCCGCAGCTGTCCCTCGGCTCCCTTCTGCACTTACACGTTTTGCAGCCGGTTTCCTTTCGCTTTAGGAGGATACCGGGAGAAACTGGTGTCCAGGGGCTGTCTTCCGCATGCCTCCCGCTTTCAGGCAGTGTGAACTGGAAGAAGCCGGGATTCAAGCAGAGGCAGCTGTGCGAACGTGCCGTTTCGGCAATTTGCGCTTGAGTGCTCATGCGCACATACGCACATTGCCGAAAACAGCCCTGCCACAAGCTGCGGAGGCCAGCCCACCCGGGGCCGCTCCACAGCAGTCTGAACGCTCCGTAACAGCATCCTTGCGCAATACACTGGCAAGTGTGAACGGCCAGCCCCTGGGAATTTCCCCCCCCCCCCCGCAGCTTTTGCCTCCGGATTCCTCCTGCTCCAGATTGCCAGTCTGTCCGCAGCCACAAAATATTACATGTGGAAAAACAAAGTCAGGGAAATAACTCCTCTCCCCAGTGCTGTTTCACCTTGTGGGGGAGTCAGAAGCCCTTCCTCACCCTGTGGTGCTGTTCAAAGCCCATTTGGGCTCTCCTTTATTTTTAAAAAGCAATTCCCCACACTTCTGTGAGGCTGCAGGGAAATCAGTTTGAGTCCAGAGAGCCTACTCATTAAAAACCCAAATGTGTAGTTGACCATCATGAAGGGGTGAGACAATAATCAGGACTGGACAGACAATTCAAGTACTCCCTCTAACAGCTGATCCTATTGCCTGGGATGGCTGCCTGTCCCCCCCCCCCCATTGCAGTAAACAAAGAGAAATGGCTTCAGTGCACCTTCTCACAGGCCCATAGCCAGAAGATTTGGGGTGCTGGGGAAGGGGCAAGGATGCTGGAGTGCTGGGGCAAGGAAGCAGGAAGCTTACTAATTAGATAAGTTTCTGATCTGATTGGCAGTAATCTATTTAGGATAAGGTAAACCCTCTTCCAATAAAGCTCTCAGTCAATAAATAAGGCTGATTATGTTATATTGTTGTTGTTGTTGTTGTTGTTTCAACTCTCTCCTCCCGCCCCCCTCCAAGGCTATATTTTCTCCCTTGCAAAAATCAATGCATCTGCTAACAAAAGCCTGGATGCGAGGCAGTCATGTTCCAAGGCTCACCTAGGCTCACCGAAGCACGGTGCCTCTGCTTGCAACTCCTGCCACCCCCAGGCAACATGTGCATGTGAGTTTGTACAGGGCTGGGTTGTTTGTTTTTACCCACCAACAGAGTCAGAGCTCTGCTGCCTTTCGCTGGGGGCAAGTTTTCCTCTTGGGGGGAGGGAGAGACAACTCAACCCAGCTGGCACCTCTCGCTTGTGCCTCTTACTCTGCTGGTGTCTGCTGCTCTGCAGCCCCTTAGAGGCAGCCAGTGCCACTCGGCTCAGCTCTCTGCCTCTGCCAGGGGCTCGCCCACCTTGACAAGCCAGCCAGCATGGAACGGTCACCGTGGAATGGTAAACATCAAAACAGGAAAGGAGGGCAGAGCTGGTGAGGTCAGAGGTGCCAGGACAGGCCATTCGGGACTGGAGAACAAGGAAGTGATTAATGACCAGGGAACAAGGAAGTAAAAGTGAATTTAGACTGTGGGCAGGTCACAGCGTGACTCATTTATTTACCGGTAAATTATTGTTTTTAAAACCTTATTTCAGAAGCATGATCTTTGGGGCATGGCTGATGTCAGGAAACTGGTGTGAAGGGGGAAAGCTGAACCCCCTTCTATTTGTGAGACATTGTCCCAAGCAAAATAAGGTGATGCGTGTGTGGAAACTGAGGTGAACCTGCAAGTAATGTATGACAGAATGGGCTCCCCACCGCCCGGCATCGCCGTGGCGGGGGGGAGCAAGTTTGCCACCTTGCATGACGCGAGGCAGCAACAGAGCGCGTCGGCGCTCATTGGCTTGGCGGGGGGCGGGGCTTGCTCGATTAGAGCCGTTGCCCCGCTCCCGTCTGCGCAGTCCGTTTGCACGCTCGTTGGTGGAGCACACGTGCTGGTCGCTCCCCGGCAGCGACGCTAGGCTCGGGCTGCAGGGATAGAGTGAGGGCCGACGACGGAGCTCAGGTTTGGCTGCGGCGCCCCCCCGTCTTTATTTCTGCGGCGGCTCGCGGGCCCCCCCACTCTTGGAGGGTGCGAGCAAGCGTTCGGGCTCCTCGGGCTATATAGGTGGGAGGCGGCAGCGGCGATAGTTTGCCTGCTTCCCCCCCCCCCCCGGCAGACAGTTTAGCAGTCACGGCTGCTATTAGTACTTCTGCGTTGGCTCCCCTTTCAACCCTTAGGGCTCTTAAAGGGGCAGCCGTTGAGGCTGAGTAACTGAGTGTTAGAGGGGCCCCCCCAACTGGGACAGTTTGGCTCCAGCCCCATCTTAGCCTACCTTAGTCCAGGCGAGGCAGCCTTATGATAGTGTGAGCTGGGTGAATTTTGGTTCCTGGGAAAGGTTTTTTAGGGCGCTTCCCCTCTCTGCCCGTTTGGGTGCCTTTAAAGCCTCAGGTACTGTCCGTCTCCCCCTCGCCCCAACGGCACAGGGATTGATTTGGGACGGGGACTGCTGTTTTGGCTCTCGGCTGGTATAGGGCTGTTGCGTAGGCTTTAGCTGCTGAGCTAGTTCGGCAGCCATTTTGGTAAGGTCGCTTGGCCTTACAAGATTACCTCACTTGGGTGATAGGCGGCCATTTTAGTGAGGTCTTTTGGGCCTCATGGTCGGGGGCCATTTTGGGAGAAGACTGTGGCGGCCATTTTAGGTGGCTTACTATTCTTGATCCCTGTGGGAGCATTAGGTGGTGGACTCTGACTGTATCAATTCACTTACATTTCATTTTGTTTGTATTGTCAATAGTTTGTAGTTATGGCATCTGGAAAAGGTAAGGGCAAGGGCAAGCGCCCGGCGCCGAAAAGACCTCTGGCACGGCCTGATCCTGTGGTTCCTTCCAGTGATGAGGAGGAGGAGAATGTGGTAAACGTGGCTATTCTTCAGCGGCTGGAGGTGCTTGAGAAGGAGCGTGGTATGCCTGTGGGAGGTTTACCAGTTGACAAATGTGCCAATGTGTCTTTTCAAGCACAGGTGCTGGCACGTTTGGCCTTTTTGGAAGACAGGCAGGAGGCGGCGGCTTCAGGCCTGGTGGGAGCGGAGTCTGGCCAGCAGGGTCCAGCTGCAAGGGAGCAGCAGATGGCTCTTTACTCGCCTTCCCAAATTCCTGGAGGTAAGGAGATGGCATTGGGCAGGCATGGATCAACGTGGCCTTGGGGCCCTAGCGGCGAGAGTTCAGCCGCTTTGCCTCTGCCGCACCCTAGCCAGCCTCTGGGCCCGGCATTTGAGCAAGGTGCCACTCTTCTCATATACCACAGGTTAATTGGCCTTCACACCCATATTATAGCTCTCCTTCTGGGTGTCAGGGAGCTGGGCCATACTGGGGTTTTACCCAGCCTAATGCGGGTTACCCTTATGGCGGCGGGTCAGCATACGATTCGGTGGCCGCGGGGGCGGTTCCGAGTGGCAACACAGACCTACCTTTAGGTGACCATCTTTCCATGGCAACTAAAGATAAGATACTTAAAGGGGAGTATGTAGATGTAATTGGTTTGCTCTATCAGGAGTTAGAGAAAAAGGACAAGGATAATTTGGATGACAGGGAAAAGGAGCGCTTGAAGCGCCGGGTAGTGGACAGGACATGGGCCAACTGGTTTCCTGGTTTCCTAATTTATGCAGCGGTCATAGTGCGACACCAACCGTGAAGGGCCTCTTCGATGCTCCAGTATTTGGACATCATTTACAAGGCCTTTACAGACTTCCCGAGCCTGGCTTGGTCGCAATATGACGAACAATTTAGAATGAGGGCAGCCATTAACCCGGCCATGCGATGGGACAGGATATGTTCTAACCTGTGGCTACAAATCATGTCTCCGGCTAGGTCTGCTTGGGGTGAGCGGTCTCATAGCGGCCATTCCGTTAAGAGGGCACTGGTGCAGTCAGGTTCCCACCCTGTGGCGGGGCAGGCGGTTCAACGACGCCAGCTTTGCTGGGAGTTTTCTTCCCAGGGAACCTGCGGTCATAAGTCATGCACCTTTAGGCCCATTGAGTGCCCATTGTGCGCCGGACCTCATCCCTTATCCAGTTGTCCACAGCCCAAGGGCCGTGGGGGAGGCAAAGGAGGCAAGTACCCGGGGGGGGGAAGCCACACAACCCCCCTTCTGACAAAGGGTCCTAGCCCGATTAAATTGGGAGTTTTGAGACGCTGGTTGCATAGTTATCCAAGGATCGGCGACAGGGCCTACCTCCTGGAAGGGTTCACTGTTGGTTTTCGAATACCGTTTCAGGGGGTGAGGGTTCCCTATCTGGCTAGTAATTTAAAGTCGGTTTTTGGCATGGAGGACATAGTTAGGGCCAAGATCGCCAAGGAGTGTAAGGAGGGCAGGATTTTGGGCCCGTTTGTTAGTCCGCCAGTGGCCAATTTAAGAGTTTCTCCTTTAGGTTTAGTTCCAAAAAAGGCACCCGGTGAGTTTCGCCTCATTCATCACCTGTCCTACCCTTGGGGAGGGTCGGTGAATGATGCCATCCCAGGTGAATTATGCTCCGTCAAATACACTTCCTTTGATCAGGCCATGCGGGTAGTCCGCCTTTGTGGTGTGGGAGCCGAATTAGCTAAATGTGACATTAAATCAGCCTTTCGGCTCCTCCCGGTGCACCCTGAGGATTTTGAGCTACTCGGATTTGCCTTTGAAGGGAAATTTTACATGGATTGGGCCCTACCCATGGGCTGCTCAGTGTCCTGTTCTGCTTTCGAGAGGTTCAGTTCATTTTTGGAATGGGCCTTGAGAACCAGGACTGGTCTCTGTAGTACCGCCCATTATTTGGATGATTTTCTTTTCGTGGGCAAGAGGGGTTCTGGCCAGTGTCGTTTCTTGCTTGACAGTTTTGTCTACCTGGCTGATGAGCTGGGTGTCCCTCTTGCTCAGGAGAAGACTGAGGGCCCGACCTCCACATTAACATTTTTAGGTATTGAAATTGATATGGTTAGTTTGTGCTGCAGGTTACCCCAAGAAAAATTGGACGCATTAAAGGCGCGGGTTATCTCTGTTAGGTCCCTTACAAGGGTCACTCTCTTGGAGCTGCAGCAGTTGGTAGGTCACCTCAACTTTGCATGCAAAGTTGTGGCACCGGGTAGGGCATTTGTGAGGAGGCTATGTGACTTAAAGAGAGGCCTCCGTCTCCCACACCATAGGACCAAGGTCTCCAAGGGGATTAGGGAGGACCTCTTTGTGTGGGAACAGTTTCTGGACTCGTTCAACGGGGTCTCTCTGTGGCGGGATGAGCTCTTGTTAGAGGCTGAGCTTCAGATTTCATCTGATGTGGCCGGCTCATCCGGTTACGGAATTTACTTCAGGGGGCATTGGTGTGCCGGGGACTGGCCTGAAGATTGGTTTCGGGCTGGGTGGGTCAAGGACCTCACCTTCCTGGAGTTTTTTCCAATTGTCGCAGTGGTGTGGATTTGGCCAGCTGATTTAGCTAATAGGACTGTCCACTTCTGGTGCGACAACCAGTCCACGGTTCATGTCATCAATGCCCTTACATCCAAATCCCCCAGGGTCATGGCTTTGGTTCGGGCTTTTACTTTGCAGTGCCTTAAATTTAACATCTTGTTTAGGGCCCGACACGTCCCGGGGGTCGCTAATGGGATCGCTGATGCTCTCTCTCGCAAACAGATGGAGAGGTTTCGTCAGCTGGCTCCAGAGGCCGACCCGCTCCCGGCACGGATGCCCGCCAAGGTGTGGGGGATTGGAGGGCTGAGGCTGACAGGGCAATGAGCCTAGCACTCGCCCCTTCTACCAGGAGAGCTTACCTGAAGGCTGGTAAGCAGTTCCTGTCCTTCAGGGTCGGTGCGGGTTTGCAGCAGGTCTGGCCTATTCCTGTGTCACACTTGATGCCATTTTGTGTGACACTGAGGGATGGTGGCCTTTCAGCTCACACAATCAGGGGCAAGCTGTCTGCGCTGGCTTTTGCCAGTAAGGCCTCGGGTCACAAGGACACCACGGGTAACTTCCGTCTCCGGAAGATGCTCGAGGGGTGGTCTCGAAAATCCATTAGGGCAGTTGACACTAGGGAACCTCTGACACCCATGATCCTGAGGGGGTTGGAGGGCCAGTGGCCCTCTTGTTGTAGTGACAGCTACGAGGTGGGCTTGTTTCATGCCGCTTCACTGACTGCCTTTTTTGGGGCGCTCAGGATTAACGAACTGGTGGCAGGCTCTCGGGCTGATGTTTCCGGTGCAGCTCTGGAGCTTAGGGATGTATCAATTATTAATTTTCAGCTTCGGATTAGGCTGCGTAGAACTAAGACTGATCAGCGGGGTAAGGGGAGTGTGCTGGAATTAGGGTCCAGTTCGGAGCCAGGATTGTGCCCGGTCGCCGCCATGAGTCGGTACTTGGCACTTTGGGGTGAGGGCCCGGGCTATTTGTTTCGGCATAGCGACAGCACCCCTCTTACGAAGTTCCAGTTTTGGACCATGACGCGGAGGGCCTTGATCCGGCTGGGTCTGGGCAGGGTTCGTTTTTGTTCCCATTCTTTCCGAATTGGGGCTGCATCAACTGCTGCAGCCATGGGGTACCCTGCTAGGAAAATACAGAGGATCGGGCGTTGGAAATCTGGATGCTATAAGAGTTATGTGAGGCATTGTACCTTGTAGGTTTGTTTGAGTTTCATTCAGACGTTGTTAATTGAGCTCTTTTTACAGGTGCTGCAGGCCGTGAGACGAGACGAAGGGTCATAGTCTGCGGCCACAGCATGGTCTTTTGGGCAGCTCATCGGGCGCGGAGAACGTCGGTCGGCTCCCAGCTCAGCCTCAGCGAAGTGGCGACGGTTGAGTGGTTGGGGAGGAGGGGCATGAGATGGCCGGCACTCCTCCCATTATTGTTTGAGGAGAGGCGCCCCCCCTCATGTTCTAGTCATACACCTGGGGGGCAACGATTTAGGGTTGGTCAAGGGTGTGGCCCTTGTGATGCAGGCCAGGGCTGATTTGGCACTGATCAGGTCAAGGTGGCCTGGCGTGCTGATAGTATGGTCTGCCATGCTCCCCTCTCTGGTTTGGAGGCATGCTGGCGACCCCAGGTGTATGGACAGGGCTAGGAGTAATGCTAACAGCCAACTTCGCACAGCCATGGAGTCGGGGTTGGGTCTCTTTTTGCCGCACCCAAACATTCTCGGACCTTATCGCCCTGATGGGGTGCACCTCTCAAACAGGGGCAATAGGTTATTTTTAGAGGACTTGCAGCACGGGATTCGGATGGCACTCGGTTGCCGTGTGGGGTAGCAAAGGCCAAAGCAGAGGCTTGGCTTTGCATGTGGTAGGTTTATGCAAGCAAGAAAATGGAACTGGTGGGTGCCTCATGGCATATCCCTGTTGGGAACAGGAGGTCATCAGGAACCACCTTAGGGCCTTGCAGTCTGGGGAGGTGAATGGTGATCGCCTCTGGGAACCTCTCAGACTAGGCTCCTCCCTGAAGGTCTGTGCAGCCTCAGGGGTAGGCGCCCCTGGGAGGGGATGCCAGTATGCTGGGCCGCCGGTTACGAGCCAGAATCTGACTGGGTCAAGACTGGGGCTAGGTTACCTGCCCATTACAAGGGCAAGGAGGCTGTGTCTGGGAATGACGCCTGCCTTGCCTGTTCCTAAGCTTGCTTAGTTGCCCGTTGCTGCATGTCCTGTTTAAATAGTTAATAAAGTGGCCCTTGTTTGATTACAAACTGTTGTCTTTCTCATTATTTCATGCTGGGGTGGCAAAGACAAGGTGGGGAAACCAGACACAATTTAACTCCATAATGAGTTTACTGGTGATCCCCTTTGGCATCTCAGATGGAGACTGGTTAAGATTGTTTACCAATCACAGACAGACATACACACACACACACACTTGCAAGATGCATTTGAGGCCTTTAGCCAGAATAAGACCCTTTTTCCTTAGGGTTGCCAGGTCTTACCTTGCTGCTGGTGGGGGAATCTTTGCTCCTCTTCGCAAGCTTCTGCTGCACGTGCAATTGCCCCCAAACATGGCACAATGGCATCAACCAGAAGTGTCATCATCATGCTGCTGATGTTGCATGGCTCTAGGTTTTGGGCAAAACTCTATGGTTTTGAGCCCAAATTTATCATGAGTTTTGCCCCAAACATAGAGCATTGCCATGCAATGTCAGTGGTATGATGGCGTCTCTTCTGGTTGATGTCATCACGCTGCATTTGGGGGCATTTGTAGGTGGGGTTTCCCTATCAGCTGGCCAGTGGTGGGGAGGAGCCTGTAAAAACGGGGAAACCCCTGCCGGGACGGGAGACTGGTAACCCTATTTTTCCTCCAGCTTTTTCTTTTTGCTGTACACTTCCAGTGACAACCTACTTTTATGCTCAGTTCTCTCCCCCCCGGAGTACTGTGAACAACAGGACACGTCAGCTTTGCTTCAAAGTAAGAAGGTTTTTTTTATTATTTAGCACTCTGACCCATTCTCTCTCTGGCTGGGCCTTCTTTTAGTCAGCCTCTCAATCAGCTTGCTCAGCCATTTTCTTCCATACAGGAACTCTGCAGAGCCAAAACTAAAGGACATGCAAAGCAAAAACTTGCCCCTAGAGGCTGTTTGTATACATTCCAACACCTCACATAAACACCAAGCCATTCCAAACAGACACCAGCCTGAGGTCATCCACTGAATGTATCACAGTAGACTAGTTTCTTTCTGCCAAAACCAGTTTATGGCTAAAGTAATGACATTCACCTTAGGACAGAAGACATGATGAATTTTGCTTCACTGGGGTTGTGGTCACATGGTCATTTTGATTAGGTTTCACCACTGTGCCCTATCACATTTAAAAGTGCTGATCAGATGGCTGCATCTATCTCCCGTATTGAAGTGGACTAGGACTGCCAAGTCAGCCCGGGGGGCGGGGGATCCCCCGCTACAGGGATTTCCGATCCGCCAGCCAGCATTCGGCCGGCAGGGGAAACCCCGCCCCTGAAGTCGTCCAGCCTGGACGACTTCCCACACGTAATGACGTCACTTGGAAGTGACATCAGCACGTTGGGGGCGTTGCCAGGGCGACGCTCTGGCAATCGCCCCAAAACTCTATGAAGCTCCCGGCCGACAGAGGACTCCCCCCTGCCGGTAAGTTCACCGGGCTTGGCAACCCTAAAGTGGACTCACCCCCACAATCCTCCCAGTTCCCTAGCAATTTTTCTGACACTGGGAAAATTAAGTACTTTCCAAATATTTGTGCTGTAAATCCACAATTTCACCAATCTGGACAGCCATCTCTTGCTGTGAATGTGATTAGGTCATCTGAATGTCCTTCTTGTGCTGAATTTTTTTCCAGCTTTTGCCATTGTGTGCATGAGCAATCCTGTACTGAATATATTCAATGCATGAATGTTCAGGCACACATATATAGACTCCAGCGCTCAGTTGTACATCAGTGGTTCATTTTGTTTGCTGTTCGAGGGGGGAAAAACCTGCCAAAAAAAGGGAGTACAGCGTGTCCAAGTGGGAGTGGTGATTTGGCCATGTGCATATGCGCATGCACAAAGAAAAAATTAAAAACTCAAGTTGTGCTGCTGCTTAGATGGCGTGGCTATCTGCACGGTGCCTGGAGCCTCGTTGCATGATGCAAGTGGTTAGGGGAAAGATGTGTGATCATCTCAACCCCCCCAAATACCCCCATCAAATATACAGCAGAAACAAATCACGGTAAGTTTGCCATGTGACCACAACCTTATTTTATGTTTTTTGATCCTATTATGTATTACACAAGAGGCATTAAAGAAAAAGTAGAATTTATGTACAGAACAGTAGCCAGGATGGGATTGGTAAAGTCATCAGTTAACCTTAGAACAATGATTTTCACAACCTAAGAATTTGGGGTGGGGGGAATAGGATTTCAGTTTATGACACAGCAGCTTTCATATAAGTAAAATCTTGTTTCTGAAAGGATAACAACTTCTAGTGGGGTTGTTTTTATTCATTAGTGGCTGGTTTTCATACACTCTCTTCCCAGGTGTTAGTGCTCAAAACTCTATCAGCCAGCACTTCTCAGTCAGGATACCTCATGGATTGCAGTGGAATTAAAAATCACAACCTGCCTTCTCATTCTTAAATGACCCTGAAAACATCTCCCTTGGGATACTACAATATTTACTCAAAACATGACCCTCAATGTAAGATGCCCCCTAAAATGTTATGCATTAAAAAGTTCTTTATTGCTCGGTATAACTGTATTTAAGGAAAGTGTTTAGCTTCATTCTAAATGTTTGGTGCAGTGGTTAAGTGTGTGGACTCTAATCTGGGAGAACCGGGTTTGATGCCCCGCTCCTCCACTTGCACCTGCTGGATGACCTTGGGCAAGCCATAGTTTTGTCAGAGTTGTTCTCTCAAGGACAGTTCTGGAAAGAGCTCTCTTGGCCCCAACTACCTCACAGGGTGTCTGTTGGGGGGAAGGGGAAGGGAAGGAGTTTGTAAGCTGCTCTGAGTGAAGGGCAGGGTATAAATCCAATCTCTTCTTCTTCTTCTAAATAGGTAAGCACTTGTGAACTTAAAATCACTGTTCTTATTTAGCTTATAACATTCTGATGCTAACAATTTATAGGCACAGACACTTGGCTTGACAATAGGATACAGAAATTTTTGTTGACTATGAAAATATCACTTATGAAAAAAGGTTATTAAAAAATCACAATAATTTCACTACTTTGTAACATCCAAGGATGAAGATAACTGTTTGTGTAAATATGTTTCTTGTACCAGTGCAGGAGAGCACAAAAGGACGTCATTCTGCCCAAAATTCTCTCATCTTCTACTGTTAACATCTTGGAGTGTTATATCCAGGCCCAGTGGGGATCTCAAAAGCACCTGACTACTCTAGGGACTCGTGTTTAGCCTGGACTCCATCCCTGGCTCATCAGGTGTCTTTCTGTTAAACATGCATGCTACATTCTGAGAAAGTGTCACTTTCTCCCTTGTGGCTCATTACATTCAAAGCAAACAATTAAGCCCAAGGCCTCCTGTTGCTGGAGTGTCAAATGAGACCAATAACTTTACATAACCTAAATCCCACTGAGGGTTAAGGGCAGACAGTCAGTGAAATTGACTCTTTGCTGCAGAAACCCCAAAGGGCTTTTACTGCATGTTGTGCTGGCATGAAAACTGTGAGCTTTGAACTACAGGTTGCTGTTAAGCAGAAGGCCAAATCACAGTTCAACTTTTGCTCAGTGTCTTGGTAACTTTTGAGAACCTATCTAAAAGGTCTTCAGGGACCAAATCAAATAATGGAAAGATTTTTGCAGCACAGACCTATAAAAAGGAAAGCTGTGTCTCCTTCCAGTATAGGCTAAGCACATGTCTGACATCAAAGACTCCTGGGACCTGGCGAATGATGATAATTGCAACCTTCCATACAGGCCTGTTTTGACTGTTTTGTCATCTTCTGGGCATGGAACATGAGTCACTGGAGGTGTCTGGGGGGAGGTATTTGTGAATATGCTGATTGCCACTTTGGGGTCAGGAAGCAATTGTTCTCCAGGCCAGCTTGGCCAGGGATCCTGGAGAAGGGGGTTGCCCTCTTCTGGGCATAGAGCAGGGGTCACTGGGGGTGGGGGAATGTATTTGTGAATTTCCTGCATTGTGCAGGGGGTTGGACCAGATGACCCTGGAGGTCCCTTCCAACTCTATGATCCTATGATTCTATGAAACAAGAAAACAAAGATTTTCTTATTTAGGGTGGTTCCAGAAATGCACATGCTTCTGGTCTTTATGTTCATATACTAGCATGCCTTTATATGTATAAAAATAAGCACATGAAATGAAAAGAGGCTTTGTAAATGCCATGCCAACTTTTTGTGTGAACTTCTGCTCATACAAAACTATCAGAAATAAATAATTTCTTATCTTTCATATGGCTCCATTTCATCTTTAAAGTTTCTGTACAAAAGAGATCCTTTCAAATGCAACCAACGTACAGATGGGGCTTACATTCTTTGGAGGCAGTTCTTTGCCCCAAAGATAATGAGATTTCAAGGTTCAAGGACATTTTGTATTTCAGTTTCAAATGTAATTCCCTGAATATGCATGATGTTTACTATTATGGGTAAATGTGATGCTCTTTTACCCAACTGTTTACAAGTGTACAAAAAGACATATTAGAGCATTCTGCAAATCTCCACTATTATGAAATATTCATGGAACAGTCCTATATTATTTATTTGTTTGTCTGCTTGTTATGCTGTGATCCTACTTTTCAGCCAAATATTGGCTCTCAAAGTGGATCAGAGGAAGCAAAACCTAATATAAGTGACCAAAGTTCAATTCAAAAATGTGCCCTGGGGAAGAAACTGTCTGTTGGAATATGATCTGTGCAGAGTTGGGAGGAGTAGGGCAGGGAGGGGTAGAGAACCACTGTTTGCCTTCCTGCTGGTGGTCTCCTCAATAGCAGCTAGAGACCTAAATGAGGTAGGCTCTCAGCTAGAGAAGAGTCAGTCACTACAGACAGGATGTCTGGTTGCTTCCTGACCTCCCTCTGATGGCTTCCTGAGTTAGAAGCTAGAGCTAAATCCAAACATGATGGAGGGGTGCCCAGCTGCTGCCTACCCTTCATCTGATGGTCTCAGATATTTTTTTAAAAAAATACATGTGTCTTTATTACTTGTTTTAGCTAGAAAACAAGAAACCTGAGAAAGTCAACATTATGAAAAGCACACCAAAGTGTACTGTTGAAGCTCTTTATTGATAGAAATACCACCCAAGAATTGTTAACCTATAGGACTGAATAAAACCCTCTATTTCATACACTAATATATGATCCCTTGGTTAAAGCATATGTAGGATTGTCAGCCTCAAGGAGGGCCTTGAGTTCTCCTGGAATCACAACTGAAATCCAGAGATCAGCTGCCCAGGAGGAAAATGACAGCTCTGGAGGGTGGGCTGTACGGCATCCCATCCCTGCTGAGCTCCCTCCCCTCTACAAATCCTGCCTTCCCCAGGCATCACCCCTATACCTCCAAGAATTTCCCAAGCCAAAGTTGGCAACCCTAGGCACCTTAGATAATGCAGCAGTTATCTGGTGGTATTTCATCTTTCTACTGGTTTTGTTTAGAGAATATTAAATGCATTAAGACATCCATTCCAAGGTACATATTTTTCATGCACTTGTAGCATCAAGATTTGCAGTAGTCTGGTTCCTGATAAGATCTAGAGAATTGATTTGACCCAGCAATGAATGGACACACAGGCTGTGGATCTGTCCCATATTCACACACCCCTATGAGTCTTTTCCAACCTGCTGAAAGCTCCAACAGAAGAGGCAAAAGGGTGATTTTGCCCATCTCCCTCCCTTCTGCAGCTGCCTGACCTTTCCCAGGTTTGGAAAGGACTGTTGGGGTGAGAAAAATGCTGGAAAGACCCACAGCCATCAATGCCTACCACTGATCACTGGATCAAACCCATTATATTTCATCATTTTTTTAAAAAAAGTCAGACTTTCCTCTTTGCTTGTCCAAATAAAGTTAGCAATTGCTGGTGTTCTGGAAAGGAAAAAGGATATCCAAAGTGGTAATGATAAAAAGGTGCCCTAGTGCCACTACTTTGTAATCAGCTTGTCTTGACATACATATCCCCTCTCCCCCCCCCCCCAATACTTCAACTACTAAACCACAAATACTAAGGGAAGGGATAAGCTCTTCCCAATCCACTGAGCAAGCTACTGATAGGTGAAACACTAGCCCCATAGGGAAAGCAAAGAGGGAGAATCAGGTAAAATTGCCTCTTGCTCCCTCTTGTGCTTGTGACTTGAATCAACAGACGAGTGAGAGGGAGGCAATTTTACCTGCTTCCCCCTCAGTGCTGCAATTCATACCATAGCATTCTTTGCTTCCAAGGCTCCGCCGCTCCTCAGAGAAGAGTTTCAGGACCAACTGAAGGCTGCTAGAAGGGGATGGGATTGGGGGGGGGGGGGCTTTGCTACACCAACTCCTCATGTGAACCTTTTCTTCTGGATCCAACCCCACGCTTGCATGTGACAGCAAATACCAGCGACCTCTGCTAGCAAAAGCAGTGTGGACTTTGCTACCAGGATGCAAGCACATGTTACAAATACTGCAAGCACATGTTACAAATACTGGAAATGAACTGAAATTGGTGTCCATTTGTTCCTAGTGTTTTAATGTAAAACAGAGCAGAATGCATTCAAATATAAGGCATAATGCGTCAAGACATGGACAGTAAAATTCAAGGATAGACAGACAGACAGATATAGTTATATCAGGCATGACATCAGCCTGAGGAGCATCTAATGGAAGAAAACATACCAAAAAGCGGAGGAGGCTACTTCACTCAGCAACAACAAAACAGGCGATCAGGGTGAAAGCCCTCTTTAACAACAACCAAACATTTATTCAGTCTCCAATTACTCATCTTGGGATGTGAAATATGCATAAGAATACCATAGGAAAAAGCACTATTCTGTATGTTACTTCTTTCAGATTCTATTAAAATTGTAATAGCCTACTTCCATTATACATTTTTCCCTGCGTATTTCACTCAAAATGTCACTTTGCTGCCGCACCAGAAGTGCACTTAATATTTTCATTAAAATCAATAAAGCCAAGAAATGACAAGGGTGCAGGTGGATGCAGGCAATTAAATCCCTCCTATATGTATTGTTAACTAGTGGTTGAGGGAGGAAGCAAAAGAGAGGAGCCCCATTCAACACCTTTTGAATGGCAGCGAACAGAAAGCCACTTAGCTAGCTTTTGTCTGTGTCTGTCCCTGACAGATAATGTGCAGAAGTAGGCAGCTGTAGGGCCAGTAATTCAAAATTAATTTTCCCTTCAGAAGAGTGATGTGGACAACCGAGTGCAGTAATGGTACCTGATCAGAATTCAGGGGATAAACAAGGCAATTTGAGATAATGACATAGAAATAAAGGCTCTTTTAAAGGTCTCGTCGTTGTCTGACTCCGGATGGTGTTATAGCTGGTACTTTTCATCTGCCTCAAATGAAAGTCAAAAGAGTTAATCATTAAAGCATTAGCCTGATGTATTTGTGTGTGTGTGTGTGTTTGTGCATGTTGTGTGTGTGTGTGTGACTGGAATCGGAAGGAGGCTCTCCATCTTATTCCCCTCCTCGCATGATATTAAAAAACACAAAAGGGCTGGCGAAAGACAGTTATTAAGCCACCCACTGGTTGTTTATGACGGCTCTGCTTTGGACATGGCTCAGTCCACCAAGGAAACAACAATTACATTTTGTGCAGTGAACAGGGGGAACATTTTTATTTCTTCAAGGGATCCCTCGATATGGCCATTTTCATTTCATTTTGATTTTATACACTGTCATTGTCATTGACTAAGGCTCACCTCATTTTTGTTGCCATTGTTGATGGTTCTTTTGTGTCTTTTAAGGCCATTTAATGTCATTTCATGTTATTTTTATATGCTAGTCATATGTAATCCGTGCAAAAATAATGTCAAAAATGAGTAAATTTTAACAGGAAATTTTGGCCTAGGTAAAAAATGCATAATCATATACAAATGTGTGTGCATGTATAAAATCAATGTCTGCATGGGATCTATAGGGCTAAATCAGGAACATAGCTTGCACAACAAATTAATTTAAAACAGAATGTTTAAACATAAAAATCTCGACCACAAAGAACAATACAACAAAGGTTTATATAGCCGAACTCGTAGGTATAACAGTGAACCCAAATGGGCAACGCCCCCTCTCTCTGAGTTGAATTACATAGATTCTTGCTTGCAAAAGTTTACTGGAAAACCAAGAGTAACTTTTCCAATCCACCAAAGTGCTGGATTCTTCCAATGCAGCCCTCTTGCAGATGGAGTTCATCAGTTCCAAGAAGTTGGACAATACAGTAACTAAGTGTGTAAAAACAATATAATTACAATAATAATACCAGTTGTTAGGGTTGCCAGCTCTGGGTTGGGAAATACCTGGAGATTTGGGGGGTGGAGCCTGAGGAGGGCAGGGTTTGGGGAAGGACTTCAATGTGGTATAAAGCGATAGAGGCCACATTCCAAAGTGGCCATTTTCTCCAGGTGAAATGATCTCTGTCACCTGGATATCAGCTGTGATAGCAGAAGATCTCCAGCCACTACCTGGAGGTTGGCAACCTTCACAGTTGGGTTTACTTTTCACATTGACTTTTTGCATACATAATTTCCAATTATCTTATACAAGGTGATAAAAGACCAGAAAACTTAATCCAGCTCCCCAGCAAAGCACACTCTCCCTCTTCTGTTGACCTCCATTCAAATTACTTCACCTCTGGTGAAACCAACTACTTCTTGGTGTGTGTGGGGGGGCTATACATACAAATGACCCAAAAAAGTTGTATGCAAATCATGGTGTATGGTATGTTTACTTATAGTGAAAACAAACTGGAATTTGACCAATCATGAGTTGAGGACTGGTTTACTTGTCATAATAACTGCCAAATTGAGGCTTTCAAATAGTAATTGTTCCCCCCACCCCCACCCCAAGAGCAGCTTGTTTTATAGATTCACATCACGTGGAAAATCATTGCCATATCATGTGAAAATTTCCATCCCACTCCTAAGTGTTTATGGCTGTACCTAGAAGTGACAGACTCCATCCCAGTGACTAGGCCAGTTATAAGAATATAAGTACATAAGAGAAGCCAATGTTGGATCAGGCCAATGGCCCATCCAATCCAACACTGTGTCACACAGTGGCCAAAAATACCAGGTGCCATCAGGAGGTCCAGCAGTGGGGCTAGGACACTAGAAGCCCTTCCACTGTTGCCCTCCCCCCAGCACCAAGAATACAGAGCATC
The DNA here is from genome assembly GCA_029233225.1 of Lepidodactylus listeri. Lineage (NCBI taxonomy): Eukaryota > Metazoa > Chordata > Lepidosauria > Squamata > Gekkonidae > Lepidodactylus > Lepidodactylus listeri. The sequence goes on from JARCFY010000004.1 coordinate 93,338,122, forward strand.
AGTTGCCCCAGTTATTGTGAAATAGGGTTGCCAGTTCTGGGCTGGAAAATACCTGGAGGCTTTGGGGTGGATCCAGAAGTGGGTGGGGTTTGGGGAGGGGCCTCAGCATGGTACAATGCCATAGAGTTCACCCTTCAAAGGAGCCATTTTTTCCAGGGGAGCTGATCTCTGCCAGCTGGAGACCAGTTGTAAAAGTGGGATATCTCCAGGCCCCACCTGAAGGCTGGCAACCCTATTGTGAGGTAGTTCTTATTAACTCAGTTTCTTTAGAGGTTGTACCCCTGAGCTGCCTTTTCAAAGTATTAGAAAATTAATAGAAGATAGACCGCTCAGTACTTATAATGGCTAAGAATGGAAGCATAATATTCTGAGGCAGTATACTTTTGATTACAAGGTGCAAAAATAAGTTGTAAGAACTTGATCTGGATTGGGTCCAGTTTGGTCTTAGACCCTTTCTAAGATTCAGGTCACATTACATCTCAGAGGTGTCACTGGATACACAGCTAGGCCTGGAGGCCTCCCCAGTCTCTTTACAACACTCTGCTTCCTTCCATTTTCTTCAAACGTTATCTTGTGGTAGCAAGAAGAGTGCAGCCTTGCTAAAGACTTCGAATGTCCCAGTAACAGCAGCTCAGGTGACCAGATCTCCTGGAACTGGAAATCTTCAGGGTTTCAGGCTCCCTGTTAAGGGCTCCCAAATTCACCCCCGAGCAAATGGGAGGGGTATTGCCATTTTAGTGGATGAACTAATTATAAGCTGATACCAGACTTCAGAGTCAGATTTGACTTGTAACTAGCCAGGAAGTCTCAAACTGTGAAAGCTTCTGGCCGGATCCAGGAAGGTACTTCTTCCATTCTTATGTTGTAAAAGAGAAGGGGGCATGTCATCAGTGCAAAGGGTGCAGGGATATACCCCCAAAGGGCTTGGAGGAGGCATGCATGATGATGTTCTAATTAGTTCAACTTTCTCATCCTATGTAGAACATGATGATGCCCTGCAAAGGATGGAAATAGAGAAGATCTACCCATATGAGGATAGCTGATAAAATCTCACCTGACAGGGGCAGAAAGCCTCAGGCCAGAAGTGAATTGTGAAGCATGACAGTATGAAGTCTGTTAATAAGGCAACATGACGACCATTGTGCAATTGCCATCATTATTAATAAGATCAACTTCTATTCTTCATTACATGCTCATCCTCTTTTGGGTTAGTCGTTTTTAATAAGTTAGATTCATTTGGGAAAATAAAAGACATGAGATACGCAGCTTTGAAGATGATTAAATTTTGGGTCAGAGCATGAGGAATGTGTCATAGTTCAGAAGGAGCCGCTTCAAATTTTTCACCAGCATAAATTACAGCAGAATCTGGCCCACAGTATGTGTGAAGATCATGTGATGTGGTTGCTATGGTAACGGCTTATTCTTGTTGAAATCTAGGGTAACTATGGCTGCTAAATCCTGCATCTTCTGACAGCAATTTATTTAACCTTGCTCCTTTCATGTTCTCATATTGACTCGTTGAACTTAAAAAAGCAGAAATGCTTATGCTGTAAAATAGACTTAATTTATTAAGCCTGAGCTCTGTATAGTATTTGCTCTGCCTAATTTAATAGATGTGAGCACTTAAACTATTTTATAGTTACATTAATTTAATGCATGTACATGGGAACATGTACAATTATCCACCTTCTCTTCTTCGGGGCTATCCAAAACTCTTCCCAGAGCATCCTTACATCAAAATGTTTAACCACCGTTACATTTTAAAGTGGTAACCACCAGAAACCTAGAGAATTGCAATGGTTTAGTCTCAGTCAGGAGCCTGTCAACTTTAAAATGGTTAAATGGAAATAATTGATGAGCACCAGGGTGAAATCTGACATCAGGTACATTAATTGTACCTTGAATGGAGGGGGGGAGGAAAAGAAAAGCAATTCACTGGAATGTTTGATCAAGCAATAATCCCAGCCGAAATGTATTTTTGTCACCTGAGTGCTGACTATAACAAGAGAGTGATATTTATAATCTTATTAATGTCCCACACTGGAGGCTGTATATTGTATTTGGATAAGCACGATGCACCCCGAGCCTTTTATCACTGACACGCATGACTAGGGGATGATTTAAAATGCAAAGCAGCTCTATGCAGTAAACTTTCCCTGAAATCAGCCATTGTTAATATCCTTTTCAATTTTTCAGGCACTTTCTTCTCAGCAGTGTTTGTACTGAATGAAAGTAGAAAGGGAGTTTTGTTTTAGATCACTGAGAGACAATCATACACGAGGACAGCCATGCTTATGACATTCAGTCTTACCCAATCCCATGAGAAGTCAGAGGACAAGCTGAGGGACTATGGCCCAGTCGCAGAGCTCATGCTTTGCATGTCAAGGGCCCCAGGTTCAGTACCTAGCATGATCAGTTCAAGGCTTTCAAGCCGCAGATGCTGGGGAAGGAGACAATTCCTATCTATATGAACCAATGTCCAGACACAGCACAAGGCAAATTCATCATGCCTTCAACACTATGCCTGCCTTTCTGAGTCTCAAGTATATACAACCCTAATTTATCACCAGCTTTGCTACTACCACAGAAGTGTTCAGGCATACACACACACACACCCATAGTAGTTCCATGGCTAAATGAATTTAGTTTCAATATCTTAAGCATCCTAGAGATGCTGCTGGGCAACTATCAAAGCGATGCTAGAAGAATAATCCTTGTCCAGTTCAGGACAGAAATAGTAAACTTGAAAGTCTTCTCTCATGGAAAACAACATACCTGTGAGAATTTACTTAATATACGTTGCTCAATAAACTGAAAGAACAATCCTAAGCAGGTCTATTCAGAATCTCTATTCAGTGTGGTTCACACCAAGAAAGTGACCTTACTAGTCCCATAACAGAAGAGAGTCCATGGAGCCAATGAGATGGTGCACAACAGCCCTTTGTAAACCACCCATCCACATGTTGATTCATGTGCAGAGAGTGAAAGCAGGCATGAGCACATTGGTCCCGCCCCAACTCTCTGCAATTGCCAAGTCATCTGCATGGTGCAAATGTGCAGAGGGAATGCCTGGACATACCCCCCTTCCCCATTATGAGCAACACTGCTTTCTGTGTGCTGCTGATCAATAGGAGAGAACATGCACATAGACACTTCCGTTGTGTGTTTGCACTGTACAAACAACTCAATGATCTCACAAAGGCAGGGGGCTGAGCCAGGGCACTCTCCCTCCCACTTGGTGAATCAATGCACTAATGGGTTGTTTGCACAGACCTACTATGTAAGCTACAAGAAACAAAAAAGGAAGAAGTGAACTGGATAGTATTAAAAAAATCTAGAAAAGCATTATTGGTCACTGTGTTATTTCTTTGCTTATTAACATTCTCTGTGTGTGTGTGTTTGCTATCAAGTCACAGCTGATTTATGACAACCTCATAGGGTTTTAAGGCAAGAGACATTCAGAGTTAGTTTGCCATTGCCTGACTTTTGAAATAATGATTCTTCAAAGCTGCTTGCAACAGAATTAAATGCAAAAACACAGAGACCGATTTCCCACAAGCGCTGCCCCAGCATCAGTTCCTCCATTTGCCCTGATTGCCTACTTGAATTTCCCACTATTGGCCGCGGGGTGCATTTTGACCCAGGGCTTTGCACGATTTCCTCCGTGGCTTCAGTGATCCTCAAAAAACAGGATCACTGAAGCTGCAGGGGGAATCGCGCTAAGCCCCGGGTCAAAATGCGCCCTGCGGCAAATAGTGGGAAATTCAAGCAGGCAGTCAGGGCAAATAGAGGAACTGGTGCCGGGGCAGCGCTTGTGGGAAATTGGTCAGAGCCAGCACAGTATAGTGGTTAGAGTGTCCAACTAGGATCTGAGAGACCCAGGTCCAAGTCACCACTCTACTGTACAAACTCATTGTAGGAGAGCACTTTAACCTTCCAGGGCATTCAGTGGGTGACCTCAAAGTAGCTGTTTTTGCAAAGGAACTTCAAGAACAGACTGAAAAGGGAAATTGCTGAATTATAAGTATTGCAACACTAAGAACAAAAAAGCCCAGGACTTAACAGGGATATTGGTTTCTTATCTTACTACATATGCTAATCTCATTCAGTCCTTACATCTGTATTCTCACCAAGAAGAGGTATACATCCTCTTTATTTTAGTGTATTTCTTATTTGGAATAGTCGATTGGAATGTATTTCTCTGGTCTAGTGACAGAGGAGACATAACACTGCACAACCAGTCATCCTACCTTAAAGAAAAGAATGCTGTTAGTTACCTTCATGCTTGAGAGGAGACAGATGGAGTGTCACAACAGGGTCTCAGTGAATTACTCTTAGCATTCCACAATTAAGAAGGGTATATTTACATATCAATCTTCAATTTATATATATATATATATATATATATATACACACACATATATACATATACATATATATTTGCTTCACTATGTTTTTCCCTGGAATTAAATCCAGACAAATGGTGACCATATAAACTAAGCCTGCTGTTCCTGTTTGGTCCTTGCATCTATACAACATCTTCGTTATGTTGTATGCTAATTGCTGCTCACCCTCTACTTGTATGTATGGACTAGTAGCTTCCATTTCAATTTATCTAAAGAAGTGTGCATGCACATGAAAGCTTACACCTGGACTAAAACTTTTGTTGGTCTTACAGGTGCCACTGGACTTGAATTTTGTTCTATAGAAACTCAGTGTTTGTACTAGTCGCTCACTCTTAGCCTCACCTTTCTCACAAGGGTGTTGTAATGATGAAGTGGGGTGGATGGGGAGAATGATGTTCTAAGCCACTTTGGGACCCCACTGGAAAGAAAAGTGGGGCACAACTATTCAGATAAATAAATGTGATTAAGTAATACATCTAAAACTGCTTTACAAAAAACTTAGCAGATAAAACATCAGTAGCCTGTTAAACCTAATAACTACTTTTAACCAAAAGAATTATGAAAAGAAGTCCAACAAAACACCTTGGCAAAATAAAAATGACTGCCTGGCAGAGCTATTAAAGAGATGAGTCAGGCAAATGCCACAGAGGAGGATATTCACAAGGTATAGTGCCACAACTGAAAAGTTCCAAATGGCAGAGAAACTCACATAAAAACCTTCCAAGGAAGATCACAGTGGACAGGCAGATTTGGGTGGGACCATAGATATCAAGGCCCCAGATTGTTACAGCTGTCCAGCAAAGTCCTACTATATATGGCAAACCAAGTGTGTAATCTCAGAAACTACCACATAGGGTGATAAAATTCACTCCATAACGTTGAAAGTAGATTCATGAATGTTGAATAAAGCCATTTTGTGCAGGTCTCTTTGTGTGAGTCCAGGGACATAATGTTTAGATACTGTTATACCAGGGCTCCCCGGTGCCCGGCAATGCCGATGGCAGCTGGGGGGCCACTTTGTCGCCGCACCAGGATGCGGGGCAGCAACAGCTGCGCCCTGGCACAGCACGGAGCTGCCGGGGGCGGGGCTAGCTGCCTTTTGAGGCTGCACCCCGCCCCACTCCTTGCAGTTGCTCTGAGTGCTCGCATGGTGAAGGAGCACACTGCCTGGGGTGAGCTGCTGAGGCCTACCATTGGCATGCAGCTGGGCGGCAGTGGCGGCTTGAGGGTGCCCGGGGATGGCTCAGCTGGGCGATAGCGGAGCACTGGGTGGCTCTGTGGTGTCGGCCTTCCGTGGCAGCGGTGGCGAGAGCTGGAAGGTCGAGGCGGTGGCCCGTCCTCGTTGGCGGCGAAGTGGCATAGCGGTGGCTGCGTTATTGCGGCAGCTTGGGCACAGGTTGTAAACCCAGCTTTTGGTCAGGGAGGCGCCCGGCGGTGGTGGTGGCCTGTTGGAGCTCTGAAGAGGCTCTGGGCTTACCTGGGGGGGTCAGATTTGGTGTGTGGGGGGGTCCCCGGTTGGGTCCCTGGCATCGTCACTTGGAGACCTGGTCATTGGTAATACTGTTAATTGGGTAGACGTAAGCCCCCCCTTCCACCCCACTCTCTTTCCCTCCATTTCAGCAGCAGCCATTTTGGTGGGGTATTGCTGGGCCTGGTACTATTCACAGGCTTCAGCAGCCATTTTGGGAAGGTCCTGGCCTGATAATTACTACCAGTTGGGTGTTGCCTGTGCCTTCTCCAGGCGGCCATATTGGGGGGGTCTGGCTTCATCAGGTGCGATGTCCATTTTGTGCAGTCAGTTGAGAGCCATTTTGTGGTGCTAGTACACTGCTTCTGGGATAGCTTATGTTTTCGACCTCGGCCCCTGTGGGCGGTGGCGGTGAGATTGCTCGGCCCTTTTCAGGTGGCGGCCGCGAGACTGCTCAGCCCCTGTGGGTGGCAGCAGCGAAACTTGCTTGGCCCCTGCGGGCAGCGGTGGCGAAACTTGCTCGGCCCCTGTGGGTGGCGGCAGTGAGACTGCTCGGCCCCTGCGGGCTATGGTGGTGAGACTGCTTGGCCCCTGTGGGTGGCGGTGGTGAGACTGCTCGACCCCTATGGGTGGTGGCGGCGAGACTGCTTGGCCCCTGCAGGAGGTAGCGGTGAGATTTGCTCTGACCCTGCGGGCGGCGGTGGCGAGACTGCTCAGCCCCTGCGGGCGGCAGCGGCAAGACTGCTTGGCCCCTGCGGGCGGCAGCGGCAAGACTGCTTGGCCCCTACAGGTAACGGTGGCGGCGAGATTCACTCTGCCCCTGTGGGCAGCAGCGGCGAAGCTCACTCGGCCCCTGCAAGCAGCGGTGGCGAGACCGCCCGGCCCCTGTGGGTGGTGACGGCGAGATTCACTCTGCCCCTGCGGGCAGCGGCAGCGAGACTGCTTGACCCCTGCAGGCGGCGGCGGTGAAACTCGCTCGGCCCTTTTGGGTGGTGGCGGCAAGACCACTCGGCCCTTGTTTGCGGTGGCGGCATGCTTCGGTGGCAGCAGTTGAGTGGCATGTGCCGCCCTGGCATCATTGGGGGGACACACCTCTGAAGCCCACAGTCTGGTTGGTGATGGGCCATAGGGCACTTTGGGGAAGATCTGGGTGCTAATGCTTCGGCGGTGGCTCTGTGGGCTGGTGTTGAGGCCCCTCCCTCCTCACCGGGCTTACAGTTTAGGCTGGGTGTTTGATGGCCATCTTGGTAGGGTCGCTGGGTTGGGCCTCAGGTTGGCCATTCTGAGCGGGGCCTTAGGCTGCCGGGGGCCATTCTGTGGAGGTTTCCTAAGGGTCCATTGAGGGTGACATTTCAAGGGGCCTTATTCCCTTACTTGGCGGCCATCTTAGTAGGGTCTATTGACACATGTACGGCTGCCATTTTGTCTGGCAAAGAGGGCGGCCATTTTAGCTCAAGCTTTGTGGCTGGCAGACATATCTGGGTCTAGCACTGGCTTGGGTAGTGAGCATAGTCTCGGGATAGTTACATCCTCACACTTAGGCTTACTCCCAAGTTGCATCCTAACACCTAGGGTTAGTCCCAATTTGACTGCATTGGTTTTTTAAATACATACATACATACATACATACATAAAAAACATTTATTTGCTATGGCTCCTGGGAAGGGACAAGGCAAAGGGAAAGGTAAGCAGCCAGCTCCAAGGAGGCCTCCTGCGCGGCCGGTGCCAGTGCTTCCATCCAATGATGATGAGGATGTTGATCCCAATAATGCAGTCATTTTACAGCAGTCGGAGGCATTGGAGAAGGAGCGGGGTTTATCCTCCAAGGGTGCTAAGCAAAAAACAGAGTCTAATGTGTCATTTTAAGCCCAGGTTTTACTGCGACTTGCCTTCCTAGAGGGCAGAAGAGAGGTGGCGGTTCTGGAGCTAGGTGAAGGATCGGCATCTGGACACCTGGGACATGGCGTGGGGGATCAGCAGGTGGCACTTTATTCAGCTCCTCACCAGCAGGGAGATATGGAGGCTGCCATAGGCGGTGATGTGTCCCGGTGGCCATGGGGCCTGGGTTATCAGGGTACAGCTGCCACACGTACGGTTCAGCCTAGTTGGCCACACTATGCTCCACTGTGTGCTCCATGTATTCCCCAGGTGCCTTGGCAGGCATGGGGTCACCCTCAGCCTGGCTTTAGCTTTCCGTGTCCTGGGGGTGCACCATACGATGCAGTTCCCACTGGGGCCCTGCCTAGTGGGGATGCGGATCTGCCTTTGAGTGATCATTTGTCCACTGCCACCAAGGAGAAAATCCTTAAAGGTGATTATGTGGAAGTTTTCAGTCTTCTTTATCATGAGATGGAGAAGAAAAATAAGGACAACCTAGACGAATGGGAAAAAGAGCGCTTGAAGAGACGCGTGGTGGACGGGACGTTGTCACGGCAGAGCCCAGGAGTCAGGCTGAAAAGACAGGTCATAAAGCAAGCCCAGGGTACAGCTGATAAATCAATCAGAGGAGCATCAAAACCAGTCCCAATCCCCAAGCACAGCCGTGGTCAAAACGTACCAGAGGTCATAGTCCATAAATCAAGCCGAAGTCAGTGAAACGCAGATCCGAAGCTGTTGTCAAGGAAACGCTGAGGGTCAAAAGCCGGGGTCCAGAATCAAGAAACAGAGGTCGAAAGTCCAAGAAGCAAACCAGGTCGAATGTAAGAAAGTCAAACAGGATCTGATCCAAGGTACGCGCAGAGTTTATGGTCCTGCCAACAAAGTTGCCAGCACAAAATGCTCGTGGCCAGAAGCCCTGTTAAGTAGTGCTCTGGCTTATTAGCCACTTAGCACCTCTGTGCGAAGTCCTGGCTGCTGCTAGAACTCAGGGCTTATTGACCTCTGGCCCTGCATATGTGCTGCCTTGCGTCGTCTATTTAGATCTTGACGCCTCCATTCTCAGAGCCAGCTGACAGGTGGAGGTGATTCTGGTGGTGAACTACTCGGGCCAGGCACTGCCTGATCAGCCTCAGGTGGGTCTTGCTGTGTACTTGGCTGTGGATCCTCTTCAGGACTTACAGTTTCTTCAGTTAAAGGAGCCAAGTCCTCCTGTCCTCAGCTATCAGGCACTGGGTCTGGGGCCAAGTCAGGGGCAGGCAGGACAGACGTGGGCGAACTGGTACCCTGGATTCCTTATTTATACTGCTGTCATAGTGCGCCACCAGCCATGGAGGGCTTTGTTGATGACCCAGTATACGGACATCATTTATAAGGCTTCTACAGACTTCCTGAGCCTGGCTTGGTCGCAGTGTGATGAGGAGTTTAGGATGTGGGCAGCCATGAACTCATCCATGCGGAGGGACAAAATTAACCCTAACTTGTGGCTGCAAATTATGTTGCCGTATAGGGCATCTTGGGGCGAGAGGTCGCATAGCAATCACTCAGTGAAGAGAGCTCAGGGGCAGCTGAGTTCCAGAGCGCAGGAGGGGCAGGCGGCTCAACGACGCCTGCTTTGTTGGGAGTTTACCGTGAGTCCTGCTCGTTTCGCCACAAGTGCCCTCTGTGTGCTGGGCCTCACACCTTCTCCAGCTGCCCTAGGCCAATGGGCCAGGGGGGTGGAAAGGGGGGCAAGTGCTCGGGGGGGGGGGAACAACAACCCTCCTCATGATAAAGGGACCCAGCCCAATTAAATTGGAAGTTTTCGGGCTTGGGTTAAGTTGTTACCCAAAGATCCATGTTCTCACTTACCTCTTGGAAGGGTTTACATTAGGTTTTGGATACCTTTCCAAGGGAAGCAGGGTACCTTTTCTACCTCCTAATCTAAAATCTGTTCATGCTATGGAACCGGTTATTAATGACGTTTCTCTTACAGGTGCTGCAGGCTGTGAGAGGAGATGAAGGGTCACAGTCTGCGGCCACAGCATTCTTTTTTGGGCAGCTCATCGGGCATGGAGGACACCCGTCAGTTTGCAGCATGGCCTTAGCAAGCATGCATCGGTTGAGTGGTTGGGAAGGAGGGGCAAGAGCTGGCTTGTACTTCTTCCCTTGCTATTTGAGGAGGGGACCTACTCCTCACATTCTGGTAATACACCTGGGGGATGATGATTCTGGGCTGATGGAGGGCCTGGCCCCTATGTGGCAGGCTAGGGCCGACCTTGTGAGGACAAGAGCAAAGTGGCCTGGCATACAGTGTAGATGGCCATGGCCAACCTTGTGAGGACAAGAGCAAGGTAGCCTGGCGTGTGGATAGTGTTGCAGGCCAGGGTCAACCTTGTGATGATAAGAGCATGGTGGCCCGGCAGGCCGATAGGGTGGGTCAGCCATGCTTCCCCGCCAGGTGTGGCAGAAAGTGGGGACCCCAGGTGTATTGACCATGCCAGGCACAAGGCCAGCAGATAGATGAGGAAGGCTATGGAATCCGGGTTGGGTTTGTTTTTGCAGCACCTTGACATGTGTTGAGTTTCAAATCCTGCACAGGCCCCACGGGGTGCATCTGGCAGACAAGGGCAACGGGTTATTTTTAGAGGACTTGCAGCACGGGATGTGGTTGGCATTTGGTTGCTGAGTGGGGTAGCAAAGGCCAAAGCAGAGGCTTGGCCTTGGCAGGTTTGTGCAAGCAAGAAAATGGAACTGGTGAGTGCCTTACGGCATATCCCGTTTGGGAACAGGAGGTCATCAGGAACTCTCCTAGGACTGTGCGGTCTGGGGTGGAAAATGGTGATTGCCTCTGGGAACCTCTCCGGCTAGGCTCCTCCCTGAAGGTCTGTGCGGTCTCAGGGGTAGGCGCTCCTGTGGGGCAACCAGTATACTGGGCTGCCGGTTACAAGCCAGAATTTGGCTGGCTCAAGACCGGAGCTAGGTGACCCGCCCATATCAAGGGCAAGGAGCTTGTGTCAGGGAGTGATGCCTGCCTTGCCCGTTCCAGTGCTTGATGTTTGCCCGTTGCTGCAATGTTCTTTTAAATAGTTAATAAAGTGGCCCTTGTTTAATTCCAAACTGTTGTCTGTCTCGTTATTCCGGCTGGGATGGCAACTGGGTTCCCAGGTGCCCGGCAATGCCGGTAGCGCCTGGGGGCCACTTTGCCGCCGTGCCGGGAGACAGGCAGCAACAGCTGCACCTAGCACACGGCTTGGAGCTGGTGGGGGCGGGGCTAGCCGCTTGAGGAGGTGGCAGTTGCTCCACGTGCTTGCCCACCTTCCTGTCCTGTTCTCATTGTAGGCTGTTGCTGGTCGCCATTGGGGCCGGGTAGGAATTTTTCGCCTTTACCAGGATTGGCTACTTTGGTGGGGGTGTTTTGCCTACCTTACACTGAGGGCAGTGGGATAAGGGTCTTAGATGGTGAGTGTTAAATAGCTTGGTCACTTGGCAGGTTTGTGCAAGCAAGAAAATGGAACTGGTGAGCACCTTACGGCATATCCCATTTGCGAACAGGAGGTCATCAGGAACTGCCCTAGGGCTGTGCGGTCTGGGGTGGAGAATGGTGATCGCCTCTGGGAACCTCTCTGGCTAGGCTCCGCCCTGAAGGTCTGTGCAGTCTCAGAGGTAGGCGCTCCTGCGGGGCAACCAGTATGCTGGGCTGCCGTGTTACGAGCCAGAATTTGGCTGGCTCAAGACCGGAGCTAGGTGACTTCCGGCAAGACTTGCGACCATGGCGGACGCGCTCCTCCGCATCTGCGGGGAGCGTGATCCATACCCGCCGGGAAGAAGGGGCTTCGGACTGGTGCCGAGCCCCCAGAGACCCTAGTGAAGGGGCTCTGCCTGGGGTGGCACGAAGGGGATCTCTCCCTACGGTGGCGATCGAGGGATCGAGGTCCCTTTTCATCACCCCCATAGGTTCCCCCATCCATGGGAGCCGTATGGCTAAAAGCGCAAAACCGAGAAGCAGCCGAGAGTGCGAAGCTTTGAAGCTGGAACTTATAGTTACGCATGGAGAAAACGTGAGTCTGAAGTAAAAATAAACAGAACACAGCGGGAAAGGCGGGTGGAGCAAACCCCCCCCCCTCGAGACTGGCGTACTTACGGGACTCTTTACGTGGCGTTACTGCATGAAAAAACGTACGTTCGGCTTGCTAGATGGCGGCATCGCTCTTTAGAGGATATGAACTTTAAAAAGATATAAGCGCAGTCATAGAATTTGCTTCTTTCGTCCATCTTATCTAACTATCAACAAAGAAGCGCAGCCTCAACAATGGCGGGGAAACCGAAACCTTCCCCCAAACTAGGAAGTACAGCTCCGAGTTCAAAGGTTGATACCACAGAAATGAGCACTGTGTTCTCCTCATTATTGCGACCTCTAGTGGACCAAATGACAGCTCTCAACGTCAAGATGGACAAGATGCAGCTGGACCTGAAGGAGTCGAATAAAACTACAGAGAAGCTGCAGCGAGAACTTCTGGAAGTTAAGACTTCAGTAAAAAATCATGATTCAAGGCTACAAAAAGCGGAGAAAGAAAAGGCCTTCCACTCTGATCAGCTTTTGAAATTACAGATGGAAAGATCGAATTTTTTCCTAAGACTTCAGAATGTACCAGAGGATAAAGGAGAAGACCTTAAAAATCTGTTAAGTGAAGCGCTTGAACCAGTGACGGGCTTAAAAGCAGCAGAAATAAAAAGCGATATGGATATGGTTTACAGAACCTATCCAGACTATACTAAAAAGAAAAGCCTGCCTGGTGAGATTCAGATAAGGTTCTCCAAAAAGTCAACAAGAGATGTGGTGCTTAGGACCACAAATAAAGCGGTTCTGAAGATCAAAGGAAAAGAAGTTAAAGTGATGAAAGATATTCCATTTGAAATAAGGAAAAGAAGGAAAGCCTATGGAAAACTGACATCTTGGCTACAGTCTGAATCTATTATCTACAGGTGGAATGTTCCGGAAGGACTGAGCTTCAGCATCAAAGACAAAAAATACAAGATTGACTCTGTTCAACAGGCAAAAAGTTTTTTGGAAAAAAGCAAAGAAAAGAAAAAAGAGAGAGACTCAGATGGTTCGCTGGCATCGCAAGAAAGTATGTATGGATTTGATAGCTCAAAGAGCGAAGAAGAAATTTCTGACTCGGAAAAAGGAGCAGCAGCTCCAAAGGTACAAGAAGAGACTGTTAAGACAAGAAGAGGACGAAAGAAGAAATAAGGGCTGAAATGTTTTTTGAAATTGCACTTATATATTATATATAATTTGTATAATTAAGCATTCCTTTAAAAGAACATGTCTGTCAAACAGCTTTTTTTATTTTTCATATATCATCAGTAACAATCTTAATTGAATATTAACCAAGGTTTAAAATGCTTCATATGTATTAATGGTAAGGTAATATTAAGCAAATGTTAAAGCACACTCTGTATAAGGTAAATATAGCTTAGAAAAGTAGCGATGTAGTAGTAGAAATAGATAAAATCAATAAAAATCTTTAAAAAAAAAAGAAAAAAAGACCGGAGCTAGGTGACCCGCCCATATCAAGGGCAAGGAGGTTTTGTCAGAGAGTGATGCCTGCCTTGCCCGTTCCTGTGCTTGCTTAGTTTGCTCATTGCTGCAATGTTCTGTTAAATAGTTAATAAAGTGGCCCTTGTTTAATTCCAAACTGTTGTCTGTCTCGTTATTCGGGCTGGGGTGGCAATATATTATGAGACCCAATTAGGTATTTTAAAAATCCTTATCTATAATGTACCATAGCCATACTCTCTGCTAGTGTCTTGAACAGCAATCCTGCCCAGAGGTGTTTTCAGACTTTGTCTGTCTGAAGCTGGCAAAGATTGAGCTTCCTTGCTCAGCTGGAAGGGACAATACAAGTAGTAAATCAAGCTGCTGTTCGTTGTTTTATGGCATCGTCAACCATTCCATCCCTTTGATCTTATGTCATAACCTACCAACTTTCCTTTTAACTTTTGCCCCTTCAGAATAATCCATGATTCCTATATCATTTAAGAATCATCTCTTTGCAGTGTTAAGAATTTGTTCCATCACTCATCTGAGTTTACTGCTAATCTGACTGCTGGAATTTACTCTTTGGTGGAAAGCACACTATAAAGCAGATAATGGATATAATCAGGATATAATTCTCAAGCAGCATGACAAATCATATTAAGCACAATTAACTGTTTGGATCGTCACGGATACTGCTGTGCCAATTATGGAAACAGTATGAACATTAGGTGCAGTCCAGAAAGAACTTTTCTTTCACGGGTCTTTCTGAAATAAATACATTACATAAGAGCCATGCTCCTGTGCAAATCTTATGCATCACACAGGGCTAGCTGATTTTCTTCTTTATAAAAAACATCAACTGTTATATTTTCTAGAGCCTGACCCACATGTGGGCTCACTTATGGGGCTTATATTTCCCATAAGTTACTGTGCTTCTCCATTTGTGACAAATGGGTCATTTGACTTGTTCACCATCAAGAGAACTTCCAATTTTGCATGCCATCTTTCAAACCATATAGAGGAAGTAAAGACTTACTTTTGTACTGTAGCATTCTATACAATGTATATCCAGTCCACAATATATTTTCTTTCCAATAACTGACGCTGGGTATACATACATTAATACTTGTAAACTCATTTTAACAGTGGCTGCTTCACTATTTAGGGGTTTGTTTCTGCAATACAAAGAACAGTCAGTCTGTCATCTTTAGAAATGACCAAATATTTGCAATTTAATTCCTTTTTACATCTAGTTAAAATGTTGTCAGTGGTTCCAGTTCTCTGCTTTTATCTGTTGGTTTTGTAGAGTCCTATTGTATATGCAAGCTGTGTAGTTTTTAAATGCAATGTATACAACAATTTATAAGAACAGTCTACGTTGTTAGTATGTATAATGGCATCAATCCCATACCAAGCAAGCATAGCAATACTCACAGAAAGGATTTTCAGTCTCATATCCTCCTACTGCATCTTTATTTTATTCATTTACTTACTTCATTTATACCCTACCTTTCCCCCCCAATAGGGATCCAAAGTAGCTTGTATTCTTTTCTACTCCACTGGCCAACTGGCACACTTCCATGGCAGGGTGGGGATTCAAATCTGGGTCTCCTAGATCCTAGCCCAATGCTCCATCAACTACAGCATACTACAGCCAGTGGACCCCCAAGAATACCATAGAAGATGGCAGAGTATAGTTGTATATAATAAAATAATCCAGAAGTGGATTAATTCTGATTTACATAGTAGTTCAAAGAATCACCTGAGTGTTAAAACAGATGCTGACACTGGAACCAGGGGTGTTGCGAACTTCAACATACATTAAATTTTCAGGCAAAATCATCTTATCAACTTCCTCAATGTTGCACGAGGCAATCCCCTGACTAAGTTTCCCCAGTGTTTTTAATTTCTCAAGCACCATACTTGTTTTGAAAGGCAATACTCAGACCACCACATATGAAAAAGGTTTCAGCATTTTCCTTTGTAATTTTATCTGCTTTCTTGATGTCCTTTGGAGTTATACACCATCTGAAAAACATTTTATACCAATTTTTTCTTAATATCTGTCTGGCTATAAATTTGATATTTTTTTCCAATAGTAATTCCCATTGTTGCATAGGTATCTGTTCTTTGAAATCTTGCACCCATTTAATCATACATTTTTCACTTCTTCTTTCTCTGTGTCTAGCAGAGAAGATCTTATATATCTGTTGTGGTAAATGCTTTTTTTCGTTTTATAATCAACTGTTCAAATTCAGTTGCATCTCTTAATGCACCGCCTTCAGTGTTCCTCATCAACTTTAGTCTTGAGGTTGATTAATAATATAGCAGCAATTGTATGTTTATAGCTTCATCTCTGATATCTTGCCATGACTTGATTTTTCGTCTTGCCATATATTAGAAAATCAATTTTACTTCTTATGTTCTTATCATGGTGTGTTTCCATTGGGGACATAACAAGAGAGTTTGGAGAACTCAATAAATTTTGACGTGCAAACCATATTCTCAAATGTCCATCTCTAATTATGTTACTTCTGTCATAATCTTTTTCGTCTTTTTAAAATCCATAAGTGTGTAAGAGTTCATCAAGGTCTGCTGAGTCTAGTTTTACTGTTCTTTTTTTCCTTGGGTTTTTAATCCGGTCCACAGTCCAGACCAGGCCCACTGCATGGTAGTATAATTTTACGTTTGGAGCTGCTAATCCTACTCTTTTTTTCTCATCTTGTAATATTTTGAAGCCCATTCTTGGTGTTTTGCCATTCCATATAAATTGGTTTATCTTTCTCTGCCACTCTTTCAATATTCTTTCTTCTAAGTATATAGGTAACATTTAGAACAGAAAGTTTAGTCTTGGTAGCACATTTATTTTAATTGCAGAGATTCTTCCCAGCTACAAGATTTTTAATTTTTCCCATCTGCTTGTATCCATTTTTAAGTTTTATGGTAGTTATTTTTGAAAAGGTTACAGTTTTGTCTGGTCACATTTATTCCCAAGTATTGAATGGGGTCATTAGTTGCTGAGCACTCTGTTCTCTCTATAATCTCTTCTTGTTGTTGTTGTGTTAAAAATTAATTATCATTTTTGTCTTCTCTATTAATTTTATATCTGAAGAGATCCAAATTCAATATGTTCAATAACATATTGTAACGATTTTTTGGGATCCAGGACTTTTTATTTATGACATTTTTATCCCACCCTCCCCTGCAAGTGAGCTTAGGGCAGCATAACTTTTCATTTTCATCATCCATTTTTATTTCCTTACTTCTATTATCTTCTATAAACTTTATAGCTAAAATCTCCATTGCTGATATAAATATCAACGGTGATAAGCATCCTTGATGTGTTTCTTTTTTGATTGGAATTGCTTCTGTTAATTTCCCATTGATTAAAATCGTTGCTTGTTGATGCATCAGGTTCCAGAATTCAGGGCGACAATCCATGATTTGTGGGAAGAAGGAGAAGAAGAAGACATGTTAGATTGTCAAATGCTTTTTCTGCATTTGTCTGCAGAAATAGAAATGCTGCTTTCTTTCTCTTCTTGTTCACAAGTTCTATTATGAATCATATATCATATTTCATATACCTCTTTGGTACCTCTTTGGCTTGTTTGATCCGAGTGTATTAAATTTGGTATAAGGTTAAGGTAAAGGTTTCCCTTGCTTGAAAGCCAGTCGAATCCAACTCTAGGGATGCAGTGCTCATCTACTTTTCCAAGCCAAAGAGCCAGCTGCAGAGCCTTCCGGTCTGCAGTTCAGCATCTTAACCACTTGAGCCACTGCAGCCCTTATACATTTGGTATACACTTTCTTAATTTTTCTGCTGTTATTGTGGAAAAAAAATTATAATCTACATTTAGCAGATAAATCAGTCTGTAAGACTGTGGTAATGATGCATCACTGCCCTCTTTATGTATTAGCATTAAGTGCACCTCTTGCCACGTCGGAGGTACTGTCTTTTTTGTTTATCTCATTTATAACTTTTTGTAATGGTATCATTAATACTGTTTCAAGATGCTTGTAATACATTACTGTCAACCTGTCTGGTCCTTTTCATTCTTTGGACTCCCAGGGTTATGATCAGATCATGAAAATGACCTATTTCTAAAGCATGGAACCAGTCACAGTTTGTGCATACAGAGACACACCCTTTAAATAGATTATTGCATATGTGCCAGCTTTGCTTTGCCATATCACTTGTATACACTATGACCGTCTTATTGCATTTTTATTGCACTTCTTCTGTAATCAGTCTTGAAACTCAATGAGAAAGGCCAACTATTAATGAAGTAAATAAATAAATAACTACTGATAATGCTGCTATCATTTTGTACCTGTGTATTCAGCAGCATCAATTTTGAAATGACTCCAAGAACTATTTACAAGACCAGTCATCATGGCTCATGTGCCAGTATCTACTGTTGGTGTCTGTGACAGACTGTGCTTTAAAAGCTCATAAGTGCTGTATAAACATGTGATGGACTATGAAGAGGTTATGCCTCACAGAGCCAGACAGGCTGCTCAGATGGATTTCATTGGATAGCATCAGTTGAGAAGGAAGAGTTGGGAATTGACTGATGAAGAGAATTCAGTTTAGCACTGACTGAGGACTAGGAAAGTTAGTAAGGAGGAGTGGGAGGATCACTGAAGACCCCCATTTGGGCCAGAAAAGGGGATAGATCTTCTATTTTAGAGTAGTAATCCCTGCCCAGTTGACTGGAGTGGTCTAAAGACTGGTGTGATCCCTGGTTTGTTTAGAGAGGGAATTTGGGTATTTAGTAGTGTATTCCTGCCTTCTGAAACCTGAAGGGTCAGTTAAACTCAAGAATTTATACTGAAGTGTTTAGCAGACACTGAAACCAAAGCTTCTTATCTCAGATTCCAAGATTTTGTGAAAAGCTTAAAACTCTCACTTGCTGGAAATGTATTAACTGGAGTTTGTGAAGCTACTTACTTCAGAGTTATTATTGATTCACCTCAAGACATTTTAGCCCTGATTCCACCTGACCATTTCCCCTCAATGTTGAATAAAATATTTTGTTTGTTTCTGAACTTTTAAAAGCCTCTCACGTGCCATTTTCAGAAGTATGAGTTAAGGAGATGATCTGGTCTCTTCTCTCAAGTTCCTGGGCTGAGCCAGCATCAAAATATAATAATATGACAGGATGGGATAGCCATAAACCTTCAAATAAGAAAAAATAGATACGAGTGGCTGCTCAGCCATTAAGGAAGGGAAAAAACATAGGGGAAATCCTGTGTGAGAGGGAGGATAGTGGGCGAGGTCACCATAGTGTGAAAAAGCACTCAGAGATAACAAGGCAATAAGTCTCAAATTAAAAATCTTACATGTATTTTTTTCCTTCTAACTAGAAGTCTTTTAAAAATTAGAGGTTGTGGTAGTAGCATGTAGGAGCAGGAGTGGCAGATACAAAAAAGTAGTCTGTAAGCACACAAATGGGCACATCCCACTAGGTCAGGACTGACAAACAGCCTATCAAAAGATCAGATCACTAATTGTGATCAATGAGCAGCACATCATCTGTATCAGTAAGTAACTGAGGCTGTGATAACTCAGATCCAAAATAGCTGTAAATGCCTGATGGATCCAAAGGGTGCAATTAGACAGCATCTTCTAGGAAGTGTCCTGCAGTCATCAGCAACCCGTGCTGCTCCGCCGCAGAAGCGGAGTTAAAAGACACCGGGGAAAATCCAGCCCTAATGGGTTCTGATGGGCCCCTGTCTGGTCATGCAAGCACACTCTCATACCATCAGGATAGTCTGATCATGCCATCTCGGCTTGGTGCCATTACCCCCCCCCCTCAGTATGCATATAATTGCATACTTCATAAGGAGCCCGCAGAGGTGTGATTTCTCATTTAAGCACATGGGGAACAAACAGCCAAAAAAAATGACTCACCCACTGTTGCATCTGATCACATAGTGATGGTTTAAGCCCACAGCTACAAAAGGATGTGTGATCTTTCAACAGCATGTCAAATTGCTCTGGAGGAAATAGCCTTACTTCCCCTCCATTTCAAATGGCGTGTGTGACCACAGCCTGAGTGTCTCTGATTAGAACACACTGTTTGGTGGGCATGTTATTAAATGTAAGGTTCATAGTAGGGATATACACAGAATCCCACCCTCCATTTGGCTCAGTTTATTTGGTTAAAATATTGTTTGGATTCTCTAATATTATGGTGTCTCATGTATGGGGTAGTAAGTGAACGTATTAGCTGTTTCTGCTGGTTTTTAATAATAAATTGAAATTAAAATAATAAATAAATATAGTTTCATATGCAATTTCCCTCTTCCCATGTGGAATGCAGACTGTGCATTCCTCGTTCACACAGAAAATTTGTTCCTCTTCCAAGGAATCTTCCTCCCATAGTTCAAGCCAATAGGAAAAAGTGCAAGAGGCAATGAAAGTCACAATACATTTCCAGCTCTAGTTCCTGCCCACTAGGTCCAGCTGGATCTACCAGCTTCACATCTGATTGCTAGATTGTCTACAGTAGCATGAGTTCCTTATTATATAGAATGAGACCTTTCCCCAGACCAGGGAGCTTGCAGTGCAACTGGAAAAAACACCAATGACAATTCTGTGTAATGTGAACAGGAGTTAAGAGTTATCATTGGATGAAGTCCTTCTCAGGCACATACATACTGAGTCACTGTGTCCCCTGGCTGCCTTCCCAGGTTCTTGCTGCACTAAGTGTGGGGGAATGTTGGTGTGTCACTCTTTCTCTAGTCACACAACAGCTAGGGGAAACAGGGGGGGTCAATTTGATTTGGGGTGACAGTGTGGGAAAGGAAGGGGCTCCTGCCTCCCCTCTGTTTCATTTTCCCAAGCCTAAATGGCCATGGCAGGGGGAGTAATCATCTCACCAAAATTCATAATGTGTACTTTGGCCCTAAGTGCAATTGTTGACATTATTGTGCCATCAGAAGTATGGCCAGAAATGGTCTTTTCAATCTGTATCAAAAAGTTAGAAGAAATTTTATTTGAATTAGTTGTGGGAATTTCACACCACACCTTTAAAAATGGTACTGAACCGCCTTGGAATAAACCGGTACAGTGACGGCCGTTTTACACAGTCCTTCCCCTACTTTTTTGGAGCCATCTTCAAAGTGGTTCATCATTACAGATGGCTGCTTTCTTTTTGCCCAAGTGGGCAATCTCCGTGAATTTTTTTAAAAAAGAGCCGATTTAGAGCACTATAAGCACTATAGCAACCCCATTGGAATGCCTGGGCTCCACTGAGCCAACTGAGCCCAGGCATTCCAATGGGGTTGCTATAGCGCTCTAAACCGGCTCTTTTTTAAAAAAATCATGGAGATCGCCCATGCGGGCAAAAAGAGGCACGAAAACACTAATCGGAGGAGGAAGCGCTTTGGGGGCATTTCACACATCACCCCCGTAGCACTTCAGGACTGGGAGAAGAACAGAAGAACACTTGGGAGGAGGTTTCAAGGTAAACCAACTTAGAAATTCTTCCCCAATAGGAGAGGCACGTTTCTGTCTGAAAGGGCCAATACGTTCCATTAGGGAACCGGTACTGGTACGGTTCTGTGTGAAACGCCAGACAGAAACCGTTACTGTAGAGTTCCTGAAACAGAACATATTGGCTGTGTGAAATTCCTCTTGGTCTTCCAAGATTAACAAACTTGATCAATTACAGTCTCAATGCATATTTAGATTGCCTTTGGATGGGAGCAGAATGGGAAAAATAGGAAATGAAAGTGCCTCATGTAACATTAGGGCTGCTAGCCTCCACCTCTTGTTTCCTACTGCCAAAGGTGGGAGTTTTTTTTTTAATGGCAGTCAGGCCTACATTTCTCTATAATGACAAAAATGGCTTTTTCTGATCTTCCTTCTGTGCTTACATGTGCTGCCTCCTCATACAGGAAGTCTGAACTGTTCCTGAACTCTGAAATATGTAATCCCAAATTGTGCCCACAATCTGCCACCTGAGACAGTATCTTCACTGTACCACATGATGGCCAGCCCTGAGTGGTGGTTATCTAGTCCAACAAGCTGTAATATGTGACAGAACATGGCCAAAAGACATTTCACAAAGCTGTGATTGGTGGCCAATGAACCTTTCATAGACTGGATTCCTTTAGGCAATTTAATTTCCTTGGATTCCTACAACTTGTTACCTGCACAAGTCACTGATATGCCTAGAGAATGAAATTATTGTGCCTGGGATGCTAAACATGGCAGAGAGAGAATATCTAGGTAGAAAGAATATCAGCATTTTCAAACACAGTACAAATATACAGATAAATCCTGACACCTTCACACCTGCCTTCAGAGTAAGGCCTTTACTTGGTAAAAAAAAAAATCTGTCAACTCCCTACAGCTATCAAACCCTCAAACTTCTTATGCTGCCTAGTTAAATTAGCAAGGCACTTATTTGCTCCTCTTACTTTCTGCTGAGCTACAAATAAATACATCGCGTTTTCCAGGAAAATGCCTTTCTGGGTCTGCTTAATTCCATTAGACAGTGTGAAACCATGCATTCCAGCTGTATACAATGGTAAACAGAATAGGAAGTGCTTTTGAGCATGCTGCAGATGGGGTAAGAAAATCAATAGTACGTGAGAGAAAGCTTCCAGCGATATAGATTGTTTGAACTACTTACCATTATGTCAAATTCACTTTAGCATCAGCAAACAGACACACTGTAAGATGAATGTCGAGAGAAGCACTATTTCTGCTGTTTGCATTTAGAAGCTGAAAGTTGCATAGATTTTTATAATCAAGTAAGTCTTTATTAGTCAATAATGGGGCTTTTATTTAACCCTTAAGTAGCTGGTCCTAGGATAATTCCCCTTAATTTAATTCACTTAATTAGAAGCTCAGTGGAAAGTACAAGTACCCATTTCCCCCTTCATGAGGCCCTTAGGGTATTAGTCATCAGTTGCAAAAGCATTCTATCTTGTGAGCATTCAGGACATTTTTAGGATGTTTCTCACCTCCCCAAGCTCTGACTTACTTGAAAGCCACTGAAAACAATTCACTTGCAGAAACTTGTCTGCTTTTGGCCAGCCAGCCTACATAAACCGGCATATAAGAGCAGGAGTCCTTTCGAGCAGGAGCTAGGGGGAGCACAGCTCCGGGAGTTGGTGCCAGCCCCCCCCCCCCCGGGGGAATGCCTGCTTGTATCATGGCTGCAGCAAAATGACCCCATCCCCTGGAAAGGTCCTGGTTCCTCCGACCAGCCTTCTGAAGGCTTCAGCCACCACTGAAGCTATCCTCCCAGAATAGTGGTATTTCTGAGGCTTGGATTAGTAGCTGTCCCCTCTCTGTCAGCTCTTTCTTTCTTTTTCTTTCTTTATTTCTCTCTCTTTCTCTCTCTCTTCTTTCTTTCTTGCCTTCTGACATACTTCCGGTGATGTCAGGTGGTGTAGCATATGCAAATAAGCTATGCTAATGAGTTATGCTAATGAGCTCCTGCACCTCTTTTTCTACTAAATGACCCCTCTATAAGAGAATTAATTTCCACTGGAGAACTTCAGTTCAACAAACCATTTAAGATCCTCCTTAAAGTATTTTATTGGATGATGGTGAATTTGAGTACATACCTAATTAGCTTTACTGAATCAGAATGAGAGAGCACCAAAAGCAAATTCCCAAGGCTAAAATTGATTCACTACAGAGGAATTCTGTTTTTTAAGTAAGGTTGTGCCTGCAAATATTGTTTGTGGTGTTTCTGGTGAGTTCTCTGCTTAAGATCTTCAGAATCTGGTCTACAAGTACCATAGCTGCATCCCATCTTTCATATATCAAACATCTCCCTTACTATTTCTCTTGTCTTAGGGTGAAAGTAAACAAGATGCTGGCAGTTCTGTGAGCAGATCATTCCAGCATTTTAAAAAGGGAACAATTGTGCAGGATTCAGAGGGAGGCTCTGGTGCAGGAAGGGCATAAGGCATTTAATACTTCCCCTCACACATTTTTGCTAATCATAACCACACTGCCCTGCTATTATTGGCATTAAAAATGTGGATGAAAGATCATCCTTTCTTGGATGATCACACATCTACTGGTGAATGATGAAGAAGAGAGCTCCCTGCATTCTGGATCCATTAAGGGAACCAGTCGCTCAACCATCCAATTGGCATAAGCCAAGGGTCAGAACTATGTCTCTTTAGCCAGGTTAGGAAGGCCTGCACATTCTCATTTGTATACCTTTCTGGTCTGTCTCTGGCTGAATATGGTAGGCACAGAGACAAAAGTTTTGCTCATTCTGACATACAGGCAATTCTGCCAACTGCCCCCCTTGCCAGTGCTAGGAGGTATATGCCACTAACCAGACAGAGACAGATGCTTTGTTATGCTGGTGTATAGGACAGGCTGTGCTGCATAATACAGAGAATGAAGGCAAGTACAATTACTCCATTTATCCCCAGAAATAAATAGCATATATACAAGCCACCTCCCCCACAAAGGCATTCCAAATGTAGCTGTCCCAAGGTTCATATGATAGTGGCTGTTTTACTTCCATTCTGTTCCTCATAATCCTTTTTCATACATGGAGTTGGTGTTTTCATTCAACTATCCACCTTAAGATCTTGTTCCTGGTCAGTACCCATCAGTTCAAATTCCATCAGTCTTTCCGTGTGTGTGTGTGTGTGTGTGTGTGTGTGTGTGTGTGTGGTTCAAAGTATATTATTTAGCAGTCACTTACGCTGAACCTCATTTGCCACATTGCTGCCATGCACAGTTTAGAGCTCCTCTTGGAGCTCTTCAAAATCTTCTGTGCTTTTCACTGTCCTGGATTCTTTGGTCTCATCTATAAACTTAGCCACTTAACTGTTAACTCCAGATCATTTGAGAAAAAATAAATATTGATTGATTGATTGTTTTTCATATTTACACCACAGCTTTCCCTTCTGGGTCAAGTTGGCTTACAATTCCAAAAATTAAAAACATTCAAAATAAAGTAAAATCTCAGTTAACCTCATCCCCAAGAAAATGTCTATAATTTATATATAAGCAGAGTAAGAACACATTTCTACTTCATGTTTTTTTTAACCTGCTTATAATGTATCTTCCTTAAATATATACCTGAGTATAAAGGACAGATTTACAGATGGGTTCACACAGACTGTAAGTCAAGTGTAATGAAAAATTAATTACTATCCTGAGATAAATGGAAGTATGTGTGTGAATCAATTAAAGATGTTAATAAAATGCAATCATCCTTGTCAACTATCACCCGAGTAAGCTTGAAAACAAAATCCACTGTTTTAGCCACAGTGCAATCCCACATAGTGTAAGGCTGCAGTCCTACAGAAATTTTCCTTGGAGTAAGCCCCACTGAATAAAATAGGACTTACTGTTGAGTAACTTCTAAGTACTGAGCAGGAGGCGATGAATTCAAACAAACAGGCTTTTATTCAGTGACATTGTTCAGCTCAAAAGACAGCTCTATGAGAGCAGCACTTTCATTTATACTGTTCCAACACATAACTTTCAACAATGTAACTATATACAAACAATACTATTGGACCCAAGCAGGGCTCAGTGATTGGGTATCTAGATTGGCTTCAGGACCAATGGGAGTCTTTATTAATCAGCCAATAGGAATTGGAGCTTTAGGATACCAGAGCCCTTTTCAAGCTATTACTGCTTCATATTCTAAACAAACACAACAGTAACCCTGCTTAGACTTGCTCCCTAAATCTGTTGCTGGTATCACTGATGGTAAATTTGGCAGGGTGATTAAAGCTGATAAGGATTAATTTATGGAATGACCTTGAACAGTTTTGAGTGATGACCAGCTGACTGCTTGCAAACTGTATCTGGCCCCTGCTCTATTTGCTGTAGCTCCAGCCCTACCTGCTGAAGAGACAAAAGTCACCACCTCCCAAATCCTTCCCTCAGTTTGAGAACTTCCCGGGTTCTACAGTAGAATGGGAGGTGCTGGGTCACCCTTGGCCAATATGCATGAAAGGGAATAGAGATATATTTGTATAGTCCCAGAACAGGTCCCAGAATAAAGAATTTGGTTACCCCTTGCCTCTTTTAAGTGTGCTGCCAAAAGCCTACCATAATAGTGGCTTAAGGGCTATTCTTTTCAGGATCATTTAAGCATGACAACCTTGAGCCCAGGTGTCTTCAAAGACAGGCCAAGAGCTGTCACGCCACAAATTCAAAGCCATACATTTTGGAAAGTTCTTATTTGGGGGGTTCAGTGCACTAAACAGGGTGATACGCCCCTGCCTGCAGGCATGGGTAAGGAAACCTGTCTGGAAATGCAGACCTACTCTTGACAAGACACATGTGGCTGCTGCTGAAAATATCAATCCAGTATCCCTACCCGCCATGCTTTTTATAGAAGCAAAAATGCTTGACATGACTTTATTGTATTACATAACTGGCTGCCAAGTGCAACATCATGCCATGTGTATTTATTTATTGGACTTTATGGAGAAAAGGGAAAGAAAGAGATGTGAGTCTGCTGTATCTGCAGCAGCCACACATCTCTCACAATGTCTAGATCTCCTAAAATATCCCAAATCTTCCTAAGTTTGCCAATTTCCAACTTTTTTTGAATCAGGTCTCTCAAGCTCTTCCCTTCCTTGGATCTAATGATGATACAGCTATCATGCAGCCTTGGTAACTGTCCAGCTGGCTGCTGAAACCTCATTTGACCCAAAGTGTTTTCAGTGACTTGCCCCATGCCACTGCAAACAAGCTGGATTTTGAGTGTAAATATTCAGAGTTCAGAGACTCAGCATCCTGTGCCTGTGAAAATCTACAGATGCCAGAAGAGTGCTGAGGGCTCATTAACATTCCCATCATCACCACCCTCATTATCTCTCCCAGATGTTTCTGTGACTGTCCCTTTAAAGAATGCCTGTCTAAATTTTATTTACATTTGTTCAGCAATATTGATGTGCAATGAATAAATGCAGTATGCGGCTGTCAGTGCTGGAGACTAATTAAATCTATGTGTGAGCCTGATGCCCTGATTGAAAAATCTGCTGCAACTAAACTGGGTTTAAATAAACACTTTACTGTAGTGCTTTAATTACACTTTAGTTTGTAATGTAATTTTTGGCTGTTTAAACTATGATTTAGGCTGAGCTAATTACAAATGATTTTCTACTGTGTAATTAATAATAACAAAATTGTAATTAGACAGCTGCTCTGGATCAGGGTGACAGTTTGTGTTAGGTGACTCATGATCAATCTGGCAAATATATAACAGCAGATATGGATAGAAATGTGGACTGGGATGTTCTCGCTTTCCCTTGCTCATTTCCAAGGAAGCTTGTTCTTGGGACCCTCCCAAAACATCCATTCTTTTCCAGAGGTAAAGATTATGGGGAATTTCACACTACACCTTTAAAAATGTTACTGAACCACCTTGGAATAAACCAGTACAGTGATGGCCGTTTCAGACAGCCCTTCCCCTACTGTTTTGGAGCTGTCTTCGAAGCGGTTTGCCATTTCAGACTGCCACTTTCTTTTTGTGCCTCTTTTCGCTCACGCGGGCAATTTCCATAATTTTCAAGAGCCTATTTAGAGCACTATAACGCTATAGCATCCCCATTAGAATGCCTGGGCTCCAGTTGGCTCTCAGTGGAACCCAGGCATTCCAATGGGGTTGGCTCTAAATTGGCTCTTTTTAAAAAATGACGGAAATCACCCACGCAGGTGAAAAGAGGCACGAAAAACACTTATCATCGGAGGAAGTGCTTTGGGGGCATTTCACACAGCACTCCGTAGCACTTCAGGACCAGTACAAGAACTGAAGAATGCTTGGGAGGAGGTTTCCAGGTAAACCGGCTCAGGAATGCTTCCCCAATGGAAGAGGCACATTTCTGTGTGAAAGGGCCAATATGTTCCATTAGGGAACCGGTACGAATACGGTTCTGCATGAAATGCCTGAAAGAAACCATTACTGAAGAGTTCCTGAAACAGAACATATTGGCTGTGTGAAATTCCTCTGTATTTTCCCCTACTATATTTTTTCCTTAAACCAATTGGGTATGAGCAACTGTAATGATATGTCCATTTGTGAGTGACACAGATGGATGCTGGCAGCCAAGAATCTTGGGGCCATGTTTTAATTCCCATCTTTTGATACCTACAATCGTCCAACCTTCTTGCATACCAGAAAGGGGTGAAAAATATCATAAATCTAACCAGCATAAAGAAGATGCTTCAATTTAACTTCAGACTAAAGAAGACAGCCAACTTGGTGTAGTAGTTAAAATTGGCAGACTCTAATCAGGAGAACCTGGTCTGATACCCTAGTCTTTCACATGAAGCCTGCTGGGTGACCTTGGGTCAGTCACAGGGCTCTCAGGACTCTCTCAGCCCCACCTACCTCACAAGGTGTCTGTTGTGGGGAGAGAAAGGGAAGGTGATTGTAAGCCACTCCAAGACTCCTCCTGGTAGTGAAGAGTGGGGTATAAAATGAATTACTACTACTACTCCATTACTCACTGTTCTGTGTTGGTGAATGGTGGTAGTGTGCAGGTCCACTGCCTCCTGGTGTGTGTTGGTGCATCTCCGGGTTCCCTTGGAGTGGCAGGCACAGGTGATGTGGCTGGTCTTGCCACAAGCCCTGCAGATACCATCTCTGAAATGGCAGGAGCAGCATTTGTGGGCCTCTCCGCAGCTGGGCAGGGTGTTTGTGTGTTTGGGCAAGCAGCAGCAACAGAAGATCTCGAGTTGCAAGGAGCAGGGCGACGCACCTGATGGGCCTCCTCATTATCCAACTCCTCAGAAGCTGGAGGGATGGAGGCCTGGTGTGCAGCAGAGGTCTGGCGGTCTCACCTGGATTTCTCAAAGGTGATGGCCTCGCATAGCACTTGTACTAGTATGAGGTCCTCATGGCCAATGAGCTTTCGGCATAGTTTCTCCTCTCTGATGCCCATCACACACCAGTCAAGGAGGGCTTCATCAAGATTTGTGAATTCACAATTGAGGGCCAGTTGGCGAAGGTCCACCATGAAGTCGGCAGCCGTCTCATTAGACTTTTGTTGGTGCATGTAGAAGTCCACGCGATGTGCCATCTTCATGGGTTGAGACATGAAATGGTCAGTGAGTGCCTTGATGAGGTTGTCATACATGGCCACTTCCAAGGTGGTTGGCATGATGAGGCCCTGGATTAGCCTCAGTGTTGTGATCCCACAGGCACTGACCAGGAGACCCTTCTTCTTGTCTGCATCCTGGACGTCTTGGAACAATATGTAGTACTTGAGCCATTCCACCCAGGTTTCCCAAAGCTCTGGGTGAGCAGGGTTGAATTCCAGCAGATGTCCTGGAGCAGCAGCCATGGTCCCAGTTGCAATTCAATGTGCATGGCACTGGAACTCAGTGCGTGGTGCAGTGCAGATGGGCACTGGGCTAGCTCAACAGGATCCCACCTTCATTGCCACTGTTAAATAGTGGGTTCCATAGATGAACAGACTCCAAGTCTAGTGATCAGCTCTACTTTATTCAGTGATTTCAGCAAGAACAAGCTGCAGACCAGACCCTCAGCTGAGTTATACTGCATGCAATGGCCACACCCCAAACAGACCCCACTCCCAACGATAGGCTGTTTACATAACATTACACCTTGATTGGTTACTGCCAGAATCCTGTTGGTCTATTGTTCTTCGCTTCCAAGCTTACCCAGTCTCTGGCAGCACAGTCCTGCAATGTTTCAGTCCCAATACATAACAGGTTCAGTGCATGATCTGGTCACCAGTTGTGATCAGCACAGCCAAAAGTCCAACAGTCAATCAAATCAGGTGTATCTGAGTACATTTAAAAGCCAGTGGTGGATGTCTGATCTCATTCAGCTGTCCCACGGGTTTTCTTCCCCACCACTACATCTCTCACTATCACCAGATTCTTTAATGTAGTTTTAAACAGCTTCCACAACTTTCCTGCATATTCTCCTCTCATTGCATTCTTTAATGTAATAAAATAAGCTGTTACTGACTTAAAAAGATGTGAGGTGTGTCAGTGTCCCTGATATCTACATGACTAGCAATCATCATCAGTGAAAAGGACCAGTGAAGTGTACAGATTGGAGATGTTTACATGCGGACATTCTTGCATTGCCTACTTGGGGGATGGGTTGGGCAGGAACCTCCTGTTCTCTAGTCAACCACTTGCATAATGAAGAACTTCTCTGACTGATAGCTTTCACATCCCTATTGTTTAATTTCTCAGTTCTGAATTGTACATGCACTGTTGCCATGTAGAGAATTGTACATCCACTTTTGCCACAGCTTTCATATCCTTCCATTGTTTTCTGAATTTGCCTCTCCTCTACACAACCAAAAGAAAAAGAAAAGAAAGTTATTATAAGTGGTTAATTTTCTGTGGCATTTTACTGATGTTCATATGAGGTCCTATGCATTGGTAAAAATCACCCCAAAGGATATAACTGTAGTTACAGTCTCATGAGGATTTCCTTTTGGTTCTGCACATCTGTTGTGAGATGATGCCAAATGAACAGAAGAAACTGAAAAGTTTCAACAAGTGGTATGTGCTCTAGTAGCAGAACTAATTTTTAGAATCTTGCTACTTAGAGTGGAATTCAGGAACAGTAGAACAGCAGGCAGAGTGAAATTTCAGAGGAAAATTTTCTTATCTTTTTCATTACCAACTTGAGGGATAGGCCAAAGAAGACATTATGGTGTGCCCAAGTCTGCCACAGGGCCTCACTAGCCTTTTAAAGCAGGAAGTTCCTATTGGGAAGTCATTTTCACAGTGCTGTAGGAGCCCAATTTTGTTTGGGACCTCCATGGTACAATGGGAGGAGAGGCTCCTGCCTCCTTCCCTCACGGTTTTCTCAAGCCAAAATACCACCAGGGAAACACCACCAAGACCATTTTGGCTCAGGAAAGTGGTGTGGGGGCAGCAGGAACCCTCATCCTCCTGCATTATGGCAGTTCCAAGACAAATCAGGCCCTTGTGGCTCTGTTAGAAGAAGTTCCCACCAGGAACTCCCTGCTACAAAATGGTGGCAGTTCCCCGTGGAGGACTTGGGAATGCCATAGCGTCTCCTTTGGCCCTATGACTTTAAATGCTGAATTTCCCAAGGTGCTTTCTGTGTGCAACGTATTCCATGTCTGACTTTTCCTTTTCTTAAGTGTTCCACTTTACTGTCTATGTTTCAGTGTGTCTTTCCATCTCAGACACTTTTATCTCCAAGTTGGTCAGAGGCAAACTAAACATGACAAAGAACTTGTGGCTGCCATGAGTTCTGTTGCCATTTTAAAATCATTTTATATGCCACAAGGGCCCAATCCGGCCAAGCCTGCAGTGTGGAACTCCCCCCCCCACACACACACATACACCGTGTGTCTTTTTGGCATCTCCCCCATGGATCTTTTGGCACTGGAAAAAGTGCTGAGTAGGATGAAAGAGCTTCACGCCACAAGCTAATCAGGATTGGGCCCTTTCAGAATTTCAAAAATGACTTTTAAATGGTGATGGAGAACCTGTGTTGGCTACAAGTTCTCCATCATGTTCTCAATGTTTTTCTCCTTCCGAATTTTATTCTCAAAACAATTCTAGCCCTCTACACACAACCTCATCACATGTTGATTGAATGCTTTAAGAGGCAGAGTGGACATAAACATGATCACTGGCTTGTGAGCATGGCAGTGCCACAAAGAGAAAATGTCCACACATACACTTTCTCTCCTTGATCAGCAATATTCAGAAAGCAGCACCCCCAATCATAGAGAGGGAGCTTATACATAGACACTTGCTCCATGCAGCAGCAGCATGTTCACAAGCTGGCAATCTGTGAGCATCCGAAGGACAACTTAGTGATCCGGGGAAGTCAGCACAGATTTGTCCCCAACAGGTCCTGCCAGACCAACTTCATGTCCTTCTTTGATTGAGTGATGAGCTTACTGGATTGAGGGAATGCTGTTGATGTTTTTACCTGGATTTCAGTAAAGCTTTTGACAGCGCTCCCTATGATGTTCTGGAGAGTAAACTAGAAGACTGTGGACTGGACTCTAGGATAGTTAGGTGGTTAGGGAACTGGCTGGAGAACTGCACTCAGAGAGTAGTTGTCAATGGCATTTCATCGGAATGGAGGGAGGTGTCCAGTGGGGTGCCACAGGGTTCGGTTCTGGGCCCAGTACTTTTCAATATTTACTTGGGAGTCTATCCACAAGTACTGGAGTTGGTTTGAGCATGGATATTCAGCATATCTGCTCTGTGTGTATTTTTACAGTTGTGGAGTCAGCTTATTTTCTTCCATATGTAATGTAAATAATGAGGATTTTCCAAGGAGGTTACTGTCATTATTGGTGTTGTTATTGGTTGCATCACAGCACACACACACCTTTATTTTTTGTTTAAAAATGGCCCTAAAATATCACTATAACATGGTAGTGTTGTACTGATAGTTTAAAAAGTCTCCAGCTCCTTCCCTCACTGAGATATGCCTTTTTCCTTATGGCTCCATGAGAAAAAAGGCTAGAGACTTATTTTTTTAATGAAAGCTGGGAATTCAGAGAACCTGCTTAAACTATCAGTACAACATTACAGTGTTATATCAATATTCGGGGGCCATTTTAAATAAAACCTGAAATCACTCATCTTGGGAGGGAGTGGTTTAACAATGACAGCAGTCCAATAATTGAAAAATGGGCTAAAGGTGTCTGGGACAAACAAAACTGACAGAAACATTATGCACTAGAAAAAAGCTGCTCAAGGGCTGTGGTCACATGTGCCAGTTGAAGTGGAGGGGAAGTGAGCCTATTTCATCTGGAGGAATTTGACACGCAGTTGCAAGATCACACATCCCTTTGTAGCTGCAGGCTCAGCCCATCACTTTATAATCAGATGCAACCGTGGGTGAGTCTTTTTTTTTTTTGGCTGTTTGTTTCCCATAAACAAGGAATTGCACCTCCATACTGAGGGCTCCCTAAGGAGTATGCAATGATGCACATACTGCGAAGGGGGGGGGGGGATTGCACCAAGCCAGGATGGAATGATCACACCATCCTGACAGTATGAGAGTATGCTTGCATGGTCAGACAGGGGAAAAATCCATCCGTGGCCTGTCAGAACCTGTTAGGGCCAGACTTTCCCCAGTGTCTTTTAACTCTGCTTTGTGGCAGAAAAGCATGGGTTGATGACGACTGCAGGATGCTTCCTAGATATTGCTGTCTAATTGCACCCTTTAGATCTGTCAGGAATTAGCAGCTATGTCACATCTAAAGGTGTGGGTGATCACAGCCAAACTCAGCTTCCAGAAAAACATTGAGGCAAAAGTGGTCTGAAAAGAGCTGGAAAAAATCCAGGGCAAAAACAACAACACTGAAATGAAAACTAAAAGCACAGAAATGCATATAGAAATCAGGGGATAAAGCAAAGCAGCATGGGGCCAGAACCAACAAAAAAAATGTGGAAAACCCCCCAAACTTGCTACATTAGCCTCCGCTGGGAAAAAAATATTGGCATGGATACCAACAGAAAAAAGATGGTGGAGAATGATAATCTGAGATCGATAAAAATGATCTTTTGAGACAGGAGGGATGATAACATGATTTAAGTCCCACAAATATTTTGGGTTGGAGATTTCAGACATTAGAATGCTCCAGACACTTAAAATACACAATCAATGTCTGGCTAAAACCATTTGGTAACTCTGTCACAAGCTAGGCCAGGAATGGCATAGGGTGCACTGTCAGAGCACAGAGTGAGTAAGGTAAGAGCATCAACTCAAGAAGCATTGTCAAGGTCCAGCCCAAGGTTATGCACAGAGTCAGGCCTCTAGTCTGAGGGTCAATCTGTACAGCAGGGTCTGAGAATCTGAGAGTTACTCACAAGCAGGTTCAGGAGCAAGATGTAGTCAGAAAACAGTTCAAAGAGTCACAGGGTTGAGACAGGCTCCAATGCAGTAGTCACAGAATCAGAAGGATTTCAACTTGTTGCTTCTACACCTAATAGCCTCCCTTGGCTGTTTTTTACATCCATATATTTAAGGGTCATTCTTACAGCCAGCTGCTTGGGAGTAATCCTGCAACTACTCAAGCAGCTGGCATTGGGCCTGGAGGCATGCACTTTATTGTCTCTCCTGTAGTTCTGTTCGTAGCCTCCATCTACAGCACTCAGAGTGTGAGTGATACTGGAGAGCTGGAAACAATCAACTGAGTTTCACCTGCACCAGCGGTTGCCTGTGAATCTTGACATGCCTGCAGCTCATCTTCCTGCTTGCTGGCTTCTGCTGATTCAGAGCTGGCTACATGGGGCTCTTCTTCTCCTGAGGAGTCTTCACTCTCACTGAGCTTTGGTTGACCCATAACAAACCCTTCCAGAAAATACTAATATGAATTCAGTAACTTTTGATGAATAAAGAAATCTTGGAATTCTTAATACTTAACACAAATTTTAGATTTTAATTAAACTGGGTGTCTTTATGTTTTCCTCTGTATGGGAAACTCACAATTGGATTAAAACATACAGGGGCTCACATATTGTCTCTTTCATCTATGATCTATTCAGTTTTCATTTGGGAGTAATTTACAGCATCTGGCAGCATAATACATACGTAAATAATATCCTCTGGGATGAATTCAGCTGAAAATAATCTTTAAATATTTTGTGAGCTCTGGGAAATTCAGGAAAATGTTGATCTATGAGATGAGTTCAGCCACCAATTCTGCTCCTGCCTTATTCTTTTGCTCTGTTGCTCAGTGTTCTTATTGATTTTGTGTAATATTAAATGTATAAAAACTTCACTTTGGATTTTCTCATTCTCACCCAGTATAATAGGATGTAAGGCTTGTATTCTGTGAGTAAAAATATCTTCCAGGCTGTCAGAGGAAATCTCCCAGCTGCCATGAGGTTCTTCCCTGTCACCAAATTCAGATTTGGATGTGAAAACTGAAATTAACAACAAAAAGAGGGGTGGTTTAAAGCTGAGTCAAAGTGAAATGCAGGCCCATCTAGATATCTGTTAACTATATTGCACAGAAAGAAATATATTGTGATAATCACATTTGACTAAACTGATCTGCAAAGAATGTGGATTGGACACTGGTCAACTTTGCAACACAACACTTATGCTTTCCCCAGAGGAAGTCAGGAGGAATAGAAAAATTACCACAGTGTCTTCGACAAGAGGGGGGGCTACCTTACAAGTCTCTGCATCAAGCCATTTTGCATACACAAAAGGCTGACACAAACGAATTTCATCTATTTTAAAGGCAAGATGGAAAACATCCTTGGGGCAGGACAACCTCTGCTTCTGCAGCAACAATTAAAGCATGAGAGAAGTGAATGGTTTCAGTTAGTTGTAGTGTGGCTGAAACATGCTTTCGTTCCTGCATTTTGTCCAGCACCCATTTAGTTATATGCATTTATCCATAAATTATGTAGATCTAAAAAGACATTTTCAAACACAATTTGGAGCACACCTCCCCCTTAAATTCCCAGTCTTTGAAAAAAATTATGAAGCCGTTACTCCCCCCCCCTTATCTTCAAGGTAACAGTTTTTGTTGTTGATTATACCTCTGTTCTCTCAGGAGCACATAAAAGAGACAGATGATTACCACTTCATTCCTAAGCATTTGGCAAATTTTTAAGTGATCGTACAGTAACAAAAGTCTCCCTGTCAGTCATTACTGAAGGGTTTGTGGCAGGAAATGTAGGCTGTGAAAATTATACATAAATGCTCAGATAAAGCAGACAAAAATATGGAGAGAATTTTGCTTTCTCTGCTCTTTTCCCTAGAAGGCATAGTGGCAGATCCCACAAAAATCTCTGAGCATTGTATCTTGCAGCCACATTGCACATCTCTACTTGCATTGAGCCTGCAGCCAAAGTCAGTCATCATCATCAATTTTCTGATTCTCTGAGTTAGGTATAGTGGTTTCTATGGCCTGTGGAACATAGGGATGAAAGCTGGTTAGCAGCACTACGACTTTCCCCATCCAATGATTTAGATGTCTTTATGGTCTGGTGGCAACCCAAGTATAATTTGAACCTCTAAACCTAATGTGGTCACCATATTGTATTAACCACAAATCGTAGCAAAGTAGAAAATTAGATCAATGAAATCCTAGACCTGTGACAATGAATGATGTTTAGGTCAGGATTTTATTCTACTGCCACCCTATTGCTCATAATAGAATGAATTTAGGTGCTGAAGAGCATTGTGGACCTATGGCCATAGTTAAGCTTCAAAATATATGTTCAATCACCTTTAATGTGCATATTTTATTTGCAAAGTCCATTAAATATAGTTCCACAGGGCAGCTAAGGTTCCCCATGATCCCATAAACTGTTCGTGAGCCATGGACCTTAGCTTTATAACCACTGATCTAACCTCTAGTACCATCCAATGCTGCCATCTGCATTAATGTGTTAATCCCTTTGTGGGAGCTTTCCACATGATCAGAAGTGCTGTGTCTTAATGGTAATTTATCATATTCAAGATTATCAGGTACTCAATGAACAGAAAGAATAAAAGAATTCAATTTGCCAAAAGGTTGCCCTATGAGGCCAAAATCTCTGGATGACTGGCTTCTTATCTATGTGGATGTTGAAGAAAAATTAAAATCCATTTGATTCTTTCAGGCTCATACAGCAGTGTGTAACATAAGCCGTTAGAAACACCTGCAACTCTCCTTTAAAAGCACTGCATAGCATTATATTCCTTAAGAGAAAATTAAACCCTTTGATCACTTAATGTAAAAAAAGACATCTGTTTGCAAAGAAGGCACATATAGATGCTGTTCAGTTCTATCTATTACTACTTTGGGGGGGCAGGAATTAGAAGGAAGAAAAAGAACAAAATGGCCCACCTTGTTAAACACTCATTCAGACTTCTCTAGCTGTATGATGGGCTTTCCACAACAGCTACATAAAGTGCCAATTGAAACCAGCCCTGTCATATCTACTTCTACAAAATATGAACAGTGCTAAATACTTTAAAGTGAATCAATTTTCGTGAAAGTGTTTTAACCTTTTTGTAGGTCAAAAAATAGCAATTTTACAGGCTCACTGTAACTTGAGAATTAGTCCTGAGAGCCACATATGTATGTACACTGCATACTTCATTTGATCCCTGAAATTTATTGAGAAAGCTCTTCTTTGGGCATGGCTTCAGAGTTTCCTCCCATACATTTTAGGAATATTATTTCAGTTATGTCTGAACTGAGCTCCAAGTTGATTTCTTTTCTAAATCAACATGAGGGATGCACTGTTTGCCAGTTGTTGTTGTTTTGGTCTGTGACAGAGTAATAAGATGTAAAACATAATATCTCAGCTAGCATGCAAAGTATCATACAACTGATTCAGCACGACTAAGGAGGCTTTGATTTTTTTTTCTAAAGAAGCATCCCAATCTCTTTCTAAGGTTTTGAAACTGATGAACCAGCAAAATGTTTGTTTGTAACATGAGCAGCTGTTGTTCAAAGAAAAAGACCTCAAAATCCCACTGGGCATGAGGCGTGGCAAAAGTATTTCAGTGGCAGGATGAGTGTGCTTGGTGGTTTTTTTGGTGTACAAGTTCGCCTCATTTACCAATGGACACAATCATGCTTTCTAAAGCTGCTGAGTACCAACTTTTCCCCTTTTTTTTAGCTATAAAATATCAATGTAAAAACACAACTCTCACCTAGTTTTCATCTTACGATGTCCATAGCCCTCATTTTAAGTAGAAGGGTTCAGCTGATTGCAACAAATAAGGCCAACACACACGATTTAGAAAGCATGATTGACATATGCATTGTGTAAAGGTGGACAGAGTTTTGCCTCTCATTTACTTATTTCCCAGTTCATGCAAGCCCATTTTTTCAAGAATTTTTCAAGATGAACAACATGACATTCAAATGCAAATGACATCCTTTTTATCCTAACTCCCTTCTTTGCAACATCCCTCCCACCTTCTGACTTGTATCTGATGAAGAAAACTTTGACTCTTGAAACCTTATACCCTAGAAATCTTGTTGGTCTTTAGGGTGCTACTGGACTTGAATCTTTTCTTTTCTACTGGACTTTGAATCTTTTCTTTTCTACTGCAGACTCTACTGCTTAGAGGATCCTGGAAAGGATATTGTGGAGTGTCAGATTTCCATATCATTCTCTTTCCACTGTTATTCCTTGCAGGCCCCCTCGCTTGTCACCATATCTAATAGTAAATGGGCTAGATGACAAAAACTGCAAAAGAGGGGGCCACTGACAAATTAGGGGCCTTTATATACCTGGGGCACACACCAGATATGCAGGAAAATGTGATTTAAAAAATTATCAAAGCTAGGGAAACATTCAAAACCCATCAGGATGGGGACTACCTATGTTCCAGAAGAGATGGAATTATCAGAGCAGCTAAGCATCAGTTGAAGGGGGGTATAGAATCAAGCTCCTGAGAATTTAGAGAATATTTGAAAGGGGATATTTGAGAAGTGGGCTGGGAACCCCTCCTTGGATTCCATACCATCCCCATCCTGTTATTTTTTTAATATCAAAAGAGACAAGGGTTTCAGCCACAAGTTGTGACAGTGAATGAGAAACTGAAAAGAAGAATAAAATACTTTGGCTTCAAGAACAGTCTAAGGGTCTTCCTGGGAGTCTAGCTAACACCTTCAAAGGACAAATTTCACACAGTATATCGGAATCAAAAGGGACTAAAAGGTTTCTAGTCCACTCTCTTCCTAAAGACAGATATATATGCCTACCATCCAGTGTTCCCTCTAAGCTGAGTTAGTGTGAGCTAGGTCATAGCTTTTTAGCCTCCAGCTCACAGATTTTTGTTTTAGCTCAAGAAGGATGGCTCCATAACAAACTGATCTATGCAGTAACCAAATCACCTGCTCACAACTTTAATGCCAGTAGCTCACAAAGTAGAATTTTTGCTCACAAGACTCCACAGCTTAGAAAGGAGCATTGCTACCATCACCATCCCTATACATACTACTGCTAGGGTTGCCAACAGGCCTGGGATAAAATGTCCTGCCCCTTTTAATAGTGGCTTGATGTGTAGAAATCAGCAGTTTAACATTTTGTGGCTTGGGAGTATTTATTTATTTAATTTAACAAAATGTATATTCCACCATTCTGCCCTCACGAGGACCACTAAGGCACCTAACAAATTTTAAATGTGATTTTATTCTTTACATTTTAATTTGTCAGCTGCCATGGTGGTCCTTGTGAGGACTATTAAAATCCTTCCCAAAAAACAAACATATAATTAAAACAATTGAAAACAGTGGTAAAATACACATAAAGGCATAAAACAAGACTTTTTATCAGTCAGGAAGGAGAGATCATTGAGGCAATACAAACGTAACAAAAAAGTCTTCACTTGCTGGAAGCAGATGGCAGTAGAAGAGGGCAGATGAATCTCCCTGGGGAGAAAGTTCCAGAGCTTTGGTGCCAAGAATGAGAAGGCCTTCCCTCCAGTTGCCATGCCATAATCACAGAAGGTGGGGCCTCTGAAGCAGGAGGCCCAAAGTTGCCAAGAGTGGTCGAACTGATTCACAAGGGAGTAGGTAGTCCTTCAGGTATGTTGGTTCCAAACTATATAGGGCTTTGACAGTCAAAACTATGACCCTGAATTGTGCCCAAAAATAAACTGGGAAACAGTACAGATGGGCCAAGGCTGGACTTAATATGGTTCCTACATCCCACTCCAGTAATCCACAAAACAGCGCCTCCCAGTGTCAACCCAGAAAGACATTCCAGAAGAATAGCATAGTCAGTGGTATCAAAAGCCACCAAGAGCATCTCCCAGAGCAGGTCATCTACCAGGGTGACCAAGGCTGTTTTAGCCCCATAACCAAACTTAAATCCAAATTGGAAAGGATCTAAACAATTTGTCTCATCTAGGCGAGCTTGGGGCCACTCAACCACCACCCATTCAATTAGCTTGCTCAAGAATTTAATACTAGAAACTGGTTGATAATTATTGAGAACTCCTGGGTCCAGGATAAGCTTCTTTAGAAGTGGATGCACCACAGCCTGGTAATTGCATCACCTGGTAAATAAGATCCCACAGAGCCTGTATTAAAGGGTCAGGGCCAATGCTCCCTCTAAGC
The DNA here is from genome assembly GCA_029233225.1 of Lepidodactylus listeri. NCBI lineage: Eukaryota > Metazoa > Chordata > Lepidosauria > Squamata > Gekkonidae > Lepidodactylus > Lepidodactylus listeri. The sequence goes on from JARCFY010000004.1 coordinate 93,377,426, forward strand.
TGTGGAGTCCTGTGAGCAAAAATTCTACTTTGTGAGCTACTGGCATTAAAGTTGTGACTGAGTGATTTGGCTACTGCATAAGACAGTTTGCTCTGGAACCATCCTTCCTGAGCTAAGACAAAAATGTGTGAGCCAGAGCCTAAAAAATTATGAGCTAGCTCACACTAACTTAGCTTAGAGGGAATACTGGTCAGGGCATGTTTTTCTGAAGGTATTGATATTTCATTGCCATTGCTTATTTCCCTACACTTTTTAACTGCTGGGGAATAACCTGGTCATACAATGATAAAATATCAAAGCAACCACTAGAGGAAGCAAAACACATGTGGAAATGAAAAAACAACGCAATACAGGAACACAAGCAACAAAATAATATGTACAGAAAAGCCCTATATTGTTGTTTTTAAGCTATGGTATAGCAAAAAGTTTTCTGGTCCACTTCCAACTTAAGTAGTCACCTTACATTCATGGTCTAAATTCAATTCCTTGCTCCCCCCACCTCCACCCTGGATAAATGATGGTATTTCTGCTTATACATGGGCTATGTGCACATAGCCTGAGATGCTGGATTAAGAAGGGGAATCAAGTGCACAGCACCATTTGGTAGATAGTTTCCACATTCTGCTTTGGCTGCAGATACAAAAGTCTGCCTTGTGCATGTATGGACCTTTGCTGATTTCTTTTCTTCATCAATGATATTTTTCTCCTAAGAGGGAATCTGCAAAGATTTATATTCAGGATCTCATGTTTGTATTTTACAGACCAAAAGTACGGCTTTGTGCTTATGCATATTTGGACATCACTGATCAGGCTCATAGATCAAGGCCATTCATTGTTTTGTTTAATGCTCCTATTTTTCAGAGGAAAAATGCACATTAAGCTGAAGATATGGAGCATTTATTTGGAAATATCAGGCCTGAACATCTTGTTATACTGTGAAATGGAAAGAGATGGATGCTCCAAATAGCAAATTCAGAGGTGTGCTTCCATGGTGCAAGGGTCCTTTTCACTTCAATAGAGTTTCTATTTGCAAAGCACCTTAGGATCGGGGCTCTAAACATAGCTTTTCTGTGCCTGTCTGTTTGTGATAAAGCATAAAATCAAAGATGGCTCCTTTAATGTTTTCCCATCATCTTAAAAACATTTCCCATGTGCAGACAATGACTTTCATATTATTGCTGTTATGCTGTGCATTTAATGCTGCTCTAATAAAATGCACAGAATAAGAGGGTTTGGATAGCCAGACTAATGAGAGTTTACTCTTCATTTTACAATCTATATCGTAGAATCTCTGTGCGTTTTCACATATCACTCTAAAATGGCCATTGAGCCTCTCTCACATAATATGCCCATGTGTGGATGTTGTAAAGGCAAGAGAGAAAGTAAAAGATAGCCATTTTTAAATCAAATTCCATGCCATGCAATGGAAACATTACACTCAAATAACGGGTTGGAGAATGCAAACGCCTTTTCGAGTTTCACTCTATACAACCATTCTAGAGGTTTCTTAAAGCAGTCAAGCAAAGAAGGTCGTGATAGTTCCTCATAATACTAAAGGCACTTTCACACGTGCTGAATAATGCACTTTCAATCCATTTTCAACACACTTTGCACCTGGATTTTACTATGTGAAACAGCAAAATCCACTTGCAAATGATAGCTAAAGTTAATTGAAAGTGGATTGAAAGTGCATTATTCAGCACATATGAAAGTGTGCTAAGCTTTCAGGTCAAGTTTCCTCATTGGTCTGAGCAACCTATTTTTATTAGATACTGCCATCTTCACTCCATTCTATTTGCCTAACTATACCATCAGCTTCGTAGAAAATGGGTCTGTCATGATCTAAAGCAGTGTTTTTCAACCTTTTTCGAGCTAAGGCACATTTTTTTCATTGAAAAAATCCCGCGGCACACCTGACAATATCTCACGGCACAGTGGTTGAAAAACACTGAAATACAAGATAAATGGGTCATTAGTTGCCTCAGCTCAATTATTAACTATGACAGTATTACAAATACACGTAATAGCCACTCAACTTGAAATCGTAAGTTACAGATCCAAAGTGTAATGGCTCCTTCCCATAACATTGACCTGAGTTTCAGAAGAAATATAATGTGGATGTATTTTAATACTGCGATTCTGCTAAAGTTTTTCAAATAGAGAGTTTAAACTCTTACTCTTATGTGAACGGCATTCCGCTGACCATAAGTGATTTGAAGAGAAACACAGTACACCCATTCTTCGCTGAGGGACAGTTACTGATTTGAACCCCACCCTGACAGAAACAGCTAGCTGTTACCATCAAACATATTCATGTTTACTGGAATGTCTTGGTGCAAATCACCCTCACACAAACACACAACCCAGGAGCCAGGCACTGGAAGAAACCAGCTTACTCTGCTGGAGGAGTGAATGCCCTTGGTACCGAATGTTCCTGTCCTCTGTATTAACATCCACAGGTCTAGCATGACTCTGATTCAGCACATGAGTCCTCCTCATTCATTTAAAACCATCTGCCGTGTGCGAGCCTGCCTCCGGCCCCCACGAACTGGATGCCGCTCGAGTCCGCCGCCTCGCCCTCCTCATTCTCCAACACGCAGGCGGGCATCACCTGACTGCCGCCACCGACACACGGCTTGGAGGCGGCCAACATCAGCACCAGGGCCAGAGACGGAAAAAGAGCAGCTGTGAAGCGGGACCCGCGGAGGCCCACCTCCACCTTCCGGGCTGAGAGGCCACGCAGAAGAAGACACCCCTCACCTGGAAAGGCTCAGCTGCCCCCTCCGAGGCTCATGGGGGGGGCGCAGACGAGCCAGGGCATTGGCTCCATCGCTGCCAAGCGGAGGCTGCGACGACAGGGCCCGTGGGGGGTGCCGTGCGTCTCCTGAGGAGGACCCCCCTTCTCCTCCTCCTCCTCCCCCCCCAGCCACTCACCGCTTTCATGGCCGCGGCCATGTCATCGTATCTCTCCGCCTGCTCAGCCAGGCGGGCTTGCTGCAGCAGCTGCTCCCGGTCGCTCATGGCTGCTGCCTCTGTCGTGGCACTGGCAGGTCGGGTGGGCGAACAGACAGAGCCCCTCGGCACTCTCCCTCCCTCCCTTCCTCCCTCCCTCGAGTCCTCGCAAGGCCAAGGGGAGCTGTGCCTCAACGGCGGCTCCCTCCTACCTCAGGCCAGCCACAGAGCGTGCGAGCGGAATCAGCGAGAGAGCGCCACTGTTCTTTCTCACATGCGCAAACGCGTCCCAGAAGGTCAGCCCGGAAGGCACATTTCTTTCATTGAAAAAATCCCGTGGCACACCTGACAATATCTCGCGGCACACCAGTGTGCCGCGGCACAGTGGTTGAAAAACACTGATCTAAAGAGCCATTGTGGTGTTGTGGTTAAGAGTGGTGGACTCTAATTCAGAGAACCAGGTTTGATTCCCCACTCCTTCACATAAAGCCTGCTGGGTAATCTTGGGCCAGTCACAGTTCTCTCAGAACTCTCTTAGCCTCACCTACTTCACAATGTGACTGTTGTGTGGAGATGAAGAGAAGGTATTATTCTCCAACTCTTCTTCTTCTCCTAAAGGTTAAGGGCTTTTAGTAGAACTGGAGTGTTTGGACCCAATTTGACTCCTAGTGATAGTCCAGATTTCAGTGCTGGATTCAGAAAAAGACATATATATTTTACTGCACCCTCATTTGACTGCATCCAATTCCAAAATTGAGAGCCAGTCTGGTGTAGTGGTTAAGTGCGCGGACTCTAATCTGGGAGAACTGGGTTTGATTCCCCACTCCTCCACTTGCACCTGGCTGGATGACCTTGGGCAAGCCATAGCTCTGTACCAGCTGTTCCCTCAAGGACAGCTTGGGAAAGAGTTCTCTCAGCCCCACCTACCTCACAGGGTGTCTGTTGTAGGGAGGGGAGGGGAAAGGAGTTTGTAAGCCGCTCTGAGACTCTTAAGTGAGTAAAGGGCGGGATATAAATCCAATCTTCTTCTTCTTCAAAATCCAAAAATTTAGGTGCATTTATAATTGCTATTTATAAGTCTGTAACTACAACAATATATTATGTATATGTATTAACAGATATAACCTGGCCTGCATGGCCCAGGCTAGTCCAGTTTTGTCAGATCTTGGAAGCTTAAAAGCAACAGCACTGGTTAGTACTTGGATGGGAGAACAAGGAAGTACAGGATTACTACAGTGATGCAGGCAATGGCAAACCACCTCTTGTGCCAGTTTGGTGTAGTGGTTAAGTGCGCAGACTCTAATCTGGGAGAACCGGGTTTGATTCCCCACTCCTCCACTTGCACCTGCTGGATGACCTTGGGCAAGCCATAGCTCTGTACCAACTGTTCTCTCTAGGACAGTTGTTTCAGAGCTCTCTCAGCCCCACCTACCTCACAGGGTGTCTGTTGTGGGGAGGGGAGGGGAAAGGAGTTTGTAAGCTGCTCTGAGACTCCCTTGGGGAGTGAAGGGCGGGGTATAAATCCAATCTCCTCTTCTCCTCCTCCTTGTCTTGAAAACTCTATGGGGTTGCATAAGTCAGCTGCAACTTGACAGCACTTTTCACCACCATTAACAGATGGATATGACATTAGGGATTTATTACCTAGGAAATATCTTTCTTTCTTCCTCTTTCAGTGCATGCATGCACGTGCATACGTGCACACTATGGGCATGCCATAGGGGACTAATCCTACGATTGCCGCTCTTGTAGTGCTGATATATATAATTACTACTTGGATAAGGAAATTCATACATAGATAATATGTACTTGTGTGGAGTTTTTGCAACAGACCAACAGGGCAACTTAACAGGTATTTTCATGCAGAGGTAAGGAACCTGGATAAATTCAGGGTTTCATGTTATCTTTTCCCCAAAATTGATTAACATAGTTGACAAAAAGTTCTTTCTTAATGCACATTAGGAGGTACTATGTTACAGCTCAGGAATTTGGTTCATGAAAGTCCAAGGAAGCAGTTCAAATAAGCAAGAACAACTTCCAGAATACTTTATTCATTTTAGCATAACTAATTATGGTGGATATACATTCTTCAGAACTTCAGTTTCTTTCTGAAAGAAACATCATGGGAACTCTAATAGACTATCATGATCTCCACTATAATGTGAAACTTTCTCTAATATATTGGCACCAGTGCAGCCCTTTTTCCCATCAGAGGAAAATTGGCTGTTACGGTTATAGTGTGATTATGCCATTTTTTTAACCACTTTTACAAAATATAAGTCTGTGATGTTCTCATCAAGGGAAATGATGATAGAGTTACAGCAGCCCTGTGATTAAATTTGCTCTGCAGCAACCTGTATATAATCTAAAGCATACAATTTCTTTTCTTTGTTTCACTGCATAACCTTCTGGGAGCATGTTGTTGTCCACGTATTTTTGAGGATTTCAAGAAAAGGCTGATTGTGTTAAAGCATGCTGACCATTTGAAAAATGGTAATCAGAAAGTCATCAGATGAAACGCCTCAGGTTAACTGAGAGTATTTTGCCAATATAATTTCTGCTTTTGTTCTCTCTGTGTTTGAATTGTTGCCTTGGATGAATTCTTTTTTTGTTTTCAATTAGAGTCCACACCAAACTTTGGGACAGTATGAACTTAACATGGTTAGGTTACCTGGCTGTGCCAGGCAACAGGTGGAAGTCCAAGGGGCAGGGATCAGCAATGGGGTTATATCACTTCCAGAGCAAACCTGGAAGTGATGTCACAGCTCTCTAGAAAATGTAAGAAATTATGTGGGTTTCCAGAAATTTGTAGAGAGGACTGATCTCACTTCGTGGTTTCCTCAGGAAGTGGCATTGTGTCTTTGGCCCAACAGAGATTTTTTGTTAATTTTTCTCCCATTGCTACTCCAAGTAGTGGCATGAAGAGCAGCTGTCAGCAGGATGTATCCTGCCATAGCAGAAGACCTAGCAACTCTAAATATAGTATACACTGACCAGAATTTTTCAAATGGCTATGTATATTTGTTCTTTGGAGCTTTGACTGAATACATCTCCCCAGCGTATACACAACAAAGGTATACACTGTAAAATAGTGCTTCAAATATAAAAGTGTTCACTATTTTGTCTGTCATAGGTGAGACAGCTCTTACATGTAGTTTTCACAAAAATATGAATTGGTAAAACTTTTCCTGGACTACAGGGGCTCAGATGACGGGATATTCTTTCACCAAGGGGTGGGTGGGAATTCTGCACGTAAATATGCAAAGTTGCTTTATGGTGATCATCGATTCATCTGGTTCAGTATTCTCTACTCTGATTGATTCTGGTTGTCCAAAGTCTCAGCCAGAGAATATCCTGGTCCTCCAAAATGTATAGCTGTGTATCCCCAGTGTCATAGGAACAGGGCTTGTTTCTTTGCCCTTACTTATCTTCCTGTTCCATGTCCAGCAGTGAGAAGGCTCTGCCTGTGCTTTCTTTTGTTCCTTTAAAATATTTATAACCTACAGTTCTCTGCTAAAAATGCTCCAGGCATTTATAACATGATGATTAAAATACATAACAATAAAAGCCAGCATGGTGCCAGTGTTGTGTATTGTTTCTAGGAAATCTTAAGTTCAAACCCTCACTCTGCTTCGAACCTCACTGAGTGACCTTAAGCCATTCAATATCTCTCAGCCTGACCTACCTCACAAGATTGTTGTTGTGAGGACAAAATGGGGAGAATTATATTGTCATGGACCAGCCAGCTGCTACCTCAGAGGAGCAGGAATCAGAAGAATCAAACCCCACAGCAACAGAATCCCCACCTGTGCAGCTGCATGTAGCAGCAGACCCAATGGGGGAAGCATCAGGAAGCAAGAACACTTTCCAGTCACAGTCTGGCTGCTCTTTCATCCAGAAGAAGAAAGAGATACCACAGAGGTCAGTGTTCCCACCAGCCTCTCCTGAACCAGTAGAGCATAGAAAGAGGAGATAGCTCTTGACAGCTCAGGAAAGCATCCATCTGGCTGCTCAGAAACTATCAGCATTAATTACTGGAGTGGATTCCTTGCAGGATCAGGAATGAGAGGCTGATAGGGAAAGAGTAGAAGACCTATACCTGTAGGAAGGTGAATGCAATTGTAACGAGCAACATCTGGCCCTTGGGGGATGAGTCAGCAAAAGAGGCAGTTAAAAGGAACGTGCTGAGCAAGGCTTGCCAGGGAAGCAACTTTGCTGGTCACCCTTCTGTGTGCTGACCTGCTTAGCAAACAGAGCTCTACCCTGATACTGCTGCCTTGTACCTGGTAACCTGTGCTTGCTCCTGAAGCCTGGGACCCAGCCCCTGTATCCTGCATCTGTTCCTAGGCCTTGGAACTGGACCCCTGCACCCTTGACCCTCCTTACCCTGATCCCTGGACTGGACCTTTGGACCTCTGACTCTGGAATGGTTTGTAGACCTTGTGCCTGTATCTTGCTACACTTGTTATATTGTATTTATGTATCCCAGAAACCCCAGGTAGAGCAACAGTGCCAGGCTTAGCCCAGACTGCAACATATATATACTGCCATTAGTCCCTTAGAGACACTATACAAATAAATAAAGCCAATAAAATAAGTCAAAAATTAGAATTAGTTAAGATGGCTAACACAGCATGAACTATAGAAACTTTGTTGTTGTTCAGTCGCACAGTCGAATCCAACTCTTCACGACCCCATGAACCACATCACGCCAGGCCCTCCTGTCATGCTCCAGAATTTACTTAACTTCAAGTTTGTTGCATCAATAACACTGTCTAACCATATCATCCTTTGCCGTCCCCTTCTTCTTTTACCTTCATTCTTTCCCAGCATCAGGGTCTTCTCCAGTGAGTGCTCAATTCTCTATAGAAACTTAACTAACCACAAAAAGAGCAACAATATCAAAGCAGTAAACAATCAGCATAACAAACAGAACAAGTAAAAGAACCACCAATCAAAACATCAACAAAATACCCAAGAAATACTATTTTTCAAGTGTTTTGTTAATTTATTTCATAGATTTCAAAAAAGTTTGGTATAATTGGGGGGGTTGTATTTTTTATATGTGTATGTACGTGTATTTGCATCTGGAAGTCATGGCAACCTTTGGTGACTGTGTGTATACCTGGAAGTCATGGCAAGCTCTGGTGAGTGACTGTCCCCTACTGGGGGCCTGGAGGATAATCAGAGAGGTGGCTGAATAAAGCCTATCCCACCTCCCAACTGCTGGTATTCCAAGGAAGTCTCCCATCCAAGTACTTGCCAGAGTCAACCCTGCTTAGCTTCCAAGATCTGATGAGACCAGGCTTGCCTGGGCTACCCAGGTCTGGGCATTATAGATTTAATAGGAATCTGTGCCACGCCCTTTCTCTGTCCATCAGCCATATTACCTTGGAAGTCAGGAACACCCAGAGCAGTACCTATACAGAAATGGAGCACTGTTATTGAGTACAAATGCAAAGCAATTTAGGTATATCTAAATTTCTTTGACATTAGAAAGTAAAGTCCTAACATTTTCTAGGTTCCTTTGTATGAAAATGTAATAAAGTAGATTGAATGTGTATATTGCATCAGAATTCTGTACAGACATGGTCTTCCACCGGGGGGGGGGGGACTTTTCTGGACATAGAAAGCCAGAAGAGTTTCAGCATAGCTTTCTGGGGGAGAACCTATGGGTCAATAATAGAACATAAGCTTTGCATGCAGAAAGGTACCAGTTTCAGTCTCTGGCATCTCCATCTAAGAGCTCAGTTGCCATCAGGTCTAGCATGTTCCATCCCATTCCATCCTAGGGTTGCCATATTGGGAAATTCCTGAAGATTTGGGGGTGAAGCCTGGGAAGAGTGGAGTTTAGGGAAGGGAAAGAGCTCAGTAGAATCTTCTCTCCAAGCTGTCATTTTCTCCTGGGGAACTGATCTGTGCAGTCTGGAGATCAACTGTAATTGCATGAGAACTCTAGGCCTCACCTGAAGCTTGGCAACCCCAGGGCTCATTTCGTAGCAGGAGCTCCTTTGCATATTAGGCCACACACACCCTAATGTAGCCAATCTTCCAAGAGCTTACAGAGCTCTTTTTACAGGGGCTAGTATAAGCTCTTGGAGGATTGGCTACATCGGGGGGGGGGTGGCCTAATATGCAAAGGAGCTCCTGCTACGAAATGAACCCTGGGCAACCCTATTCCCTCTCATGTGCTTAGATCATTTACACTCTGCTATATAAGTTTCAAGTGAGATGAAAATGATTTGATTGTTCATCTTTTTTTCCCTAGGGCACAGCATGTGTGTTTAAAACACTTCCTGCATAGAATGTCTGTCTGTCTTCACCTGCAATTTTTCTTCCATGATCTTTGCAATGGAACCATGTGGATTGTGACTAGTATATGCAGAGTGGGTCTATTAGCTCTAAGCAGGGTTTTTTTGTTCTGGGGCAATGTGCCATAACGGAGTTCCAGAATGTCTTTGACAGAGTTCTTTAATAAATGTTTTAAAGTTCATGAGTGAAAATGTGAGTGAAGTATACTCATATGAAATGTTTTAAAGTATACAGAGTGAAAACTTCATTTCCCTCTTGAGAGTTCTCGCATTGATTCCCCCCAAGCCCTGACTCTGAGCTTGCAGAATGAGCAAATTAGCTTTAAACTCCCAATCCAGAAGACTATTTTTCTTCTGCTGACTAATGTTTTCTACATGCCTACCCTTAGCATTTGGTGATGTCTATGCCACTTTCCAGATCCTAAAGAACAGCAAATTTAAAAGCAAATTCTTTCTAGATGTTCGAAGGCAGCCTCTTGCTTAGATTTTATTATGTTTTATAAGACTGGGGAGGAGCTCTTCAGGTCCCAAACAAAACTTGGGGTTCATTGCTTAGCTGTGGGCTTTTACTTCCAAGTTTGATGAGGTCTATTTAAAGATTTTTGCTCAGGAGGTTTTCCCCATGTTTGTGATATGGCTAGGCTTTTATATTCATGGATTTTGTCATTGTTGCTTAACTTTTCACAAAATCATTAGGCTGAAGCACCACTCTCATTTTTTTTCTAAATAGTGCCATTTGACCCAGCTTCTAGTTTAATCTAGCTTCCACTTTGGAACATATTTCCTTACAAGTGGCAAGTCTCTAATAGGGTCATGTTGAGAGGTAGCCAGCCCTATTACATGTTGCCTTGTACAACAATGAGGGCAATTTCAAATGGCATTCAATCAAAAGAAGAGGAGGAGGATGGAGGTTTATTAGCAAGGTTTGGGCCTATGGCTCTTACCTGTTTTGAGGGGCTGGAATATGGTAGATCATTTTGATGACTAAATTATAGATGATAACATTTTCTATTGACATCAGTTAGACCATTTTTCATATTGCCTAAGGAATTTAGCATGTAACTATTCTAGCTTCATTTTATCAGAACTCCCACCTCCCATTTCTGATTTATCTGTCTAAAGCAGGATTCTAAATAATCACACAAGCATCTAGCACTCAAGGAACATTATTTTAAAATTAATATATTGGTTTGGATCAAATCCAGCAAGTTAAAACTTCTATAAATTGCATATAGATCAGTCACTATCTGCATTTAGGAAGGTTTGTAAAGCTGTTTTATTTCACAGGGCAATTGGAGAAGGGTAAACTACTTTGGCAGACCAGGCTGTGTTTTTATCGTGACATTTTTGTTGTATGTTGTTTTTATCTTTTATGAAGGATGGTTATGTTGTTTTTATGTTTTTGCAACTTGTTGTTGTTTTGTTAATCACATTGAGTATAAGGAAATAAGTTAGGATACCAACATTTTAAATAAAGAAATCTAGCAATTAGTACACCCCACAACTCATGCTATAGTTCCGGAAATTCTAAAGGGGGGGGGGTTAATATAACTGACTGATGAACTGTGGTAAGAGTTAATGGCTGCATTCAGATGTCATATAGATTCATCAAAACATAAGAACATAAGAGAAGCCAATGTTGGATCAGGCCAATGGCCCATCCAGTCCAACATTCTGTCATACAGTGGCCAAAAATAGCAGGTGCCCTGAGGAGGTCCACCAGTGGGGCCAGGACACTAGAAGCCCACTGTTGCCCCCCTCCTAGCACTAAGAATACAGTGCATCACTTGCCCCAGACTGAGGGATCCTATCTATACCTTGTGGCTAATAGCCACTAATAGACCTCTGCTCCATATGTTTATCTAATTCCCGCTTGAAGCCATCTATGCTTGTAGCCACTGCCACCCCCTGTGGCAGTGAATTCCATGAGTTAGTCACTCTTTGGCTAAAGAAGTGCTTCCTTATATCCATTCTAACCCAACTGCTCAGCAATTTCATTGAGTGCCCACTAGTTCTTGTATTGTCAGAAAGAGAGAAAAGTACTTCTTTCTCTACCAGCTCTATCCCATGCATAATCTTGTAAACCTTGATCATGTCACTCCTCAATTGTTGTTTCTCCAAGCTAAAAAGCCCCAACACTTTCACCTTTCTTCATAACCCAGTTAGCTGTAATATCTGAAAGTTTGTATTACAACAAATCAGGGCTTGCTGGTTGACGACTAACCAGGATCACAAAGTAAAATTTGTAGCTGATTTGTTAACCATAGCTCAAGATAACTCCCGTTTGCAGTCATATCTGAACTCACATACTATAGTTTGTTCACTAGCACTGCCCTTCATACATATCTGGCCACACAGTATATGGAAGATGTCCTTCCAGCTGGGAAGCAGAGAAGAGGCAGGATTTATATACAAACAGGATTTGTTACTTAGGTGTAGTAGTCAAACTACAATTTGTTGCACAGCCACAGCTTAAAACACATGTTGTTTCTCATGGCATCTGAATAAAGCCACTGCAGTAGCCACAAAGTGGTTTAAGCAGTGATAGTTTCTGTCTCCGTTGAAAGGAAATGAAATTGAAAGCTTATCATTATCACAATCAATATCACATGATTAAATTTTGTTGCTCACAGCCAGATTTGATCAGTTAATTGAAACAATGAGATAGTGACTCTAAATAAGAAATAAAAATTGACTGCACATCATTAAACATGCAGCAATATTATGAAATATCTAAATCAGTGATGTTTGTTTAATAGACCATATTCTCATTTTATTTTAATGTTTATGACAAAACACATGACTATTAAACCAAAAAAAGACCATCAGGAAATGCAGTATTGCCAGTGAACAATATTATTCATGGCCACACACACAATATTGGCACTGTAATTTAGCAACAGGGATGTTGCCAAAACTCATAGTTAGTCTTCCCCAGACTAGAAGCCTCTAACCACCTGCATTGAAAACACATGCACAGAATTTCTTTAAAGAACCCATTGTTTTTTATGAAGTTCTTTATTGCTGTGAGTTTCACATCATTATTAAGAGACTGAATGGCAGTGATGGAAGTTGTGGTTATTTCAGGCAAAAACTTACTAAATAACATGGAAATAATTATATAGAGCACAGTATGGATTAGTGTGATGTTAGAAAGTGCTTTGAACACTGAAAAAACTCTTCTCACATTGCATTTACAATCCTGATCAAGGTCATCCCTTGGCTGTGTTTTTAAAGAAAATTTGCAGAAAAATAAAAAAAAAATGAAACTAGATTTTCCAGCATCTCATTTGGTTTGGCCTTCTAGACCCACATTTCTCCATATTATCTGTGCTATTCTGCAGCCAATAGGCAACTACCTTCCTGAAGCTGGCAGACAGACAGGAATCAGGACAGGCATCAAGCAAGCAAAAACCAAGCAACAACTTATGGAAGCTCTTGAACCAGCAAAACTTCCACACTTCTGCGGGCTTATATAAGAACCTGGGATCCCTGTCCTTTCTGATGACCTGGGTCCTGATCAGACATCGTGTTTTACAAGCATTGAGCATTCTTATATTTAAACTGAAGGTATTTATACTGGAGACTGTTGTCCAGAAATCACACCCATCACCTGCCTCAGCGCGCAGTCACTCTATGGTTGAGTGTTCACACTCCCTGCACTGTAACTGCAGAGCATGCAGGCAGGTGCAATATTTTTTAAAAAAAACACTGTTTGCACATGTGCATAAGCAGTCGACCACAGCTCTTTCCCTGCTGAACATGCATGCACATTGACAATTAATCACAGCAGAGTGATCAGACGTCCCGAAATACATGGTGAGACTACTTGGATCAGCCACCACCGGACTTTATTCGGTGTCAGCAAAGTCAGGGGTGCAGACGAATGGCCTATGAGTGAGGAATGCTATACAGATGTGGTTGTCTGGATATGCCTGTAAAATCTGGTAGGAGAAAGTATTGATATTGGAGCTAATAGCTTGTCTGATTGTGGCCCTGGTTTAAATCCAGGCTCCTGTCAAAAACTATTACACTTCATTTCCTTCCTGGGAGAGGCTAGAGAGAGGCAGGCCCCAGGCTGCTTGTGTGTTCCTTTGTTGGTTCCCTCCCTATGTCTGCATTTCATTCTGCAATTACCTTTTTGGGCACAGGACTGTAGGGGCTGCAGGTCATCAGAAGGTGCTGATAGGGTGCAGGGCTTTCCAGGTGTTTCCTGGAATGTTGGCTCACTGGAAGTGGGATCCACAACTAGTTGCTGTGGCAGGACCATGGGGTCTGCCTCAGAGATCTCAGGTCTTGAGAAGGACTCATCATCGTTGGTAGGGTCTGTCCCAGTGGAATTGGGAAGAGCAATGACATTATCATTCACATGTATGATAATTGTTTTTTCCCTGTGTTACATGCTTTATCAACCCCATTCATAAGTTCAGAAATCCATGTGAGATCTCTCTCTCTTTCTCTCTCCAAGGGATGCTATATATGTGTGTCTCTCTGTGTGTGAGCTTGTATATATATGGCATCCCTTGTAAAAGTAGACTAAGAAGATGTAGAATGAAATATTGAGGACAGAAAATAACAGCTGATTTCAGCAGTGGACATGACCATCTTCCAAATCAACTAGACCCTCAAGAAAAGTGTAAAGGTACCCTATAAATTTGAGGCCAGCTGGGTATAAATTGGCCTGCAACTCTCCAAGCTTCTCTAGCTCTCAGTTCTGACAGCTATTGTTGCAAGTGGTAGGTAAAAGAGAAATCCAGACATTCCTTGTGCTCTACCCATTAATCTTTTCCTTTACAACCAAGCAAGCCAGACAAGATCTTACCTTAAAAAAATTAAATCTGAAATTCTCATGCTGTGTTGTGATTTCCAAAGTTATAGAATTACAAATAAATCCAACAACAGAAAGAAATTTGTAAATATTTCAAGTACTCATTCAAATAATTATGAACAAGAAGCAAAATAAAACAATAACCAAAAGCAAGATATTACTTTCCTTTCCTTCAGGCAATGGGATTGTGTTCCTGAAACTTATTTGAATTAATGATTACTAGAAGGGGGGAACCTGCAAAAAAATTTTTTTAACTGGACAGCCAATGAAATTGGAAGGAAAATTGCCTGACCTGGGGGGGGGGGGGGGGGGGGCCTCAGAAGACCAGTGATTTTAAAGCTCCATTCTACTATATTCTGGTGAGGTATATTTTCACTTTTTATGCAGTAGAATGTATTATCTAGTATGTTAAGAAATAAGCAGTTCAGCAAATCTACAGAAACTTCAGTACAGTGAATATACCCACATGCAAACACAGACAAGTAATGATACATTGTGAAAAAGATACAAGCTCACACATATTCATCTCGCACAGTAGAAACTGGCAGAGAATAATAAACTCCAATGTTTACATTGTCTTTATTATATTTGTAACATGGCTGAAAAGCTTCAAAGATCGAGATGAAGTTGGCAGAGATTTTCAAACTTAGTTGCAAATGCTGGATACAACAGTGTACTCAAATGCAGATTGATAGTTGGTTTAGGAGTATCAGAGCTTCCACACACACCAGTGCCAATATCTGCTTTTGGAATGCAATTTGATTAGTCAGGAGAGGCTGATACATTATGTATGCTCAAAAGGAATCACTTTTCTTGAGAATTTTAAATTGGTTTTACTTTTTTGTATATGTATGTGCTCACACTGCTGTTTTGGAATTACAGAACAGAAGTACAACACATTTCCTAGAAAACCATGTACTGTAATGTTGCCTGACTTGGGATTTTTTAATGTCACATTTACATTATTTTGTTTGTTTGTTTGTTGGGATACTTTTACCCCACTTTCCTCCACTGAGTGTGTACTCAAAGGATTACAATACAAGAAAACAACAGGTCATAAATATATACATACAAAAATACAGCAATTCTATCTGACGGCAACAAACTAATTTACAGGGAATGGAAAGGAAACAGAGCAGGTGGTGCCCCTGCCCCTGATGGCAACAGTCTCTCTCCATGCTCCTCTTCTCAGGGCACAAGTTACTTTTTCCTGAGTTGGAAATCACACACCAAATTGGTCATTTGAGACAGGAGACAAGATTTTGCTTTATAATTTATATTCCAGTGTTTCAAGCTTCAAGGACAGTTTCATCAGAACTTACTAAGAGTTAAAATAATTTCTGAGCATGTCCAATAGTTCTTATTATGGCAATAATAGAAGTCTCCTAGGGCTGATCCAGATGTTACAAAGTCCATGTGATGGACATGGTATATAAGAACTTTAGGTCAGATGTGTGCCTGAAGTTCCATGCTGGGAACTTAGTCTTAGGCATGTGGGGTGCTAATTCAACCTTCTCCACCTACACAAAATGGTTTCCTTAACTAAAATGTCATCAAGAAGACATGATTTTCCCCACTAGAGAAACTTGAATGTAGCCATGAGTTCACATCAGTTTCTCCAATGGGCAGACAACAGCTTCTCATTTCAGATCAGGAAAATAGTACAGTAGGGATGGCTGAAGTTCCTTCTCCTCACACGCTACAGTCCCAATCTGAATCAGGTCCACAGACACCTAGGAATTTAATTCTCATCTGGGAACTCATAGAGTACATCCATACAAAGGCTGTGGTCTGACAACACGTTTAGCATGGTCTAGCCCTGCCTCTAATTAATCCAAGGGTTTTTTTTGTAATAGAGTTTGATCAGACATCTTTCCCTTAATCCACTTCACCATGTGCTCACCCCATGGTTGACTGATCAGATATGGCAGCCACAGAGTAGGGCGGTTGGGCAGCTTTTTAAAATTATTTGTCTTTTGAGCATGCACAGAAGCATGTACTGAAAGCAGTGCTTCAAACTCCTGGTAGGATGGCAGCAGCTGGTGGCCAGGGGGGGTTGCTGGAGGAGGCTGCTGGGTTATGTAGTGCAGTGGAGGAGGCTGCTGGGATATGTAGTGCAGTTGGGAGAAGTGTTTTTAAAACTGTGCTTAACATGCAAGAATGTTAAGAAATCTGAATCCTAAAGCTTATTGCACCAGCCCCCCCAAGTTCCAGGATAGGAACTTTAGTTGTCAATCAGCAGGTGTTATCTTGTTTAAGTCACCATCAGTGTCCAGGCAAAAACAACCATTCTTGAGTGAGGAGGCTTCTTCCAGAACCATCCGCTCACCCACATTGGATTCCTTGAAATCGCAGAAGGCTTGCTTTTCTAAATTCTCTTGCCAGGGGAAAGTGGGAGTATCTCCGAGGTTTCTTAAGTCAGCCACCATAGGATTGAGGAGAGTCAGAAGGGTTGTCATAGCTGAACAACTTTCAAACACAGTGATTAGTGTAGACAGTTTTAGCTCTTGTTGTGTGAGATTATTTTTTATTCTTAGAATCACATGTCTGAGCCGTTGCTGATGTAAACTGCTTTCTTCCATTTTCAACTTCTTTGTTGCACTTTTGAATTGCTGTGGTGTGCTGTTCAAAATGTCCGCTAGAGTGTTATCGGATCTGAGTTGGAATGAGAGCACACACACACACAGTTTCATTTGTGTGGGGGGTGGGGGATGTTATATTTTTCCTTTTATGTACTTTAATAAAATTTTATCATGTATTTATAACTCAAAATTTTCTGGTTGTCTTGCATTTGCATGTGTATGTGCTCTCATTGCAACTCTGGTCCAATAACATTCTAGTGTGTCTGGAAGAATTACCATATCCTTCCTGGCTAGAGAGGTGGGGGTGGGAGGCAGGGTTCCCCTAAAGGTGCGCTATCCTGTGCTAGCATATCAATTTCTCACCCCCAGTGCACAGATTTTCATCTCAGCACAGGGGGCGGAAGATTGGGTTTGGAAGAGGCAGGCACTTAGAGGGGCCGTCCCTTTAAATGCCTGCCTTCTCTAAGCCTGCTTTTTCCAATCCCATGGCTTGGAGAAGGTAGGCACTTAGAGGAAATGTCTGGAGAATTTATAATCTCTCTTTCAAAAGTCCACACACCCCCACCTCTGGATCTTTCTTTCTCAAGAAGAAGAAATTACTTTCTAGCCACCTGGCTGTCAAAGTCTCCATCTCTTCGGTGTAACACCCCAGCAAGGTATAAGATGGTACACCTGTTGTTCTTCTTCAGCCAGAGCCATTTGCCTCTAAAGTCCACTATTCTTGGGATTTTATGGTTAATTCCCTGTTCCCCTCCTTTCTTCCAGCTATGAGGTTGCAGCTGGGTACCCACTGGAGTGTAGTCCAGATAGTTGCATTATTGGGGCAAATTCTAAGGTCAAGAGCATTTCTTCAGCACCCTGAAAATCTAGGTAAGGGTGACCTGTATGCAGCTTCCTCTTTTTGCAAAAGGGGTACATCCTCTAGATTCCATGTTCAGGGAGCTGAAGATCACAAAATAGAGTTTTCATGCCTCCTGCTGGAACTATGTAATGGTGGTGGAGGAGCTTGGTGTCCCAAATCTGTTTTAAGTGGATGAATTATAGCTTGCCTTTTCCCTCTATTCCTCCTATTTTTCTGTTAAAGAACCCCCGGTGTTGTGTACATACATGCTTTTCTTTGTCAAACAAAAAAAGCCTGGAGTCAGAATGTTCTATTGTTTTGTCATGTTGTTAAACATTTTCCTGCCTAAATATGGATGTAAAGACTTGTTTCTTTGGCACCCATGTCTGGAAATATTTGGCACACCTAAGCTCATTTTGTTAAAAGGATATATTTCAATAAATTATCCTTCTAGCATTTATTATTCCAAACACAGTAACATTAAAATGGATGCTTCTTTTTTCAATATACAGTAATGGCTAAAATTCTGACAAATTACACTGGGTGTTATTTTTAATAATTTAGCATAATGGCTGCAGCCTTTTCACTAAAGTAGCAATTAAGTCATCACTGCTGCCTAGCCTATACAAATGTATTGTGCATTTTTATTGCTAATACCTTCAGAACCATTTTGCCACATAAGCTGACACCAAACTCCAAAATCATGCAGAGAAAACAAAGAGAAAAAGAAAGTTCATTAATTGAAAACCCTTATTTTATAATATTCTACCACTATTAACCCAGCTGCAAATTGCTATGCCTCTCAAACATTTGCTTTTCCTATGTAAGCATCATTGCTATAGTTGTATGTTGAATATTTCCACCTAAACCAGATGTCATAAATGCAAAAAGCAGAAAGACAGCAGAAAGAGTAGGCTCATGCTATCTTACCATACTTTCTGAGAAGAATAGGTCTTGCACAGAAAAGCTGAGCCTTGCCTAGTATCAGACAATCAGATCAAGGACATCAAGGGCTTTGATTAGTGTGCTCTTAGCTACAAAAGGATCCTACTATATGAGCACTCTGCCAAAGAAAGAACCTTACACATTGTCTACAAAGAGGTCACACAGCCCCAATAATGGAATTAAGGCTAAGTCTGAATTGCCTACCAGAACACCAATTCAATGGCTGATTCTGCACTGGCTTTTCCCTCTGTTGTTTTCGCAAACCCATGTTGGAATAGAAATTCCCCTCTGCATTGCATGCCACTTTCGCTTCCTTTGATCATCAGATTATATGGCATCTTTTGCATAGATTTATGGCCATTTTACTGACTTTGCAGTCAGTACAGTGTTGGCCCGGGGTATTTGAATGTGGTTTTGAGCTGCATTTTTTCCTCCCAGTTGAGAAAATGTGGAGTGTATGCTAGATGCAGAATTGCTCAATGAGATACCTAGACTGCCTCCAGTCAGGGCAGACCTTCTCCCTGCCTGGGAACAACATTCTGTCACTCTTCTCATTTGGAAATATGTCCAGGACCTGAAATCACTTCTTTGCCTCCCTTTGACCAATAACGGCTGCGATCAGATGTGCTACTTAGTGCAGTCAGGAAGCACTCCTGATTTCATCCAGTGTTATTTGACATGGAGACGTTTGACCAGACATTCCAGCATAATCTGTTTTACTATGGGCTCAGTCAGTCATTGAATGATTAGATGGTGTGGTCAGGTGAGGGTTGGTTTTTCCCCCTGTCCTTTGCACATGCACATAACTGAGGAAGCAAACCCCCATGCAGAGACGTCTTCATGCAGGGTTTTTGTGCATGTGCTTTTCTGCTTCCTAGACTCAAATCTCCACTTTGACAGCTTGCTGATTCTTCTGGAGAGCACTTTGATCTCTTTGGCTCATGCTGAGCTACAGTTGCCTGATAGAGATAACTCCTTTTCCTGCTCATTTTCAAATCTTGCATTGAGATGGAGACGTTTATGCAGTTATGCACATATCACCAAGCAAACAAAAAAAATGGTGCTGAGTTTGGATGGAATGAGCAGACCATCCTAATGGCTTGAGAGTGTGCTTAAGTGATCAGAGTAGGGAAAATCCATCCGTGGCCTATCAGCAAGTGTTAGGACTGGACTTTCCCTGGTGTTTTTTTACTCCAGTTCAGAAGTGGGGCAGAACGGGGTGCTGACGACTGTGGAACCTTTCACAGATGTTGCTGTCAGAGCGTGCACTTTAGATCTGTCAGGCATCAGCATATATATCAGATCTAAATGCACATCTGATCATAGCCAAGATGACATAATTTGCTCTTTTTCTTCTTTCAAAGCCTGGGAAGCAAATTATTTGTTTTTGACTTGAGACTCTTGATCAGTAATGAACCATAATCTGTCCCAAGGTACTTTTGCTGGCTCTAAACAATTTATACTTGTGCAGCCTTCAACAACATGTGGTGTACCCAGTCTGAACACAAATCACATCACTTCAGCTTTGGGTTAATTTGGATAATTGGTTGACCAGGCACCTAGATCCCTTCTTTGCCCTGTATCAATAGGTATCTATTGCCCCTGCTTGTGTCTCTTGCTCTGTTTCGTGGCTTCTTGCCTCCCAATTGAGTGTTGCACAGTGTGTATATATGCTTGGAATATTTAGCTCCTTATAGCCCTTTGTGTGGGTCACTGCAAAAATTGAGGACAGTCTAAGATGAGTATAGAATCTAAGTCAGCAGCTCTTAACACTGAGACTCAGAAGAAGGAAATTACTTCCTTATGCTCTGATTATTTTAGTGAAGATTTGACTGAATTGGAAAGTGCGCCATGTTCATGCTGACATGTGCCTGAAATACATGTCTTCCTGACCTCACATGATAACACCCCAGCTTAGTTCCAGAAGAGGACATTCTCTAACAAATGCGTCCAGCAGGACCAGTACCACCAATAGGAAGAGTGGAGCTACCATGACTACCATAAACATTATCAGTTGCTGCCTGAAAACTGTTGATACAACTTCTTCAGGCTTAGTGAAAAGCTCCCCTGTTGTTTCAGCAATCAGGTTCTTGGACCTGCCTCACCCTTAGATTTCCCTGGTGGACTATTCCTTGCTCTTGCTTTCTTGCCTTTCTGCATCTGTGGTGGCCAGAGTGAGACTCATGCTGTGAGAGTCTGAAAAGGTCTCATTGCTCAGTAGTGGTGAAGGGAAACTAATGAGCCAGTTTGTCTAGCAAGGCGGGATATAAATGGAAATAAATAAATGGTCTGTTTACTCTCTGGATAAAGCCCTATATTCTGATACATTAGGATAGAATTTAATTACTTAAACAAGTATGTTGTTTTGGTTCACAGGTCTCCACACAAAATCTATGTGATTCTGACCCACTGACTAACTTCAGCAACACACCTTTTTGAATTGTGTACAAGTCAATCCAAAGTCCCTTTCTTCTATACACTATATCACATATGCAAGCCCTTGTGTTGTGGTGGTTTTTCAGTGCAATCCCCTGCAGATAGGATAGGACTGAACTGTTTGTCACTAGGTTACTGAGCTGCAAGAAGGCAACAGTCCAGGCAAGAATAGACCTTAGCCAGGTCCATGAGGCTTTTATACAGAAGTGTCACAAGACCATCTCACTGTGCCATTTATGGCACCTGGTCCACAGCTTGGGAAATTCCCGGAGATTTAGGTACACAGTGGGATGGGGTTTGGGAAGGAGAGGGACCTCAGTGGGGTGACATGCCATGTCATAGTGTCCACCCTGCAAAGTAGCCAGTTTCTCCATGGAACTTGATCTTTAACCTGGAGATTGGTTGTAATTCTAAGAAATCTCCAGCCCCCATCTGGAGGATGGCAACCTTATGTCATATACACATGCCCTCAAGCCTGGGTTAAAAGTGACCTGAACTGTAGCTTACAGGACTATGTCAACTCAGTCTTCTTAATGCTATACAACTGACTAGGATGTAGGACTACACTACCCATCTAGGCAACCCAGACAAGATGCTTGACCCTCATGAGACCCGAGAGAGGCAAAAGCACCTGAAATGCTTGCTGGCAATTTACACTATGCCAATAGACTGCTTAGGGCCTTTTATTTTAAGCTTTTTGTGTTTTGCCAGGCAATGTTGTGACACATTCAGCATCTTGTCCAATTTAAGCTTGTCATCTGTGAATGCCTCACTGCTTGTTTTCTTTTAGGAACATAGAATCATTGATTGCTGGTAATAACAAGACGCAGAGTCAGCATGTTCATTGAACAGGCACAGCGATAAGTCAAAAAAAGAGTCTATTCCTGAAATTTGTCACTGACACTATCTGGACTTGGGAAATTCACTGGATTTCCTATCACATACATAAGTGACATATGTTGTCTATCCAGTTCTGATGCAACATTTTGAAACTGCTTGATTGATATAAATACATATGTTTTATTTCAACACTTGTTTAGCACAAGAAACATAAGAAAAATTGCTAGATAGCCACATGATTCAATTTTTAGAGATCTTGGATGATTCACCAAATATCTGCATTCAAATGATATAGTCCTGTGGCATCTGAGCACCACTGGCAACCAGAAGACCATGGAATTCTGTGACCGATTTCCCACTAGCACTGCCCCGGCGTTCTTCCTCCATTTGCCCCAGTGCTGTGCTTGAATTTCACACTATTTGCCGCGGGACGCATTTTGACCCGCAGCTCCGCCCAATCTTCCCCGCAGTTTCAGTGATCCTGTTTTTTGAGGATCACTGAAGCTGCGGGGAAGATCAGGTGGAGCCATGGGTCAAAATGTGCCCCACGGCAAATAATGTGAAATTCAAGCACAGCACTGGGGCAAATGGAGGAAGAACGCCGGGGCAACACCTGTGCGAAATCGGTGTGTCTGAAAAGCACAGATTGCCCCCCACCACCACTTGGAATCAGTTGTTTATTAAGACCCCAAGCCTGCAGAGTGAGTAATTTGCAACTTCCTAAATATCAGAGAATTCTGTTTAAGCTGCTAGTGATGGAGTGTCATTTTCTTCTGAGCACATAGGATTTATGGAAGTAGGCTGGAAAATAGTCTGGAGGCACAAAGGGCAGCCTAGTTGGCACCTCCCAGAAACATTGTCCAAACTGAAGGAAGTCAGGCAGTTACCTCGTCTCTATACTCTCACTCTGGTCTATGTATAAAACTTTGAATTTTTTAAAAAATTAAATTTTAAATTTAATTGTTTGAATTGTATCTATTGTTTCTTTGTCATGATATTTTATGTAACCTTGTAATCCACTCTGATTGTTTCTTTGTCATGATATTTTATGTAACCTTGTAATCCACTCTGAGCCTGCTTGCAGGGAGGGTGAGATATGAATCAAATAAATAAAAAGTAAATAAAATACCAGGAGATGGTAACCTTTTACCCTGAATACACTGGGGGGGGGGGGATGAAATGATCTCCAAGCAATGCTGGGGAGGAAGAACACGCATGCCCTGACAGGCTGCCTATGGGGATATGGCCTTGTCTCCCCAGCAGAGCTCTTCCCAGAACATGGTGTTAGATAAGGAAAAGGCATGTCCTACTGCTTGTTGCTCCAGACTAATCCCACTGATGTCAATAGGCTTAGACTGAAGTAACTTTCTACAGGATTGCACCACATCAAGCTTCATGGCAAAAATGAATGAATTCGAATTTGGTCTTCCAGATCTAGTACTATCTACCTCAAAAGGTCTTATTCCACGTCGCTAAGTTCATGTACTCCAGCACCATTTCTTGAAACTCCTTCATTGTTTTCTTCCATTCAAATCTTAACTCAATGATTTTGTTATAGACTTGGATTTTTCTAGGAATGAATGAATATGCTCTTTTTTGTTTCTTTTTATTTTCTTAGGTTACTGTGAACAGATTTGGTCCACCCATTTTCACTGCTGATAGAGATGACTCACTTGCTTCTTTTATGCCATTTTCAGTCATTTATATGCAATTTATATGCATTTTATATGCAAAGTACATGTACAATATAGATGTACCATGTATATCATGTATGCATATCATGTATGCATATGCACAAATAACACTGGAAAATTAGCACATTTTACAGGGGAAAATGACATGAGGCAACAAAAATGATGCAAAAAAGATATATTCCTGGGTTTGATTCACACAAGGAAGAAGTAAAATCAAAGAGGATTTCTGAGTCAAACCAATAGGGATGAGAAATTTGACACCATTCTTCAATGGCTCATAGATGCAGAAAATCATAAATCCCATCTTGACTTTGAAAAGAAATATCTCTGTTTTGAGATCTCAGACAAGAAAAGAGAAAAAGACTGTGCTGCCCACCCAGTAATAAAGCAACAACTTTCAGCAGACACTTAATTATGAGCCCTAATAATGATTGGTCCTCATTATTATGTGGAATATGTTCCAAAAATCCTAGTTGAAAAGGCAGGAAGTGTCACATCAAACCCGAGTCACATCAGGCTTCTGGGTTTTTTGATACAATACTAGACCCAGGGGACTGATCAGTTTAGAAAGAGAAACTAGAGTGCCTTGGGCAAAAATAAAATTTAATGCTGAGAAACACTAATTCATTCTTAGGTGGAGAAAGTCAACAAGCTATCCACTCCATCATTCATATCCCGTCTCTCCTTGCACATGCCAAGGGTGGCTAATGTAGCATTGGGGATTTCTTGTTATTCTCCCTTATTCTTGTGGTTTCAGACAGAAAATTCCTGCCAGATCAACAACTCTTAAAAAGCTACATGAATTACTGCTTGCAGTCAGCTTTGCCACCCTGAGTCATTTCAGCTACATCAAATGCTGTGGTTTTATCCCAGTGAGTCATTAAAGGAATTAAATATGCTACCTTTGGTTCATAAGCATAACAGTAAATGAAACTGCAGAGACCTGTAGTATATAACACGTGTATCATGTTGCTTGTGCTATGACGACCTCTACAAGACATTCCATTCTAGTAATGTGCTATCTGGTATTCTGGAGATCCAACGGGTGCACACACATATACAAACACACACAGGCACTTCCATCTTTCTTCTCCTGCCTTCTTTCTTTCTTTCTTTCCCTCCCCAGCACCACAATCAACAGTCAAAACTGATCTGACACTTCATCTGTCCAGAAGAGTCCCTAGCGTGAGGGTATAGGTGGTGGTGGGGTTGTGAAGTGTGTTGAGGGAAGGAGGGGGTAAAAGGTTCAAAAGTAAAGCCATCAAAAATAATGAGGCTATTCCGCCCAGCTCCCACAGCAGCAAAGCAGCAAAGTACCCTTTCAAATTGGGTGTCCCAGCACCACAGCTGAAATAACCGGTCATGGAGAGCTGCAAGCAAATTGCTTTGACAAGGCTGTTACTGTTGTATGAGTTCAAGGGTTTGAGACACTAGGTCAGCGGCTGCCAATCAAGCGGACAGAAAAAGCCGCTCGTTGAGCCTGTGATTTCTACCTAGGCCGCAATTATCCCTGACTATTCCTGTACCTCAGCAGCGCCTCTGATTAAACCTGCCTCCCTTTTACATCTCTTTCAGAGTGCGATTCACACACTAATTAGTTGCCTGCTCTCCACTGAGATGTCAGACCCTCAGTCAATTTATCTCTATTTCAGCCTGTTCAGAGTGACTTCCCCAGTTATCAAAATTTAATCATGCCTTCAAAAATGTTGAAAAGTGGTCATTAGAGGCAAAAGGCCACAGGATACAATATTCATTTTTCTCTATCTTCCAGTCATCCAGCTGGCATCTATAATGGATATCCTGGGGGCTGTGAGAACACGTTGATTTATGCAACCTCGCTCTTGCTCTCACTGTGGTGCGCCAGGCTGCTTTAAAGAACAGGTTTTAACAAGGTCTGAGGTGGGAGGACATTAATCATGGTAGCATTGTATGTGAAAAAGGGTGCTGTGTAGTCAGAAGAACCCCCTACAGCAGGGCAGTTAGATTTTTTTTTAACCACCTTCTCAGTGATAAAGGAGAGTTTGACAATTGATTAGACCTTTCTGTAACCTTGCAGTCCTGTGAAATGATGAGAGAGGGAGAGACGGGGCGGGGGAGGGGAGAGACAGACGGAAGCGGGAAGAGAGAGAATGAGACTCATACTGACAGTTTTAAATGTGCAATAACTTTATGGTTCTTGACTGAAACGGGCTATCAAAATCAGTCCCAACTCAATACAGTCTAAAAAAGAAGATCATTCTTGCTGTAAGATCCTTTTCAACTGCACGTCACAGCCAATCACAAGGAGCAGAGACCTGCAGTGCCTTTCCTTGCAAACTACAGGTTGCATCAGGAAACCTTAATACAAATCTCATCTGATAAGGGAAGTCTAAGTTATAATGCAAGTTTCAGGCAAATCAGCTGTGAAGAACTGGCATTTGTTGGCAAGGCAGGTTTTAAATTATATTCATCTTACATTAAGCATTTTCTTCCTTAGTTTCTCTTTCTAGGAACAGACAACTGCAACAGATTGCTGTTGGAAAGAAATTCAAACATTGAGATTGAGCTAATCAAGTATAGACTTATTATTGCTTGGTCTGGGAAATATATGTACCTCTATAACCATGTGACCAAGTTTGGAAAGTCTACAGGAATGCAGTTATTCATTGCTGTGTTATTTGTTTTGCTTACGAAACAACTGTGGGCTTGATGTTTTCAACTGGAGTGTCTACAGTTATGTATCATATGTCAGAGTTCCCAAAAAACTCTCACAACATGGTTTAACTCAAAAGGCATGCATTATTCTCACCATAAGGAAGCCAAATAGCCTACCTCTGTAAGCATTCTTTGCCATAGATATAATATCTAGATCAGCATTCTTTGAAATAGTTTGCCATTTGCCACTGCTGCATGAGAGGTTTTGTGCTGGATATTTGTTAAAGGCCTTGGCAAGTACATGGGGCCAATTGTGCACCTTCATACCTAGAACAGTGATTTGCCTCGCCTGTGATTTTTCAAAAACCAGGTTCTGGGGTTTGTATTGTTACAGCTTCCATTTATACAGTGAGAGCCGGGTTTTAGAATAAGACATTTCCTGCTTTTTAAAAGATCAATGGTGGTTAGCACCCTTTGAATATGATTGTTCTGAAAACTCCATCCACATGATACCCAAACCTCTGCCTGGTCAGATTTTCTCCTGGTTGGGTGATGTTTTATTTCAAGATCACTGTCATTATCACCACTCTTATCATGTTTAACTAGTCCTGGGTAAAAAATCATCTTTCGGTACTAAGAGTGAGAACACTGCAAGGTGTTTCAAGGTGTAAGGGGTTATTTATTAAAGGTGATCATTTATTTAAGAAACATTTTCATAATACATAGGTAAATGCCTCAGAAGTTTTTTTAAAAAATGCTGTTCAACATATACATTTTAACTCCCAATTCATACTCAGGGATTTAACAGGGGTGTAGAAGCTACTTTTCTGAGGAAGTACCTGGTTTTTCCATGCATTTATCTAACAAGAAATGGAATTGTGGCAGATCCACCTAGCAAGAAAGACTGGCTATAACCCTGACTCCATGAGAACTTCACTGCCTTTCTCAAAATGGTTTAATGATAGATCCATACAACCATTTTTGTGCTGAGGTATGGGCTGAGTTAATCTCATTTAATTTTATTTTTTTGTTTGGTAGCATAGTGAAGTTCTTCTGCAATTGTTCAAACACTGTAGGATCAGGCTGCCAGAAAACTACCTGAGGCTTAATGTGATAGGGGAATCGTCTGCCTCCTATTGGGGGGTCTGAGGGCCAAACTACACATGATTTTTTTTTTACTTCTCCCATGCTATTTACTTAAGCCAAAGCAGCCAGGAGGGCTTCAAAGCTGAGCATATTATTCCCACCCCTGCTGTTTTGTCTTTGGGAAATGGCACAGGGGGGAGGCAGGAGCTCCTCCTCCCCCTAATGCCATTGTTCTGCACCCAGTCAGGCTCCTGAGGACTTTAAGAATGCCTTTCCCTGCAGCTGCTGCATGACTGCGGGGAAAAATTTCTAGCATTTTTAGGCAGAGTCACAGAGTCATATATTAGGCATTCCCAGAAGGCAGGCAGCCAGGCTCTTCTTGTAGAAAAAGCCCAGCGGGAACTCATTAGCATATTAGGCCACACCCCTGACAGCACAGCTCATTAACATATTAGGCCACACCCAATGTTCCCAGAAGTGTGGTCATCCAGCCACATCCACCTTTTGCTTCTTATTCTGTTTACCTTGTTGACAAAACAGTTTTGACAAAACCAATAAAAACATTATTTTCTGTCCCATCTATACAAAACCTTGCCTGAACCAATATCTTATGTCCAACAATTATTCCCACACTGGATTGGAATCAATTCCTAAAGGTTAGGTTCCCATGGAAATCAGGTTGCCTTCCTGCAAAACTAGTACGCTGAATATGATTTTTTAGGGTTGCCAACCTACAGGTGGGGTCTGGAGAGCTCCTGGAATTACAACTGAACTCCAAACTACAGAGATCAGGTCAATGGCTGCTTTGGAAAGTAGAGTCCATGGCATTATGCCTTGCTTAGGTCCCTCCTTCCCCTAAACTGCACCCTCCACTCCCAAATCTCCAGGGATTTCCTCAACCTGGAGTTGGCAACCCTAGTTCACTGGCAGAACAACGCTAGGAGACAGTTTGGTGTAGTGGTTAAGTGCGCGGACTCTAATCTGGGAGAACCGGGTTTGATTCCCCACTCCCCCCTTGCACCTGCTGGATGACCTTGGGCAAGCCATAGCTCTGTACCAGCTGTTGTCTCAGAGCTCTCTCAGCCCCACCTACCTCACAGGGTGTCTGTTGTGGGGAGGAGAAGGGAAAGGAGTTTGAAAGACGCTCTGAGACTCCCTTGGGTAGTGAAGGGCGGGGTGTAAATCCAATCTCTTCTTCTTCTAGGTTTGTGGATGCACTGGATGGGAGTAGTTTGTGGACTATTTTATTCAAGGTACAAAATTTTATTCAAGGTATAAGATTTCATGTGCCACCCACACTTCTTCAGATGGAAGACGTGTGCATGCACACAAAAACTTATACCTTGGATGAAACTTTGGACTCCAACTTTGTTCTGCTGCTTCAGACCAACATGGCTACCCACCTGAATTATTACACTATAATACTTTTTACAAGCAATTATGTACCAGTGGAGTGGTTACCATGCAGAGTCTGTCCCACAGGTAAAATTATCCTGTGAACAGGTGGTCTTTACCACATAAAAGTATCACTACCATCACAAGATCACCAATCCTTGGAACTCCTCAGAAGCGGAAATCTCTCTTATTAGGAGGTTTAAGAACATCAACTTTGCTGGCCCATTAAAGGCAGATGTCAGTCCAGTGGCAGGAGAAGAGGGACAATCATCTTCTTCAGAAACTCTGCCCACTTTTTAAAATTTCACAAAACAGGCAATCTCCAAAGTGCAGCTGACCATGCTCATTTTTAGTTACAACTCTGTTTCTCTGCAGATGTCCCCCAAAGTGCCCCATGCAACAGTCAAGTGTTCTGCCAACATACACAACAATGAAGCTACTTTTTCAGATTTTTCTCTTACATGGCAGTAAGCACCAAACCACTTTAATACAGACTTTAGACACACATATATTTGCAAGCCATTCCCAACAAGACACAACAATGAACTCAGGCTTCAAACTTACTTTTCTTAAGCAGAAGATGCTATGAGAAAACTAAAGAGATTCTCAAAAATTAAAGATATTGTCAAAACCAGCATTTCCTGGGCTCTCTGCTTTTTTACATCCCCCCCCTTTTCAATAATTTTTTTTATAAAAACAGAAAGAACGGAAGGAAGGAAGGAAGGAAGGAAGGAAGGAAGGAAGGAAGAGGTAGGTGGGGGAGAGAGAGAGATAGAAAGGAAGGAAGAAGGAAGGAAGGTAGACAGACAGAGGAAGGAAGGAAGGTAGGTAGGTAGGTGGAGGAGAGAGAGAGAGAAAGGAAGGGGGGAGGGAGAGAGAAAGAGAAAGGAAGAAAGAAAGGTGGGGACAGAGAGAGAGAGAAAGACAGAAAGAAAGACAGAAAGAAAGGTGGGAGGGAGAGAGAGAGAGAGAAGGAAAAGAGATGGGGAGGCACTTACTGGAGCAGGGAAAGCCACGTGACCTCGGCAAGCCAAATGCAGAAAGCCTAGCCCCTGTGCTTAATCTCTGGGCAGGGCTTTCTCCTGCTGGCTGTTTGCTCTTAAAGGGAAAGCACCTGGTGAAGCTTTTTCCTGCTGGCTCTCTGCAGGAACTTTCCCTTTAAGTGTAAACAGCTCAGGCCGGGCAGGGAGGGGGCGGGGCAGGCTCAGACGCCAGCCGGAACAGCGTTCCTGTGTGTTCCTGCTGAAATCGAGCCCTGGCAGGCAGTATTACAATATAGGGAAGTGGCACCCCAAAATGGCAGGTAGAGTTATGGAGATGGAACAAGGACGTTTTGGCACTTGAAAAAGGCAGGTTGCCAAGTACAGACACAAGCCCTGCCTTGTCTTATGCACAGCTGCCATCTTTTGCTCATTGTTCAGGGAGTGTAAGGGCTTTGTGGAAGATGGAGCTTGGAATAATAATGCTTCGTAGAAATTAAAGTGTCTATTACAACAAGTGACTTGCACACAAACTGATTTAATGTGTGGGTATTCAGTATTAGGACCAAGCTACACAGTATTGTAAAGACTCAGGTGCCCAGACTTTTAAAACGCCATTCTGTTGAGGCCCAGTTTGTCTTAGGATCATGGTGTGGGGTGACAAGGGGATCCTGTTTCCCCTTTCCCTTCTTGCATGCCATTTTTTCCAAGCTGAAACAGCTGGGGGTGTTATTTGCACATCCAGACCCAATTCATTAAAAAAATGCAATGTGAAATTTGACCCTGAGTAACACATAAGAAGTGAGTACTTTTTCACACTGCAGATACTAACTTTTCTGCTGCCAAAATTGTGATGAGAGGCCTGTTTTGACCTCCACAATGTCTATGCCAGGGATTCTGGAATCCACTTGGACAAAACCCACAAGAGATAGAGCAGTGGTACCCAGCCTTTTCAGTATGGTGACCCACAAGTCCAAGTTTAGTGATGATTGATGACCCATCCAGGGTTGGCTCAAGATGTGAGCCAGCCCTGGATGTCCTCAGCAAACTATGACCTTAGCACCCATCTAGTTCAGTATTCCATTTTCTTCAGTAACTAACCAGATGTTTTTGAGAAACCAACAAACAGTGCACAAAGAGGTCAGCTGTTCCCACTATGAAGCTCAAGCAAGTGGCACGCCACTCCATATGCCTTTGCATATGGAGGTTACATTCCAGTCTTTGAGCATCCTCTCTTTGTCTATTATTTCCTCTAATCCCCCCTACGATTCTCACTCACTCTAGTGACCATAAGGACACATTTTACTTGATCAACATGTATATGTACTGAAGAAAAAATACCTCATAATATGACATGGAAGATGCAGTGGTAACATTAAATAAAAAGAGAATAGGGAGGGGCCGTGGCTCAGTGGTAGAGCAGCTGCTGGGCATGCAGAAGGTCCCAAGTACAATCCCCAGCATCTCCAGTTAAAAGAATCAGGTAGTGGGTGGTGTGGAAGCCCTCTACCTGGGGAGCCTCTGCCAGTCTGACTAGGCAATACTGACCTTGAGGACTAAGGGTCTGATTCAGTATAAGGCAGCTTATTGTGTTCAAGATATACTAGCTAAATAGTAACATATATACACTAGCAAAAAAAAGCAATTTAAATGCACTTATACTAGGATTGTGAGAACCCCAGTTGAGTTTGGGGGCTCCAATCCACCACCAGCCAGCTGGATGGCGGGAATCCCCACTGCTGAACAGCCCCGTCCCATGGTGTCGGCATGATGATGTCACCCAGAAGTAACATCATCACACTGGGTACATCATATGGCGATGCTCTAGTGTTTTGGCCAAAACTCTATAATAACAATAGAGTTTTTGGTCAAAATGCTAGAGCATGGCCATGCAATAACCCCAGTGTGATGATATCACTTCTGGGTGATGTCATCAGGTGGCACATGTTCAAAATGCATGCACCAGAAGATCCAGACTCAGAGATGGGAGCCCCCTGCCACAAGCCTAGTGAGACCTGGCAAACCTAACTTCTACACATATAGGCCAGTCGTACAATAGCTATGCAACCTGCAAATATGGACAAGCATGGATGGTTTCAAGAGGGAATTAGATAAACATATGGACCAGAAGTCCATCAGTGGCTATTAGCCACAAAGTATAGATAGGAACTCTCAGTCCGGGGCAAGTGATGCTCTGTATTCTTGGTGTTTCGGGGGGGCAACAGTGTGAGGGCTTCCTGCACCCATTGCTGGACCTCCTGAGGGCCCCTGTGTGACAGAGTGTTGGACTGGATGGGCCACTGGCCTGATCCAACATTGGCTTCTCTTATGTTCTTATGTAGTCTCTTTCAGAACAGGAAAATAATGGTGGGATCCACTATTTATATAATAAAGAAAGCTCTTCCCAACCTGTCAAAGACTGGTAGAAACAATGTGGAAAGAAAGAACTATCAAGAAAAATAAGAATAGGGGCTACCATTTTTTTCATAACTTTATACAAAAATACATCCTTCTTGGCCTAAGTTGCATATTACATCGACTAAACATAGCTCCTATTTTTCAAAAACAATTGCTTCTTTCTGGAAACTATGACATCCCTAAAAGTACAATCTAACACTTATAAGCAAAGGAAGTCACAGAGATATAAAGAAAACTACCAAAATGAAAGGAGAAAAAATGCAATATCTTAGATACGTCAACAGATATTTTGTATGACTAGGTACTACAGGCATGAAAACAGGGTATTATGGCAGATATTCACACTGAGGTAAAAGTAAATAGCACCTTGGTTCCAACATGATATCTATAGATGATTATTAGGTGTCTCTTAAAATGTGTGGGCAATATTGAAAGCTATAATTTTCATTAAGACTCTTCCACGTTTTTGGAAGAAATTATAAGGCTACTAAAGTCAATCAGGAACAGTCAGAGAAACAACAGTAAGATGGGACTTGTGTAATATTTATTTCACATTTATAATTATAGAAACATTTGCAATTATAAAGAGTGCAATGCTGTATGGTATCCAGGCCTGTAGCTACCATGGAGCCCATGGGGCCCTATCTTCCCGCAGTTTTTATGGGCCCCCTCCCCAACCCTCAGCTCCCCCTCCCGATCAATCACCACACAGTCAGGAGAAGAGCAGAGGAAGGCTTGGGCTCCTTCCCGGGCACCACACCAGCTTTCTCAGTGTCCCAGATTTTATCAGAACTGGGTATTTGGGCAGGACAACTAATGTGGTGTGGGAGAGAGAAGGAGAGGTGCTGCCTTTTTCTTTTCCAGTGTGGGAGGAGTTGTCCTGGCTACACGGTGGGAATGTAGCATCGCAAAAGGGCAGGGGGGATGTCTTTTGACAGGGTTCGGGGGCACGGGCAATGCCATGTGCAGTAACTTGTAGGTGCGGGGTCCGAAGCCAGCTGCGAGGATGCTGAGAGAGGGAATGGGAAGGTCGAAGGAACTACGCTGTGGGGAAGGGAGGCAGCCGGTTCACAAGCAGCTCAGCCAGCCCTTCTGTGGCCCTTCGCTCACCCCCCTCTTCCAGCCACTGCCCAGAGAGGTCTGCCCACCACCCCCTCCCCTTCCCCAGCCCCCAACCCTCCATGTAGCTCTCCCCAGAGACCTGGGCATGTGGGTGTGGCCAGCCAAGTTCCCCCACCCTGGAACTGTGCCAGAAGCAGCAAGGGAGTAGGAGGTGGGGTAAAGAGAGGGGATGTTTGAAATGGTCCCCCGCCCACCCCATTCAGTCCTTTGGTGCCAGAGAGCCTTTAGCCCACAGAAGCGTGCAGCCCGAGGCAGGTAGCCCTCATCCCATTAAGGCATGAACAGACTGTCACCATCAGCTGTTCTTGCCCTCCCCCCCACCTGCCATCTTTTTCACTTTGGGAACACAAAGGTTTCTCCCTTCCAAAAACCTTATTAACCAGTTTTATTTCTCCAGATGGCAGACCCCCAGAGAAAAACATTGCCCCCCCCCCGGCTGAGAAAAAAGCTGTTAGCTATGGGGCTGATGGTATCACAGCTTTACAGATATTTCTTGAAAATCTCTCTCTCTCTCTCATAAATCACAGAACAATCCCAATGAAATATATATTATTTTTGCTTCTACGAAGTACTGCAGGATCAAAAGAGACTTTTATTTATCAGTAGTCCCTGACTCTCACGTGATTCTGCA
The DNA here is from genome assembly GCA_029233225.1 of Lepidodactylus listeri. Classification (NCBI taxonomy): domain Eukaryota; kingdom Metazoa; phylum Chordata; class Lepidosauria; order Squamata; family Gekkonidae; genus Lepidodactylus; species Lepidodactylus listeri. The sequence goes on from JARCFY010000004.1 coordinate 93,411,121, forward strand.
GATGCTTACATAGTGAGCAGTCCAGTTCCATTAAAACCAATGGGCATTTTGGCATTGAGGTTCTACAGGATATGGGCTGGTATCAAAGAGCCCCATGTATGAGTGAAAAGCGCTCCATCCAGTGAAGAGAAAGATGGCCAGTTCCTTCCCTCTAGATGAAGATGCATCTTCTGCAGTTCCAAAGGGTTGCCCAACCTCCAGAGCAACTTTCTGGAAAGGACTACAATACGAATATAGCTGGAAAAACCTTTAGGGAGTATGTAGAATGCCACATACAGTCCTTTGGATCTCAGCCCCATACTCAGAGTGGGTTTTCAGAAACATTGTTTCCAAAATTCTCTTCATCGACAATCCAGATTTTAATGATTTTAATTACCGGGGTCCCCCCCCCCAAAGTGGACCCAATGCATTATGAATATTCCATTGCTCCATTTTTTTGTTAATTTTCTATATTTTGTGCACACTGTACATAGACAACTTGCTGTAACTTTCAGTTGTCTTCCTTCTGCTTATTTGCAAAACTGGCGCATTCATATCATGATTGAATCAAATTTCCTTTTTCTGTAGAGTTTCTGTGGACTTTTCTAAGTGCACATTAGTAAAATATTATACAAAAAGAACCTTAATGCAAAAAAGTACAATCCTATCAAGATTCCTCTTTTGCAGTATTTGATCCATGTGTCCATGAATACTGGAAACACTGAGGGTTATAAATATGCAAATGAATGGCAGGAACACAAATTTGCAGTTAATCCCTCTGTCTTAAATTCTGGAATTAATTTTTTTTTAGAAATTCACCAAATTAAACTAGAATGGATGAGTATGGATGAGTAAAATGTGGTATTAAGGATGAGTAAAATGTGGTACAGAATGAAATTGTGGAACAAGAAAGAATTGGATGGAGAACATGGACTTTCCCCTCCCTTTTCCATAATATTATAAATTATGGACATCCATTGAATTAGATGGGTAATAGAAACCTGCACTAAAGAGTAATTAACATGTGAAATATATTCCCATGGAATGTAGTGATAGCCGGTAGCTTAACAGGCTGTAAAAAAGAATTAGACAAATTCATGGAGGACATGTATTTCAATGACTATTAGCCACAACAACTAAATGGAACCTTAATGTTTAGAACCAGCAACCATGTTAAGACCAATATTGGGGAGCAACAGTGGCAGGACCTGCCATGAGTCTTGCATGTATCCTGTCTGTGGGCCCTCCTTCCACAAACTACAGTGCCCTGCTTGTGGGCCTTCTGGAGGCACCTGATTGGTTTCGCACTGACTTTTAGCTCCATGTTCTTCCCCAAATTATAGATTTGTTGTTGTTGTTGTTGAATTGCCCACCTTGCCAGCAGGCTTTGGACAATCTACAACCTTAAAAGCAATTAAAAATACAATCAATGTAAAATTATCACAGTAAACCAATAAATTAACCAATCCAAGATGGCAATAAGATCCCTTTTGCCGCCTACACTGCTATCTGCATAGCAGGGCAGGGAAGGGCATGTGGGGGTCATAAGAAGAGAGGGTGCCAGTCTTAACCACTGCTGCCCTCAACTAAAAGCCTGGTGGAACATCTCTGCCTTACAGGCCCTGTGGAATTGCATCAGATCCCACAGGACCCTGATGTTATTTGGCAGAGAGTTCTACCATGTCATTATTGTACCACTGTCTACTTTTCAGGTTTTTCCCTCCCTTAGTCCAATTGTTCCCATACCTCCTTGGTAATATTTTTCTGGAAAAACAGGACTCAAAGTTTGGTCACTGTGTGGACAGGAAAATGCAGGTTTCCATACCTTCATGCCCATATCCAGCTCCATTTACTGTTATGTGTGCCATTCCACCACCACCACTCCTGCTACTTTTTGCAAGCTTTTTTTATTGGTAGTGGTATATTCCATTGCTATAGCATCATTATACTATAGCATTATGCATTCTACCTTTTTTTTTAAAAAAAAAAAGCCCTTTATTGGTGGGGGAAATGGCAGGGATGAGGGGCTACCATGGAGAATAGTCCTGTTGTAGTATCTATTACTGCTGCTAATGCCTCTGCATTCACAGTAGCAATGAGAGTACAATGAAGAGTCACTCACCTGTAGAGGTAATCATGATGCTGGCAACACTGGCTGAGGACAGACTAGCACAGCGCTGCACCACGGAAATGGGGCTAAGCAACCCGGGGCCAAAGCTTCCCGGAGCTTGCATTCGCACCAGGCGCAGCGCAGCGGGAGCATTCTGGGGAGGAGGCAAGCCACAGCATACACACTGTGGGTGGCTCCTGGTGGCGGCAGTGGCACAGCACACAGCTGGTTTGTTCCGGTGTGCATTCACACCAGCCGGAAGTGGGAGGAACATGCGCACAGATGGCTGGCCACCAGTTCCTCCCGGTGCACAGCTAACGCAGGAGGAAAGCACCACGGGACCGGGTAAGTACAGTATGCCTCTGCCAGGCAGCTGCAGCTGTGCAAACGGGCCCTCCTCATCCACTTGCACAGCATACCTGAGGCGGGCCACAATGCCAATCTGTCCTCAGCCACTGAGCTGACACTTGGGTGCTCCATGAGAAATTTTGTCATGCTGAATTAGGAGTTCTATATGCAATTACCTGAAAGTGCATTCTACTGATTTTAATACACCCTGAGTTTCAGTCATCAGAAGTAGCACAGAACAAAGTTTGAGTCCAGTGGCACCTTTAAGACCAACAAAGTTTAATTCTGTGTATAAGCTTTCATGTGCATGCACACTTCTTCAGATACAGTTTTCCTTAAGCCTTACATATAGGTAAGTGGGGGGGGGGTTTAGTTGCCAGGAAGGGCTAGTTAGAGTCCAGATGCATGAGTAACTGGGTGATAAGTATAGCTGAGATTGGATTAAAGCAGTTGGTAAGACCTGTGAATGGCAGCAAATTAGTATGCAAATATAAGAGTTAACAAACTGATGTGAGAACTAAGTTTGAGTCCAGTGGCACCTCCAAGACCAACAAAGTTCAATTGTGGGTATATATGAGAACTGAGAAACTTAGCATGTGTAGATGCACACTTCGTCAGATACATTAAAACAGATCTCCTCAAGTGTAACATATAGGTAGGAGTTGCCAGGAAGGGCTAATTAGAGTAAAGATGCATACGTACAGCTAAGACTGAAACAATGCAGTTGGTAAGGTCTGTGAATAGCAGCAAATTAGCATACAGATAATAAAAGAGTTAACAACTGAGTCCGGTGGCACTTTTAAGACCAACAAAATTTAATTCTGGGTATAAGTGAGAACTGAGTGACTTACCATAGCTTATGCAATGCATTAAGAACCTGATATCTCTGTTAAGCCTGTAAGCCACTCTGGGCCTGCAATAGCGGGGAGACCGGCCTATAAATCGAACAACTAAATAAATAAAATAAGCCCTGGGAGTTCCATTGTCCTGAGTGTTGTGATAACTCATAATTCAGCAATTCAGTGTGTGTGACTGCTGCCAATGTTAGAAGATGAGCAAGTGAATAAGCCTGAAATGGTGTAGTTGATGTTGGTAGGTCCAGTGATTGTTTTGTGTGGGCGTATGTGGCAGCAATGTTAGCATCTGGGTTTACTGCAAGCTCTGGTACCAGTGTCCATGTTCAAATTAGATGTTGTATTATTGTGAGTAAGGAGTTGATTGAAATTGAGGGACTGTCTGTGGGCAAGAAAAGGTTTGCCCCCCCCCCCAGTACTTGTGAAAAAGAACTGTCATTATCCTGTAGAGGTTGTAAGTTGCAGATGATGCATTGAATTGTTTTGAGTTGAGAACTATATGTGACCACTAGTGGCGTTCTGTTATTTTCTCTTCTGGGCCTATTTTACAACAGTTTTTCTCTGGGTACCATTCTGGCTTTGTTAATCCATTTCTTGATTTCATCAGGTGGATACTTTAGTTCCAAAAAGGATTGTTGTAGATCCCTCAGGTGAAAATCTCTGTCTGTAGGATTGGAGTAGATTTGGCTGTAGGGTAGAGCCTGGCTGAATATATTGGATCATTTGGTGTGTTTAGGATGGTAGCTGGAGGCATGTAGATACGTTTGTCAGTCAGTAGGATTGGAGCAGATGAGCCTGTAGTGTGGAGCCTGGCTGAATACAATGCATCACTTAGTATGTTTAGGATGGTAGAAGAAGAAGAGAAGAGATTGGATTTATACCCCGCCCTTCACTACCCAAGGGAGTCTCAAAATGGCTTACAATCTCCTTTCCCTTCCCCTCCCCACAACAGACACCCTGTGAGGTAGGTGGGGCTGAGAGAGCTCTGTCCAGATCTGTCCTTGAGAGAACAGCTCTAACAGAACTATGGCTTGCCCAAGGTCATCCAGTAGCTGCAAGTGGAAGAGTGGGGAATCAAACCTGGTTCTCTCAGATTAGAGTCCGTGCACTTAACCACTACACCAGACTGGTAGCTGGAGGCATGTAGATACATTTGTCGGTCAGTAGGTTTCCAGTATAAGGTAGTGTCTGTGCGTCCATTTTTTATTTTTACAGTAGTGTCCAGAAAATATATTTCTTGCATAGAGTGGTTCATTATCAAGTTGATGGTGGGGTGAAAGTTGTTGAATGCCTGGTGGAATATGTCCAGGGCTTCTTTACCATGTAGCCAGACAGGAATTAGCATAACTATGGTTCTGAAGCTCAGTGGTCCAAAACCTGCCAGAGGCCACTAGTGGCAGTTTCCTGTGGAACAAAGAGCCTTGCCTTGATACCACCACTAGCAAAATGGATCTGTGTCGATGTACTGACAAAAAAGATAAAGATTGAAATGGATGTCTAGAAGAAGAACCTTGGTTGAACATTACAATGATCTGCTGCAACTAAAAGAATGTCTTTTAGGGTTGATAAATTGGCAGTGAAGTCAGTGGGCTTAGACTGAAGTAAGTCTGCATAGAACTGAAGCAAAAGTAAGCCACATGTTCTAAAGTAACCCCCATCTACCAAAATTATGACCTCGCTATATTTATACACACGGGTGCAGTTTTCATACACTATTATAGCCTCATATTATATATCTTTAAATCATGCTGCGAAAGTTTCTGCCTTTCCCAAATGCTTCCTCTAATTTAGGATGAACAACTACCCTCATAAAGAAAAACTGCTGCTGCTGCTGTTTATTGGGCTGAGAAAGGTCTCGCTGACGAATGTCCCAGGATTAAATGAATGTGGAATAATAAGAGCTGATTTATTTGTGCTCCGCTAGGATAAAGCTGCCACTGATTTTACAAGAAACTATTCATCTGAGGGCTACTATAGCCAGTAAATGGCGGCTGTTGCTGAAATTAGTCTCCAGGCCTCCGTGTAATCTATGGGGTGAAGTCAGTGTGTGGTAATAAAGCCATTGTGGGTATTTGGTGTGTTTTAAAGACCCCAATTTTATTCCTACCTTGTGGAATTGGGAAGTTTCACTTGAAATTCTGATGATACCCACTCACAAAACCTGGAAAACACAAAAGAACATTTATATCCATAAGTATGTATCTACAGTGGTTGATAAAAGAAATCAGTGACCCAAGGTTTAGATTTTGCTATAGTTAAGAGGTAAAATGCCCATAGCTCAGGGACAGAAGTGTTAGAAGATTCTAGATTCAAGCCCAAGAATCTTCAGTTAAACAGTTCTTTTGCATCAAGGCTGGTGAAATTTGTGTTTGGACTCTGGAGAGCTGTTTTATTAATTTAATTTATACTCCCAGCTTTCTCCTCAATGCTGCTTGTATCATTCTTTTCTTCTCCATTTTAACCTCACAACAACCCTGTGAAGTGAGTTAGATAGAAAGTGTGTTACTGGCCCAAGGTGACTGATCCAAAAAACTTCCATGGCAAAGTGGGGATTCAAATGGGTCTTCACAGAGCTTTTTTTTGCAGAAAAAGCCCAGCAGGAACTCATTAGCACAATAGGCCACACCCAACATCAGAAACTCATTAGCATATTAGGCCACATCCCTGATATCACAGCTCCTTTCCAGGATTGGCATCCCCAGATGCCACATGGCTTGCAGGCAGGGTGGGGCACATGGGGAACCCAAGGGAAGGAAGGCAGTTTCTGGATCAGCTTTCCCAGGCGGGGAGGGAGTTTAAACTGCCTTCCTTCCCTGGATTGGCTTGGCTTCCCCAGGTGCCCCGCAGCTTGTGAGGCACCTGGGGGACCCGAGGGGTGGGGAGGCTGTAGGCGTGGCCAACTCAGAAGACAGCCGGAACTCCATTCCTGTGCATTCCTGCCCAAAAATAGCCCTGGGTCTTCAAGATTGCAGTCTGACATCCTGACCACTACATCATACTGAATCTCCAGTCAGAGTAGACAATATGGAGTTGCATGGTAGTTTTTATACATACCTAGTCTTTGGTTTCATACCCAGGTTATCACAAAGCATGCTGTGAGTGATGGTGGTCAGATATTTACATAGCCATTGATGGGTGCATGGACAACTTATTCACAAAAACCAAATGCTTAAAAATCAACTCCAGTCCAAAAGCTACCCAGAAACAAAATGAGCCATGCATTCTAAAAGATACCCCTCTGTTCTGGGGTTCAAGTTAGAGTATACATTTTCAAATAAATAAAAATTCACCAGTTTATCACGAGAAAGCTAACAACAGCCCATTCCATCTCAAATTATGCCTTCATTTGTTTGTGTGGTTTTATAAATGTATTAATAGGCTAACACAATTACTATGAATAATATCCCAGTCATTACAGTTCCATGAATGTGGTATATGAATACAACTTAACAATAACTAGATTAAAACAATAAGTAAATATAAATTTAAAAAAGCAAATCAATGGATTGAGAACGTTAGAACTTTTTCAGCATTTAAATGCATGGCATATAGACAACAATTGTATATGGACTTATTTTTATAGAGCTCGCTCTGTGGAGAAGGCAGTATAAAAGTTCAATGAAATAAATAAATAAACCTTGTGTGTAGATCTGCCACCATTGTTGTTATATTTTTGTCTCTAGATTTATATTTTTGTCTCTACTTTTTCCCTTTATTTTATTTAGTTGATAGATTTTATTTATTTATTTGTTTATTTATTTATACTTTTGATTTCTAGGCTGCCCTCCCCACTATTGCAGGCCCAGAGCAGCTAACACAGCTTGATAACCCAAGATACATAAATACAGTAAAATTTAAAACAATAAAACATCATAAAATTATTCAAACAGTACACTACACTACAGAACTTAGATAGCATACCATCAATCCCAACGTTTTCCAGCCCCAGTAACATAGCACTCGGGCTGCATATTGTTGTCTGTGGCCCCTCATTGATAGTTGATGGGGGGGAGAGAAAGGGTGGCGGCCCGTACTCATACGCCTGGCGGAAGAGCTCCATCTTGCAGGCCCTGCGGAACTGCACCAGGTCCTGCAGGGCCCTGATCTCCTCCGGAAGCTCGTTCCACCAGTGCAGGGCCGCCACCAAAAAAGCTCTCCCCCTTGTGGGAGCGAGCCTGGCTTCTCTGGGGCCAGGTATAACTAGCCGGTGTTGGGCCCCAGATTGTAGTGCTCTCTGGGGTACGTATGGGGAAAGGCAGTCCCTCAGGTAGGTCAGACCCAGACCATTTAGGGCTTTAAAGGTAAGCACCAGCACCTTGAAGTGAATTCAGTATGCTATAGGCAGCCAGTGCAGTGCCGCCAGCACTGGCTGGATGTGCTCCCGTTTAGGGAGACCCATCAGCAGCCTTGCCGCGGCATTCTGCACCAGCTGCAGCTTCCGAATTTCCAACAAGGGCAGCCCCATGTAGAGAGTGTTACAATAGTCTAGCCTCGAGGTGACCATTGCATGGATCACTGTAACCAGGTCAGCACGGCTTAGGAAGGGAACCAGCTGCCGTGCCAGCCTCAGATGGTAGAAGGCTGACTTGGCAGTGGCTGCTACCTGGGCCTCCATAGCCAAGGAGGGATCCAGGAGCACTCCCAAACTCCTAACCACCGGCGCAGGCACCAATGGTGCCCCATCAAAGGCCGGGAGAGGGAGCCCCGACTATGGCCCGCCCCAACCCAAGCACAGGACCTCTGTCTTCACCAGGTTCAGCTTCAGCCTACTCAACCTCAGCCATCCAGCCACGGCGTGCAATTTTGAGTTCCCCCCTTCTTGTTCTTTTTTTTGGCGGGGGAGTGTTAAGAAAAAGAACTTTAAAAATAAGTAGATATAAACCAACAAAAGAATATCATCAGCTGCAAAGCAGTTAAGGTTTATCAAATAATACCAGGCCCAGGATGGGTCCAATGGGTGCCTTTTCCCATTTGAAACAATGATTTGACATATCTAATCTTTTTTTTAAGATTTAAAGAAAAAAAACTTGCTTTTAGAACAGGAATGCTTCTAATTAAAGGGGGGGTTGATATCCTCCAAAAATGATAGTCACTCAGCTATGCTCATCCACCATTTTCTCTGGGACTTTTGCCCTCAGCATGCTTAAGTTATCCTGAACAAAATTCTTTGTAGCTATTCAAGGGTGGCCCATCCACTAGATGGCCCTAGCAGATTGCCTAGTATGCCAGTAGTGAAGGGGCACCAACCAACCCTATTGTCCCTGGCCATTCAACCATGGCATCAGGGTCTGCCCCGGGAGGTGCCTAGCTGGTGGAGAGCTTGTGCCCTCCTTCCCTCCCTCTGTTGGGGGGGGGGGGCAGGGCAAGTCCAGCCTTCTTCCTCCTTACCTCTGGCATACTTTGCCTAAGATGGGTGAGGAGGCAGGCAGCAGCTTCCTTCTGCAGTTTGGGGGCTGAAGATGGTGGACCCTGCCTCACCAAACTGCCAAGGAACAAAGGCTGGGTGATGACTTCTCAGTCTGGGGTGGGGGAAGCAGGCACAGTCTTCCTGCCTTCTCCCATGACCTTCAGCAACATTTGGGGGGGGGAGTTGGAGGTGACCTCCTCCAACTCCCCAAAAATGGTGTTGAAGATCATGGTTGCCTCCTGGACAAAATACTAACCAGCATGGGGAGGATGCAATAAGAAAGGAAAACTGGGTACCATCACCCCCTTTCCCTCTAGTACGAGTGAAGAATATGTTCCACCACATTTCAGCTAGTGAAAGAAAGGGCTGGCAATTTTTCCCAACGACCCCTCCTTATCTTTGCACCATGTAGCATTTTATCCACGAAGATCAGCCCAGCTTTAGCACTGTTTTTTGGGGGCATCATAGAGGGCTTTCTGGGCAAGAAGATGTAAAAAGCCCCCTTCCAAAAACTCCTTGCACTGGTGGTTCACATGATCTAACCTAACATGTTCATTATATTGTCTGAAATGCAGCATGAACACATTTCAAGGTGCACTTCACACAGTATAGAAGTGTATGTGATCATACAGAGAGATTATCTCCATGAAACAGTCTTAGTTACAATATCTCTCATCAATAGCCAATTTCATGTCTTGGCAGACTAACGAGAGGCAGACCTTATTCATAGAACACATTGCACTTTGCGCTCTGGTTTTTGCTCTAAAATGAAAGGTTACTGGCCCTTTATTTTTGTACAATGTTTTATAATTGAGTTCTCTGGCTTGCAGTTTAGCTGCCCCATCTCCAATTTTAGCTATAGTCAGTCTCTTCTAGATATTATAAACATTTCTTGTCGTGTTCACTTAATGGACTCAGAGAGAAGTCCCACTGAGAAGGCCTATTGTCAAGCTAATACTACAGCTTTAAGTTCCTATTAAAGACTGTGTGAACTGTTCACTCAGATTGCCACATCACTGATAATTGTTGGAAACTTACCACTGCTGCTGAGCTATCCAGGTCTTCACACTCTTAAGGCATAAAAGAAAGATTAAACTGCAAGAAACCAGTATTTTTCTGGGGTTGTTAGGCAAGCAAATTATATTTTTTTAAGTTGAACCTTACTACTCCATCTGTTTTCATACAGTTTTTCACAAACACTCCATGTCAGTTTCTGAAGCAGCTCAATATACCTGTTTTTAATTATGACTGGAAAGGGTTAGAGACAGCAAGGAAGTTATTTGTTAGTCTAGATGTAGTACTGAAGGCTACTTTCAGTGCACCTCAATAAAAATCAGGTGTTAATTTCTAAAACAAAAAAAGTGCTAGGTTTCTGGCAAACATGGAATCACCGCATTTTCTGATTTGAAATATCTGCCTCTCTCAATTGCAGATGTTCCGGGCAAGGCTTTAGGTGCTCAGAAAGGAAGGAATATCCCTTTGCATATACTCAGAGGTTTACTATTACTTCAGAGATACTCTAAAACAGCCTATAAAATACTGCAAGTTCCCCAGGGAAGGAATGTGATGGAAATTAAAGGAAAGGTTGCCCCACGTGTTTTCACTTTGTCCATCAGCTCTATGAAAGCTGTTAATTTTCCACAGACTGGGGAAGGACTAAGCCTGCAGTCTATCAAGGATATATACAAAAATAGCTTAAATGACTGAGTTTGGAGAATCTAGCACTTACAAGCTGGGAAGGTCCATCTCTCCATTATAAAATGCTAAGGAAGGAAAATCCAAATATGGATTTTTTTAGAGCTATGTGGCTGGAGGCCAAGCCACCATAGAACAAACTTCTAAGAAGCTGTTATTGTCTGAAGCCACCCTCAGAGATATTCAAACAAAAGAGCAATCCTCTTTTAGGATTGTCCTTCTCCAGAGGTACCTAATGGAATGATCTAAACTAAATGGTGTCCCCTGCCGTTTATTAGCCTCTGGCACAGGGTTTATACTGCAAGCTGCCAAACATTCATTTTCTCATCACTTTCACTGTGATCTTTTCATGGATATTTGTATAGATTAATAGAAGCGCTTTTGTACATGAACAAAAAGGACAGATGCGCAGATTAATGCTTTTGTGTAATTCTGGTAATGCTTACACTGGTAATGGATACATATTCCATTCAGAGGTTTGGAACTGATTCTATTCAATTTCTTCTATAGTGTCTGTGTAGTAAGGAGAGCTGCTTCCTGTATTTAAGCAGATCACATCCTATTGCTTTAATTTTGTTGATTGCAAATTACTGATGATTTGCATCACAGTTGTATACCCCTTTCACAAACATAAGGGGGTATGCTAAACTACAAATAATGAAATTTAGAAAGTCCTACCATTTTAACTTGCCTACATTGATACTATTTTCTCATTTTCTAATTAGAAGCCTGAAAAGACAGATGGAGCACATTTTGTACTTTATAATTAATGTGAATGCTTCTTTTGGCCCAAGAGCTGAAAATATCCATTTTGCAAACGTAAAGAGATTACGGTTACAAATGCTGATGGGAGAAATTTTTTTCTCCTTACTGCTACCCTGCATGGCTGATAGCCTCTTAGCACAACTCTAGGAAAATTGCCCGGACACACGAAAAGTGTTTCTGAGCTAAATTTACACTCTGTAAACCTTTTAGATGTTCTTGGAATGTCTGATGAAATTTTCTCCCCTTTCACAATAGGCTTTTGTAGTCTTTCTTATTAGTGAGGGCCTGAAGCCTGCCTGCATTAAACATTAATCCTTTGCATAATGAAACTGTGAGAATGGATTTCTATGAAATTTCACACATTTGTTAGTCTGGTAAGGAAGATGCTCATTTTCATGTCTGGGTCTTCACATTTTTCTGATATAAAATAAAAATACCTTTAAAAGCCCAATTGGATAGGAATATAAAAAGAAGTAGAATTCTTCTTTTGGAGTCAGTATTTCAACTGCATATTGTATAGAACTTTAAATATCTAGAAAATATTGGTGTCTGAAAGATTAATATTCCTTGTTTAAATGTACTGAGCCCAGGCTGTTTAAAAGGTACCCTGCATGAGTGTGATACAGTGAAAGCAAGCATGTTAGTCCCATTGATTACAATAAGAGAGTTAACCATGTACTTAACTCTTTCTCATTGAAATCAATGAGTCTTATAAGTGCTTAGTTTCAGATGGGTTGTGCCTAATGTTTGGAAATTTCCTATTAAATACTGTCTTGCCATTGGGCACATATCTGAATTTTGGAGAAAATACAAATCTAGGTTCAATTCTCAGTATTGTAGGCTAGAGGTTTGGTTCCATAAAACAATTGGAAAGCAGATTACTTTGTGCTAGTTTGTATCACCTTATAGTGAGCAGATATTACTGGCTTTGGGCTCATTCTAACTTTGGGTGCCAAGCATAGGACAAATATTGTTCCCAAATCAAGATAAAATGTCATACCCCAAATCTTGTAAGTTTTAGCATCTGTTCTACACAACACTGTGGCCCAGATAGCCAGATATATCCAGGACTAGGTGTCACCTTGAAAGTTAAGTGGTGTGGTTTGGCTGTGGCCAGATACATCTAGAAATGACTTCATCCTCAGATTCCTTACAGCTGTGGGCACTATTGGTCCAAAAGAAAGTCACTAAAGGGCAGCAGGGAGATGGGAGGTACAGTTTGGAAGGGCAGCCATAGTTTTCAAAAGCCAAGGTTGGATGAAGAGGGCAAGGAATGCCCAGCAGTGGCAGGGAAGACCAGTGCCTACCTGTTGAGTGGGCGCTGGTGTTTGCCCACCCCCACCTCCTCATAGGGTGGAGTTGGAGCTCAGCCTAGGAGTGCTGATCAGTTGGGGGCTAGCTCACCAGCCAGGTCTGGCAGCAACTGCCCTCCCTCCTCAGTTAGGCCCAGCATGAGCTCAGAAGAGGGTAGAGCTGTACATCTGAGAGAAGGCCAGCCATGTGGAGCCCTCTCACCACAGAGCCCATCTACATCAATGGGGCAGCATCAGCAGGACAGATGTGAATCTGTATGTGGGAGGGTGCTGGGTGGGCCCCAGGTGGGTCATGAAATGTAGAGTCTTCTGCTGTCAGGCAGACAGCACCTGCCTGTGGCCTTGGTGGCACACTGTTCATCAGCTGTTGGGCAGTGCTCGCCTTCACCCCTTGCCCTCTAACAAGCAAGGCATGACAAGTCGCCCCTGCACAAGTCGCCCCTGGAGTCTCCAGTTAAATGCTTCCGTTTGGGCAGCAAGAGACCAGCTGGTGCCTGCCACTGGGCTCCCAACCACTTGAGACCGGCAGTTGGGGCTCAATGCAAGTCTCATTTTTATGCTCAGGTCACCACAGTAGGTGGCAGGGTGGCAGGCACAGCTTTCCCATCACCTTCAGTTAAAAGCTTCCCTTTGGGCAGCATACGACTGGCTGGAGACTGCTGCTGGGTTCCTGCTCACTTTGGTCTGGCAACTGGGACACACTGGCAGGCTCATTTCTACGCACCCAACTTCAGGACGCAGCAGTCAGCATCAGAGCAGCCAGCATGAGCATGGCTTCCCGCCTCCCACCATGCCTGTTAGTGGCCTCAATACAAGAGTTCTCAGGACTGCAGTCTTGTTGCTAGACCACAGCTTGTGGGTCAGCAAACTTGTACCTTGGTGAGCAGGGACTGGGGCTCAAGGACAGAGCTTCTGCTTTGCAGGCTGAAGGTCCCAGGTTCATCCCTTGCACCTCCAGTTAGAGGGCCCAGGCAGTAAGTGAGATGAAAGACTTCTGCTTGAGACACAGGACAGCTTCTGCCAGTCTGAGTTGATGACTCAACTTTATTGACTTTGATGTACCAATGGTCTGATTCAGTATAAGGTAGCTTCATGAATTTATGGTGGCAGCCATTTTCCAGGAAGACATTCCTAGGTCCTGCCTACTAGTTTCCTCATCACCCCTCAAAGGAATCTCCTAAGTACTTGAGTACTGAGCAACTTCCTTTGAGCGATTTACCACTTTGACATTTAAGAGTTCCGTTGGGATTGCCAATCTGGGTTGAGAAAATGCTGGAAAGCAGCCTACCAGCTTGGCAGTTTTCATTCAACCCTGCCTCATCTGCTGGGACTTCAGTATCTCAGGAAAATGCTTGAGGAAGTCATGCAAGTTCAATCACACAGCACATATGGGGACACACACCCCTCATCCTCCTGTGGCAAAGGTGGCTCTGAGGAGAAGGAGCCCAGCGGTCAGGACCATTAAGGGGCATTTGGCAGCAGCAGCCTTTCAGCCAAGAGTGGGAAGGGGATTTTAAGTTAAGGCACAGGATGGAGGGTAGGGTTGGGGTGGCACCTGGCACTAGGCAGCCCTTCACCCCACAGTTCACTGGGGCATTAGTTGGATTAGATCATTTGGAATACTGTGCGCAATTCTGATCACTGCACCTCAAAAAGGATATTATAGTATTGGCAAAAGTGCAGAAAAGGGCAACTAGAATGATAAAAGGGTTGGAACACTTTCCCTATGAAGAAAGGTTAAAGTGCTTGGAGCTCTTTAGCTTGAAGAGATGACGACTGAGGGGTGACATGATAGAGGTTGACAAGATTATGCATGGGATCGAGCAGGTTGAGAAAGAAGTATTTTTCTCCCTTCCTCACATTACAAGAACTCTTGGGCACTCAATGAAATTGCTGAGCAGTCAGGTTAGAACAGATAAAAGGAAGTACTTCTTCACCCAAAGGGTGATTAACACATGGAATTCACTGCCACAGAAGGTGGTGGTGGCTACAAGCATGGATAGCTTCAAGAGGGAATTGGATAAACATATGGAGCAGCAGTCCATCAGTGGCTATTAACCACAAGATATACATAGGAGCTCTCGGTCTGGGGCAAGTGATGTTCTGTATTCTTGCTGCTGGGTGGGGGGCAACAGTGGGAGAGTTTCTAGTGTCCTGGCTTCACTAGTGGACCTCCTGGTGGCACCTGGTATTTTTGGCCACTGTGTGTCAGAGTGTTGGACTGAATGGGCCATTGGCCTGATCCAACACTGGCTTCTCTTACATTCTTATGTTCTTAGTTAAGGACATTTACTCATCACATTGGGAGACCAAGTTGGTCAGAGTGGCCACACAGGCAGCTTCTGGGCATTCAGAGTAAGTGTGTTCCTGGCTAGGCACAGGAACAGGGACTTAACTTCAGTACCCACTCCTTTTGCATTGGAGTGGCTTCAACAGCTGTGGACGGGGGTTTAGCCCCTCTGAGGTCCAGCATGAGGCTGTGGGAGACCCCAGTATCTTCGGTTGACAGATGTCAACAATGATGGCTGATGGCGTGTTTCTTTTCAGGGTGCGACACGAGGATGGAGGCCACTGATATAATGGTCAGCAGCTCCAGCATAGGCATGCAGCTGGCTGGCTTATTTATTTATTTAGATTTATATCCCGCCTAGCCAGCACAAAGCGGCTCTAGGCGGCTTTGGAGTCTGGGCTTCTGTTGAATAGCCAGAGAGGCGTGGAGTGAATTGGAGCTGGGCATTGCCCCTCCTGAATGTGTTGGTTGGCAGGAGTGCCTCCCCAAGCTGTGGTTGTGCATTAGGCAACAACAGTCTGGCCACTAGGTCAGCAGTCTCTCCCCCAGGATCAAGTCCTTGTTGCCACATCTTTTCAGGCACGATGGGGTTATTGGGCTGGACATTGTCTTAGCTGATCTGCAGGGCAGTCTGCATGACCGGTTGTTTCATGGTTGGCGGGAGGGGAGTTAAGCCAAGACTAACCCCATCTGTGGTGGGAAAAGCATGGGTTGAGGGGATTTTGAGTTAGCAAGCACCCTGAGATATCAGCAGTGGGGGGGTATCCTCAAATTGGGTACCTATGGGCTTGGCTGTCTGGTGACTCAGTTGGGGGCCTCTTTGGGATTGGGGGAGCATACGATGAGCCTTAAGGCTGTGCAGTCATCATGGGCGGGAATGTGCTCTCCATTCCCTCTATGCACTAGTGTGTGGGCTATGATGAGTAAGGTCTGGAAGGATTCTGAACCTGGCTCTGAGCTGGGATGGGTTTGCAATCACAATACAACCCGTGCTTTAACATATTAATGAGATGGTGCAGATCCACTTAAGTGTAAATAAAGTTCCCAGTTTAACCCATAAGTTGTATTTCATTTGAGGGGTGTGTGGGAAAAGAGCTGGAAGCCTGTGAGATGGCTCAGGCTGTCTTCATGAAAGGCTGTTACTGGCAGCTTTCAGAATCTGGCCACAGAAAAATCAGAGTGAACCTTAGGTGGCTCAACCCTGAACGAAATGAATGAGCACTGGTACTTTAAAAGATAAAAGGGGCAAGTCTCTGCCTTTGTGAGATAAATGTGATAGGAAGGGGTAGACAGCCTATGGGTCAGAAGGACCCTGTCCTAAGGATAAGGAGCAAGAACCTCAATTCAGGCCCCTTAAAATGTAAGGACTCAGAAGTCTATGCCTTGAATGTAAGCAAGCTAAGCACTAAGAGTTGGATCCAGGCTAACGTTTCTGTAGGTACGATGATCCCTACCCATAGAACCGTTTCCCACCCACCACCCACCCCCAGCATCTTGAAATGCTTTCTGAAATTCTGTTCCTAGGAGTAAGAAGACCCTCGCCAGAACAGAACAGGGGGCATTTGGGACTTCTGAGCACTCTGTGGACAGAAACCTTTACACCCACAGAAATGTCCAGCCTGGATCCAAGCCTAACTGTATAAGTATATAACCAAAGCTAATCTCCTTGATTTACCTGATTAGATGTCTCTGGTTAGGGTTCTCTGGTGAACTCTGGTGGTATAAATCTGGTAAAAAGCAAGTGGAATAAAATCATGGTGGTTAATTCAAACATGGCAGAATATGCCTAAACCCAAAGTAGCAACTCTAGGCAACTAAGATCGCACTGTTGCTACAACAGAAGATTATTTTTCTCATCCCCTGTCCTTATTCATGTGCATAATTGCCTGTATTTAATATGCATTGGTATAGATGTAAGCCACAGGCTATGTTATGGAGGCAATACTTGGCAAGTGCAAATATTATAACTGACCAGTCCTGAATTTATGCAACAACACAAATGCCACAGAAAAATCCTATTTTCTGTGTCCCCTTCTTATTTAGACATGAGATTGATGACCATGTGACTGTAGCATGAAGGTCATACCAGTATCAATCTCCTAGGTCAATCTATTTATAAGAACCATGGATTTCAGAAACAGCATTTCATGGCCAAAAATGCTTTGAAAGAGAATTTAAGGGGAAAGTGATACTGGAGTATGAAAACACCTCCCTTGCAGGCAAAGAACATGATAGCCTTCAGCTGAAGCACCTCCTTCCCAAAGAGAAAAATTAGCAATGAAGACTGAAAGGTTTTGATATACAGAAGCAAAGAAGATGTCAGCATGGTTTTGTATTGATACGATGAAAGATTCTGAAAACTTTTCTCCTGAGGATAGAGACACATTTTCAAAATACAGTGTTAATAGACAAAAATAAAATTAGGCAGAGTAATACAGGAATCTAAAGTCATCTCTTTTATGATCCATCTGCTCCAACCTGATGTTTTTATTGAAATCAACAGACTCGGTGCTGCTGAGACCCACCATAGACCACAGGCCCCACTCTGACACCACCCAGACCTAACCCACTGATCGTATGAAAATAAATCACATGACTTGCCAGTCATCGAGGCCCTCTGGAATTTTCCCCCATTCTTTCTTGGCCCTGGACTTAGCTAGATGTACACACCAGCTTAGCCATATATATATATATATATATATTTAAACACCATTGTTTTAGGTTTTTCTGAGGTACGACTATCTGGCAACATACCCTTCTAGCCCACAAATGAAAATCATAATGCCCCAAACCTTTGAACAGAGAAAATAGTCATTATTGTTGCAACTATCAACCCTTAAAAAGCATGGGCCCAGCCTGCTTTTAGGATTGCTGCCTTCCAACATCTTGTTACAGACTTCATGTCAAAAATAAAGAATTATGGTAGAATAATGCACTGGGTGCAAGAATCAATGTTGCTTTCATTGTCCACTGGAAGTTATCAATCAAAGCCTGAGTGTCTCTCTAACCCAATGATTATTCAGGAAAGCACTCTTACCAGGGATGAAAAAAATGATGGTATGATTAGTAATATTATTATTGTAGCAAGTGCTAAACCGATCTCTATCCATATGCTTGCATTATATGCAATCCTCTCTGCCGGTCTAACAGCCAAAGTAGATGCTACAGCTTTCCTGAGTCCACCACAGGGACAACTCAGCCATTTTAGACATGAAGTTCCCTCCGTCTAAAAAAGCCGGGGGACTCAATCCTGATCAGGACCACAGCAGGGGGGAAGAGGGTGGCCTGTTCCCCACAACCACCTGTGCACCGTATTCAAGAGCCCAAATGCCAAGGAGTTAGATTCTTGAAAATGGCACAGGGGAGTAACAGCAGCCCTTCCTTCTCTCCTGCCATACTCCTGATCAGGATTGGGTCTCCCGGCTTTTTTAAACTGAGAAAATTTGATCCCTAAATTGGTAGAGCTGTCCCTGTGGTGGACTCAAGGATGCTGTAATGTCTAGTTTGACTCAAAAGCATATTTTTATGTGGGAAGCTATTTAAAAGGGAGAAAAGGCTAAGGAATCAAGCTAACAGCTGGGACACCCATCTCCTATAATGAAGCATAAATAAATAAAGGGTGAACTGAAAAGCATCACTTTTTGCAAACATCAGCAAAAGTTTCCCTGTCTTATTGAGATTTTTAAAGGATTTTTTTTCAAAATAGGGCAAAAGTGTTTGTCTATTCAGTGTGGATCCAAGGAGCATTGCCTTCACTCTGAAATGCCTTTGTTTGCTCCTGCTGATGTTTTTGTGACTGAGCAAGGATCCCCCAGGTATTCATTCAAGAAGAAGTTGCAGAAGAAGGAAAGGAATGAAACACCATGGCACCAAAGGGGCACTCCATAGCAGGCGCATAGTGAATAGGAATGTAAAAAGCTGAATGTTTGTGTACTTCACAGGAACTTGTGGGATGATTTTAGCCCCCCACCCCACCCCCAGCAGTATTTTCATTCCAGACATGGAAATGAATGAACACTTGGTTTGTGCAGGCTTCTAATTAGTCAGGATTAGTGTTAGTATTGTTTACCTTTTCCTAAATATTGTTCCCCACTCTGCTCACATATTCATATGATACCAGATAGGGTCGTTAACCTCCTGGTGGAGCCTGGAGTTGTCCTGGAATTACAACTGATCTCCAGACTACAAAGATCAGCTCCCCTAGATAAAATGGCAGCTTCAGAGGGAAAACTCTATGCAAAACCATAGATTCTAATTGAAATCCCTCTCCAAATTCCCCCCGCCACAGGCACCTTCTCCCTCAAACCTCCAGAAAATTTTCAGGCCAGAGCCAGCAATCCTATCAGAGTACACCTCTTCCCCAGAACATAGGCCCATGCTTTTCCAGTACTTTCTGTAAGAAAAAGCCACAATAGTCTGTCAAAAAGCAGTGCTTCTTTCCTACATCCCATGTCTTTAAGGTGAAATCTCAAGGATACTGATTGGTTGAAGCACTCCAAAAAATTATTGTGGCTGGAGCCTTCTTCAGCAGAAAGAATGGTCATTTTATGTTGCTTTGAAAAGATATATTCTGCAGGCAAGCATACTCTGAAGCAGTTAATATCAAATATGTCATATTTTAGAATCGGTTCACTTACTTCCCATCTGAACATTATCCTGACCCCTTGACTCATCCAGGTGTTTCTTCTTTATAGGTGCTATTGGTCTAGCATGGGAACAGACCAAGGAGGAGAATGCCCTTGCAACTTTGTACTGTTTGTTTATGTGCACTGTCCTATGTGTTGGCCAGCAAGGCACTGCTAGTGCTCTTATGAATTGTGATATTCATAAGCCTGAACTTTGGGTTGCCCGTAATGGAAGGGCCATGTGCTTTCTTCAGTACAGGAGCCAGCTCCAGCCCATGCCAGGAGGCTGACACCCTAGACAGTTCCCCTGGAACAGAGACAAAGGACTCCTATTGTCATGAGGTTTCTCTCTCTGTTTCAGCACGCTAGTCAACCCCTGCCCCCTCCAACGTACCTGCATAGTTATGCTAACGCAGTTGCTTAGCAACTAATGTTCGAGCCATCAGCCAGTCAGCCAAAGTCATTGACTAACAATAGATGTGGCCAGGTGAGTCATCGGACCCCTGTCCAAAGTCCACTTCCTGGTGAGATCATAGTTTTGCAACACTGTCCATCCCCTTGCCCTCCTCCTTTTGTTCACCTTTAACCTATGGAAGGGTCCAAGAGGGACGGACCGCCTAGTAGGTGTGTTAGTGGGATGTGGTCTGTGCAGCCCACCCCGAGACCACCTAATAAAAGACCTTACGCAGAGGCATTCGCTTTCTTGAGCCATCGTCCCCTATCTGCTTTAAAACACCTCTTCAGTCCAGCTTGCTGTCCCAAACCCTTGCCTCCATCTTTAATCCTCTTTCTCTGGAATCGCGATCCAGGAGAACCACGTGGTCTTGCAGGTTCGAGCCTCGTGTCCCCATAGTCTTTCTATTTTCTCCCCATCCACTTCTTCCATCGTTCGAACAACTCATCTAAGGTAAGGCACTGCTTCCCCACCAACGAATTCCTGCTCATGCAAACGTGCTACTTTCTGTCTTTGTTTCCTTAGGCCTGTGTGAGTGTGTGAGTGATTACATTTTTGGTATGCTTGAGACACATCATTAAGTAAACATCATTTAATTTGCCATCTGCCTCACGTGCCTCTTTCCTTGAGAACTCCCGGGAGGGGTGGGACCCTGGTATAGTTGGCAAGAACCTGTGTATTTTGCTGATTGCTAAACATAAATTAAAGCAATTCGGCTAACATATGCACATGCATAAGAAGTTTTAGGATTGGGCCATTCTGAAAGTGAGAATTGATTTTCAATGTACAAGAGATAATAATTTGCCATGCTTATATATACTGGCTGCACAGAAACCCAAAACAGTCTATGTGAGTGCATTCATTCACCATTTGGGATACTGTTTCCATCCTGTGTGTGTACATTTTTAAACTAGCTGTTCATCTTTCAAGGGCTTTCTCGATGCTTATCATATAGATCATAATTAATAGCTGAGGGAGGCAGTGAATTCTGCTTTGTCCTTGTAGACCAATATAAGTAAAGACAATAGTAAAAAATCAATAATGTCATTAGGTCAAGGGCATTTGATAGCACAGAGCCAATAAATGCCTCTTGTCCATATTTACTCTGAGTAGGTGTTTAAAAATAAAAAGACTTCAATAGCTATAATATCTGCTCATGTGAAAATCCTTTGCTTCCATAGATGTGGAAGTTACTGAACAGTACATATTTCAACCATCAGGCTTCTTCTGTCATTGCATTTTCAATCATGAAGTGCTTTTGCTGCTGATTTGGCTATTATGGGAGGAAAATGACTTGTTAAAGCTGTTTTGAGGAGCTAAGCATTTTGCATATATTGTAATAAAATGTGAGCCATAAAGAGAAGTGGAAAGGATGAAATTTAGCAAAAGTTGATTCATTTTATTTATTTTATTTTAGATCTTTCACAACATGGTCTTCATGAACTAGACTAAAAAGAAAGCATCAAGATCAAAATTCAGGAACTTGAAAGTACAAAGCAGTGGTACAAAACTATGAATTCTTCTGAACAACAAATGAAAACATATATACAATGAGTTTTTTTGTTATGTTAACCATGTCACTGAAATCACCATCTCTTGACACACAGTTATCTGGGATGGAAAGGTAAGCTCCATGTATGTAGAGGCAATATGATATAGTGGTTAAATTGTTGGACTAGAACTGGAAAGATCCAGGTTCAAATCTTTGCTCTGTCATAATGCTCTCTTGGTGACCATCAACTCTCTCTCAGCCTGACTTACCTCACAGGGTAATTGTGAGAATAAATGAGAGGGGGGATCATGTGTACTCCTTTGAATTCCTTCAAAGAAGGGCAGGATAAAAATAATTAAAGTTGGAAATTTGCTGGAGCTCTATGTACATAGCATAGCATACAGTCCAAACTGTATTGCTTCAAGTCAATATATAACCATGAGTCACTTTAACTTATTTTGGATATTCCACCATGCTTTGCTTTCACTTAGACAAATGAGGTAGTAATAAATGCATACTACTAGTCCTACATGAAAGAGAATGCAGAAGTGTGCAACTACTTTTCATCGTCGTTTCCCTTGTCATCACTGCTTGAGCATTTTTCAGTATAAACTTGACGTAAACCTATTGTGGCGAGTACCAAAAAGGTAGTGTGGGCCAGGGGTCCTTTCGTAGAAAAAGAGGTGCAGGAGCTCATTAGCATAACTCATTAGCATAACTCATTAGCATATGCCACATCCCCTGACATCACCAGAAGTGTGTCAGAAAAGGAATGTCAGTTTCAGTCCCATTATATCCTATGGGCCATTGAAATCAATGGCAAAAACTCATAGGGTATATGAGGGGCTGGAGGAAAGGGGGTTTGAGGGAAAGGCTCCAAACTTGCAGGGTAGCTGCTGGGGCCTCTCCTCGAAATACCCACTAAGTTTCAAGAAGATTGGACCATGGGGTCCAATTCTATGGGCCCCCAAACAGATTGTCCCATCCCCTCCATTGTTCTCTATGGTGGGAAAAAATGTTAACTTTTTTCCTACCATAGAGAACAATGGAGGGAATGGGGGTGACCTGTTTGGGGGCCTGTAGAATTAGATTCCCTGGTCCAATCTTCTTGAAACTTGGTGGGTATTTTGAGGAGAGGCCCCAGCAGCTACCCTGCAAGTTTGGAGCCTCTCTCTCAAACCCCTTCCCCTCCAGTGGCTTTTAAAGTCGCCACCGAATTTCAGCGGCAATTCAGCGGCGAGCTGAATCAGATTAGAGAATCTAATTCAGCCCGTGGCTGCCCTACTGGCCAGTCCTGAGCTGGCGAAGCTTCGCTCCATCTCACTCCAGCCCCAACGGACCCCTGGTTTGGGCCATGTCCCAATCCCAGACACTACAGTCTGAATCTTAACAGAAGACTGAAGGCAAATCAAAGAAGAAAACCATCAGGTACAGTGCTTATTCCTGGTTCCCCTGATGTCAGAATCTCTTTCTCTCTTTAGAATTATGTGCCATAACATAGCTCCAGATCTGATATCTGTTTAATGTTTCTCCAATGGGTGGTCTATATAGTTTATGGCTGGTGTATTGGGTGGTTAAGGCTCATTGGTTAGCTATTGCTGGTTATGTTAGTTTGCATGCCTAGTCTCTGCATTCTTCATTCAAGTCACTACCTCATATCATTCTGAGGCCACATGCGTGTACCCTCCCTTGGCTCTTCAATGTTCCCCTCCTGCAATTTGGGAGCATTTTTCAGCACCAAGCTAAGATATTTTTGGTTTTTTAGTTGGTTTTAGTTGATTTTCCCCCTTTGCTTTGCAGTTTGTATCTTATTTAGTTGGTTGTTGACTTTAGGTTTAATTGTTATTGTTGTATCATAGTGGTTTTAAAATATGTCCAGTATATTTTATATCTGATTCTGAACCATGCCACACAGTGTACATCAATAGAATTACAAAAAGGACCTATGGAAAGATGGAGGCAAACCTCTATAAGCCCAAAGAAAGTTCCAGGTTTGCAAAAAAAAATCTGAAAATTAAAAACAAAACAATCATTGGGGGATTAAAATTCACCAAAATAATAGAAACAATGCCTGTACCTTTAAGAAAAGAATGTCCACTGAGATCTCAGTTGCCATTCTGGAGATTGCTAGGCAACCACACCAATATTGCTGAACCTACTAAACCTTAGTTTCTACAAAGCAAAGCCGGGGGGGGGGGGGGAGGGACCTTCTTGTCATGATTTTCTTGTCATGTCCCCTAAAGGAGTAGAACTCGCTGGCAACAGGTGAAGTTGGCTGCAATGATACATCATTTATAAAGGAAACCTGGAGGTGACATTGGGTAGTTCTAGGAATTGTTGGAAACTTTATGGTTTTACTATAGTTTCTGACAATTCCTAAAGCTACCCTATGTCACTTCCAGGTTATCCCCAGAAGTGACATAGTGATGTAGCTGATGTCAGATCCCTCCAGTTTCCCCACCCCAACCCTTTTACTAGTTGCCAAGCAACCAGTAACCCTATTTTCTATGTTGGTGAAGAGGGTGTGGGGGGAAATGGGTCATAGGATTATGTTGGTTTTGTTTGTTGCTATATCTATTATTTTATGTAGAAAACAATAAGAGCCTTCATGTGAAAAAATTGGATCTTGTCTGGTGTTCCCATTTGTCTACTACCATGGATGCACCCTCTTCTAAATGTGCACTCAACTAAGCAAGAGGGGCCAAGAAAGAATGTCAGCAACATGTCAACATCACCTTTAGCTGGAACCAGACACTCTAGGAACTTCCCAATCTCTGTGGTTTTTACCATATGGTTTTTATCATAGGGATCAGGATAAATGTTAGACCATTGGTGATGTCACTTCTGGGTTCCAGCCTGTGCCTTGTCAACATTCTTTTACACACACCCCATACCCAAAACATTTCCCAGGGGCTCCAGGCTTGTGCCTGGCAACCCTAGCTGATCCCAGCCCCTGTGCAACTAGCCCCCTGTGCAACTAGGCTCAGGTTGACCCAACAGTGGCAATCCCTGCAAAACTTGGCCAGGCTTTTTTCTAAGGAGAGGCTACTAGGGAGAGGGAAGGAGAAAAGGAAGCATCCTTAAGATTACCAGAGAAAGAAAAGAGGAAATAAGGAGGGAGGTAAAAGGAGATTTCCCCCCCCCCCCCCAGTCCTTGCAGGTTCCCCATTTGTTTTAATAATACTTTTGCTAGACTGTATTGTTTAGCGATTAAAATGTATTTGGCCTGGCTCTGTCCTGGATAGCCCAGGCAAACCCAATCTTGTCAGATCTCAGAAGCTAAGCTGGGCCAACCCTGGCAAATATTTGGACGGGAGTCATCCAAAGAATACCAGGGCCAGAACACAGAGGCAAGCTACCAAACCACTTCTCTGAACGTCCTCCAAGCCCCAGTAGGAGTTGCCAGAAGTCACCATGATTTCCAGGCATGGGCACACAGGCGTGTTCATGCACACACACACACGCACATACACATGCGCACACACATGCAAAAATACAAAAAAAATGTATTTGGCCTGTTGTTGATCTTTTTATTGTTGTTTACCAACTTGAGCACTTTGATGGACAGCAGGTACATAGCTGTTTAAATAAGCAAATATTAGACGCCACTGTGGTCCCAACAATGCCCCTTAGGAGCACAACAAGACCTAGATTTTGGGACGTGTTAGTTTGGAGTCCACAGCATTTGCATGAAGTTTAAAATGGAGCTACAAAGCATGGGACTCCCCTCTTCCATTGGGTCTGGATCTGCCCTGTCACTAGTTTCCAATGACACCCAACAGTGGAGAAGTGTCACTGACCATTGCTATATTGACTATATAAGGGGAACTGAGCTGCTAAATCCCTTTCCCGATAGTTTTGCCCAGAAATCAAGCTTACTGTTGTACTAGTTTAAGGAGGCTCCTTAGACTTGTCATATTGCTGTGGGCAAAAAGTATGTATACAATTTGCAGGAATTAAAAGGCTTGCATTTTATTTTTAGCAATACTGACTCAAAAGCACCTTCACCTTATCAACACAGGTAACAGGTATACATACCATTTGCAAGAATTAAAGATTTGTTGTTAGTTTAATTTTAACAGGATTCATAGGTGCTACTACAGAATGGAGCTTGTCAGCTTTTTCCATTAAAAAAGCTTGATTCTTCAGCACTTTGAACTTCAAAGTATAAAAAAACCCCACTCTAGACAGCAACTGGGCAAACAATATCAGAGGTGAGGAAAAACTACAGTGTGGGGTTGTTTGAGCTGAAGAGTGTGGGGGTGAATTTGATGCATCTTTTACAATCTTGCTTGTACCTGAAAGCAAAGTACACTGAGTGCCAAACAAAACAGAGTCAGAACCATTTGTAGAAACCTTAATGGAATAGTTAGCCCATCACTTCTCAGAGTTTTGGCTATGTACAACCGATGTTTAAACTTAATTGAATATTTGGTGTAGTGGTTAAGTGTGTGGACTCTAATCTGGGAGAACAGGGTTTGATTCCCCACTCCTCCACTTGCAGCTGTTGCTGGATGACCTTGGGCAAGCCATAGTTCTGTCAGAGCTGTTCTCTGAACATCAGTTCTTGAAAGACCTCTCTCAGTCCCGCCTACCTCACAGGGTGTCTGTTGTGGGGAGGGGAAGGGAAAGTAGTTTGTAAGCTGCTCTGAGACTCCTCAGCTAGTGAAGGGCGGGGTATAAATCCAATCTCTTCTCTTCTTCTTGTTATACACTGAACTCATTCATCCATTTAGAGGTTTCACTAGATGTACAAAACACACTGGACTACATGGTGGGATTTTGTAAATGTGAAAGTGTGGTAATATATAATGAGACGTGACTGTTTATGTGTCCATGTGCCTATGCAGCTGAATAAGTGGAAATGATGTGTAAAAAAAGGGACAGAACATCTCCTATTCTCCCTCTGCCCTAAATCTCCTTGAACCAGTGCAGGCCTTCACTTCCTCTATTTATTAGAATATGTAGCCTCTTTTCTGCCTATGGCAAAAGGCAACCATCAAAAGCACAGTTCTATGTCCAGTGTGCTCACTTTGTGACAGTTTTCACATATGGAATACCTGTAACTGATCAAAGTAAACTAAAGGATCACATATCAGACAGCACAGTCAAGAGATTCCATGTTGCTTTGACAAGTGGCATGAGTCTAGTGATATGAGACTGTAAAATACTGGGTTCTTGATGCCTTGCAGTGATCAGCTCTAGTTTATTCAGTGATTTCAGCAAACTACAAGACTGGAAACCTGGCCTTGCTGCCCTGTTTATAAAGCATGCAAAGACTACACCCCAGCACCAGCAATTGGCTATTCACATTACAACTACTACACTATAGGTCCATTCCAGGGTCCTGGCCAGCTGTTGTTCTGGTTTACACCCAACACATACCAACTCCTAGTGATAGGCTATTTACATTACACTGCTTATTTATAGGTTAGTTCCTCAATCTAGGCAAGCTATTGTCTTAGAGAAGCAAGCTCAGCCCGTTCTAGCTACAGCGAGAGGAAGGGCTTAGGCTCAATACATAACAGAGACTATTGCTAGTCTCGGATTGCTGAATAAAAAATTTAAAACAATGATGGGAAAGTTGAAAGAGAGCTGCATGAGGTTTAGATCCCTGCTGGTATTTACTTGAAAGGAGGATTGAAGAGGAGGCAAATGGCAGCATCCCCAGTGCAAAAGAAAAAGAAAAAGATTTAAGTGCTGCATGCAAACAAAATAAAGGGAAGAGATCATCAGCATGGAATGAGATTGGCATGAGATGTAAAGAGAGAGAGACATTGGCCCTTTCTGCACCCGTATTTTGCCTCAGTTTCTAAGCACATACTATTTCCTCCCACTTTCACTTGCAGTTTGTGTCAGGGCTTTTTCTTGTTTCTGCATTTGTTTTACAGAAATCTGCATTCAGACTGCATCCAGCACAGTTGCCCCACAGTTACCAGAACTCCCTTTTCTGTGATTCTTCGTTTTCATCCACTTTTGAATCGCTCATCCTTTCTAAAGCAGAATCGTTTCTGTGGGTATTTAAGTGCTGCCCACTGCCCTCCCCCTTTTCAACCTCTCTCTCTTTAGGTTGACGTTTCCTTCCTGTTCTGTTTCCTTTCTCCTCCAAAGATAAAAGAGGATGTGTCCTCCTGTTCAGGCAAACTTTAAAAAAGCCAGAGAGAGCATAAGAGGAATCAGTGAATATAAAATACTAGGGGATTCTCTGCTCCCAAATGTGTTACTCTTGCATATGTGGGCCTGGATTTGCCCCTCCCTTCCCTTTTTTTTTTGCAGAAACATGGAGGAAGGGAGCAAGGGAGGGGGGTTGGGTCTACAGTTAAAAGTTTTGAAAGATGTTTGACTTTCTCTTCATCTTAGACAAAGCAGCCAGTTAGCTCAAAAAATGTGGGTTTTGCTTGCAAATGCAAAATACATACAGAATACACAAATAAATAAACCGGAGGAGTGAAAACCGGTGCAGAGGGAATGCATGTGACTGTGAAGTCAACTCTTAAGGCTTGACTCCTCAGATTCTCTGGAGCAAGCTATCAGTGCAGAAAGGGCTATTGAGATGGGGAGCCTAAAGTTTTGAAAACATTTTTGCCTTTCATGCTTTAATGAACAACGTTTGGGTGGGGAATCATTTTGGCAGTCTCCAGAAGCCTAACATTAAAATGGTGGCTGAGCCACATGGACCTTCTGCAAACAGCCAAACTTAAGAATTGCTTGGGATTGATCCATTGGGAGGACAGAGTGCAATCAGCACAGGACAGGCTTTAAAAAACTGCCAAGATCACACCCAGTGTTCAGGATCAAATTAGAGAATCACAAAGAAAAAAACATTCAAATTTGCAAGGAAGGACAGGAAATTAGCATTACTATGCAGCTGCTCTAGGGCACCATTGAAAATACCCTCCCATTTTTTTTTCAATTTAGTGGCACAAGACTTTAAAAAAAGCTCTCCAGAGCTTCTGCCAGAGGGCTCCTCCCCCATACAAATTGCAGCTGACTTTGCACTGGCGAATATGCACGCATACACACACATGTTGCCAATGATCACAGCTTGCAGTGCCAGTATCAGTGGGTTTTACTGTGCATTTGGTACACTCAACAAGTTTCCCCATATTATGAGATCATGTGACTCCCATTTTTTTTACATTTTTTTACACAGCAGAGAATTCCCTAGTGCTTGGCAATATGAAAAACGGAGCTTCACAGCTGCTTGTCAGCTTAAAAAAAAAAAAAGTCTTGTCAATTTCAACATTGGGTTTCCCCCGCTTGACTCTGTTCCTTTCTGTTCTCTTTCATTCATTCATTCATTAACGCTAAAATGCATGCACAAAACCTGAACCACAAGGATTTAAATCGAAGGTGCTTGCTGATCACTATTGCACAGCTGTGATAGGGCAATTGCATAAATTTTAAAAAGAACTTTGGACACCACCCCCCACATGTCACAAGTGACATTCCACCCCAATTTAGAAAACGGCTTTTTAAAAATTGTAGCTGCAGAATAAGTACACTGGAGGAAAAAGACTGGTTCCTAAAATGGGGGATCCAAAGTCAAGATTAAAGGCTTACTGCTCTGAAAATTGCAGTAAGATGTGTGTGCATAATGGGCCTGTGTCTAAGGGACCACAAAAAAACATGATCACAATAAAAAAAGACTTTTCTTGTTCTTTCTGCTACTCTTTCCCACCTTTTAGGATTCAGACCTTGAGTTTTTATTTGTTTCATTTTTTGTCATTGTTATTCTATTTTTATTGTACCTAACCCCATTCCTCAAATCCTGGTTTTCCATAGATGCACAGCAATGTCTTACTTGAACAGGATTTGTCTTGAGTGCCAGTCACCACAGCCCAGCATGATAATATGTTCAGCTAGTAGGCATTGGAAAATATGTCCTTCTGTAAATGCAGTATAGGTGAACCTGTTTGTTGGGACAGAAAGGTGCATGAAAGGACACTGCACATACTGCCCCAAAGGAAAAATATGATGTACTGTCTCAGGCAGGGTATTAATCATAGCTGATATTTCCGGACAATAAAGTAAAGTAATGCTTGTGAACAATCTCTCTTCAAGGATTAAAAAAAAGAGAATAAAGAACTAGCAATATTATATGAGCTGGCATAGCTTCAGACAGCGCAAAGCTAACGGCATCCAGGAGATCTCATTTGGAAAGCAGGTTAATAATAGCTACATGGTTTATTGCAGCTAAAGTAATTTTTCCTCCGACAGTGTCAGGGTCATTCTCCTGCATGCACCTGGGCTCCCTGTAAACTTGGCAAACCTGTAGTAAGTGAAAGCATTTGTCTATTTAGACTCGGTCAGTTCACAAGGTCAGACCATTTCTCCCTGAGACAAAAAACAACAACGCTAGTATGATCTCAAAGCCCCCAGGAACTAGATGTGCAGACAGCGGTATTGTTACCCACTCTTCAGAAGACACCTGAGCTGTTAGATGTCTGATAGAAGCCAATATGAAGAAATGAAACACAAGCTAAGTGATGGGGCAATGACGTTCTATCTTCAACTAGATATCCAGTTCATTTCAAAGAATCTAGGGGCTCAAGTTGAAAAATAAGAGGAGGGGACTCAAGCTTACCCGCATGCCAACTACACATAGCTAAAAGCCCTGCCTGTCTATTCCAGATGTCAGAAAAATGACTACAAAGACTCAGGAGTAGTGAATGGTCATGATACACATGCTCTCAAAAGTATTCTGTCCTTTGGTCAGGAATTCAGAAAAGATTCCAGTAATTGGCAGTTTTGCAAATCACAAAGGTAGCCAGATTATCTCAAAATCACCAGAAACTGGATTGTTCACTACAATTTTGAAGAAATCTAACCTGCTAGATTCAGTAGTGGGATTCTAATGCATTTTGCACATGCTCAGTTGTACTTTTTCTCCCTCTCTGGAATTATCTCTGCATTAGATTGTAACTCTGTTGCCACAATTTGTCTCCTTTTCATTACACCATGTTTAATTTTTCAGCACTATGGATTACAACTAATCAGTGGCATGCCTAGCCTATTTGGTGCTCGGAGAGGATAATTTTTTAACTCCTCTACTTTGTTGTTGTTGTTTTTTGCCTTCAACTCACAGCTGACTTAGGGTGACCCCATAGGGTTTTCCAGGCAAGAGACATTTGGCGGTGGTTTGCCAATGCTTACCTCTGCATCAGCCCTGCTTAACTTCTGAGATCTGATGAGATCAGGCCAGGCTGGGGCTATCCAGATCAGCACTCCTCCTCTATATGACAACATTCTTTTCAGTAAAAATCATGAAATAAAACAAATAATAATAATGGCCAGAAAATAGATTCAGGAGAGCAGCCATGTTGGTCTGAAGCAGCAGAACAGTTTTGTGTTAAATGTGTCACTGGACCCAAACTTTGTTTCAATGGACAGAAAAGAAATGCAGACAGTGAAAAAATTATTTTATTTAACTTTTTACATATAATCATGCCAGTAAAAAAAAATCAAATTCCAACACGCTTTTCCATCATGAGAGCCAACATGGTGTAGTGGTTAAAGTGTTGGACTAGGATTTGGGAAATCCAGGTTCAAGTCCCCACTTGTGCCATGGAAGCTTGTTGGGTGACCTTGGGCCAGTCACATTATCCTAGCCCTGACTCAGATAGCCCTAGGACAGCCTGATCTTGTCAGATTTCAGAAGCTAAGCAGGGCTGACGTGGAGGCAGCCAATGGCAAACCACCTCCAAATGTCTCTTGCCTTGAACACCCTACAGGGTTGCCATAAGTCAGTTGTGACTTGATGGCAAAAAAAAAATCCATCACACCACTCATTTTCTGAGCAGGCACTTGGGAGAGCTTCTTTTCTCCATTTTGAAGCCCAAGAGCTGACCATCCCAAACAGCTGCAACCACAACTATAAGGCATTTTTGAGAGCTAGGAGACTGCCCTTATAGTAACATTTATTAACTAACACTAGCCAAAGCATCACAAAATAGTGACACCAACTTCACCAAACTGGATGCTAAGAAACACACTAACACCCCCCCAAGAAGATGCCCCCATTCTCCATTGTTTCCAAAGGACTGAAGTCAAACCAGAGAATCTCTGCAGTAGAAACTGTATGGGGGCATTTTTGCAAGCCTAGCAGAACCAGTGCAATGTACAGAGTACCCAGCAATACCAGTGCAACCACAAAGTGCCCAGCAAAACCCAGTGTCATTGTGACAATGCAGCTGATGTCAAGCACAGAATCACCATCCAAGGGGGTGGTGGTTTGGAAGCCTAGTAGAACCAATACGTTGTACAATGCCCAGCAAACCAAGTGCCATTGTGGCAATGCCAGATGATGTCAAGCACAGAATCACTGTCCAAGCAAGGGGGGAGTTGGAAGTCCAGCAGAACCAGTGCAATGTACAGTGCTCAGCAAACCCAGTGCCTTCTGTTCATAATATTAACAAAGGTTTGCTACTGTACTGCTCTTAAATGTATTCTGTCACCAAACAGGATAGGGATAAGAAAGTCTTGAGGCCAAGAAGTGAAAATAAAGGGGGGGGGGCTTGGAAAACTTAGGTGAAGGGAGACAGAAATGAATTAGAAAGATGTGGAAAAGGAGAGAAATTAAGAGAGGGAAAAGTTTTTATCTCGCTGCAACATCCTAACTACTGCTTTCTAAGATCTGGCTGAGCTGGGTGCAAGGAAAGAAAGAGAAAAAGATTAGACTATAGGAGAAAATGACCTGCAGGCTGGCAATTACAGTAGCAGCTACCAGCACACTGGCTTGGTTGTATGATCTGTTAGGCAAGTTTGCTTCAGTCTTGGAGAAAGGGAAGTCTAACCAATCCTAGAGTGTTTTTTGCTATGCTCAGATTTCCCTGCACCATGAGTGGCTGCAACCAGAACAACATTTTAAAAATAAAAGGAAAGATGTTTGGCTGGACACAACATGATTCTAGCTTCAAGGGTCCTCCTTCAAGGACCTTCCTTAAGCTGCACATGGGGTGGAGCACACCCCCACCCTGCCCTTGGTAAGCCACTGCAAATAATAATAATAATTATTATTGTTATTACTGTTATTATATTATGTAAAATATATTCTACAGCTGCTTTTGTATCCCGGTTCTGGACTGAACTCTGGCATTCTCAGATTAAGTTAACAGTATGTCTTATTCTCATATAGAATATTGCATATTGCTCAGTGGACTTGTATGTTTGTGCTACCATAAAATGCAGTGTGTAGTAAATGAAATGTTAATTTAATGTTATTCAATGTAAACAAGCAAGTATCAAATAAAAAAACTTGTTTTACAGGTTGCAAATTTATACCTTTCCTTTCATCCCTGTTCACACATTGAGATACTTAAATGTAGATCTGCTTTTTTATCCCTTTTCCTTATACAGCACAGAACTGCCTAATAATTATTATTTCTGTTTTGATGTCTGTACCATGAGGTTAGAAGATTTGGAAGAAGAAGCTATCCTTAAGCGTTGATGTTTGTAAATGTAGTACGTCCTACAACCTATCAAGAGATGCTAGCCACTTCATCCATTCATTCATTTACTTTACTTATACCTCACCTTTCTTCCCAGTGTGGACCTAAAGTTGCATGCATCATTATCCTCTTCTCCATTTT
This sequence comes from Lepidodactylus listeri, assembly GCA_029233225.1. Classification (NCBI taxonomy): domain Eukaryota; kingdom Metazoa; phylum Chordata; class Lepidosauria; order Squamata; family Gekkonidae; genus Lepidodactylus; species Lepidodactylus listeri. The sequence goes on from JARCFY010000004.1 coordinate 93,444,044, forward strand.
TATCCTCACAAGAACGATGTGAAATGGGATATGTTGAGAGCATGTGACTGGCCAAGGTAGCATGGCAGAGAGGGGATCTGAACTGGGGTCTCCATGATCCTGCTCTGACACTCTATCCCCTATACCACACTGGCACTAGAAGGCACAAAAATATCCTGGAACTACTTGTCTTACAGAGCATAAATAACCTTTTCCTTCCCCATGGGGCAAATAACACTTCAGATCTGGCAAACAGTGTCAAGAGAAATGGTTACAAAACCCCTTTCTCCCAGGCTACATCCCAGATTCCCATTCCCCACTCGCACCCCATAACACCATTTAAATTTTTTAAAAAGAAACCACAGGGTGATTGAGCCATGGATCTTCCTACCTCTCTTCTAGTTTGACCCTAAGTTTATAAATGGATTAGAGCTCAGGAATAGTTTGCTAGTCACAGAGCAGTACATACAATAGATTAAATAAATAGTGGTTATATGTGATATATATTTAGATTGTGCATTAGACTTTAAAATCTCTGTCTAACTGAATGCATTAGCCTGTGTTTACTGTTTATGTCTCTGCGATACCATGGAAACACAGTGCTGCATCCTAATGGGTCTCTCCTGGCAATAAATAAACAAAGTCTTTGTCTATTCAGGCTTCAATGTCGCCTTTTCATGTAATTTACAATTCCAGTGAGAAAAGTGATCATTTTCCCTCTCCTTTTCCAGTTTCTCTTAAGGGGGGGAGAGAAATTAAAGATAAATGCAAAATGCACCTTCTAGTGGCCATTATAAATTCATCCCAATGCCAACAACATCAACAGCTCATTGAAATCGGACAATTTGCACAGAGGTTGCTTTTGGATTTTAAAAAAAGCATTGGCTATAATTAACCTTGAGACTATAGTTCCTTAGGTAAATTGCAGTCAGACCTAGAGAACACTTAATATCCTTATTCAAACTAGAAGCTGATGTAAAGCAGACACAAAAGTCATTCCCCCCCTTCACTTCCAAATCCAAAAGGCTATTGGCAGTCTCTTTTTATAGAGACAGCAATAACTTCCATAGCCTTTAAACTGCTCCTCCAGAGCTAAGACATACTCTAGCTTCCATTGCTCCAAAGCTTATTACAGCAGACCGAGGCAATCATCCCCCCTCCCATCACTGAAGCACTCGGGAGCAAGGTGAGCGCTAGAAACCTTGTGCAACAGCACACAGAATCAGTTTGCCATCTGGCACCTGCTGTCCCTGTCTGAAATGAATAAAGTCATTGAGAGGGAAAGTTGTGCTGTAACACGAGCAACAGAAAGAACTGATCATTATCCATGAGGAGAAGTGGTCAGATTTAATTAAGCTGCTCAAAATCTGAACAGTCAACTGAATCAGAAGGCAGCAGTCTCCGTGGTCGTGGAGGGCAACCAGATGGCCTCCTTTGAGCATTCAGGGCAGAGTGGATTTAAAAAAAAAAAAAAAAAACCTTCTAGGGACTAATTTAAGCATTGCCAACAGAGAACTTTCCCGGGACTTTGTTTTTGAGACTGCTGATCAACATTACAGCCCTCCACAGAGCTGTATTCTTGAATAATGCTTTTCAGATGCTTGTTAAAGACTGTTCAGAAAGGAGACTAGTCATGGCAGAAAAACTTGCTTGAAGACAGGAAACTTGCAAGTATCCATTCCTTTTCTCCTAGCCTTCACTTCCTGTGAAAACTATGTTGTAGGGGGAACTCTGAGTTCAAAAAAAGGTGAATGGTGTTCTCAAGAACAGTGGTTCCCAACCAATGGTATATGTTCCCTTGTGGGACACAGAAGTATTCTTGGTGGGATGAAGGGTTTTCATAAGAATTGCTAAGAATTTATTCATTCTACCTTCATTACCATGTTCACCAGCAGGTGTGATGTGCCATCTCCTGCTGATCTTATTTGCCATTCACTGTTTATGACTTTTGGCATGTTAGTAGTAACCTTAGACACTTGTGTTTTTCCTCTCCCCAGTACCTCTTGCCCACCTGCTAGTGCCTTTGATATTCTACTTGCTGTTAGCCATACCTGCCACAGATTATCCAGTTCTTCTGCTCCTCTCCCATATGTTTTACAGTTATAGCAGCAAAAATTATACTCAACTGTATTATTACAATTTTCAACTACTAGTGGAATTGTTTTAATTGGCTCATGACTATCACTTGTATAAGTATATACTTAAAATGCTTATTTCTGGAGTTTTGCTAAAATTATTTAAGACTTTCTTTTTTAGCTTAGCAGTGCCGGATACAGATTTGGATATATATTTCAACTAGGAATAAGACCCATTGTGGAAATAAATACAATGGGCTCTAGAAAGAGGCTCTGAGAGAGTGCCCCAGCCTTGGGCAGTCAGCGTCAATTTGCTGTGGCGATTTCAGCCGAGTATAATGACACAGAGGCTACCATTTTCTCCAGGGGAAGACCACTGCCATCTGAAGAGCAGTTGTAATTTAGCATGATCGCCATCCCTCCCCTGGAGATTGGCAACAATGGGTCTAGCAGATCCTGCTTACCGGCTTGTAATAAACTGGTATAGTGACAGCTGTTTCAGACAGCCCTTCCCCTACCATTTTGGAGCCGTCTTCGGAGCGGTTTGCCATTTCAGACTGCCAGGTTTTTTTCAAGCCTCTTCACCACACACACACACACACACGGAGACATAAACAAAAACACACAAACACACACATACACACACACAAACGCTTAGGGTAGGCAACCTCCAGGTGGAGCCTGAAGATTGCCAAGTATCACAATTGAACTCCAGACAACAGGTCCTCTCCCTCCCTTGGAGAAAATGACTGCTTTGGAGGGTGGCTTCTATGGCATTCTGTTCAGCTGGCCCCAATGAGTTTTCTCCCAAAGGCCAGCATAGGTGTGGATAGGGGCTTTCAGAGAGGGAGAGTGGACTCTATGGCATTGTACCATGCTGAGGCCCCTCCCCTCCCCAAACCCCACCCTCTCCTGGATCCATCCCCAAAGTCTCCAGGGATGTCCCTAAGAGAACATATTGGCCCTTTCACACAGAAATGTGCCTCTCCCATTGGGGAAGTGTTCCTGAGCCGGATTACCTTGAAACCTCCTCCCAAGCATTCTTCAGTGCTTGTACTGGTCCTGAAGTGCTACGGGGTACTGTGTGAAATGGCCCCCTGTTTCTGACAGTTTATTCTAACAGTTTATTCTGGGCACTCTGGCAGTGTGTGGGGGAGGGGGGTTATGGAGAAAGTCCATTGTTTTTTCACTGACAGAAGCAGGCCACTAAGGGGACAGTTAGACCCACCTGGCAGTGGGCGGAGGAGAAGAGTGGATCCTTTCCCTTCACTGGCTCCCTCCAGACTGAGGCCAGGATGCTGGCCAGTGGTTCTGTGAGCTGGACTGTGGCAAAGCAGGGAAAGAATGCAGCCAATGGCCAGGATCCCCCTTTTGAGTGTGTTTGTGTGTGTGTGTTTGTGTGTGTGTTTGTGCATGTGTGTGTGTGTTTGTGTGTGTGTGTGTTTGTGTGTGTGTGTGTGGTGGAGAGGCTTGAAAAGAAAGCGGCAGTCTGAAATGGCAAACCGCTTCAAAGACAGCACCAAAATGGTAGGGGAAGGGCTGTCTGAAACAGCTGTCACTGTACCAGTTTATTCCAAGTTGCTTCAGTAACATTTTTAAAGGTGTAGAGGGAACACTGCCAAGCCACCTCCTTATGATTTATCCCATCAGGGCACTCAAAAAAACTGGACAGACCTCCCCCCTTCTCACTTCATCTCTGAGTTTCGGCCACAGCACACAGCATCTTTAGACCAAGAAAACCACTGTCTCATACATGCAGCATCCATTCTTGGAAGCTGGCAGCACTTACTGCTTTACTGTCCACAGACAACACTTCAGACTCCGAGACCCACAAAAATGCCTGACAGAAACTGTTACTGAAGAGTTCCTGAAACGGAACATAATGGCTGTGTGAAATTACCCACTGTGATATTGCTCATAGTTTTTAGGCTCTGGCTCACACAGTTTTGTCTTAGCTTGGAAAGGATGGCTCCAGAGCAAACTACTTGATGCAGTAGCCAAATTATTTGCTCACAACTGAAATGCCAGTGGCTCACAAAGCAGAATTTTTGCTCACATGACTCCACAGCTTAGAGGGAGCATTGGTTGAGAGTGTAATGTGAGTAGGCAAAGTTAGGAGTGCAAGGATAGGGCTGTGAGGAAGCCGTCCTCCCCCCTCCTGTCACTACCTATATGTATAATAGAGTGCCCCCTTTTCCATTCTGCCTTTTGCCCTGATCCACTTATACACTAACATTAATGGCTTGAGCATGCTGCATCATGCAGGAGGCTTGAAGACTTTGTTTCTTTGCAGTTGGTCTTCCTTGGCAGTAGGCTCACATTGTGGGGAGGCAGGCTCTCACCTTTTCCTCTCTTGCTGCTCCCCCCTCCCCCAGCCAGGCCCAGCCGTTCTCTCCCCTCTCCTTCTCTTTGCCCCATTTGGAGGTGATGGGAAGGGAGAGAGGGAAGAAAATGGGTCCCTGGCAGTTCTGTCTGTCAGAGGGAAGGTGCTCTGTTCTCTCTGTCAGGCAGAAGTGCTTGGATTCCCTTCCCCCCCACCCTTTGCTCTGTTTGGAGGCTATGGGAAGGGAAGGCAAATGGCATCCTCTCTCCTGAGGTGAAGCCACATTGTGAGGTGAATTTTCGCGGGCAGAGCTTTGGTGGGTGGGCTGCAGGGAACCCAGCCTGGGGCACCCTTTCCCTTCCTCCCCTTCTCTTTGACTGTTTCACAGTGTCTTCTGAGAGGAAATTTGGCAGTTTGGCAGTGTGTGGGGGAGGGATTATGCTGATAGTCCATTGTGTTTTCACTGACAGAAACAGGCCCCTGAGGGAAGGGAGAGAATGGATCCCGGGCAGTTTTGCCTGTCAGAAGGAAGGCGCTCTGGTCTCTATGTCAGGCAGAAGTGCCTGGATTCCCTTTCTCTCCCCCCCCCACCCATTCTCTTTGTTTTGTTTGGACAGTTAGACCCTCCTGGCAGTGGGCGGAGGAGAAGCGTAGACCCAGCTCCCAGTCAGTCCTTCCCCTTCACTGGCTCCCTCCAGACTGTGGCCGAGACACTTGCCAGTGGTTCTGTGGGCGGGACTGAGGCAAAGCAGGGAGAGAATGCAGCCAATGGCCAGGGTCCCCCTTTTGAGAGGCAGTCTGTCCAGCCTACTGATTTTGGCACCCCATGGAATCTTGCCCTTTGGAATGTTAAAACGGCTTTATATAATAGGAAAGATAGATTCTGGATGGTGTCAGAACTATATAATCCAGAATTAGATGAACCTAAAATGCTCGTCGTATTCAGTGACTGGCCATTCTGGGTGGATCCAGCTATCTTCCAAGGAACCTTCCTCCATCTTAAGGAGCCCTTTCCAATTTCAGTGGCTCTTCATTCCATTGGAGGAAGAGGCATTGAAATTGGAGAAGTCTCTTTAGGCTGGAGGAAGGCTTCATACTTTAATCAGAAGAGTGGTAGGACAGGAGAAGGATCTACCACTCTCCTTTTGCTTCCTGTTCAATCAGTCCTTCAGTCCTCACTCCCAAATGAAATCCACCACATTGATCAATCTGGTTCTGGTGTCACTAAAATATTTTAGATGAATGGATTTTTGCTGTGTTTTATTTTATTTCTGTCCTTGAAAACAAATTACACTCTTTTTTCTTTTTTTGCTGTATGTATTTAATACCTTTGAGATGCAAGATGGGTTCTGTCACAGAGGATCTTGAAAAGCCTGTGATAATATAAGCAGTGTCTGCAATTCTTTCTGGTCCATCTAAGACTCATATTGGTGAAAGGAGCAAATCCACTGAGGTCTTTTGCTCTTCTGCTTTACTTTCGCCATCCATCCATTCAACTTGCTAGATTTTTTTCCAGCCTCAAAGAATCCATACGATTTACTGGTGAACCAGTTAATCAAACAGCTGCATTTTGTTATCATATCATGTTTTTCTCTGCAAAATTTTAAAGTAGTCCTGCAAATTGCTCAGCCCTTATTATATTAGGCCTGATGCTTCACTAATTGTCTCTTATCAAGCTGTGCTTCTAAAATGTACTAAGCATTTGATCCTTTAAAACTGAATCTTAAACGACTGATGTCAAACTGACTAGCCCAATTTTCCACTATGCCTTTAGATCTATTTTTAGAAATAATTGGAGTGTTGAATTGGTAACTTATCTATGTTCAGATTTGGGGCGGGGGGGGAGGAGGCTGTGTTTGTTCATGTTTTCCTCATAATATTCCTGATGGTTTGCACAACTTGTAGTTTATTGCTTGCTTGTCCTTGATAAGAAAGTCTACTTAGAATCATTCTAGTGACACAGGTTTTACAGAAACACTTTTTTATTGTATGTAAAGATGAAGCTTGATAGAGCAGTCTCATTGCTGATCCACAGCATACCCACAGCCGTGTGAACCACAGACTAACACTAAATCTAATGGGTGTAAACTTCAGTTTCTCAGATAATTTCTGAGAAAAGTCTTAACTTGGGGGAGTAGATGAGACAAAGCATTCAGAACAGAAGCCAGCAAGTGTACTATGGCAAGCAGCTTTAACATGTACGTGCAAAAGTGTTGTCACTGTCATTCTGTTTTAATCTAACATGACAGGTTGAAAACAAAGTGTTATTATACACTGGCTTGGAAAAAGAAGCATCACACAGAGGACAGAAAACATAAAATACAAATTGGATATTGGATCCATTGCCAACAGGTTTCAGTAGAGGGAAATTGCAGTTGTTATTGTGATGGAGGTGTCTCTCTGGCAGATGTTCCAGATTCTATATACCACTATATAAAGTGGCACCACTTTGATTTCTTTATACCTAGATGTTTGCATTGAAAAACTGGCCTGAAGAAAACAAAATACCAACTTGATCAGGCCCAATTCTCTCAGGCAACAGTTCTCTAGTGGAAGGAAGGGCCAGAAAAGAAGGTGACTGTTGATAGGAAGTGAGACTGTGGAGAGGAAACAGGAGGGATATGAGACCAAAAGAATGGGAAACAATGTGCAAAAGAGTGACAGGGGAAAGAAAATGGGTACTGGAGAGCTTTAATGGTTCTGATAGTTGCTTCTCATATTATGGCTTTAATGGTATACTAAACTTGTAATTCCAGAGGCATAACCATGCCAGTCTGTTACAGCAAAAATACACAAGAGTCTTGTGGCACCTTAAAACTAAAAACGACATTAACCCAGCAGAAACTGTCATGGACTGAGGACAGACTGGCAGTCTTGGGCGCTCTGCCTCCGCTTCAAAAGCGGAGGCAGAGCGGCCATTCAGACGGCTGCATCTGCCCCAAGGAGGCGGCCCGGACGCATCGCGTCCGGCGCCGCGCACCTCCTGCAGCAGCCGAGCACCACTTCAAAGTGGTGCTCAGCTGCTGCGGCGCGCGTTCCACCCGCCGGAGCGGGTGTGAATGTGCGCCGGGAGGGGGAGCTGCGCGGCGTCCGCACGCCGCCGTAGGAAGCCGCCCGCAGTCTGAACGCTGCGGGCAGCTTCCTTGAGGCGGCATGTGAATGCTGCGTCGTGGGGGAAATTCCCCCTGCCCTAGTCTGCCGCACCGCAGAGGCGCGGCAGACTTTAAGTCTGTCCACAGCCATGGACTAGAGCCCACAACTTCAGTTACAATGACTGGATCCTCACTGTGCAGTTATTTTATGAAAGAGTATTGGGGGGGGGGGCGTTAACAAACAGCAGGGTCAAGGTGCCATGAAATGCAAGTACAGAGTGAAATGTAATTATGTAAAATTTAAATCTAGCCTAAGGTAAATACAGACACCATTTATTAGGTATGCTAAGCTAGTTAACACCATAATGGATGGGCAGTCCCAGGCTTTGCTAAGATAGTAAATGTGTGATGAGTAAGAAATCCCAAGTTTTTGTTCAAGTAGCAGTAGGGTAAAAAGGTAATGTGAAACCTTTTAACATATCCCGGGGGTTGGACTAGATGACCTGGGAGGTCCCTTCCAACTCTATGATTCTATGATATCCCAGTTCAGCAGTTTTATGCTCAAGTATCTCTTTGAAGTTCTTTGTAGAAAAATTATAACTTTCAGATCAGAAACATAACTGGGGAAGTGATGTTCTAAGTTGTGGAACCCAGGCAGTCTTGTCAAAAGATGCTGTTGATTTCAGCTCCTGTTGAATGTGTACTTGGTAGCAAACCTTGGCTTGCTGCTATGTAATGTGTGGAATGGATCTGAGATGAATTACATAGAGTCCACATACAGTACCCTGTTGTTAGTACCCCAGAGCAAAAAAAAAGACCTGCAAAGAGAGGGGCCCTGTCTACTTTTTTCCCAGGGCTAATAACAGCCTTGGGAGTTCATTCAGAGATTAATACACACACACACCCCTCCAGTGCCACAGTCTCGGGCTGAATTATGCCCACATATGGCTGCTATGCCTTTAAATTGGATTTCCCAGTTTCTAGGCTCGATAGACTTTTATTTCCTTTATCAATTCATGTTTTAGCACAGGGGTAAAAATAATAATAGTGTTAGTCACTGAGCACTCAACATTTGTATTTTCTTTCTTTGGGGCCTTCACATTATTACCTCCAATTCATAGTTTTGTTTTTGTTTCTTTACTATTGTATTAGTCCAGTTGAAATATTATCTTTTTGTTGCAGTGTTTTCTTATTACTAAATATTACCCTTCCTGAATTATTCCTGTTTCTTTTTCAGACATTGATTACTGTAAGTTGAAACCCCTGGGAGATCACATCTACACACTGTGCACACTTTGAGCCATGTTCCTATAAACTGTTGGGGATATGTTGTCCCTAGTGGATTTGAGATTTACACAGCCTTGTTTTGATTTTCTATCTTGACTCCACTATTTTCATTTTATCCGCTCGGTACATAACAGCTTCTCTGATGCAAGGAGTGTGTTTACTGGTGCTACTAAAATTACCTGTCTCAACTCATGCATGATGTCCTAAGTTTAAATCTAAGTGTGAATTATACATGCTTCAAAACAAAGACGAAGTTATGTAAAATTGCATATTAAATAGAACTTGTTAGAATGTCATTCTCTTTGGTGGTTGTGGTGGTAATGTGTAATCACAATGCTCTACCACTTTTTTATTAGATTTTTTTTTTTGCCTTCAGGTCACAGCTGACATAAAGTGACCCTATAGGGTTTTCAAGGCAAGAGATGTCCAGAGGTGGTTGCTATTGCCGCCTCTGCATCACATAGATCTGACCAAATTTTAAAAAATTAACTAACAGGGCTTTAATGTGAATGGCAAGAATGATTTGATCTTTCCTGATTCTCATGTCATTTACAAGGAGAAGAAGCAGTATCTTCTGAATCAAGGTCATTCTGTTCATTATTTTGGCCAGCTTGGGAAAGCAAGGGATGTAGTTGAAGTTCCACAAAGCTGTAAAGCAATTCCAGTCACAAATAAATATTAAGCCTACATAAATAGTCTAAGCAAACATAAGAGACTTATCAAATGTTCATAAATACTCCAAAGGAGGCACAACAAGGTGACAAGTAAGTCACTATTTTCTTTACTCAACAGTAGTTCAATTGATGATTCAGACCATTTTGGAGAACAACCTTTATCAAGAGGTATTTTTATCTTCCTCCACAAGAACAATAAAAATGAGGTGCAGTGCACAGTATTAATAGTAAATTGTAGATGGAGCCCAATTGCCTCAAAACAATTCTACAGTGCAGCATGTAAATGGCCTGGTGCTCTAGATGGCTCCAGAGCAAACTAATTTATGCAGTAGCCAAATTGCTCACTCACAACTTTAATGCCAGTAGCTCAGAAAGTAGAATTTTTGCTCACAAGACTCCACAGCTTAGAGGGAGCATTGATTCCTCACCCTCTCCAGGCTCCACTCCTCAAATCTCCAAGAATTTCCCATCCTGGAGTTGGCAACCCTATCTGCTTTGCAGCCAAAAATCAATGTACCTTTATCTTCCCCTCTGACTTCAGCTTTCCACCTCCTCCCCCTCCCTGCAGCCTTTACCTAGGAAAAGTACATTCTTTCTCCACAGTGTTGATCAAAGCAGCTCACATCATTCTCCTCTTCCCCTTTTGATCTGCACAACAGCCCTGTGAGGTAGATTAGGCTGAAAGTCTGTGACTGGTCTGAAATCACCCAATCAGTTTCCACAGCAAGAACCTGGGTCTGGCAGACCCTGCTCTGAAGTGCTAACTGCTATATCACACTGGCTGTAATGCGGGGCCACCTCAGCAGGGTATAATTACCACCATTTTTTCCAGGGGACTTATCTCTGCCATCTAGAGAGCAGTTTTAATTCTGAGTGATCTTCAGCCCTCACCTGGAGATTGGTAACAATGGTTCCCCAGGAGGAAATGGCTGGTTTGGAGGGTGGTTTATGGCATTGTACTTGTCTGAGGTCCCATCCCTCCTCAAACCCCACCCTCTCCAAGCTCCACCCCTCAAATCTCCAGGAATTTCCCAACCTGGGAACCCTATCCCAGCCAGCCATCAACCTACCTTTATCTGCTCCTCTGACTTCAGCTTTCCATCTTCTCCTACCCTACAGCCTCTACTTAGGAAACTACAGTCTTTCTCCACAGTGGGAAACCAAGCAGGAGGGAAGCAACCTCAGCAGGATATAATGACACAGATTCCACCCCGCAAAGCAGCCATTTTCTCCCAAGGAACTGATTTCTGCTATCTGGAGAGCAGTTTTAATTCTGAGTGATCTTCAGCCCTCACTTGGAGATTGGCAGCAATGGTCCCCCAGGAGGAAATGGCTGATTTGGAGGGTGGATTCTATGGCATTGTACCTGTCCGAGGTCCCACCCCTCCTCAAACCCCACCATCTCCAGGTTCCACCCCCAAATCTCTAGGATTTGGCAACCCTATCTTCTTTCCAGCCGATCATCAACCTACCTTTATCTTACCCTCTGACTTCAGGTTTCCATCTTCTCCCCCCTCCCTGCAGCCTCTACCTAGGAAAAATACAGTCTTTCTCTGCAGTGGGGACAAAAACAGCTCACATCATTCTCCTCTCCCCCTTTTTGATCTGCACAACAACCCTGTGAGGTAGGTTAGGCTGAAAATCTGTGACTGGTCCAAAATCACCCACTCAGCTTCCACAGCAAGAACCTCAGTCTGGAAGACCCTGCTCTGAAGTGCTTACTGCTATGCCACACTGGCTGTCCTAGGGGGGCTGCTCCTGGTGAATAGGAGCAAGCAGCCATGCCTAAAATCATGCCAATCAGGTGTCATCAAGTCACCCAGAGGGTGCTGCCAGACCTAGGGTAGCCAACCTCCAGGTGGAGCCTGAAGATTGCCTGGTATCACAACTGAACTCCAGACAACAGATCTCTCTCCCCCTGGAGAAAATGACTGCCTTAGAGGGGGGACTCTATGGCATTCTATTCAGCTGAGGTCTCTTCCCAAACTCTGGCTTCTGTAGGCTCCATCACAAAATCTCCAGGAATTTCCCAACCTGGAGCTGGCAATCCTAGTCAGGACTGGCCCCAGTGAATTCCCCACAGAGGCCAAAAGGCCTGGAAAGGCTCCCTGCCCCTGCCTTTTTACTGACAGAACTAAGTTTGGTTGCCTAGCAACAGCCACTGAGGGGAAAGTGAGCTCCACAGGAGGAGGAGCCACTGAGGGGAAAGTGAGCTCCACAGGAGGAGGAGAAGAGAATGGTTTGCTGGCCAGTGGCTCACTTCAGTAGCCAGCCAGCCAGCCATGGAGGAGCCAATCAGAAGAAGTATCATCATCAGGAGAGAAAGCCATTTTGGCAGTTTATTCTGACTGAGAAGAGTGGCCAAACCAGCAGTGGATGGAGGAGAAGGGAAGCCACCCTTCACGTGCTCCTTTCCCTTTGAGCAGTCTTGCAATGGAATGATTCTCATCATGCCCCTGAGTTTATTAAATCTGCCCTACTGAAATCTAATATACATGTATGGCTATGAACTTCCTTGGTCCCGCACAGCAAAAGGAATTCTAGCAGGACATGGTCACTTCCTCCTAAGGTCCCCACCACCTCCACCCCATCTACCATCTCTTGCCTACTGGTCAATATTAAGTCGAGGTTTTTTCATGACCATAGCCAAACTTTTTTCTAACATTGCTATGGATCATAACCAGGTAAAAGTTTCCTCATGTGATCCTGTATACAGAACTGATAACATGGAGCAAATAAGTACTGAGTTCCCACATGTGAACTGGCACATAGACTGGCAGAACCTAAAAGTAGATAATAGTATAAGGAGTTAGTCATTATAACAGCCTTATATACCCTCCCTGAAGCATACAAAGCAGGTCATTACTGAAGAGAGGGTACTGAATAAAACAGATAAGCCACTGCTTAAATCCAGTAAGCCTTTTCTTATGCCTTAGGCTGTCATTCTTCCATGGTGCATGTTTCAGTGTGGCAAACAGGGACTTTCATTCTAATATTAGAAAAACAAAATTGCATTAACTGTGGGCAATCATAAATCTTGAGCTGAGCAAATGGATAGAACAGTGCAAATTTTCCACAGCTCATCTCGCTTCCTTTGACAGAAATGAAGTACAGCTGATGTTTTCTGGAGGGGGGAGCATGCTGTGGATTAAGTCACATTACATCATTCTGGTATGGTGTATTCAGTCCCTGTGGGTGAAATCAGCTGTTTCAGCATGGAGTCCTTATCTGTAGGGAATATGGAAATGTTCTTCATGGGATTGTAAACTCCTGCCCCATGACAAAAGTTTTGTCCTGCTCAACACCTCAGCTAAAGTAGGGAATGTTAGCATTGTACATCCTGGCATCAAAAAGAGTTTCCCACTCTTAAGATGCAGATCTGCACACTTCCAAATTGATTGTGCTTCCTTCTAACTTATGGCAAAGTGCAATTACAGTTTAAAGGGAATATTTATGTACATTAGTTAACAACATCATTGCAACTTAGTACTCACACATCAACACTTAATTAGTGTAAGGATAAGTGACATAATTGCTACAAGGCATGTATTCCCCATAATGTGAGGCAATTTCATGCACTATGCACATTTTAAATACTTCCCCTGGAATTTTTTTCCAAGGCTGCATTTTTTAACTCAGTAGGAGAGCTTTATATGCAAAGATAACTTCTTCTGCTTTCCATTTCAACTGAATGCAGCACTGTATCCTGAGTTGGTGTCATGGTCATTTCCCCAGGGAGCACTTGATAGTGCTTTGCTACACCTTGAGAAGGAAGATGAGAAAGGTAGATCTTTGTCTGAAACAGAAGGAGACAAGGCTTTGGTTATAGATGTGCATGTGTGGGTGTGTGGGTGTTATGTCAAGTTACTTCTTACTTATGGCAACTGTACACATTAATGATCTCCAAAATGTCCTATCATTAATAGCCTTGTTCAGGTCTTGCAAACTGAAGGTCGTGGCTTCCTTGATTGAGTCAATCCATCTCATGCTGGGTCTTCCTTTTTTTCCTGCTGCCTTCAGCTTTTCCAGGGACATTTGTCTTCTTATAATGTGATCCAAGTATGATAGCCTCAGTTTAGTCATTTTAGCTTCTAGGCAGAGTTTAGGCTTGATTTGATCAAGAACCCACTTATTTGTCTTTTTGCTGGTCCATGATATCCATAAAACTCTCCTCTAACATACATTTCAAACAAATCAACCTTCTTCCTGTCAACTTTCTTCACTGTCCAACTTTCACACCTATACATAGTAATGTGGAATGCTACAGTATGAATCATCTTGATCCTGGCTGCCAGCAACACGTCCTTACACTTAAGGATTTTTTCTAGCTCCTTCATGGCTGCCCCTCCCCGTCTCAATCATCTTCTCATTTCTTAGTTACACTCTCCCTTTTGGTTGAAGACTGAGCCAAGGAATAGAAAATGTATATCAATTTTTAAAAAAAAATCCAAAGAGAATCCTGGAATTGACAAAACAGGAAGCCAAAGTCTGTTTCAGGGGAGTTACTAGAAACTGTTATTAGAAATAGAATTATTATGTAGAGAAACTAAACATGTTGAAGAAAAATCAGTGTGGATTTTGCAAAGGGAAATCCTGCCTCACCAACTTTCTGGAGTTCTTAGAAGGTTAAACAGAATGTGGATATCAGTAATCCAGTAGACATTATTTACTTGGATTTCCAAAAGCTGGATGATCATGGTATTGATTGGCTGTCAATTGTGATGTCACTAAGTGCAGTGTTCCCTTTTGCTTGCAAATCAGGAACAGGGTACTAACTCAGAGCCCCACTCTTAGGTTTACACAGCAGATATGTTTGTTATCTGTACAGCATCAATTTATTAGCGAGGCAATTATGGTTGCCAGGTACCAGATAGGGGGACTTACCAGGAGCAAAGAGAAGCCTTGGTCAGCATCACCAGAGAAGCAGTTACAACATTTTGGGCACACAGCAGAAGTGATGTCATGACAATGCTTGTGACACAGGGAAGTTCTAGTATTTGCTAGAAGTCATTTTACTATAGAGTTTTTGCCCAAATACCAGAGCATCCCTGCATCACCAGTGACATTATGTTGTCACTTCCAGTGTGTTCCAGAAGTGATGTCACCACATTGCTGGTGACACAGACCTAGACCTCCTGTTGCTGCTGCTAAGTGTCCTGCTGGCTAGCTGATTGGGGAGAGGGTAGAAGGGTCCTGGAGCAGAAATCCCCGCCCCTGACAGGGGCCTAGCAAGGCTAAAGGAGATACATGAATGAGAGCAACAGGTATCAGTACAAGGGTGGTCATGCAGTCTACAGTTCTAATTTAAAAAAACATAATTAATCGACTCCACCTCATGAGACTAAACCAAGGCACACATTTATCAGGGAGAAACAGACTGTTCCATTTTAATGCAGACAATAAATGCACCACACCAAGAATTATTCCCCATATTTCCTAGAGCAGTTATCCAATATTTAAAGTTTTTTAAAAAATTAATAAACTGTTCCATTCAAGTTCACTGGGTGCTTTTAAAAATAAAAAATAATACAGCCCATTTGAAGCATATAGAAAGATACAAAAATTATAGCTGTTGCAGCATTTTATAAAAACATAAGAGTGTACTTTTTCTAGCGCTGCAGTTCTTTTACTATAGATCTATATAGGAATATTTTCCTACAACTTGTGCTCTTTTTTTACTCATTTGATGAGGGTAAACTTTGAAGCCTTTTTGGGCTTCTATGGCTACTTGACTTAGGTTCTTAACAATGCAGTCATTTTATCTTGGGCCTCAATTAGCATGGCTTTTATAAGCCTCAAAACACCATGAAACCGAAACTGAAGTGAGAATTTTAAATTGAACCAGCAAGGATTATGAAAGCAGGAAGAGGATTCCTCTTTCAGTCACTTGTTTTCATCTTATTATCTTCCCCTCCTACTCACTTCCCCCTCTGCTTCCTTATTTCTTCTCACCTGCCAAGCTATAGGCTGGGACTGCTGTTTTTGGTGGTAGGTGGTCCAACAAACTGGGGCTGGCCATCCAATCAGTCAGTGGGAGTGTAGAAAAAGAATTTGCCCTTTGTCTGACTCTCCCAGTGCCTCATACCTTGTTTTGAAAGCATCTTGAGGAATACATTCATGAGGAGGCACCAGAACACAGTGCTTCAGACACCTGCAGAATCGGGTGCAGTTTGCCACCTTGGGGACCGTAGTTGGGTGGGAAGTTGGCATAGAAATGTTATAAATCAATAAATCAATATTTACACATGCTTAAGTCCAGGGGTCATTTTGTAGAAAAAGAAATGCCGGAGCTCCTTAGCATAACTCCTTAGCATAGCTCATTAGCATAGCTTATTTGCATATGCCACACCCCCTGACATCACCGGAAGTATGTCAGAAGGCAACAAAAGAAAGAAGAGAGAGAGGGAGAAAGAAAGAAAGAAAGAAAGAAAGAAAGAAAGAAAGAAAGAAAGAAAGAAAGAAAGAAAGAAAGAAAGAAAGAAAGAAAGAAAGAAAGAAAGAAAGAAAGAAAGAAAGAAAGAAGGGAGGGAGGAAGGAGGGAGGGAGGAAGGATGGATGGATGCATGGATGGATGGATGCATGGATGGATGGATGCATGGATGGATGGATGGATGAGCTGGCAGAGAGGGGACAGCTACGAATCCAAGCCTCAGAAATACCACTATTCTGGGAGGATAGCTTCAGTGGTGGATGAAGCCTTCAGAAGGCTGGTCGGAGGAACAAGGACCTTTCCAGGGGACGGGGTCATTTTGCTGCAGCCATGACACAAGCAGGCATTCCCCCATGGGGGGTGCTGGCACCAACTCCTGGAGCTGAGCTCCCCCGAGTTCCTGCTCGAAATGACCCCTGCTTAAGTCCCTACTGACTTCAAAAGACTTATGCAGGTCTATAGGAATGCATTTAAGTGCTCTAGGTCTAAATTTAATAACAAGGGCCAAAGCTAAGGTTACCAACCTCCAGGAGGAGGCTGAAGTTCTCCTGGAATCACCACTGGAATTATCTCCTATAATTATCTTTAGACTACAGAGATCAGTTCACCTGGAGGAAATGGGAGCTTTGGCGGGTGGATTCTATGGCATCACCTTCCCCACTGAGTTCCTTCCCTGCCCAAAACCCCTAACTTCTCTCTCCCAGGCACCATCCTCAAATCTCTAGGAATCTCTAAAGCTGTAGTTGGCAACGTTATCATAAGCCTTCCTAAATATTTCAATTTGGTGACATTTTCCTAGTTTTATATTCTCTTTTTATTACTAGATACCCATTTTCTTGTAATTTTAATTTTTCCCCTCGAAAAAAGAATATATATTGTAAGGTACCATGTAGAATATGTACAATAGTGCTTGCCATGTGCTCCTGTAATGGTGACCACCACATGGCCAGAGCACATGGCCTGGCTGCAACCTGAGCTTTGGTCCAGGGGAACAATAGCTGGCCAGATTGTAACTGGCCACCAATCTAGTGCCTAGGATCCTTGAGGGGACCTATGACATGTAACCGCAATCGTAAGGTCCTATGGGGACATTTGGGCAAGGTCAGAGGTGTGGCTCCAACCGGAATAAAAGAGGGCCCTGAGCCCAGGGGAACATGCCTCATCTGACCACCAAATAAAGAGCTTGCTATGAAATCACTTCCACTGGTCTCCCAACTCTGGTACTTTCCATATACTGTAGTCTCTTTAGAGCTGAAATATTCACAGTCCTTTCTGGATTCTGCTGTTGTTGTGTAGATTTCTATAAT
This sequence comes from Lepidodactylus listeri, assembly GCA_029233225.1. Lineage (NCBI taxonomy): Eukaryota > Metazoa > Chordata > Lepidosauria > Squamata > Gekkonidae > Lepidodactylus > Lepidodactylus listeri. The sequence goes on from JARCFY010000004.1 coordinate 93,461,211, forward strand.
GACACTGAAATTACGCAGCAGAGTTACTGGCGATGATCCATAGTACAATTAAGTGTATTTTACTTCTGAATAAATCAGTGAGCCAATGTTCCCCATTTCATATCTTTTACTATTTGTTTATATTTTGTCAGTGGTTTCACTTCCCCACTTTCCATTGTTAGTTTTGTAGACTTGTTTTTCTTGTGTGCACATATTGTATGGAGTTTGTCAACACCTGTGGGATTTATTTGTACAATGTTCACCATGTATTTGCATAATACCTGTTAAACACTGATTTATTGATGCACAAATAATGTTGAAAAACATGTACATAGGGAGAGGGAAATTAATGGGAAGAAACAGAAAATAAAGAATAATGGTTTTGATTCCCACAAGGGAGAATGTTGGGAACAAAGCAAAGCGGTAGCCTAGAGAAATTTGAAATCAGCCCTAAACATACCTAATTCCATGGCCTGTTGTATCCTATTTGTATGCCAACACATGGAGATGTAGATATACTGGTATAGTAAAAATAATGTTATAATTTACTGTTGCTTTAATTATTACTTGCATAATTGAACAAGCCTTTCCTAGAACTTCACACTCTTAACCTGCAATGCATTCCCTCACTCAGATCTCCTGCTTGACAAGATGATATAGTGCTGTCACTCTGTTGAATATTAGTATAATTCCGATTTTAGTCTATTGAAATGACAAGTGTAGCTATTTTATAGCCATAGTGGGCCATAAAACATTTTGAAACTTATTTTGCCATTGGAAGAACTCTGTTGTAGATATGCATGAAGACCCAGCACTTATTAAGAGTGGTGTCATTGGCTCTTTTCTATATTGAGAGATTTGGTTATAAATTTTTCATGCTGTAGTTTCTTGGTCTGTCAGCACCTTTTACTTTCAGCTTCCTTGTCTTCCTCTTCTTCTTCCTCCACATAGACAAAGTTTAGACATAATTGTGAAGAAGATAGAAAAGTACATACACATAAAAATCTATTTTAAAAAAAAACTGATCACCCCCACACACTGCTCTAGTGTGAAGGTAATATCAAAGCAATAAAGCAAAGGTGATATAGACAGCTTGACAAATGTTGAATGAGAAGATTTATAGATAAAATACTTGCTACTAAAACACAAGATTTTCAAAATACCTGAACTCTGTCTATGTTAGTGATAATGTTTATGCTAGAGGATAGTAAAACAAGACTCTTTGTAGAGGAGGGGAAAAATCAAATGTATGGGAGTCAGTACATTTCAGAGTACACTCTACTTTCAATCCTTTGCAAAACCAAAAGTAAAGTTTCACATGAAACTCATAACCTACCATACAGTGGATCATCACTTTCCAGTATATATACTTGCTACAAAGTACACTAAATCTTCATGGTATATCTGCTGTACAGTGTATATGTAATAAGATTTATATCTCACATTTCTTCAGCCACAGAAGTCAAGACACCATATATAAACTCCTTGAGACTACACGGGGTTTCCCACTCAGGCACTAACTATACCTAGATTTGCTTCTCTTCAGCAGTGCTAGAATCATAGAATCATAGAGTTGGAAGGGACCTCCAGGCTCATCTAGTCCAACCCCCTGCACAATGCAGGAAATTCACAAATACCCCCCTACACACACGCACCCAGAGACCCCATCTTTAGACCCAAAAGATGGCAAAAAAACCCCTCCAGGATCCCTGGACAAACTGGCCCATAGAAAAATTGCTTCCTGACCCCAAAGTGGCAATTGGCATTTCCCTGGGCTTGTAAGAAAGGGCCACAAGATCTAAGCACTGAGACAACCCTTCCTGTCCTCCTTCTCATGATCTGCCTGAGTTCACACAATCAGCATTGCTGTCAGATAGCCATCTAGCCTCTGTCTGAAAACCTCCAAAGGAAAGCCCACCACCTCCCGAGGAAGGTTGTTCCACTGAGGAACTGCTCTTACTGTCAGGAAATTCAGGAGAGCTGTCTCACATGCTCTCAGACAATTACCATGTTTGTTTTTATCTAAACAGCAGTAATATTGTAGAATTTTGGAATATTATTTGTAGTTCTAAACTGCAAGAAGGAAATTGCTACACTCTTGGCAGAATGATTTCATAAAATTGGGGACAGCTACTTCGATGTAACTGTTGGACATGTTGGACATGTTATTTTCTTTGTTCTGAATCCATGAAAAATTATATAAAAAAACAATTTCATTTGCAGAGATACTTTAAGTGGAGACACTTTAATAAGAAGGGAAGTCTAAATTTGGATTGAAAGCTTGTACTTTCACTTGATAAGTGCTAATGTATCTCCATCTAACAAATCTGCAAATGCACTTACATGTTATAAGTACTGCATAAGATGGACCAGGGCTTTTTTTGTAGAAACAGCCCAGCAGAAACTCATTAGCATAATAGGCCACACCCAACAGCAGAAACTCATTAGCATATTAGGCCACACCCCTAACAGCGCAGCTCCCTTCCAGGATCGGCTTCTCCAGGTGCCCCACGGCTTGTGGGGCACTTGGGGAACCTGAGGGAAGGAAGGCAGTTTCTGGATTGGCTTCCCCAGGTGCCCCAAGGGGAGGCAGCTTAAACTGCCTTCCCTCCCTGGATCAGCTTGGCTTCCCCAGGCTGGGGGGGGGGGAGGCTGTAGGTGTGGCCAACTCAGAAGCCAGCCAGAACTCCATTCCTGTGCATTCCTGCCCAAAAATAGCTCTGAGATGGACATTTGAATGATGAAGTTCACCTGGTTGTGTTTGGATAGATGTTCTTACTGGAGGTTAATGTGAGAAGCTGAGTGGGAAAACATAGAATTGTTCTTAGCAGACCAAAGGATTTCTATCCAGAAAACAAGACCAACTAAAGATAAGAAGATCGGTAGGTAACATCTGAGAAAGGGATGTATCATGTTTTGGCACTTGGCATTTTTCTTTACTATAAATAACCAATAAATACTTAATCATCTTTCATCTAAGAGGAATTGGCACTTATTGTCATCTTCTGGGGGCTTGTCAGGCTGCCACTCTCAAAAAAAGAGTGTGTCTATGCCCTCTGTAGAGAAGGAGGAGAGGAAAGGTGACTATGGCAGTGCTTAAATAGATAAGTAACGGATTTTTCTTCTGTGGGAATTCCTCCACATAGTTTACTCTTATGTTTCTGTCATCTGAAACGTTGGTATTAAACTACTCGACAATATGAAGAGGATGCAGCACATCAGAAGAGACCATCACTGCTGAGGGGTGACTTTGGGAAAGATGGTATTTCCCCTTTTATCAGCGAGGTCATCATGTGACAGAGGCACATCAAAGCCAATCAAAACCAATAAAGTAAAAGGTTTAGAGACAATCACAAAAAGACAAAAAACCCACATATTCGACAACCCAGAGGAGTGGTCCTCCCAATATTTTTCAACAATATTTTTCTCAAGGCTGTCTGAAGTTTTAGTACGTAATTTTTTTAACAGTTGTATGATAGAGCAATGCATATAATTTCCCTTGATGGGGATACTATCAAAACATGGTTGAAATACTATTCTTTGAGCCGTCCTTTTTATTTTGTGCTTTTTTGTGTGGCTCAGCATCAGTTGACTGCCATGGCACAGCCAACGATGTCATTCATGAAAGTAGTCCAAGTCCACACTGAGAATATTTGGCCAGACATCAGCCTTGTACTTTCAGGGTACTGACCTACAATCCCATGTCTGTTTCATGTACTCATGCTATTCCTGGGGGGGGGGGGGGGGTCCCTGTTCCCCAGGAGCAAAATGGGAAACATTTGGAGCTGTAGTGGACAGCAAGTAAGGACATGCCTCACAGAAATAACCAGTGGATCCAAGCCTCAGACTGACTGTATTTTTCAGACATTTCTCATATCTTTCTTGTCTAATTTTCATCATCACAGTAGAGTTTCAAAGACATGTTTGCCATGTTTTTCTTAATATTCTAGAATGGTGTCTTCAGCAACTTAAACACAACGTTTTGTCTTATTTCAGATTATCAAAAGATGTAAAAAGAAACAAACTTCCCCTGTGTGGATACTTGCCATTATTAGATGTTAAATGAGACATTTCTCTTCTTTGATCATCCAACTTTCATTAATGTCAACGAGTTGTCTAGGCCTTGTGTTGATTCCCCACCCTTTTATCGTTCCTTGCATCTAATTATAAGCATCTACATTTAAATATGTCTACAAGAATATCTTAAAAGGCTTCAGAATGTTTATGCATCTTGTCCGTATCATGCTAATTTAAAGCTTATATTAAGAACAGAAAGCTTGTGTGAGAAGGGGGTCGAGTTTGCTAGACTGCTTGACAAGATTTGGCTAGATTTTCATTTTTACTTTGTCCTTTAGATATTGTTATGACATTCCAATGAGCTTCTGGGGGATTTATTGAAGTTCTTATTGGAGACTGTTAACAGGAAGAAAACAAGAAGCTTTATTATAATTGTTTATTATAACCAACAAAGATTCAACTTACCTATTGATTTTGGGTACAATCAGCAGATATGTACTCCTGAGCAAGCTGCATCAAAAGGAATGGAAGAAGTACAATACACACATTTCTATTCATTTTGATGAGCCACATAAAGAACAAACGCATGGTGGATTGTGCTCTTAAAAAACTTATAATAGTATTCACTGCACACTTCCCATAACTGAGATATTCAGATGTTTCAACTCATGATGGAATTACATTTCTGTCAATTCATAACTATTGGATTGTTCTATTTCCTGACTTAGGGGTTAGATTCTCTGAATGGATGAGCAGAAGCTCATGGAAGAGAATATATCCTGTCTTTCTGTTCCTCAGCAGCTCTTTCATACTCTGAAAATCCATTACTGAGAATCAAACAACTAGTGGTGGCTCAACAAAAGGTGGGCCTGATGCTTCTACCTCTTATTGCTTCTTCCCTCTACCTCTCACTTTCTGCCTCTTGCTACCCTTCTGCCTCTTGCCCCCCACTGCCTCTTGCTACCTACCAAGCTTCTCTGTACCACTTTTCACCAACCCTGACCCTGCTTAGGAGCCAGCACAGCTTCCCCTCCCATTCCCCAGCTTATTTAAAGCCAGGGCAGCAAGCTAGACATAACCAATAGGACTTCCTGAAGACTGGAAACCCTGTTTGAGTATTAAAGATGCCTGGAAGATGAGGAGAGAAGAAGTGTTAGCTGATCTAACTTCTGGGCAAGAGGGTTGGGGCGGGGCAGTGGCAACTGTGATATGACACGGCAAAGATGAGGCCTTCTGAGGTCACCACCTCATTCAATGGAGATCTGATCATGTAGAAGACTCTTGTGAACAATGTGGCATAAGGAACAGGATGATGCAGTGAGGAGGAGAAGTTAAGCAAAATCCACCCCCACCCCCCAACGCACACACAGTTGTGCCAGCATAGCAAACCTGATACTAGGTTTCCTTTACTTGCGCAATGGTGAGGAGGAGAGATATTTTATTGGTAACAAATTAAACCCAAACCCCTTTCATAGGATGTCTGTTCTGTAGCCTCCTAACCATGGGGGCATAAAAGTCTTTGAAGAGGATGGCACTGGAGAAAATTCAAACCAGCATGTTTATACATTGTGTATGAGACAGGGGTATGGATTAGACTCTATAACATCATGTATTGTTCAAGACATCAACAAATCTTGAATGGTGCACAATTAATATAAGTCCATCATCAGTGAATGCTAGAATTTCTGTCAGGAGTATTCTTTTTCACATAATACAGTGAATACATCTACATCCTGCCTGTATGTGCATACATCTGTTTATAAATAAGAGCCAACACACATTCACTTTACGAATTAAACCAGGATCAGTATCAGACTAAATGTGCAACTTGTATCACACATTCAGTTGTACATGTGTTGACTGTAACATGAGAATAACTCAATGCACATACAAAAAACAATCAAGTGTACACTGTGCACAGATTGTATGTGCATTCACAATAAAGAGGGCTAGTGACTGTCAGTGTTTTACACTGGCTCTGGTTTGCACTGGTATTCTTATGCTGTTATTCTTCATACGTCACTGGTAATCGAGCAAGAAATTGTGATAAGTTAAAACTGTCCCAAGTTTTGGCATAGCATCTGCCAGTGTAATGGAACCAATGGGTTGCCTAGTAAAACAATTAGTCATGTATTTATAACTATCTCATAAACATTCCAGAGACAAGTTGCTGCCCCGGAAAAGGCTCTACTATGGGCAGCAGCCAACTTGTGAGGATAGACTGTGCAATAGGGCATGTGAATGGCTGAGGAAACTCCTGGGAGGTGTTCCCTTGAGTGCTTGAGTGGTGTTGCTTTTAAAATAACTTGAGTATTTCTGGTAAATGAAAGACAGACTCACGACATTAGTACCCAAGCAAACCCATCTGTTATATCTTCTGTCCTTCCCAAGTTAATCATAGGAATTCTTTTCACTGTTGCTGCTACTTAAAATGGCCATTAAGCACAGGATGCTTAAGGATAATTTCTTCCTTTAAGTTTATTTTTATTTTTTTAAGACCAATCACCATTTTCCATTCATTCAGATGATTTAGAACAGTGAGCCTGCCTATAACAAAAAAAAATGTGGAAAACAGCCACTTCATGGAGGCATTTAGTGAATGGAGTTCTACAGTAAAAAATAATTTCCCATTTTTAAATTGCTCCCATGCGATGGCATGCTTCCATGCTGAAATTTTTTGTCACAGGCTCAGGATAAATCATTAGAAACAGTGTCTTACTTGTCAAGCTGTTTCTTGAAAATTTAAACAAGAGCATTCATTGCTGGTTGCTAGATGTTCTTGTCTTACCCATTCCCCCTCCCCAAAGCCTCAGCTCTACAAGAGTCCACGCAACAGCATCCCACTTACTAGACAGAGATATCTTTGTCTGAATCCTCATCAGATGCTAAGCCAAACTCATCTCCCTTTTCCTTGCTTCTTCCAACCCCCCCCCCATCTATGCCCCCTTTATTCAGAGAGAGAGAGAGAGAACACAGGTGAAGCAAAAGAAAATTATTACAGCATGATGACTGCTGAAATGATAGAAGGTAAAGAAGATGGATTATCATGCTGCTGACATGATTTGTATGGATTTCCAAAATTAAGCTGTTCATTTAAAGTGACCGCCATCTTAGGACCCGTGATATTGCAGCTGCCCTCGTAATAACCTTCATCTGCACTTGTGAGCCAAGTGAGCACAGCACATTTCCCATTACCTGTCAAGCGAGTATGTAGAGTTCTTCTGGCCCCACAGTAATAGCAGGGCTGCTGGTGAACAGAGTAATAAACACCTACTGAGAGGGATGTAGCGTGAAAAGATCTCATCACCTGCCATTAGTACGCTGATGAATAATGTAGGATTCTCGGTGGCAGATGTCAGGGGTGGGAGGAAGAATCACTTCTGTAAATGCTCTGGTGAACACTTCAGCACAAAGTGAGAGGTGATAGCAACAGATGCATGTGACAAAATTACACCCGCTACTGTATTTTTTTAAAATGGAAAATTTACTTCACAAATAGCTGGCAGCTTCTCAGGCTCTCTTTCCCTTTTCTTTCAGTTCTGTAATGCAGGAAAATAACCGAATTACTAACAGTTTGTCTCTTCGGACTGCATCTTTATCTAAATAGGACAGAGGCCTTAGAAAGCTAAGCTGTCTTGAGTACTAAATTAAATCCCTTTCTCTTTGTATCCAAACTAGATGGTTGCTCTGAAACCATTTGAAACTGAAGTTAAAACAGTGTTCTGAATGTATATGATACTTATTTTCTGCAAATGCAGCCATTTGGAAAAGACAGATTTGTTTGGTTGATGACCATACACAGTTGCCAGCTCTATTCTTGTATATCCTGGGAGCGTTGGTGGGGTAGATCCTAGGGAGGGGGAGTGTCATAGGCTGTGATGTCACTTATGGAAGGTCTTCAGGTCACACCAGGAGGTTGGCAACCTTACTCAGAAAGAATGTCACAGAACTCCCCTACATGAGGAGACACTGTGACGTCCCCTCCCATTTTTCTCCCACAGCTAAACTGATCAAATGTGGGTGATTTGGGGGGGGGGGGCAGGAATTGGCCATCACAGGCGGGCAAACGGTAAGCCTAATGATCAACAAGCCTAAAAAGTTTTTTTTAAAAAAGAAGCAGAATGGTATAGTGTTCAGAAAAGAGGTTGAGTAGTTGGCCCAGTGTTCCTGAAAGCCCATGCAGTGGGGCATTGGCTCCACCACGGTTATAGTAGGTTTATCAGTGCCCGACAGGAACATCAAAAGTCTGATAGGGTGCCTTTTACCCCACCCAACAATGACTCTTATCAATCAGTCAAGGTTTTGTGGGACCAGCCCTGCCGACCTCCAAGAGCAAAGATGAGATTCATAGCAGTAGCAGCAAAGCCTGATACACTGATTCAGGGAAAAACAGGCCTACAGTCCATGCAGAAAGTTAGCTTGTGCTGCAGGAGGGACATTGCTGTCTTCCAAAAGAACAAGGTGTATTGTTCCACTTTGTGTATCATATTAATTGTATCATATGAATTGTGTATCATATTAATTAATATTACACGTTAAGTGCCAGACATTAAGTGCCAAAAAAGAAAACCGAGGAGAAATGAAGATGGAGGGACAGGGTATGCATTTAAACATGACACAGTTTTGAACACCTGGTTATGTGTGTTTTCAGAGAAGGACTATTAAAGTGCCCTGATGATGGCACAAAATGCCTTAGAGCCAAACTAGATATGATGGTGTCTCCGAGTTCAGCCCAAGGACACCACTGCCATTTTAGTGCCAAACAGGGAAGATTTTAAAAAGCCATGAGGCCCTGATCCTGATCAGGTCTACAGTGTAGTGGGACCAAGCACTCTTATTCCCCCATGCCTTTTCAAGGGCTAAAACACACACACACATACACACACCAATTGCAGCAATTGAAATGGTGCAGGGAAAAACAAAAGTGCACAGGTACATGCACTATCTGGATTGGGCCACCATGACTTATTTAAAATGTCCAACCCAGGGACACAGTTGGGTCCAGTGTGTCCCTCTAAGCTGAGTTAGTGTGAGCTAGCTCACAGTTTTTTAGCCTCTGGCTCACACATTGTTGTCTTAGCTCTGGAAGAATGGCTCCAGAACAAACTAATTTATGCAGTTGCCAAATTGCTCACTCACAACTTTAATGCCAGTAGCTCACAAAGTAGAATTTTTGCTTACAAGACTCCACAACTTAGAGGGAGCAGCTGTGCCCTCACCTATGTCACTGAAAAGGGATCAAAAGTGGATAAATGATATGTTCTGTGTCTTAAACTGCATGACTGAGAACAAACGCAGACAAAACATTTAGGTACCTTTGTCCAGAATTCAAGCACCCTATGCACTATTTGGTCACTGCAATAGGTCATAACACTTTCTGAATGTGGACTCTGTAAAGAAATAGATGAAGCAAAGAATAAGAAAGTGCTGGTAAGATGTTGCAGGAATGATGTGCTGAAGAGGGGACTGACACTTCACTTGGGTTTCAGAAGCTGTGAAAAGCCTGGATCCCAAGTGGTTTTATGTGATGTTTTTGATAAACTTCCCTTTCAGGCAAATTCCCAGACATGGAAAGATGTTCTCAAGTGGAAAATATAACAGGTAAACTGGATGCTCAATCCATTGGTCAGAGAGGATATTTGTACCAGGGTTAAAGTCTAAAGCAAGAAACCTGCTCCTGAGATCACTGTTGCAATTCCTGGTCACTCCACTGATGCTTCCCCTATTTTAATCCCACCCTGTAGAACTAGAAAAGAAGGCAGTAGATGCAGATCCTAGAGGCACAGTAAGGATGGCTGCATAGGTGTTGAATAAGCAGCAATGGATGGCAGACAAACTCTGGAGAAAGGAACCTCATGAAAACACAAACACGATGAAAAGCAGCAGTGCCAAATGAATGAACTACAGCTACTATACATTTATTTATCACAAATGGTTTGTCAGAACGCAGGGAGCATATCAGCAAAACAGCTCCTGTTTAGGGCCCAAGTGGATGTGATGATGCATGCATCATGTGTCTATCCTATTCACATGTAAACTCTGGGGCTTCCTTTTAACAGTAAAAAGAGTGTGCAGGGCTCAGGAGCTGAAGATTCTTCTTTTAGTACCTTCCTCCCACCCATTCATTACTCCAGACATTCTCTCCATTCCCAGCTCATTTCTGTTATCAGAGCCAGTAAGCTGGTGAAGCACCTGTAACAACTGATTTGGGGGAGATAAATGTGAAAGGGACAAACACATGAATGGGGGTTCCATCATGCTTAGTTTTGCCCTTAGGATGGGTTAGAGGTTGCATGATACAAGAGCGGCAGCCCTGGGATGGCAGTACAGGTTAGGGACTGACAAAGAGAATGAGAAAACATCAAACTAATGGAGCGACTGCTAAAATAAGGCAGGAGTGATTCTGGAGACATAGTGGATTGAGGAAGATCTTAAAGAGAAGCAAGAGAACTTGTCAAGAAGAGAAAAGATGAGAGTGGTCGAAAGGCACACAGGGGCTGACAGAAGCAAAGAGAGTGACATGAGAGGAAGAAAAAGATATATAATCAGGAGAGGAGATGTTTTAAGAATGTGGACTAGAAGCTTGGTTTTAGATATGAACAATGCTAGGAAGCCAAGCCGCAGACTTCAAGAATGGAGATAACAGATAAAATAGGAACTCATGGAAATCACTTTAATATTTCTTATTATGCAAAATAATGGCAATTCTTACTATTAACAACATATAAATAAACAAAATGTTGCAAGCTGCATATGGGAGCCATTGTTAGGCTTCAGCTCTATATTTTCAGTGTAACAATTATCACTAATTACTTTTCTCCCCAAATGCAATGATAAATATTTCTGTTGAATCAATATAATTTTTCTGCACAAACCAGTATTTTGAGAACCTTCAAAGCAAAGTAAGTTTGGCTAAAAGGGAACATTTGCCATGTATTTTGTACCCTGATATTATTTCTACCAATGGCTAAGACTAAAAAGGGCCACCTATTTCTGCAGAGATGTATCTAAAAAATCTCTCAAGCTGCCTATAATAATCTCCATTATGTATAATGACCATTTTGATAATAGTCTTTAGAAGAGGTAATGGCCCTGCGGAATGGTTATTACCTGTCTGTTCATGCTGGAAGTAAGATACCAAAGCCAGAGGGGACAGTCAAATGGTCCTTGTGGTGTAGTCTGAAGGAATAAAAAATATTTAACAGAATGCAAGAAATAGACAAGAAAGTGCCTTTCATTATAAAAACTGCTTGTGCCAGGGCACTCCGAGACAGCCTGAATTTCATAAAATACTAAAGACAGAAAATAATTAATGTAAGGCAAATGGCTCTATGCAAACAAAAGCTATCTGAAGTCACAAAGAAGGAATTGAAAAAGGTGACTATATTTTGGGTGTGTTGTTATCATTTAAGCATATATGATCTCAGTAGTCCAGGAACAATCTTTCTGTTAAGGCCTAGGTGCTGAAATATAGACATGGACACTTTACAGTAGGGACATCAGAGCTGGGACTCTCGAGGGGAGCTGCTTCTACAGGTTGATCATTCTCTCCTAGAAGCATGCACTGTCTTGATCTCTCTGTAAGACCTCAAACCAAAACTCTGGGTCAGGAGCTTGTAAGGATGAACCACAAACCCTGGGACTGGGATAGATTTGCCAGCTCTGGGTTGGGAAATACTGGGGGATTTGGGAGTGGAGCCTGGGGAGGGTGGGGTTTAGGGAGAGGAGGGACCTCAGCAAGGTATAATGCCATAGAGCACCTTCCAAAGCAGGCATTTCCTCCAGATGAACTGACCTTGGTCATCTGGAGATCAATTGTAATAGCAGGAGATCTCCAGGTGCCACCTGGAGGCTGGCAACCCTAGACTGGGGCCTGTACAGGATAACTGAGTCCTAGGAACTCTAAGAACCCTAAGCCCTGTTGAGGTTCATATTTTGACTCCTCGAAGGAGACAGCTGCTATAAAGCCCCAAGAATGACTGGGAATCCTTGCTCGATCAACAGTCGTTATTGCTGATCCTAATTCTCTATTCATTCCATCTTCTTTCCTGGTCACTGACCCTTGCTTCCATTGAGGCCATGACTCCTGGTTTACATTTCAGCATATAAAGCGCTGCTGCTCTTTCCAGTACCCTGAACTGTGGACTTCCTTCTGAATTTGGCTCCTGGTGCATGATTTGACAAGGTTTCCGTTTCTGATCCTTCAATTTTCCCATGACCAAAGCTCCTGGCTTATGGTTTTGTATAGTCTCAGCTTCTGATCATTCAGCTTTCAACCCTTGACATAAACACACACCATTGCCTTTCTGGTTCCTGCTTTCCATCTCAGATTCCACCTAGCTACCACCAGCAATTTTGACCCTGAGACTCTGGAATTAGTAGCTCAAGGAAAGAGACATTCATCTCCTGCTGTTTGGGACAATGGGGGTGAAAAAGGGTGAAGGGAAAGGGCAGCAAAGCTGGAAAACATGATATCTTAAATAAGCTTTGGCTCCAATATGTAGGTCATCAGGTACAACAAGTGATGTGAGCATTCGAAAGTGCATGATTATCTTCTCATCAAAATATGATTGCTGCTGGATTGGGGGGGGGGGGGGTGTCAGAGAGTTAAAGTTCTTTTACAAGGGCAGCCATAAGTTCAGAAAGTTTGAGGAGCTTCATATTAAGGGAGTCCTTTGCCGAGATCTAAATGGAACTGCTATGTAAACACTGAACACAAAATACACTGAACATTAAACATACATTAAACAAAAGAGGTTTCACTACAGATCCAGGGGATGCACCATTGGTCACCTCTTTCCAAAACAACAATGCATTCTTTTTTGTTTTTCACCTAGTTGTTCTTTACAAAGAACCATATCCATACACGCTGTGTTACAGCAATCCACAGAATGAAAGAAAACGTTTATATGAAGCTGCTCATAACAATGAAGCACTAGCAAAGTGACAGCAGCTCAGACTGATGTCAACCTGGTTCTCACTGAGATGATTATCCCATATCTGGGCTGTACCACTTCAAACTGGGGGTGGGGTTTGCATGAAATTACTTCCACAAAGAAAGCTGGATGTCACGAAGAAGGTTCTCATCTAGTATTTTTCTCATCTAGTCTTTTTACAGATGTTGGACCACCACAAGAATGCAATCCAGATTTGATCCATCTGTGACAAGCATAGAAAACTACAGTGTTGGGGAGATTCTTTCTGTGCACGGTGTTTATTTTTATTATGCAGAGCATTCAAACACCACATCTGCATTTTTTGGTGAACAAATATTCCCAGTCATTAAGTTTTATCATTTCTGGCACAATACACTCTACCAATATATATTTTTCTTAACTGATAAGGAATTAAAAGAAGAGTGGAGGGTGGAGGAATTAAAAGAAGAGTGGAGGGTGGAGTAAAGGGGGGGTTGGAGTTTCCCTGTTTTTAGTCTAGAGTGCACAGGGTTTCAAGAGAAAAAGTCATAAATAGCAATATATTTAAACCCCACAGCCCTTTAGGGTAAATCTAACATAACATGAAAAGCAGAAATACAGAGTCAGTGATGTGATAGGGCAGCTACATGTATCAGCAAGAGATGGAGCCAAAACAGTATCAATTGTAATCTCTGTACTCATCACTCTGTACTCATCACGGGTTAGATTGTTTATTTGTCACTGCTCCATAAAATATGTCCAAAGTGGCTTACAATAAAATAAGTCAAAACAGAGAAATGCATTGCACGCCGTGGCTGGTTGGCTCAGATTGAGCAGGCTGAAATTGAACCCGGCGAAGACTGAGGTCCTGTGTCTGGGTCGGGGTGGTCTAGGGCGGGGGCTCCCACTCCCGAACTTCGACGGGGCACCGTTGGTGCCTGCGTCGCGGGTAAGGAGTTTGGGAGTGCTCCTGGATCCCTCCTTGTCAATGGAGGCCCAGGTAGCAGCCACTGCCAAGTCGGCCTTTTACCATCTTCGGCTGGCTCGGCAGTTGGTCCCCTACCTTGACCGCGATGACCTAGCGACAGTGATCCATGCGACGGTTACCTCGAGACTAGACTACTGTAACGCCCTCTACATGGGGCTGCCCTTGGTGCAAACCCGGAGGCTGCAGCTAGTGCAGAATGCCGCGGCCAGGCTAATGATGGGTCTCTCAAGGCGGGACCACATCCGGCCTGTGCTCGCGGCGCTGCACTGGCTGCCCATAGCATACCGAGTTCGCTTCAAGGTGCTGGTTCTTACCTTTAAAGCCCTATATGGCCAGGGTCCAACATACCTGAGGGACCGCCTTTCCCCGCATATACCCCAGCGAGCACTTCGGTCGGAGTCACGTCACCTACTCCGTGTCCCAGGTCCTAGGGAGGCCAAGCTTGTTGGGACCAGGGCCAGGGCCTTTTCGGTGGCAGCTCCAACCTGGTGGAATGAGCTCCCGGAGATCAGCGCCCTGCGGGACTTGATGCAGTTCCGCAGGGCCTGCAAGACGGAGCTCTTCCGCCAGGCTTTTAATTAGGAGCTGCCACCAACAACAACAACAACGATAACATCTATAAAGGGTGAACTGACCCTGGACGCAGTCTGGACCTAGTGGGAGGGGGGACTCTTATCCTGATAAGACGTCATCAGATCAATAAGATTGGAAGCTTTTTAGTGGAAGTAGGAAATATTTTATTGTTATTATGATAGCATAGAAATTGAAATTTTATTGTTATTTATTATTGTTGGAATTTTAAATTGTTATGATGTTTTAACCGGCGTTACGCCCCTGTAAGCCACCCTGAGCCCGCTTGCGGGGAGGGCGGGGTATAAAAATAAATATAAATAAATAAATAAAACAAAATAATAGTAATAGCAGTAGTAAAACAGCAGAATAAAATAGCAGCATAAAAATGTGCTAATTTGGTAGGGAGTTTAAAATGCAATAAAAGAGGTTCAGTAATAAATCAATCTCTCCCATCCACTGACACAATGATATTAACAGAAAGCTAGGCAAATAAAGACATTTTTATTTGGCACTTAAAAGGGTAAGCAGCAGATGAAGCTTCTCATAAAAGGGGTTCCACAGCTAAGGTGCTACCACTAAAGTTCTGCCTCTGTTTCCTAACTTCAGAAGGCTGAGGCACACTGTTACCCAAATGGCCTACCTGTGCATGACCTCCAACACTTGGAGCATCCTCCTTGTATGTTGAAAGCACACACACATGTATCTGGGCAGCACATGTACCTGGGCAGCAGGATAAAAGGGCAGCATAAATAGCCAGTTTGGTTAGTGGTTAGGAGCGCAGAGTCTTATGTGAGAACCAGGTTTGAGTCCCACTCTTCCACATGCAGCTGCTGGTGTGACCTTGTGTCAGTTACAAGACCTTTCAGCACTGTTCTCTCAGGAGCAGTTCTTGAAAGAGCTCTCTCAGCCCCATCTACCTCACAGGGTGTCTGCTGTGGGGAGAGGAAGGGAAAGGCGATTGTAAGCCACTCTGAGACTCCTTCGGGTAGTGAAGAGCAGGGTATGAATTCAGTCTCTTCCTCTTCCTCTCTTCAAAATTAAATGTATACCAAGGTCCAGAATTTAATAGTAGCATTCACTATGGGAATGGGGAGGTTCTCAGAAATAAAGCAGGTGGTAAATAGAATCAGAGTCTAAATCTTTATTTAGAAATATAGTTCAAGAAAAGCAGGAAGTACACAGATACCTGCAGGCTCTCTTAAACACAGAATAATACACACATATAGAATAAAACTTAACACTAGACAACCTAACACCTAAACAATACAAGCACACAATAAAGGGAGGAAAATGAAATCATACAAGCATGTCCTGATGCAATGAGGTGTGTGGGATCCAAAACCAGGTTTGGTTTGGAGCCAAAAAGTTTGAATCTTACTGGCTGATTTGATTCTAACTGCCAGGCAGGAAAATTATAAATGTAAATGTAACATACTAAAGATTGGGGTGGATGGGACTGGAATAACCAGGCCCTGGCTGGCCTAGAGGGTAGGCAAAGAACCAGGAGTGAACTGAAGATCATATCCTGAAGAAACTACAGGCTTAAAACAGGGATGATTGCCAACTCAATCTTTCTGTACATTAAGGGTGTGTTTACATCTAATCATCAGGGCCGGCCCCAGGTTTGTTTTTTTTCACAGCAGGTGAGGCTACCTTCTACCCCTTCCCCCCCCCCCCCCCCCCCGTGCTTGCAGTGAGTATTCTACTGGCCAATCCCCGCACATCTGAAGTAAGACTTCCAGGTCAGAATAAGGGGAGCAATCCTATGCAGGTCGGCCCAGAAGTTTTATTCAGTGTGGCTTACTCCCAGGGAAGCGTTTTCAGGACTGCAGCCTAAGTGACACAAGATGCAGTCATGTGTATCTGAAGACGTCAAAGCCAAAGGCGTGTCCTTTTGAACTACCTCCATATTAGTCATTTCTGCAAATTCTCGTGTCTGTTCTAACATGCAGTTTTTAGTCAAGATCTTTGGGTTTTGTATGTTTATTTTTAGACCTGCTCTTCCACCATAGTCTAAAATTTCCTTAAGTACAATTGGCAGTGTTTTTTGAGGCTCTTCAATTATAAACACAAGGTCATCCGCAAAAGCTTAAGCTTGAAGTTTGTATGACTCCCCTTGAATCCTCAATCCTTTTATTTCCTGTCTCTCTTATTTTCTCATTCAACAATTCTAAAACAAAGATAAATAAAAGAAGAGAAAGGGGACACCCTTGCCTGGTACCTTTCTGAATTGATATATTCTGTGTAATACCTTCATTAATGAGAATTCTAGCATTTTGCACAGTGTATATAGCTCTAATCATTGACAAAAAGTTTTCACCACAATTCCAGGCAGCCAATTTCTTTGCTATAAATGACCAGCTGACATTATCAAAGGCTTTTTCAGCATCAAGGAACATCAATACTGATTGCTTACTAGGATGCATTTCATAATATTCTATTACATTGATTATTGTTCTAATAAAGTTCGATATCTAGGAATAAGTCTAACAAATAAAACTGAAACTTTGTACCAAGATAATTCTAAAATTTTATTAGAGGAAGTTAAAAAAGATTTGGATAAATGGAAAAACACAACTTTCTTTAACAGGAAAGATTTCTACAATAAAGATGAACATACTACCTAGATTTTTATTTTTGGCTCAGAATTTGCCCATTATTAAGAGCTGGCAATTTTTTACAGAATTTGATAAAAAATTATTTTAAAAATTGTATGGTCTCATAAAAAAGCAAGAATTAAAAATTGGAAATTATTGCAGGATTGAAAAGATAGAGGAGGTTTAGCGCTACCTAATTGGCAATTATATTACATGGCGGCGGCTCTCACCTGGATAAGAGAATGGATACTTTTAGAGAACACAAAGGTCCTGAAATTAGAAGGATTTGACCTTAGGATGGGATGGCACACATATTTAAGGTATGGGAAAGAGAAAATACATGCCAACTTCCATATTTATAGTATTAGAGGTGCACTTATTAAAACATGGCTACAGGTTAAGAAACAATTCTATACTTTAATTCCGAAATGGGTATCACCATTAGAAGCGTTTGTTAGACTGACATTGTTCACAAAAGAAAATAAGGGTACTTATGAAAAATTATTAGATAAGAATAACGAATTGAAAGCAGAGGAACTCTTAGAAAAACAAGGAATCGTGTTGTCATGGTGGGAAAGGATTCAACTTAAGACAAGGTTTGCAGAAGATAAAAAAACTGGATTTGAAAAAAACTCGAGTCCGATAGATAAATTATGGCTACCTGAAAAAGATAAATTAATTCATAAACTTTATAACTGGTTGCTCGATGACTTTTTGCAAGATGAGATAATAAAAACATCAATGATTTCATGGATGAAAGATATAGGACACCCAATAGACATAGACAATTGGGCTAAAATATGGAGATCAGCAAAATGAGAGCCATAGCGTATAAAGAAAATATCTTTAAGATGTTCCATAGATGGCACTGGTCTCCAGATAAGATTGCTAAATGTTTTCCTTATGCATCTAACAAGTGTTGGAAATGTAAGACCAATGTTGGAACCTTCTTTCATTTATGGTGGAGATGTATAAAGATGCAAAAATGGAACATGGTACACAAAATGGTTTTAGAAATATTTGAAGTGAATCTACCTTTGCCACCTGAAGTATTTTTATTAAATATGTTACCAGATAATATTGGTCCAGACAGATATGTAATTACGTATATTATCATGTCAATGAGGTTGCTTATTGCAAAACTACGGAAAATGGAAGAACTTCCCTCCAGAGAGGAAATAAAAGATAAATTGCTTGAGTTGGCAGAAATGGAGGTTGTATATGAGATAGTCAAACCAAAATGAAGAGTTATTTTACCAAAGATGGAACACAGTATATAAATGGATGGAATTGAAAATGTAAAGTAAGACTCAAACCAGAAAAGGCTTTATTATTAACAGTATAATTTGTTTTGTGGATAATTTATGTTATATTGTCGTTATTGAAGAAATGATGTAAATGTTAAATTGGAAAAATTCAATAAAATATATAGTAAAAAAAAAAAGCCAAAGGTGCGTCTGAGCTGCCGCCTCTCAAGTTGGCTTTAAATGTGCCAAGCACATTCTGTGAGCCTGGAAATAGGGATGTTCCAAACTACCCCAAGGCCCGTAAGACCAGTGTTGCAACTCACAATGCTGAGGTGCATGGAACACCAGAGGGGGAGAAGGAAAGCAGAGGGGGAAGACAAGAGGTCAGGGGCAGCCAGGCGGGGGTGGCCTGCTGGCTCCAGTCCCATCTCTTCTTCTTCTTCCTCTTCTTCTCCCCCCCTCCCAAAGGCTTCACAAGTCCCCACAGGCAGCCCGGGAGGAGGGAGGCTTCCCCCCTCCCCGCCTGCTCTCCCAGTCGCCTTGTGAGGTGAAGGGGTGGCCCTCGGGCCTCCAGGCCCTCCCAGCCTCCCCCTGCCTGCTCCCTCCCTCCCTGGGGCCACCTGGAGCCTGCTCTGTTGCACTGGCATCACCCCCGGGACTGGGGGAGGGGCACTCCTTTCCCACCCTACCCCCCTTGGGCAAAGCAGACAGGGGCTCCTTCCAGCTGGAAGCCACCTTTCTGTTGAAATGCCTGGAAAGAAGGAGGGAGCCCTTTGCCGCCTGATGCCCCTGGAGGAGGAGAAGGATGGAGAGAAACTGCCTGGGCGGAGGCAAAGTCCCACTGTCCCAGTTGGATGGGAAGCAGCCCTGGGAGGTGAGGTGAGTGTTCTTCCATGCCTCACAGTGGGGGGGGGCACCAAAACACAAACATACACATCACTTCCTCTTTGACGCTCAATGGGCTGGTAGGGGTGGGAAGGCCAGTCAGTTATCTTAAAGGGGTGTGGGGGTGACTCAGACAGAACTTGGAAGGCCAGTTCGGTGCTCACCACCAGGGGGCACCCTAGGCAGTAGGCTCTAGAGTGGCTTTCCTGTTGTCATGCAGGGGAAATGCCTTTCTGGAGTCCAATCTGAATGTAACTGAAATATGGGGATTCCCTTATCAATGTTGATATGGTCTGATATCAACACCACGTAGGGTTTCACGTGTCAGATTTGAGATATTCCATACAAGTGTAGAGCATGACCTGATTTGCATGTTACATAATAAATATGCAAGTAATTCGGCGTAACCCTTTCTGAAAATAATCAATGTTAAAATTTCTAGACAGCTTCATTTGGTTGCAGCACATTCAAATTACAGCATAGCAACTATTATTGAAATTATATATCATTTGGGTGTAATTAGTGACAGTACATGGAAAATGAAATTCAGAATTTTAATAGCTACAATGTCAAAGGTTTCTACTGAAATTCTATTGGAACTGAACATAAAAAGAAGCACTCCGTGACTACACTGATTTTTCCAAATGTCTTCTGAACCTAGACTGCCTGCATTATACTCTGTCCAATGTGTCTAGTCCCTAACAAAAACTACTTCTCACTACCTCTTAGTTTAGTAAAATGCATAACCATAAAAGGGGATGAAAATGAACACATAAAAATACCTGATATCAAGTAAGACCAACTGGTTCAGTACTGTACTGTTACATTGACCAGCAATAGATCTCCAAAGGGTCTTTCACAGCATCTACTGTCTTAGACCAATTAAAAGGAGATACCCTTGGACTGAATCTGAGGTCTTCTGCATGCACAAAGGAGGTGCTTTGTCACTGAGCTATCCCCCTTTTCTGATATTTTCATCAAGGAATATGTTCAGTTTCAAACTGGCATGAACAAGCCTACACACAGAAAAATACAATAAATATGTTATAGTATCACATATTATCTGATATATAAAAGCCTAACATATTGGCACTTTCCAGCTCTGCCACTGGCTGTGCTGTGTGCTCCATCAGTCATTGGCCCATAAACCGCCACTCAAGAGTACTCACGTGCCATTGGCTGGGGGCTGGGTCCACTTGCCCGCCCACTGCCAGCCTGGCCACTATTCCCTGACAGAATAAACTGCCAAAATAGCTGTCTCTCCTGATGAAGATGCTTCACCTCCTCCTGCTGCTGCTAGGCTCAGTTTCACTTCAGTGGCTGCTGCTAAGCAATCAAGCTTGGTTCTGTCAGTAAAAGTGCAGGGGAGGGCTTTCCAGGCCTACTTTGGCCTTTGAGAGAAAACTCACTGGGGTCCATAGGGTTGCCAGCTCCAGGTTGGGAAATTCCTGAAGATTTTGTGGTGGAGTCTATGGAAGCCAGAGTTTGGGGAGAGGAAGGGCCTCAACGGAATAGAATGCCACAGAGTCCACCCTCAATCTAGCTGTCTACAGAGATTGTCAGGGTGACCAGCACAGTCTCCATTTCGTGTCTGGGAAGCCAAATTGGAACAGATCTAATGCCAATGTGCCATCCAGGAAACCCTGGAGCCATTCAGCTACCACTTTCTCAAATCACCTTACCCAGAAATGATACGGTTGAAACTGGATGGTAATTGGCTGGATCTAAAGGATCCAACAATTTTTTTTTCAAAAGTGGTACAATCACAACCTCCTTAAGACCCTCTGGAAAAATCTCCAGAGACAGATTGGCAATATCCATCATAGGGCCCCATATCCTCTCATCACTGGCCTTGACCAGCCATGAGGGACACTGGTCAGCTTAACAGTTCCCAGGACCCTGTCAACATCAGAAGGTGAGAGCAGGCTGAAGGAGTCAAGAGCTAAATCCAAAGATGGCCAAGGGGCCTCCAGTTCACATACTGTATCAATATTAGAAGGTAAATCTCAGCGGAGCGATAAGACCTTGTCCATGAAAAAGCTCATGAATGTCTCAGAGCTGATGGCTGAATTTCTAAATCTGTTTTGGTGCCTCTCAATGAGGGACATCAAAGACCTAATCACCCTAAACAATTGTGCTGGGTGGATGCAATGGAGGCTGAGCAGAATTCCCTCTTCGCAGCCTTCACCACCATCTCATAGATTTCATAAGTGTCCTATAAGATGCTCTTGTGGCTTCATCACGAGTGCACTGCCAAACTCACTCAAGTCGTCTAAGCTCCTGTTTCATCCCCCAATCCCCTATTTTAAATAATACATGAAAAGTTCATGGGATCTGTTATGTTTTCTTATTGAGTTATGCATTGCTTTGTCGGGGTTCTGGTATTGCAATCCCCTCATTGGTCCTGAAGCCAATCCAGGGAACCAATCGCAGAGCCCTGCTTAGGTCCAATGAAACTGAGTCTTCATAGTTACATTGTATATAGTTATTTGTTGGAACACTATAAGTTGAGTGCCACTCTTGCTAGAGCCGTCCCTGAACTGAACGATGTTTTGAATAAAAGCCTGCATTTGATTTAGCATCTCCTGACTCAGTACTTAATAGGATCCAAGTCAATATGTAACCCACACAAATGGGGAGTGTTTGTCAGCAACTACAGTCTTCTGGCTGCCACCTTTTAGTGACTGCTCTGCTTAAGGTGGCCTGCTTAACTTCTATTAGAGCCTCTAGCTTTTCTATAGTGGCTCCTATGAAATAGATGCCATGAGGAGATGAGGAGGATGTTGTCTTTAGAAGCTGCTAGGCTATTTTATTTGCTGTTTTATTTGCAAGGTCTTTTAATGGGGATTGTGCTTCTGAGGGGTGCAGAGGCAGAGACAGGTGGAGAGGAAGCAGCCTTGTTTTGCAGCTGTTCCACAGTGCATTGTCCCTTTAAATTCTGAAGGGCCATTTTCTTCTATGAGAAGACCCAGCCTTTGAACTGAGTAGGCTAGGTCTACTTGACTGAAAATAATGGCCCTAAAAAATTTAAATGGACAGTGCTCTACCAAATAGCTCAGCTATAGATCTGGCCTCCAAGGCCAGAACTACCTTCAGCACCCCCAGCTGTTCCGCAGCACATATAGTTGTACAGCTACAGATGAAGTTGTCTTACTGCAAGTCAGCCCACTTGTCCATCTAAACTCAGTATTATCTCTTGTCTCACTGGCAGTGGCTCTGCAGGATCTCCTTTTCACTGACTACAGACACCAAGGGCTGGTCCTCAGATCTTCTACATCCAAAGCAGAGGGTCTTCAAGAGAGACTCTGCCCCTTCTTTCAAAAAACTTGGAAAAGAAGGAAGGAAGGAAGGAAGGAAGGAAGGAAGGAAGGAAGGAAGGAAGGAAGAAAGAAAGAAAGAAAGAAAGAAAGAAAGAAAGAAAGAGAGGGGGGAGGGAGGGGGGGAGAGCCCGCTGGACAGCCTTTAGTATTTAAAAGAAGGAGCACACCATAAATGTGTTCTCCAAAGAGTTAGAGAACACTGTTAAGCATATCAAGATATGTTTGAAAATCCATCGATTTAAACCACTGTTACCCTGGGCTGAGGGTGGAAGTAGGACACCCCTTGGTATGTGGGGTCCCTCAGGGGGCAATCCTCTCTCCAATGCTGTGCCCCTTGACCAGCCAGTGCAGAGTTTCAGGCTGGGTTGCCATCAGTATGCGGATGACACCCTGGCCCAGTGGTATCTGTTGATGGACAGCTGGCTGGGTAACCCCTTGTTATCTGAAGTTATAGAACTTGTTTATTGTTTTTAATTGTTTTAATCTGATCTGTAAATGTAGTTATTGAATACATTGTTCACTGCCCCAGGCCCTATAAATAGGGGAGAATGGTCTATAAATCAAATAAATAAATTTCCCTTTAATGAATGAAAAATATTCAACCAAACAGAAGTAGGGCTGGAGAGCAGCTCTCCTCCATCACTGCTGCCTCCTGAATATATACCCAGCCAGCCAGCCAGCCCTCATAAATCAGAGATGCTTACACAGCAATCTGGAGCCCCCAGTGTGCCCCCACAGCATAAGTTGCCCCATGGCTAAGACTGCCTCTGGGCTAGCTGTTCCAGATAGTAGCATGGAAAGGGCCTTTTTAAAAAAATACAGACAATGAAAAACATACCTTCTCCTTTGAAACATCTCAGAGGCCACTTTAATATTTCTTCCTGGGTTTGCATGCTAGGGCTATAACTACATACTTGTGCAGCCTGTTTTGGAAGTCTGTGAATCCCAGTGCTTTGCCCACCTTGTTCAAATGATCTCCCAGGAGCAGTCCCCTATGTGTCTCCACATGCACACACACACACACCCCAAGTTCAGGGGAAACTTCCAGAGCACATTTAATTAATAGCAAAGAGGTAGGCGTGGAAAGGAAAATCAGCAATGCCCCTGTGTACATATAGACATGGTTTGTGCATATGCACAGGCCATCAGGATACTGACCTACATTTTCTGTTATTTTCACTGCTTAAGTAGTTTTACTGAATTGATTATTACAAATAACAGGAAACAATAAGCACCTGTAAATTTATATGCACCCTCTTTGCATACTATGTATTTTGCTTACTTAAGGGAAGATGAAGCTGGGGCAGCTTTTTTTTTTAACTTTAAAACATTTATGCTGGGGAAGAAAATGTTCAAAGGTTGATGAAACAGTCTGACAGGCTGATTAGCAATTTAAAGAACAGTCATAGTAAGTGATAAATATTTGTGCCACACACTGGAAATCAGTTAACTGTCTGGTAATTTATTCCATGATGTAGAACTTAGTTTCTGTCATAGGGGGTTTTTGTTGTTGTTGTTGTTATTCTTCTTTTCCATAGTATTTTTTCCATTTGTCACGAAAGCTACTTGCTCTTTGGTCTGTTAAGGGAAAGCTCCTGACAACACCAGCTGAGGTAGGGAAGGTCATTAAAATGTTCCTTGTCTATCTGTAGATCCACTTCTGTTTGATGGTACCTGCATCTTTATTCCTAACTGAAAACTGTGACATTTCTTGCTGTTCACACAAAAGACAACCTACTGCAAGGCTGGTCTCTCAAACCACAGGAGACTTCAGACACTTTGGAGAACTAGGGGTATATTTCCATTTTCCGTTCAGGGTTTTTGAGAACTCCTTAACCTGCTTCGGGGGGGTTTCCTTTAATCTTTCTGAGGAAGCACTCAGTTTAGAAGGATTTCTCTTTGAAGTGCCTCAGAAAACGATAGTATCACTCTGATGAAAAGGATGAGCCTTTAAAATATGGTTTCTTCTCTAACCGTGTCTCCCTTTTCTATCCCTCAGACAGAACTCAAGCTTGCACAGTAGCGTGGCACAATGTGAATACTGTATGTGTAACATGAGTTATTACCTTCATCTGAATCCTTGTTTCTAACAAAACCTTTGCGGGGACAGGGAAATAGATGGCAAGCTGACTTGGGTGAGTGGCCAGCAGGCACTAGTAATCAACCACATTAGCATGGAAGAGGCAGAACTGGATGAAATGAAGTAGTAGGGCAAAACTAGTAGTATTCTGGAGCCTGAAGGAGTAGAACAGTTACCTAAACTGGGCCACCAATCCTTACATCACTCCATCTGATTTGCAACATCACTGCACTGCTTCAGGGGCAAATGGTTTTTTCTCAACCCTCCAGACAGGAGTCCCCTTAACTACTGGGGTATGGATTTTGTGATTGGAATAGTAATCCAGACTGACCCATTTGTGATGCTGACTTTTTTCTGTTAAATGGGGTGTGGTGGGCATTCTCTTGTCTGTGTTTGCACTGGCAGGGAATTTGACCCACTGTGGAAGCCAACAGCAGGTAATAAATGTTGTCATCCTACCTGTTATGTCAAACTGGGCCACCAATCCTTACATCACTCCATCTGATTTGCAACATCACTGCACTGCTTCAGGGGCAAATGGTTTTTTCTCAACCCTCCAGACAGGAGTCCCCTTAACTACTGGGGTATGGATTTTGTGATTGGAATAGTAATCCAGACTGACCCATTTGTGATGCTGACTTTTTTCTGTTAAATGGGGTGTGGTGGGCATTCTCTTGTCTGTGTTTGCACTGGCAGGGAATTTGACCCACTGTGGAAGCCAACAGCAGGTAATAAATGTTGTCACCCTACCTGTTATGTCATAGAGGACTTTACCAAGTCAGTCTATTTTGCCTTTTGTCCGTGAGAGATAGTGCATGGACTGTTTGGGGATCAGTCAGCCATCAACATGCACTGTGCCTTCCTCATGTGTCTATGGTGGACCTTTGTTGATTAGCATTGTCATGAATATTCAGTGGTGTTGAAAAGTGGGATGTGTGGCAGTTGTGTCAGGGATAACATTGAAGAAGCTGTTGGTGTTGTTACATCATATCTACTGACATTGTTTTGTATTTGGACAGTACATAGGATTGTGATGTAATGCTGGTGTGGCCATGTCATAGAGGCTGCTGGCATAGAAAGGTTATAAGATTTGCTTACCTATCATTGGTTGCGGTCACACGTGCCAGAAAAACGGGGGGGAGCGAGGCTATTTCCTCCGGCGGGATTTGACCCACAGTTGCACAATCACACCTCCCTTTGAAGCTGTGGGTGCAGCCCATCAGTGTGTGACCAGATGCAACTGTGGGTGAGTTGGGGGGGGCTGTCCCATTTTTTCCCCATGCACTTAAATGAGGGATTGATGAATCACACCTCTGCAATGAGGGCTCCCTATGGAGTTTGCGATGATGCACATACTGCGAAGGGGTGGGGGGAAACAACAGCATGGAGCCGGGATGGCCTGATTAGACCATCCCAATGCCATGAGAGTGCACTGAAGCAATCAAACATGGGAAAGTCTGTCCATGACCCGTTGCAACCCGTTTACTACCAGTTTTTCCCTGGTGTCTTTTAACCCCACTTCTGCTCCAGAACAAAACGGATTGCTGACAGCTGCGGGGGGCTTCCCAGATGATATTGTCTGATCGTTCCCTTTAAATCCACGCAGCATTCACACCTATGTCAGGTCTAATTGTGCATATCATTGCAGCCATTGTAACAACCATCAAGCATTATGCAATCATCTTGTCTCATTAAATGGGGAGTTTACACTTGGATTTACTAAGGTTACTGATATAAGTTGTATCTAGGGAAGGGGGCTATTGAGTACCCACTTGGCATGCAGAAGGTCTCACATTCAGTCCCTGGCATCTCCAGTTAAAATGATATGGTAGCAGGTGATGTGAAAGATCCCCACCTAAGACTCTGGAGAGCTGTTGCCAGTTTGAGTAGATGATACTGACTATGACAAATGTGCTGTGGCCTCAGACCAGAAGCTGGTCCTTTAAAACTGAGCTCCAGTCCCCAAGGCATCCTCCTTGGCATTCCTACTGTGCTCCCTTCCCAGGCCTTCTCCCCTAGCCCATCTCTTAGACCTCAGTCTCCAGAGATGCCACCTGTGCCTGTTTGCCTTCTCTTGGTGAGTTCGATCACCTTCAGTGGCTTATACAGTCTTCTTTTGCCCTTCTCAAGGCTTTTCCTGCTATTGTTGCCTCCCGTCCCACAGCCCGTAGCTGAGAGCTGCTTCACTGTACCCAGCTGTTTCTCTGCTCTGCCAACCATGTGCAGGCTCTAGAGTGTAAGTTGTTATCATCTCCAAACACCCCTCCCCCCATCAGCTCACTGCCTTTTTAAAAAATGTGCAGTTCAGCCATGCAGGTCCCCCACCCACTTGCCGGCATCTCCTCACCCTCAACAGCCCTGATAACTTGTCTTCCAGTTGGGGTGTCTGAAGTTTCCTGATGCTGGTCAGGCCTCAAAGGCCTGCTCTGATGGCCAGACTGATCTTGATGGACCAATGACCTGATTCCGTATAAGGCAGCTTCATGTGTTCAGATAATTCACAATTATGTTGGCAAAGCTGATGAGTATGAGATTCTTTTAAAAAAATCTCTCTCGTACCAACAGCTGAATGTCACCTATAGCTTCTGTTTAACTTCCCCCTACAAATGCACTACCACCATTGGCACCTCACAGTCAGATGCCAGCCATGGTTTTAGAGTTGAACATTTTGGAATTAAGTCTTTGGATGGAGATTACTTTTTTAGATTTTCAAAAAGAATACAATGATGGGATTCTGTCATATTATTCAGACTGGTGTTTATCTTCCTTGTATATTAATGCTAAAGAAACCACATGTGTTTGTTTTATTACTACCAAAGATATGTCTAATGGGTGGGGTCTTGCAGTGGGTAATTTGAGAAAACCCACAAGCACATATGCTGACTCTTGCATGTAGCTTACTAGGAAATTAATGCTATACCTGAGAGACTGTGAATGCTGAGGAGAGATGTCAAATGCTCAGAGCAGTTAATAGACCTCTACTTCTGTAATGTGCTCCGTGTGGGGCTGCCTTTGAAAACAGTCTGGAAAGTTCATTTCATCCAAAATGCAGTGGCCAGGGTATTATCAGTGATAGGATACAGGGATCATATCACTCCAGTGCTAAAAGATCTACGATTGCTGCCCGTTTTGTTTCCAGGCTCAAATTATGGTGCTGGCTCTCACCTTTAAATTCCTAAATAGCTTAAGGCCAGGGTGCTTGAAGGACCTCCTCCTCCCATATTGTCCAGCCATATTGTCCAGCCATATTGTCCATGACCCTGCCTTCAGAGGTGAGCAAGGCAGGCAACCAGAGACATGGCTTTTTCAGTGGTGGCACATCTCCTATGGAATGCTGTTCCCCTTGAGGCTCACCTGGTATGTATGCAACTTTCTTTCAGGTGCTAGGACAAAACATTTCTGTCTACCCAGAATCTAAATTAAGGGGTTGATATTTTATTACCAGTTTTTAGCATATTTTAGTCTGGAAACTGGTACTCACTTTAAAATGCTTAATTATCTATGTTTTTATCATCAAGTCAATTGTTTTATGCTGGGTTTTAAATTTTTTTAATGCTTTATGTTTTCATTAAGGTTTTATTTGGAAGCCACCTCAGGTAAGGAGTGGTATAAATTGCTAAATAAATAAATAAATAATTTTTTTTCTAAATAAATAAATAAACCCCCTGGCAGTTATTCCAGCACTTCAAGTATCCAAACTGAAGCACAAACATGCCCTGCTCCCCTGGCTTGGCTGGAGAACAGAAGCTGACCTGACTTTAATCCATTGTGGTTCAAATGTACATGTTGACTAACCACAGAGGTTTGAGTCCAAAAAAACTGATTATTCCTACTTCCCTTTTTGCAGTAGCTTCCAGCAACCCACCAAATATGACTCCTGATGAATGGGGGTGTGTGCTTTTGGGAATAACATAGGCTAACATGAGATACAGTGTTTGAGTCTGCAATGGGAAGGGGAAATTGGAGAAATCACAAACACATACTCACATACTATGCAAGTAGTAGTGTGTTCTCTTTTGCAGAAGGGGGAGTTTGGATCCAAGCCAATGACTACATTAATTATACATGTTCTGACTAATTATACACATTCCAACAAAGTAAGAAACCAGACAGACTTTCAGGTATCTTCTTTTCCCATGAAGAAAAGCTGGTTCTCATATATCATTGAACATAAATGCATTCACTGTTTACAGCTCTGCTGTATTTTTCCTTCAAAGCTCCTTATATGTTTGATATTTCAACTTTTGATAGGTCGGCAGTAAATGAGAGAGACAATCTTCTGTATCAAGATTTATAGTGAGGCGACTGACTTTCCTCACCGCGTAAGCACTTTTCCCTAGTCTACTAAAACAGATAAGTTTAGCTGTAAAGTGTGTCCCAGTGACAAAAAACTCGGGAGTTTCTTTCTAGTTGTTTAGCAAACTATTTTCAATCAGACTGTGCAACTTTACTCGTGAGGAGCTGCTTACCCACTTGTAAAAAGAGTCTATCAGTCTGCATCATCAAGTTGTCTCTAAGAAGTCAAGATACTGTCCAGGTTAGGCTGCTGCTCTTCACAGCAAACAGATATAAAGCAAATATCATCATTCAAACCTCCTGAAAGAGATATCGGGATTCCCAAAACTTATTGATACTTTATTTGCCTCTCCCATCCCACCCTCTAGAGAAGAAGAAGAGATTGGATTTATACCCCACCCTTCACTACTCAGAAGAGTCTCAGAGGGGCTTAGAATCTCCTTTCCCTTCCCCTCCCCATAACAAACACCCTGTGAGGTAGGTGGAGCTGAGAGAGCTGTTTCGAGAACTGCCCTTGAGAGAACAGCCCTGAAAGAACTTGTAACTGACCCAAGGTAACACCAGTAGCTGCATGTGGAGAAGTGGGGAATCAAACCCGGTTCTCCCAGATTAGTCTGCGCTCTTAACCACTACACGAAACTGGCTCTCTTAGAGCTTTTGGCAATGCAAATTTCCATAAAGTACATTATATTTTGTAGGCAGAAATTCAGGGAAAGAATACCCTAGAACCCATCATTCAGGGAAACGTTCCAATACAATATGAACCAGAGCTGACTATTAAAAAATGTTTGTCCAAGATTATTTTATTTATTGAGGTATGTTTCACTAGGCAGCCACCAAAGCACTGACCTCTGTTAACAGCAGTGGTTGCAGCCTCTCCTTAAGCGGCACCAGAGGAATGCCCTATCCTGTTCCTTGGCATACATAACATAACACTTCCCTGCCTCATGCTGGTGTTCACTGTTTGTAATAACTCTACAGCACCCAGGACTAAAACAGGACAGAACTTCATTAGAACACTAGGAGTAAGGCCCGTTGTGGGAAGAAATGCAATGGGCTCTAGAAGGAGGCTCCAGGTGAGTGTCCCAGCTGGGCCTGGTGGGGCAGTGGAGGGAAGGGGAAAATAGAGGGAACTGAGTGAAGCTAAAGCAAAGGCATTTACCTTAAGGGATCATGTTAAAATAACTATACTGTACAATAAGGTAACCAACAAATCTGTGACTGCTCACAATATAAAACTGTCCGTTACTCTATCTAAATAAACAGTGATGGCTTCTAGGAAGAACAGCTGTTGCAACTAACAAAGAAAGGGCCACTGTTCCATGACAGAGCATCTATTTTGTATGCAGTAGATCTCAGGTTCAATCCCTGGCATCTCCAGTTAAAAGGATCCAGAAATAAGTGACATGAAATACCTCTACCTGAGACCCTGGAGAGCTACTGCCAGTCAGATCAGACAGTGCAGACCTTGATAAATCAATGGGCCTGACTCAGTATAAACCACCTTCATGTGTCCAAGTGCTCAAGGATGAGTGAGTGGCAACTGCTACACCTGGTGGTAGCCACTGCTTGTTTGCCCAAGTGGATGAGGAGGAAACAGTGGTGATTATGATCAGCACCAGCCACTATAGCCTTCTCCCTTTAGGGGGAAAAAGAGGAGTGTAAATGAAGAAGATAAATAAATAAC
Organism: Lepidodactylus listeri; assembly: GCA_029233225.1. Taxonomy (NCBI): domain Eukaryota; kingdom Metazoa; phylum Chordata; class Lepidosauria; order Squamata; family Gekkonidae; genus Lepidodactylus; species Lepidodactylus listeri. The sequence continues at coordinate 93,491,795 of JARCFY010000004.1, forward strand.
TTAATCACAGGTCAAAAACTGCAAATAAACCTTTCCCAATACTTTTTCAAAAGAGGGAGGTCACATGCAATGCTCCCTCTAAGCTGTGGAGTCTTATGAGCAAAAATTCTTCTTTGTGAGCTATTGGCATTAAAGTTGTGAGTGAGCAATTTGGCTACTGCATAAGTTAGTTTGCACTGGAGCCATCCTTCCTGAGCTAAGACAAAAAGGTGTGAGCCAGAGGCTAAAGAACTGTGAGCTAGCTTACACTAACTCAGAGGGAACACTGGTCACATGTTCATATGTCACTGAGCAAGTGAAGCACAGTCCAGTGATATACAGGATGTGTGAACCAGCCCTGAGTCATTTGACAGAATTTGTCCTGTTGCACTGACTTCCCTTGTTGTTGTTTTTTGTAAAAAAAATTATTTTTCAACACATTAAAATTAATACATTTATCTTATACAAATCCTTTTTTCCATATTATATAACATTTTGCTCTATTTGTATAATCTTGTTTTTATCTTGTATTGGCGGTTTCCCACCACATCTGAAGCACAACACATTTTCCACTTTATCCAAAATAGTAATACTTATATCTATGTTTACATTTCTGGTAACAGTCACATATCTTAAAAATACTTATATACTAATTCTTACTTTCTATATTCTTATATAATTCTAAATAAAAACAATTTCATTATTTAATTATCCTTAATACATTCATATACTCTAATTTTATTGCTTTATGTTATTATAACCATGTATAGATGTAATTTTTCATATCCCAGTATTTTTCAACATATTCTTTCAAATCTTTCCAATCTTCTAAAAAGGTCTCAGAGTACAGGTCATTCAACTTTCTAGTCCATTTATCCATTTCAGCCATATATAACAATTTTTTCAACCATTCCCACACATCTGGTATTTTTTCATTTTTCCAATTTTGTGCATACACCATTCTTGCTGTTATTATCATATACCATATTATTGTCCTTTTCTTTACATTTATCTCTTCTAATTTAAGTCCAAGCAATAACATTTCAGGCAACTTCTTAAATGCACATTTCAAAAAATTTTCCATTTCTGCATGTATTATAGACCAATAAGTCTTTGCTTTATCACAAGTCCACCACATATGATAAAAAGAACCTTCTTTCTTTTTACATTTCCAACATTTGTTAGACGTATTCTGGTTAATATTTGCAATTTTTTTTGGTGTCATATACCATCTGTACATCATTTTAAAACAATTTTCTTTTAGGTTATAACATGTAGATATACCCATAGCATTTTTCCATAAAAATTCCCAAGATTCCATTTCAATATCTTTGTTAAAGTTTATCGCCCATTTTACCATTTGTTCCTTTACTATTTCATCAGCGTTAAACCATTTTAACAAAATTTTATACATTTTAGAGATCATTTTTTCCCACCTTCCTCCCAAACTTGTTCTATTTCATTATTTTTTTCTCTAAAACCGGATTTTTTATCACTTCTGTACATGTCATATATTTGTCTATATCTTAACCAACCATAGTCAAAGTCCATCTGTTGCTGCTCCTTCAATATAAAGTCTTTACCATGTCTTGTTAATAAGTCTCTGTACTTCAACCAATCTTGTCCTTTGTGACGTGATACTGGATTTAAAACTTCTGCGGGTACAATCCACATAGGTATCTCTTCTGGAAAAAAGTTTTTATATCTTGTCCATGTATCCATTAACGTTCTTCTCAAATAATGATGTTTAAACATATTGTCCATTTTTGCTTTACCATAATACAAATATGCATGCCACCCAAACCTACAGTCATGGCCTTCCAGGGACAATAATTTTCTATCTTGTAACATAGTCCATGTCCCTACCCAAGTCAAACATATTGCATCATGATACAGTCTTAAGTTTGGTAGTTGGAACCCACCTCTATCTTTGGCATCACACATTATTTTCATCTTAATTCTTGGTTTTTTCCCTCCCCATACAAACTTAGACAATTCCTTCTGCCAGCATTTGAATGTTTTTACATCTTTCACAATTGGAATAGTTTGAAACAAAAACATTAATCGTGGTAATACATTCATCTTAACCACCGCAATTCTACCCAACAATGACAAATTTAATACATTCCACTTTTTAATATCTTGCATAATTTGCAGCCATAATTTCTCGTAGTTATTTTTATACAGATCAATATTTTTCGTTGTTAGGTTCACACCTAGATATTTTGTCTTTTTCACCACCTCACATTCTATAAGATTTTGTAACTCAGTTTGTTTGTTATTTGACATATTTTTACACATCACTTTCGATTTGTTCTTATTTACATAAAATCCAGCCAAGTCACCAAATTCTTTTACTCTCTGTAACAAATATGGCAATGTAGTCATAGGGTCTTCCACTATAAACATCACATCATCTGCAAAGGCCCTATATTTAAAAGAAAAACCTTTGGTTGTTAAACCTTTAATTTCTTTATCTTCCTTCACATTTATTAGTAGAACTTCTAGAATCCAAATAAATAGCAACGGCGAAAGTGGGCATCCTTGTCGTGTTCCTTTTTCGACTTTAAAATCGTCTGTCTTTTCAGTATTAATTATTAAAGAGGATTTCTGTTCTTTATAAATTGACTTAATGAGGTTAAGCATATATTCACCAATTTCAAGATGTTCTAGAACCTCAAACATAAAATCCCAATTTAAATTATCAAACGCTTTTTCCGCATCTAAAAAGAAAAAACCCACTTCCTTTTCAGGATGTTTATCGTAGTATTCTATAGCATCCACTACTACTCTTAGATTGTCCCTTATTTGGCGATTGGGTAAGAACCCTGCTTGTTCTGTTTGTATAGTTTCTTTAAGGTGTTCTTTTAATCTATCAGCTATAATCTTAGCAAAGATCTTATAGTCATTATTTAGTAGAGAAATCGGTCTGTAGTTCTTAACATTAGTTAAATCTTGATTTTCTTTCGGAATAAGTGAGATGGTTGCGTCTTTCCAAGTTTCTGGGACCTCACCAGTAACTCCTATATCATTCATTAATAGCAGTAACACTGGTGAGATCGACTCCTGTAGCGTTTTATAGAACTTCACTGTAAATCCATCTGGTCCAGGTGCTTTTCCTAGTTTTGAGTCATTTATTGCATTTTTAATCTCTTGTAGTGATACTGGGTTGTTAAATAGTTCTTTAATTTCCTCTGTTGGTTTTGGTAGCTTTAATGTTTGCAGGTATTCTTTGATCTTTCTTCTGTCTTTGTTTTCCTTCTTAAACAGTTTTGCATAGTATTTAAAAAATTCTCTCTTTATCCCTTTATTGTCTATTATCTCAATGCTATCTCTTATCACTTTAGTGATAAATTTGTTTTCACGTTTTTTCTTTAATTGCCATGCTAAATATTTTCCAGGTTTATTTGCACCTTCAAATGCCTTTTATTTGAGTTTTTTTAGGTTCCAGTACGTCTCTTGATTCAAAATAGCTTTTGCTTGGTCTTGTAACATCCAGATTTCCTTTTGCAGTTTCTTTTTCCCTGGTCTGCTCTTCAGTTCTTCTTCTTTTGTTTTAATGGCTTGTACGATATTTTCATATTGTTCTCTTTTCTTTTTATTATCTTTTGCATTTAAAGATATCAATAGTCCTCTCATCACTGCTTTATATGCATCCCATACGGTTTGAATTTTTACTTCTTTCTGTATATTTACTTGGAAGTATAGGTCTGTTTCTTCCTGTACTTTTTTAACTATTTCTTGATTGTCTAGTAAGTCCTCGTTTATTCTCCATCTCTTTTGTTTTTTTACCTGGCCAGCAGTCCATAAACACGGATTATGATCTGAAATTATTCTGGGTAAAATTTCCACTTTTCTTGTCTTAAACGTTAAATTAGTAGTCATCCAAATCATGTCAATTCTTGAATGCGAGTCATGTCTATTAGAATAAAAGGTAAAGTCTTTTTCTTGTGGGTTAGCTTTCCTCCAAATATCTTCCAGCTTCTCTTGTTTCATCAGTTCGAAAAAGTTTTTTGGAAGCTTCCCTAATGCCTCATCCTTTCTCTTAGAGCGCCTGTCTAATTTGTTATTCACAGTTCCATTAAAGTCCCCCAACATCATAATTTGATCATAATTTACGTTATCCATTTCCACTTGTAATTCTTTGAAAAAATTTTCTTTGGCTCCATTTGGGGCGTAAATATTCACAATCAAAGTTTTCTGTCCTTGTAGTGAGATTTCAATAGCTAAATATCTTCCTTCTTTGTCTTTAAATATTACTTTCGTTTCCAAATCTTTTTTGACATATGTTACAACACCATTCTTTTTATTGCTTGCTAAGGAATAAAATTCTTCTCCCAATTTTTTCCTTATTAAATATTTGTGGTCTTGTTTTTTAAGATGAGCTTCTTGTATGCAAATTACACTACATTTTTGTTTCTCCAGCCAATGCCCTACCATTCTACGTTTTTGGGGTGAATTAAGTCCATTTACATTCCATGTAAGTACTTTGTAATCCATCTTGATATGTTGTTAAATATCACCAAGGTCATCTTTATTCTCTCCAAGAAACGCGTACATTTCTCCTGTACTTTTAATCACTACTCTGGTGTTGCCATAGTAAAAGCTTAATCCTTGAGGTAATTCCCAGCGGAATCTGATTTTTTTCTCCTTCAATTTATCCGTCAGACATTTGAATTTTTTCCTTTCTTGCAGTATTGCTCTAGGCAGTTCTTTCATTACTATAATTTTCTTTCCATCTATTTCAAGAGGATCAGTAAAACACTTCTTATAGATTTGTTCTTTTGTCCTTTTCATTGTAAATTGGACAACCACATCTCTTGGTATATTTTTGTCTCTTGCGTATGTAGAGTTGACTCTATAAACAAGATCCATGTGTTCTTTAACAACCTCTTCCTGTTCTTGTAAAAAGTCTGCTAATGCTTCTTGCATTCTTATAAAAATGTCTTCACTCATTTTTTCCTCAATCCCTCTAAATCTCAAATGGTTTTGCATGTCTTTATAATGCATCATCTTTTCCATCCTGTCATTGTCTTTCATTATCCTTTGAGTACTTTCTTCCAGTTCTTTTACTTTAGTTTCAATGTCTTGTGTTCTTGTGGTTAATTTTTGAAATTCTGCTTTCAAGTCTATAAAGTTTTTGTCTGCTTGTGCAACTATGCCATTCATTTTAACATTTACCTCTCCTATAGCGTTTAACTTTTTTTTTCCATTGCTTCCATAACAGCTAATAGTTCTTTTTCTTTTTTTGCTGCCATTGTAGGAGAGGACCATGTAGCTGCTCTCGATCTTAGTCCGCGGTCCGTCTTGTCTCTTTAAAAAAGATCGATTTTTATTTTATTTTCCAAATCAAACACCGGTTAATGTATTCACACAAGCTAATCTTGCCAAGTCAAATTTCGTTGTTTTCAGCCTTCTAAGTTATATAGTTAATGAGATATTACTGTTTAAAAATTTTATAAATCCAAAATGGCGGGCGCAACTTCTCTATGGTTTGTGTCAAAGGTTATAGTCTTTTTACCTTGCTTCTGGCTTGCCGTAGTTTCCTTTTGTCCCTTCCTCTTGCTTACTTGTCTGCTCTCCGCACGTCACTTCCTGTTGTAGTCCTTTTGGTCCGGCAGTTTTTACAGTCCTCTTTGCTCTCTTCCGGTTCTTCTCCGCTTCCCTTCTTGTCTGCTCCTCAAGCCGTCACTTCCTGTCTCAGTCCTCACAGCTTGGTCTCGCGATGCTTGGTTCCCTCCTCCCCTCTTTGTCTCGCGATGCTTGGCTCCCCCTCCCGACTCTTCTTAACCGCAGGAATGTTAAACAACTTGTTTTTTTGGCTTTTTAAGTTCAAATTCAGCTTTTTAACGTTTCAAAACTGCACTCATCCAATCTGCAACAGTCTATTGCTTCACCAGATCTGCTTTTCGTCTTTCAAAACACGGTAATGGTAAGGCAAAAAGTTTTTTTCCGTTACCTTATGTTGTTACTTCTCTTCAGATGTGGTCCCAACGTTTAAACTTTGTCTTCTTTGTTAAGGAATCAGGGGAATTTGAGATTTTATGCTGATTAATCAGCCCAGCTCGGCTCCTTAGAGATACTTGCAAAAATCTTCTTTGGCTGCAATGCTCAAGGTGTTGTAAAAGTCTCCTCCGAGGCTTTTCCTTCACCGAGCTTGCTCAAACCTGGATTATATTGCTTGCTGGTCCTCACACTACCTGTGTGAGGTTGCGTCAGGTGGATTTATCCACCCAAGCTGTCAAGAAGAGCCGCTGTCCGCCTTGCGCATTTGCAAAGCGTGTCAGACCTCCATTCCTCCGACCGGAAACGCCCTTCCCTTGTTGAAAGAGAATGCATCACCTTGACTAGCTTTGTGTGTCTCCTGCCTATAAATGGCAAAAACTATATTTACTAAACAACAATAGTGCAAATACCAATTTGATAAGCAAATATGCTTTTCTTTCATTTTATCTTTGTGCATGTTCCCCTTTGATATTTATTTTATTTTGAATTCCTGAATCCCCTGAGAGATAACATTCTGTTAGCTCCCACAAACACGAACAGGAGCTGAAACACTTATAAACATTGTACAGGATGAGTTCTGCACTGGCAATGTGATGCAGGCTATAGAGACAGAGGTGTCTTTGGTGGATAACCTAACAGAATCCCAGCTCATGTTTAGGACTGCCAGCCTCCAGGTGGGGGCCTGGGGATCTCCCGCTTTTACAACTGATCTCCAGCTGACAGAGATCATTTCCCCTGGAGAAAATGGCTGCATTGAAGGGTGGACTCTATGGCATTGTACCATGCTGAGGCCCCTCCCCTCCTCAAACCCCACCTTCTCCTGGCTCCACCCCCAAAGTCCCCAGGTATTTGCCAACCCAGACTTGGCAACCCTACTCATGTTACTCAGTGGAATGATAGCTACATCTCTTCACTAAATAATCTCCTTTTATCTTTCCTGGCCATAATTTTAATTATTGGGCTCTGAGTTTGGGATTCTTTAAATTTTATATGCTCATTTTATAAAACAAAGTGGCACCTTTAAGACCAACAAAGTTTAATTCTGGGTATAAGTTTTCATGAGCATGCACACTTCTTCTGAGTCTATGTTTAAGAAGAGATTACATAAGAAATGTAATATTGTAATACAGAAAGAAAAAATGAAATTTATCATTAGCTTAATAGGGAGAAATTGTTCTAAAACCGTCCAGAGAACTTTAAGAAGCCATATCCATAAATACATGTGTAATTTTTAAAATGACATTTACTCTAATTTCACCTGCAGGCAAAGTGATAATTAGGTTATGTAGATGTGAATATGATGACAAAGACGGAAAGCAATGCATCTTCACATTATACCACTTTTTGCTAATTGGAGCCTGACCCATAACATTCTAAAATCCAAATATATCCAGCAGAGAATTTTTCTCCCTCTGCCATAATCATAGAACTAGGCAAAATTAAGTTCAGGGCAGACAAAAGAAAATACTTCTTTATTAATTTGAGGTTTTTCACTACCACAGGATGTGGTGCAGGGTACTAATTTACAACCATAAAACGGACTTACAGGTCATCCAGTCCAGTTCAGGAAATCCACAACTAGAGCATTCCTGACAAATGGCTGTCCAGACTGCTTGAAAACTTCCAGCAAGTAAGACCTAATCCCTAGTCAATTGGTTTGGTTATAAAACCACTCTTTGGATGTATAGTTTGTTCCCCATCAATATTTTGTGGCATATCCCAGTATTTAATGATTGACTCTATCTCTGTGGCAGTCATTTTGCAATTGGCCTTGCCCCCTTGACAGCCATTTTTAGACACTCACTACCCATTCTCAAAATTCTAAAAGTGCCCACAGACTTAATAATTTTGGAGGGCCCTGCTCTAGAACATTTGGTGTAATTCATTTGGAGTGTAGGTCAAACCAAATTCCAGCAATTTATCTGCAAAACCCTTGGCAAACTGGTTACAGCAAACTGACAAGGACTCCCAGGGATGGAGGTTCAAGAGGCCTGTTGCAACTCTAAATAGCACCACTGGATGATGCAACTGAGCAGGTGTGATTAAGACAAGGTACCTACTATGGCTCTTTGGGGATAGGGGACCCTGAGGAATGATAGGAAGGGGATCTGCAGCAGGCAGGGGAAATTGGAGGAAGTTGCCAATTTATTCTGGATCCAATTTATTCTGGATATTTGTATATTCATATTGTGGGAGTGTTGTTCTGGGATCTCCCATTTTTCTCCCATTTTCTTATTTTTTAAATTAATTTATTAGGTTCTATTTTTAACAACAGTTAATTCAGATATAAGATTAGCTTGTGCCTATACTCAAAGTGATCATCACATCAGTGTTATTTAAAGAAGTATTCCAGACCAGTGGTGAATTTTTCTTATTCAATTACAGTTAAGATACTTTTTGATGTTACTCAGGGTGTTTTCGCACTAGTGTTTTTCCTGGTTTTGCCCTGATGCTTGCTCAGGAGCTTCTGGTTGATTTCCCACCAGTTGCTCCGGGCTCAAGGTTTGCTCAGGAGTATCACGGCACTGCTCCAGAGCTTCCCTGGAGCAAGAAAATCCTGTTTTTTGTGGTGTTTCCTATTTGCTCTGGTGGAGAAGCTGAGACAAAAACATGCCCACTCGCCCACCCTTCATCTGGCCTGCCCCGTGGTGGGCATTTCTTCACTTTTTTTTTTTTTTAAATGAGCCTTCCTAACGTTATATCGAAATGAGGAGGCAGGGAGGCAAGAACCCATCACAGGGACTGCGTTGGCGAGGTGGATTTGCTGGGTTTCTTGGTAGCAGGAGCCGGGTGCCATTGGCCCGAGAGCCCCTTGGGCTTGCGGATGACCGCTGCCCTATGTCTGGGGTGCCCCGGCAACAGCCCCTGCAGAGCTGGCGGGGGTGCTTCCTTCCAGAAACCCGCAGAGAAGCGGCGGCGGGCGGGCCAGGGACGCGAGTCTTCTTCCCCGCTCTCTGTATGCACTCCTACGGTCCTTAGGCTAGACTGTCTCCCCCTCCTTTTTTTAAAAAAAAAACCCCTCATGTCGTTATATTGACATAACAAAATAGTGATGCAGCAAGGGAAGACCGCACCATTATTTTCTTTGTATAATACACACACGCTCACATTAATTTATCATGGGGGGGAACTTTTTGTTTGGGACTCCAATTCAGCGTGTGGAGCGGGGAGACTGGGCAGCCATTGATGCTGCTCCTCCTCAGCTGCCGCTGCCGCCACCGCCACCACCATTTCTGATGAAATAGCTTCCCGTATTGTCTCCTTTAGATGTCTCCTTGTTCAAGATTAATTTTTTATTATTTTAAACAGACCAGCTAACATTATATTGGCTATCCACCATTTTGTCCCTGTGATCCCGCTGGCAAAGTGCCCGACATTTTAGTTCAGAGTGGAGAATCCACCAATCAGAACAGAGACTCCACCCATCAGGGGGAAGAATCCTCCACTGACATTTGCAGCCCCTGTTGCTAACCAATCATTTTGCTTCAACCAAGAGTGGCGGGAAGAATTGAATAGGAGGGAGGGAGATGTTGAATTATGGGAAGAGGAAGGCTACCACAGGGTGGGCGGGGATGCACTACCGTCATGCCACTATGACGTTATAACGTTACCACGCATGCGTTTAAAAAAAAGAAGAAAGAGCGGGGAAATGAGGGAGGGGCGAGGGGGGGTGGGAGGGGACATGGACAGGGAAGCAGCTGAAAGCATCGGGGCAACTGCTAACTGTGAACAAAAAACTGCAGGGTTAAAGAGGAGCTGAATCCTCTAGTGGAAAAATGGATACCGTTGCTCCGGGGGAAAATTACCGGGGGAACTGAGGAGGAAATGAGAGGCAAGTGGCATGTGCAAAATCACCCTCAGTGTCATACTTATGTACAGTATGCCCCATGTTATCAGTGCATTGCACATGATGCTTCTGTTTACAGACTCTTGGAAATTACTGAGTCTTTTATACATGTTACAACACTAGATTTGTGTAGATTTGTGATTCTTCCACATCTTTTGTGGTTTCTCTTGTCATCCTCTTGCAGTTCTGTTTGTCTTCTATTGATCCACATTACTTCGAAGACGTCTGCTCTAGGATGTCTCTGCTTTGCTTCACTTGCAGAGGATCACACAGTCCCATCATATTTCCTCTGGGTTTTGTTTGCTTTCCAGATTTTGCAGTCTATCTTTTACTTCCGAAGTTTAGCAGATCCTGACAGCCTCCTAAAAGATGCCCTCATTCAGTATTAGTTTCCTAAATTTGATTGAACTGATTCTAAGAATGATTTGGTCTCTTTGCAGGGTTGACCATAGCTGTGTCTGACTCAGCAACTTGAAGTCAATCAAATTCCTCTCTTGCTTCGCTGCTTCGTCATCTGGAAGTTATACCTTTCAAAAGCCTAGTTTCTTTTTAGAATGCAATATTCTTTCAAACTTTTCATCACTATATCATAATTTTACTGTTCTCTTTCATACAGCTGCAAACTATTGTACCCAGTTAGAACTTCCTGCCCTACAGTACTGAAATGGCTGCCTTCTTTGAAGCGTTTGTTTTTGTATCTCCAGTGCCAGCATGTAAAAACTGAAGGTTTGCTTAATTTTTTTCCAGCGTTCAGCTGCATTGCTGGATGACATTCACTCTTCAGATGTTTTGAAGTGCTGCCCATGTGTCTGTTATGTAGTAAAATATAGAGGTGTCGTTTAGTAGAAAAAGGCTGGCTTGGTTGACATACTGGGTGATTGAGATCAGACTCTTATTTTGAATGTTAACACCTTCCTTGTTGTCTGAGTTCCACATCTTAACATTGTAATCAGGGGATCAGATACCCAGAACAGATATTGCCTAGGTTCAGGCAGGATGCCTTGAAGAATAGCTCTAGGCAGGCTGAAGAAAACAATGGGACTTTTCTTTCTTGTTCGAAAGGCATGAAGGAAATCAGTGTCTGGGTATAGATGAATCAAAGCAAAAAGTGAAACTTCTCTTGGTGGATAGGAGTGATTTGGGGGGAACAAAATATTTTAAGATGTAAATGTTGCAGGGTTTGGCTAGAAAAGGAACATCCTGAGGTTGGTCTGGGAAATCTAAGTAGAAAATAAATGGGGCAGGGTTAATTAAAGGGAGAAATACTTGGTGTTTGGTGTTCAGATCTCATTTCTGGGTAAAATTAAAACACAATGGAATGTGTTATGTGCTTTGAAGATTGAGATACTGGAATGGTGGTGGCCACATTCAAGGCACTATCATACATTTCATGTTCAGACCCAAAATCAAAACACACAGCAGCGCTAGGCATGTTCAAGGTGTTTCAAACACTGTGCTGTACTGGTAGACATTCTGACAATATATAGCAACAATCAAGAACGGTTCTCAGTGGTTTAATATGCTTGTGGTCTGCAGAGTTGTTATTTTTTTCCCACATTACAAAAATAACTTGGAGTTGGGGGTGGTGGAAAGTGCCATCAAGTCACAGCCATAGAGCTTTCAAGAGAAAATCAGGAGTGGTTTGCCATTGCCTGTCTCTGTGTTATGACCCTGGCCTTCTTTGCTGGTCTCCCATCCAATTACTAACCAGGGCTGATCCTGCTTAGCTTCTGAGATCTGACATGGCAAAAATGCATTAACTTTCCATGTGAAACAAAGGCAATCTGTTTTATGCATTACATTGCATTAGAAACATACTGTTTCTAACCTGTCTGTCCACTGGTGCCCAGTCAATCTGATGTGCCAGTAACAATGCAAGATATCTTATCTCATCGATGTGCCAGATACATCTGATGAAGTGAACTCTGGGTCACAAAACTTTATGCCTGGATAAATTTTGTTAGTTTTGAAGGTGCCAGTGGACTTCTTTTTCTTTTTGTTACAACAGACAAATATGGCTAAGCCTGTAGAACTATAAATATGAGAAATAGGTTTGCCTTTCCTGCCAGGAGATTGGATAAGGGGTTGCTTTTGCCCTGCTAGGCTAGTACAGACTGACAAATACCATTTATCTAAAAGGAAGGTTACCCTGAATGTAAAACGATCCCCTCTAAAGAAAAGCTATACAAGTTACAGAACAGTAACTGGTATGCAACTCCTATTTCTCTTGACAGCATTCTTGTGCAGTGGAGTCTTCCTTCCAGGTAAATAAGGTACGCTTTAGAGGGATCCAATAAAGCATACTTTTTTAACTGTAGAAATTGAAAAAACTTGATCCAATCCTGATCCAAACCTTAATCCAACTTAATTTGGCATCCTAATCCAGTCTATACAAGACAACTAAATTCACCTCAGGATTTCAGATTTGGGCAATTCCACTGCTTAGATCAGACATTTGGAATAACATTTCCTTTATTAGAGCGAATTGCTTCTGGCATACCCAGTTTCGATGGTAAACTGAAAAGAGAAAGGGAGAGGTTAAAAATAAAGAAGCAAGAGACTGCCTGTGTCTTTGTGTCTGCATGTGTCTGGCATACTGAGGTCCCATCCCAGCCAGCGGCAGCCTGAATTCCAGCCTGATCTTTGCGTATCAGATGATCGTCATAATGATTCCTCCTGCCACTTTGCAATCGGCAGCGATGCACATACTGCCTTTGCAGCCGCACTGAAATTAGCCCCTATCTCAGCTGTCCCTCTCTAAATGTTTCCCCGTTATCTCCCACTTGTCTTGATAGGTAATACAGTTCCTACAGCTGCTGTATCATATTAGGTCAGAGTGATGAAAACGAATGCCATTTTCCTGATGGCTTATGCAGAATTGTTGTAATTTGAATCAAGTCTCCCTAGTTTTTTTCCCTTTCACTGTCTCCATCTCTCTCTCTCTCTCTCTCTCTCTCTCTCTCTCTCTCTCTCTCTCCTACCCCCCGCCCCACATAGAATATATATTGGGGCACTGGCGGCCAGCTATTCTAACTGCATATTAGAAATGGTAGCGTTTTCTTCTATCTGATTCTATAAAATGAGTTCACCAGAAGGTGCAGACCCAGCATATTTGTGGTTTTTCCTATAAATTACTTTAACACTGTGTCCAATCATATATATAATTTCAGATTTTCAATTTCAACTCCAGTGCTGTGTCAGCACAGACTCCACTGATATGTCTAATGTATTTAGCTTAAAATGAAACGGATGGCATTTCATTACCAGGAAGATAATATTTTTGAATATGTTTGCTGCATGGCAGGATCCATCATTATTCTGCCATTTTATGTTCAGAGAGTGTAATAGCTTTTTAATGCTTTGATGTATTTTATTTATATATGTAATATTTTTCTAATACCACAGGGTTGTTTAACTCATTGGATGCATTATAAACTCTTAATTGAATGCTTTTAAACAGTATCAAGAAAGGAAAAGGCTGAACAAATTGCCAATATTTTATTTGAACTGAAGTAAAGACTAGCAGAACCACACACATACAATCCTTCCATTCTCCTGTTTCTCCTCCTAGCTCCTTCCAGTACTTTGAAGAGAAATAGAGAGGCAGAAAGAGAGAGAAAATCCCAAGGTCCCCTGAGATGTTTGAAGCTGACAGCATGAAGGTAAGTAACACAAGAAATGTAGAATGTGCCCAGCTGTGAATGACAGAAGCCTTCTCATTGGCTAAAGCTTCTGACAGGACTGAAATCCTTAACACCAGGTTTTTGCAGCCCTTTGACCAAAGTGATGGAATTTTAAAATGATGTGGTACTCCTCTTTCAAAAATAGAAATCCCCAACATGCTCTTCCTAATATGCATTGCTATCACACGTATTGGCATTTTAAATTAACAGCTGAGAATTAGATGCTGGGTAGCTGCCACAGTAATCTACCAGGTTCCATTTCCCATATGGATATTGTTGTCCAGTGGTGCAGACAGTTATCTCAAACCTTCATTATGTGCAATCCTATTCAATTTACTTTCTATCAGGAAAAAAAAATCATAATCAGCAGCTAGATGTGCAAATTGTTGCACAAGCTAGGTAGAGTGAAGGTAAAATAGAATCTGAATATGCATGAGAATATGCATCCATGTGTACATGTCTTTCAGCACAGCATTACTCTCATATGGATGCTCATTTCAAAAAGTATTTGAATGCATATTCCTGTTCATAACTAAGCATACATAACTATTTGTAACGTGAACTGGATCAAAACATATGCAAAGCAACATGGCACATGCATTTGTACATGTAAAATGACAATATACATGTACCAGCCCACCACTATAGTAAATGTCAGACTTCCTGTAGGTAGTAATGGTAAGGGAGACAAAGCAGAAATATCTATGAAAATAAAGGGTAGGATTTGGAGTTCCCTAATTAGAGGGCACAGTAGGTATTAGCAAGTGATGAAATTATTTTTACTAGATTTTTACTGCTTTGTTCTGTGTTCCTCATGTATTCTTTACTATGTAAAGGTTCACTTTAAAAGTGCTCCAAGTGAACTTTCTACCAATGTCTTTCTTGGCATTCTTTTGTCTAAATCATAGCATTTACAGTTCATATACAAATCTAAAATAAATATTTCCAAGGAGAAATCTAGGGAAAGTTGGCAGTCAGTGAAGCATAGTGGTTAGTGTCGGACTAGGCCTATGGAGACCCAAGCTCAGATTCCCATTTGTCACGGAATTTTAGTGGACGACATTGGGCCATTCCCTCGCTCTCTTAGCACAGGGGAAGAATGAAAATCACAAAATTCAGACTGGCCCCTTTGCATCCTTGTGGTCAGGTTTAAAGGCAGAGCCTAGTAGGTCAAAGGGCAGAGAACTAAGCAATGCCCAGTGGCAGCAGGAAAGGGGAGGAGAGGGTAGTATCTTCTCCTGTGAAGGATCCAAGATTGGATCGCACTCTGTCTCTAAGGAACTCAGTGCAGCATCCATACTTCTCATATCCCTTCCATGAAGCAAACTTGTTGTATAAAAGAGATTGCAGTCCCATTCACATTGTAGACCTTCACTAGACAAATATTCATGTGTGAAGACTAGTGTTCCCTCTAAGCTGAGTTAGTGTGAGCTAGCTCACAGTTTTTTAGCCTCCAGCTCACACATTTTTGTCTTAGCTCAGGAAGGATGACTCCAGAGCAAACTAATTTATGCGGTAGCCAAATTGCTCGCTCACACCTTTCATGCCAGTAGCTCACAAAATAGAACTTTTGCTCACAAGAATCCACAGCTTAGGGGGAGCATTGGGGAAGACCACAGTTCGATTGACATTAGTGAGCTCTAAATGTGTTACCCGTCTCTGAATGTGGTCTGCTTTTCCATTGCCCGCAGCAGAGAGAAGATTGCTTCCATGCACAGACTGCTGCCATTGACTTGAAGCACTGGTCTCCAGTTGGTAGTCCATTTTCATACAAATATGTTGATCCAACTGAAATCAGTCCTAAAATGGTTGGTGAGTGACCATGAGCAATTATTTTTTTAAAAAAAGTCGGAGTGATAGCATTTCAAATGAAGACTAGCCTATGGCCTTCCCGAAGAAAATTGAAAAAGATCAATATGAGAACTTCTTGAAATGCAAATGTGTGTTGTGTAATGAAACTTGATCTAATTTCTGCTTCTGTTAATCAAACCCCAAGATAGATTTAAATGAGCCATTCCGGGGTTGACATGTGAGTTCAGTTTTCTCCTGACTGATTATTGCTTGCTCCTGCTGGAAAACCATCATAGAAGACAAAATGTGTGATAAGTGACCAGAACGTTGCATAAAGTATAGTCACTGGCCAAAGATAGACTCCGTGGCGTGGCAGAACAAGGCGGGGGGAATTGCCCCTGCCACGTGGCATTCGCACGCCACCACAAGGAAGCTGCCCGCAGCGTCCAGACTGCGGGTGGCTTCCAGCAGCAGCATCCAAACACCGCGCGGCTCCCCCGGCCCAGCACGGGTTCACACCCACTGGAAGTGGGTGGAACGGGCGCACAACAGCCGGGACACCAGCTGCGGGAGGAGCGCGGTGCCGGACACCAGCTGCGGGAGGAGCGCGGTGCCGGACACATTGCATCCGGCCCGCCTCCTCCAGGCAGATGTGGCAGTCTGGACTGCCACTCTGCCTCCACTTTTAAAGCGGAGGCAGAGCGGGCCAGACTGCCAGTCAGTCCTCAGCCACTATGTGACAATATGGAGTCACCCTCAGAACTACAGTTTAGGTTTTAAAAAATAAGACTTCTAATCTTGTTAGATGATTTAGTGAACTTTCAAACAATGGCTAGGACAGAAATGCCATTGTAATTTCTACTCTGATCAAAGTCCTGTGGAAGGACATGAGTACATGCAACAGGGGTTTGCTTTGTTTATTTCTAACAACAACAAACACTAGCATACAAACTGCTTTTTTAATTTAATGGACTTCTAAAAGAAGTCTGCAGCTTGGTACACAGTGCCACTAGTCAACAACAGTATCTAATTTTTTTATTAGAGCCCTCCTGTACATGCTCTAATTCTCATAAATGAGCATTGGAAGTCTCTGCACATGAAGTGCTATGGATATCATCCTCTCTTTTATGGATATACTGGTACAGTTCTTTGATCTTATTGCTTTCTGGCTGCAAAGGTTCTCTTATGCCATGACAGGAGCCACTAGATACTGTTGAGGAAATGGAATGCACAGAAACATCTGCTTCTGCCAGATGAACATGGTGTTAGAAGGTGGGCAACTCCAGCAGTCCCTTCCGGCTCCTAATTTTTACATCGTAGACTCGTGCCTTCGGAACTTGGCGCTACAAATTGACATGAACCTGGGTCAGCTTGTTTCTTGCTTCTGGAGTGTTTTACTTCAACTTGGCTTTGTTCTGAGCTTCTGGCTGGCTTCGGAGTACTGTTGTCAGGACTTTATGCCCATTTTCCTACATGTTCAACCTGCTCTCTGAAGCCATTGATGAGATCACCCCCCAGTACCATCTACAATCCTGCACCAAAGCAGTACCATGGTACCCCATGGAGCTGTGGAGGATGAAGCAGGAGTTAAGACAGCTAGAGTGGAGGTGGCAGTATGCTCGTGACAAAGAATCATGAACATCTTATAGGACACTTATGAAAGTCTATGAGATGGTTGTGAAGGCCACGAAGAAGGATTTCTACATGGCCTCCATTGTGTCTGCAAGCTTGTGCCCAGCCCAATTATTTAGAATTATTCAGTCCATCATGACTCTGCTGCAGGGCAGACCAAATAGTAGGGAATTGGCTATTGGCTGTGAGGTATTTGTGAGTTATTTTGCAGATAAGATCATGACACTTTGCTAGGACCTCCCGATTACAATTGAGACAGTAAGGGAACTGGAAGCCCCTTGTCCATCTTCTGGTCTAATACTGGACCACTTCAGTCAACTCTCCCTGGAGGAAGTTGACAGGATTGTGGCAGCAGTGAGGCCTACTACCTGCTGCTTTGACCCATGCCCTTCTTGGCATTTGGGCCCCTCTGAGAGAAATTATCAACTTGTCCCTGTCTACTGGGTCTTTCCCAGAGGCTCTGAAGGTTGTGGTAGATCGTCCACTCTTGAAAAAGCCATCACTGAACCCTACAGTCCTGACCAACTAATGCCCAGTATCGAACTTACCGTTCCTGGACAAGGTGGTTGAGATAGTGGAGGCCAAACAACTCCAGGCTTCCCTGGATAATGCTTCCATCCTTGATTCTTTCCAGTCCAGCTTCCATGGGATGGAGATGACTCAGGTCGCCCTTACAGATGACCTCCATAGACATCTAGATCAGGGCAGTCAGTGCTGCTGTTGCTATTAGATCTAATGGCAGCGTTTGACACAGTTGACTACAATCTGTTAACCCAATGCCTTGTTGACGCAGGAGTTCAGGGGACTCACTTGGAATGGTTTTCCTCCTTTCTCCATGGTTGGGGACAGAAGGTGGTACTTGGCAAGAGGGTCTCCCTGTGATACCCACTGGAATGTGGAGTGCCACAAGGGGCAATCCTCTCACCAATGTTATTCAACATTTACATGAACCCCCTCACCCAGTTACTCTGGAGCTATGGGCTGGGTTGCCATTAGTATGCTGATGACACCCGTCTCTATCTCTTAAGGGATAGCCATCCGTCCTCCATTCCTGAAAATCTGGCTGAGGCTTTGGATGCTGTGGCTGGATGGTTGCAGCAGAGTTGGTTGAAGTTAAATCCATTAAAGACAGAGGTCCTGTACCTAGGTCGGGGGGGTGTGGATGTGGGTACCAGGCTTCCCACACTGGACAGGGTGCCTTTGGTGCTGGCCCAGATAGTGAGGAGCCTGGGAGTAACATTGGATGCCTCTCTTTCTATGGAGGCCCAGGTTACTGCAGTTGCCAGATCTGCATTTTTCCATCGTAGTCAGATCAGGCTACTGAAGCCCTATCTTTCCCCAAAAAACTTAGCTACAATGACCCATGCAATGGTCACTTCCAGGCTTGATTACTGCAATTCACTCTACATAGGCTTACCCTTGAAGCTGGCCTGAAAATTACAACTGGTGCAAAATGTAGCAGTGCACCTGCTGACGTTGAAGCCTGTGAGGGCTCACGTTTGGCATGTGTTTTGCCAGCTGCACTGGTTACCAGTTGGGTACCAGATTTGCTTTAAGGTGTTGGTAATAACCTTCAAAGCCTCATACAGCTTGGGACCAGCATATCTAAGGGACCGCCTCTTCCCATATACACATCAAGGAGCCTTATGCTCTAAGGCTCAATATCCCTGGCCTGAGGGACGTCCGTCTTGTGCTGCAGTAGGAGGGGGAAACAAGAAACTCCTGCTCCGCAAGGTCCAGTCTACATGTGAGATCCAATGAATATGCTACTGCCCCTCAGTAAAAGACTATTTCCAAGATGAGAGCCTAATAGTCACTCTCCCTATTATAATTAAAAGGGCAAATTCTCCTACTTCTCCATCCCAGCCAGTACTTTATGGATTTACTGATGTCTTGTTTGGCCTGGCAGCTCTTTGTCGATGCTGGTAGAAGATGGTCTCAATTTGTTTTGCAGTTGTCCCTCTGGCCCTGCTGAGGTATACTTATCTTCAGAACAGCTCAGCTGTTCAACCTTCTGGCCTCTTCCTAGGCTATCTGTGCTGCTTTTAATGGAATCCTCCTTGCCTTCAGCCTCTTACTCATCCAGCTCCTAGAAGGCCTCAACCGGTAGTTTTCTTCACTTCTTGCTGAAGATTTTCTGCCTTCTCTCAACTACCTCTTATACACCCTCTCAGGAAGGTTCCATCCAATCAACTGTTGCCACTTGGTCTAGCCTTGTTCTGATTGGTTCTGCAGTTCTGGAGTTTATTTGATTCCTATTCTTTTTTTCCTACATGTTCTGGCTTATCCCTTATTTACTATTTTGCCACAGGTCTTTGCAGGTTCATTTTAAAAGTTAAGATGAAAATTTTCAGATTCTCTTTACTGTTTTCAAGTGGCCAACGTTCAGTGTTCCAGTAGTTTTCTAAAACCCAGTTGATCTAGGGGCAAATTTATAGTGTGTGCTCTAATTATTTTCTTCCTTTTTTACAAATCTATATGACAAGTTTGACAAGGCTGGTATGGGCTGAACTCTTCATACCAGCTATATTAAGTTGCCACCCACAGCTTGCCACTACAGGTGCTGCTGTTTCTGTTGCCATCATCCTAATTATTGCTGCTGTATGACTATACAAGACACCATCACTGCACTGCACTTTGCTTGAGGAGAACTAAGGGATGAGAAAAGGGGACACAAAAATGCCTGGGATTAACTGAAGGTTTTATGAACAGAAGAATTTCTAGAAACAAAGGTTGTTTTTTAGAAAAAGAAAAAGAAAGAAAGAATTACAGACTTCAAAGGAGAAGGTTTTTATCTCCATGAAAAAAGGAAAAGCCTCCCTTCTTCATTTTAACCTTGGAGGTTGCGAGTGATTTTGATGTTTTATTTATTTATTAACTGAAAACTGACATGACAAATCAGAATTAAACAGGTCTCCAGACAAAGTGAGGTTGCTGTCCAGCAGTAGCTCCTTTAGCCATCACATCCCTCACACCATTGGACAGTTCAAGAGAAGCACAATTCATCCTGTCATCTGAGTGGACTCAATTACCAATATTTGTTTAGAAGCTATTCTTGATTTGTAGTTGCCTTCCTTTTGCAGTTCTTATGCTACTCTACAAGCCCTCAGGGAAAGTAATTAAATTTAATCAAAACTGCCCTTCCTCATCTGGAAGTTGCCCTCTGTTTAAAGCAGTACAGAAAATTAATTAAATAACAAAGAAACCAGGCATTGTAAGTAAAGATATGTGGTAAAATGCAAATCACACCTGTTTGCCAACAGCAACCAAAACTGATTTCATCTGTGAGCTGTTTCCTCTCTCCTTTTATCTACCATTAGGATTGCAACTGGGGTTCAAGTTTCGGGAACAAATCTGATCACATTTTTACAACCTTGGGCAAAACAATTTATACAGATATGTGGCATGATTTTTTTAGGGCACTAGATAGAGATCATTAGTTAGTTAGCTAGTTAGTTAGGCTTTTATACCGCTCTCCCTGCAAGCGGGCTCAGGACGATATACCACAAATTCCTATAAAAATACATCTTAAATCATTAAATAGTCTAAAAATACAATTCTAAATACACCTGATACCCACATGGCACCATAAATACAATTCTAACCCCTGATTTACTTTACTATTACCGGGCTGCTGTGGCTCAGAGGTTAAGATGCTGAGCTGCAGACTGGAAGGTCTGTAGTTCAGCAGTTTGAGACCCTAGTGTCATGTGGTGGAGTGAGCTCCTGTCTCTGGCCCCAGCTCCTGCCAACCTAGCAGTTCAAAAGCAAGAAATTGCAGTAGGTACTGCTTCAGTGGGAAGGTAACAGCATTCTGTGCACCTCGGCGTTTATTTATTTATTTATTCATTCTTTAGTTTTATACCCCGCCCTCCCCGCAAGCGGGCTCAGAGTGGCTTACAATGCACAAAGTGCAACATCCAATACAATAACATTTAAAATCCACTATAAAATCCCAAAACAATCTACAATAAAATTCCAATTAAACAGTGCTTCCAGTTATAATGTAAAAACAGATGGCTTAGGGTCAAGAACGGCCTTCCATGGCCATCAGGCCTGGGCTGCCACCAGGGTGACCCAAACTGTCAGATAGCAGTCGTGATGTGGTGCCAGTGGTGGTGGCTCCTATTTGAAAGCCTGGTGGAAGAGCTCCATCTTGCAGGCCCTGTGGAACTGCATAAGGTCCTGCAGGGCCCTGATCTCGCCCAGGAGCTCATTTTACCAGACAGGAGCCGCCACCGAAAAAGCCCTAGCCCTGGTTCCGGCAAGCCTGGCCTCCCTGGAGCCCGGTACGCAGAGTAGATTTTGGGCCCCCGACCGAAGTGCTCGCTGGGGTATATATGGGGATAGGTGGTCCTTCAGGTATGTGGGACCCTGGCCATATAGTAAAGTAAGTACCATAAAGTAAGTAAAGTAAAGCACTGGTTTTAAAGTAAGTACCATAACCTTGAAGCGAACCTGGTACGCTATAGGCAGCCAGTGCAGTGCCGCTAGCACAGGCTGGACATGGTCCCTCTTAGTGAGACCCATCAACAGCCTGGCCACAGCATTCTGCACCAGCTGAAGCCTCCGGATTTGCGCCAAGGGCAGTCCCAAATACAGAGCGTAACAGTGATCAAGCCTTGAGGTGACCGTCGCATGGATCACTGTGGCCAGGTCATCGCGGTCGAGGAAGGGAACCAACTGCCGTGCCAGCTGTAGGTGATAAAAAGCTGACTTGGCAGTGGCTGCTACCTGGGCCTCCATTGTCAAGGAGGGATCCAAGAGCACTCCCAGACTCCTTACCTCCGACGCAGACACCAATGGCACCCTGTCGAAGTTCGGGAGTGGGACCCCCCCACCCCAAACCGCCCTGACCTAAGTACAGGACCTCCGTCTTCATCTCCTTGAGTGCCCCCGGGAACCGCCCCTCCTCAAGAGACGTGTTGATAATTTCCCAGGCAGCACCTCGCAGCCCATTGTGGCTGGCTTTAATCAGCCAGGATGGGCACGGATCAAGGATGCATGTGGTTGGATGCACAGATGCAAGAAGCCTGTCGACTTCCTCAAGACTGAGTGGGCCAAACCCATCTAAGCCCAGAAACGAAGACATGCAAGGGGCCTCAAGTTCAGTCACTGTTTCCAATGTGGCGGGGAGGTCACGGTGGAGCGCCAAGATTTTATCCATAAAGTAGCTCGCAAAAGCCTCACAGCTGATTTCCAGTTCCCTAGCATTTGGTCTGCCCCGTGGCAGAACGGTTAGAGACCGAATTGTTCTAAACAATTGGGCTGGGCGTGAGTTTGCAGATGCAAACGAAGCAGCATATAAATACCTCTTTGCTACTTTGGTTGCCACCTCATAGGCTTTCATAAACATCCTATAAGATGTTCTTGTAGCTTCATTGCAGGCACGGTGCCACCGTCTCTCCAGCCGTCGAAGCTCTCACTTCATGCCCCGCAATTCCTGAGTATACCAGGGTGTGGGCCTGTTGTGAGGGTGTAGAGGGCACCTGGGAGTGATCTCGTCGATGGCTGTGGAGAGTCAACTATGCCAGTCCTCCACGAGCTCATCCAATGAACCACCAGGGGGTATGGGATCCCACAGAGCCATCTGAAACCGCATAGGGTCCATTTGGCTCCATGGGCGAGCTAAAATAAGCTCGCCGCCTAGGGGTTGGGACGGCATATTCAGACGGGCCCCCAGGGCATAGTGGTCTGACCATGGCACTGCCTGCCACAGTGATCCGGTCTACTGTTATCCCTGCGGTGAAGATCAAATCGAGTGTGTGCCCGGCCTGGTGTGTGGGGGCCGAGATGTACTGAGAGAGCCCCAGTGCCACTGTTAGCCGAATTGCTTTAATTTAAGTTGAGCAATTGGCAAATTACCGGGTTACAGCCAACTATACCAGGGTCCCACCCCTCCCGGGAGTTCTCCAGGAAAAAGGCATGTGAGGCAGATGGCAAATTAAATGCTGTTTACTGAATGATGTTGTTCAAGCATACACAAAACAGAATCTCACGCACACAGACCTAAGGAAAGATAGATAAAGCACAGTTGCAATTTGCAGGAAATGTTGGTTGGATTATACTGTACCTGTCCTGAAGAGGAGTTGTCCGCTCAAATGGAGAGTTGGATGGGGAGGAAAATAGAAAAATGAGGAACGTGTCTTGAACTGGCAAGACCACGTGGTCTCTCTGGTCGTGAATCCAGAGATTTAAAGATGGAGGCAAGGGTATTTGGATAGAAAGCTGGACATAAAGGGTGGTAAAGCAGATAGGGGACAATGGCTCAAAAGACTGATTGCTGGCCGGGCAATCTCTTTTATTAGGTGACTTTGGGGTGGGTCTCGCTGGCCATATCCCTGAACACACCTACGAGGCAGTCCTACGAGGCAGTCCGTCTCGAGGCAGTCCGTCCCTTCTGACCCTACCATAGGTTTAAAGGTAAAAAGGAGGAGAGGCTGGGGAGTGGTCAATATTGTGAAACTAGAGCTAAACAGGAACTTGACACCTGGGCACTCCTGCGAAGAGTCACTGGATTGCTTCTATTGTCTGTTGATGGCCCTGGCCAGCTGGCTGATGGTCCAACAATTAGTTGCCAGGTAACCTTGTTTAGCATAATCCGTGTAGGTATGTTGGAGGGGGCAGGGGTTGACCAGCGTGATGTGACAGAAAGAACCCTTATTGCAAGGGAGTCCTTGCTTCTGTCTTGGTGAACTATAGAGGTTGCCAGCCCCCTGGAGTGGACTGGAGCTTCTCCCAGCAATGGAGAATGCCTGTAGTCCTTACAGCATAGCAACCCAAGTTCCACTTATGAATGTTAAAATATATAAAAGCACTTTGCAGTGCCTTGCTGGCCCACACCGCCATGGACGACACCAGGTCCGTTGCCTGAGTAGAGGCTGCATCATCAGCATGGACACTGAAGTCACCCAAAACCACTAGGTTAGGGTGCTCCAACGCCCAGCCTGATACAGCCTCGATCAGGGACAGCAGGCTTCTGGCCGGCTCATTAGGCGGTTGGTACACCAGCCAAACAGCCAAACTCTCTTCAGCCTCCCACACCAGACCGACACACTCCAAGCCCGTGATCTCCACCAACGGGAGTTTAGTCATGGACAGTGCTGGCTCTTCAGCTTGGAAACAGAGATGAGCACCACCCCCTAGAGTCAGATTCAACTGGCTTTTGAGCAAGGGAAACCTTTACCTTTACTAACAGGGGGGGAGGGGTGAAAGCAGTTAGTGAACCAAATCTGTTGGCAACTATTAACCATTAGACCATTAATGTTAAACCCATTGATGTTAAATACCATTGATGTTAAAAACATTGCTGTCCTCAACTGTACGCTTGGTGGAACATCTCTGCCTTACAAGCCCAGTAGAACTGTAACAGATCCCTCAGGGGCCTGATGTTGGTAGGCAGAGAGTTCCACCAAGCTGAAGCCAGGGCCAAAAAGGCCCTGGCTCTGGTTGAGGACCGCCAGATGCTCTCTGGGCCAGGGACTTTCCGTAGATGTTGATCCCTTGAGCCTAATGCTCTCTGGGGGACATACCAGGAAAGGCAGTCCTGTAGGCATTCACCCAGTGGTAAATAACAGAGACCACTCCAGTGGCCAGTTAAAAAATGGGTTGTTCTCACAATCATTTCTAGCATGCTAAACCCTGCACACACAGATTTCCAGCAGATATGCCACACATGAAGGAATGTGTTTAAAGCAGTACCAGCTCAGCATGCTTCTTGAAGGGAAGTCTTTCAAACACAGCACCGTGCTAGGATAAGATCCATGTAAAATTCTCTTTCTCCTATAGCTGCCTCAGCATGTAGTATCTAAATCTGAAAACTTGTACACTATCAGGAAAGATCCACAATCAGGTTCTTTCTTAACTTCAAATGCCCACATTACCTGAGATTCTCCTGGACTTGCATTAATTCACTATTGGTAGTCTGACCTACATATTCTGTCTTGTCCATCCATAAACCATCTCCACAGTATTCCTCATTTTTAGCTTTGCCATTATTTTCAAAATTAACCCAAAGGGAAACTTTCTTTAATTTTTTATCCTTCCAGTCACCTGGGCACCAGCTTGCCCTCATCCACAAGGTGCTCTCTGACCTTGGAATTCATAGTCAGTTCCCAGTTTCCCTAGTGCTTATTTCTGCCAGTCCTTCTCAGGACATGTGTATTTCTTGTCCCCTGACCCCATTCTTTTTTATTCCCAAAATTCTATCAAGAATTTATTGGAACTACAGTAGAGCCATTTCTTTTTTAGCTGCTTTTATTCTTGAAGGTGTAAAAGTGATTTTGATATTTATTTAGGCAAGTCTCTTGGCCTTGCCCTAGGCACTGGCTGATTGCCTGAGGGCCTTTCTCTTTGACGGTTCTGCCTCAAACTTGATGCTTAGGTGTTTTCTTTAAATAAAATGCCTTGATGCTTATCCTTTTTTCAAAAAACCTGACCTCTGACTCAGAACTGAAAGGTGAATGTTTGTCAGTGTTTCTCTCCCTTCATAGTCTGTGTTCTTTCATGTTCCTCTTATACCAAATAACAAGGATGAACCTGCATGGCAACTCTTTGTTCCTCATTGCCGTTTTCATGACTTCTAGTTGGCTGATAGAGGTAAGGCAGCATGATATAGTCCTGTCTTGTCAGATCTCGGAAGTAAGCAGGGTTAGTGTTTGGCTGCGAGACCACCAAGAAAGTCTCTTCAGAGGAAGGACTGGCAGACCGCCTCTCCATCTCACTTGCCTTGAAAGCCCCTTGCTGGAGTCACCATAAGTCTGTTGCACCTTGATGGCCTCCCTTGTAAGTACATAGTTGGCTGGCCTGAATCAAGTTAAAGAGCCAAGGTTTGGCAAAAACAGCTGTAAGAGGGATAGAACCAAGAAAATGATATCAAAACAGCAGTCAGGGTGTTCATTTTGTTCTTATTAATATTCAAACCCTAGGACAAATGCATCATTTGAACTCAACATAACCTATCAGCGTCCATTTATATATTTTAAGAGGAAGCAGAAGATATGATCACCATGAGCAGATGAGGGGGACAATGATGACAGTCAGGATGGTGTAGTAGTAAGACAGCTGCAACAAGATCTGGGGGATCTGGATTCAAATGTGTGCTCAGCCATGAAGCAAACCGGGTGACCTGCAGCCTCTCTCTCTTTCTCTCTGCCTAATGTACCTCAAATGAGGTAGGAAATGTTGTTGATGTGAGGCAGGGTCAGAGGTCACATGCTTGGGCTGATGTTGAGGCTAAGTGTCAAGGTTCCATTCCCCCTTAGAGATATTGAGTTGATTTTTGTCCTGGCCCAGGCCAGGCCTTCCCAAAGCCGAGGACCAAGTGAGAGGTACCGACAACCCCAAGCCTCACCCTCACCGGGCCAGAAGCAATACCAGGGCAGGGAGAGGGGCCCCAAGCTGCGCCAAAACCCCAGGCACCCCAACACCTTACCCAGGCACTTCAGGAGGAGATCAAGGCCAATGAAGAGGTGAGGGAGAAGCCGCCAGGGGACACAGCCCCACACAGGCTGCGACAGAGCCGACACCATGCCTGCTGGGAGCAGCCCGCAGTGCAGGGACAGGGCAGCAAGATGCAGGGCTGCACCCGACCACAACCAAGGCAGGGCCCCTGCAGTCATCTGGAGGGGGCTGCAGAACCAACAGCCCACCTCTGAACTATCAGGCCAGAGACGGCTAGACCCACGCCAGCAGTGATGGCCTCAGCAGGCCCCATGACCAACTGGTGACAGTGCGGGGAAGCCGGGAAGCTGTCAGGTTAATGGGCCTATGGGGGGGGGAGCAGAGGCAGGAGGAGCTGGCTCAGTGTCCCTATATTTAAATGGGGGCAGGGCTGAGCAAAGGGGGAGGAGCCACAGGGGAGGGGTGGTGTCAGCTCCACCTTCCTCACCCCCTCAGTCCTCTCCAGGCCACCCCAAAGCCCTGGGTGCTGAGAGGGAACTGCCAGCTCACAGGAGGCGGCCAGTGCCATTTGGTTGACATGGCGACAGGGGGGCAGTTGGGAGCAGTCCAGAAAACCCTCAACAATCTTACATTGAAAGAAGTGCTTAAAAGTAGCTGAAGAAGCAGAATCAAAAGCATTGCACTCTACTGCCTCCTCCAGGCATCCCTCCCAGTTAATCCAGAAATCCCTCCAACATCACACTGGTGCTTTTTTGCTCCTACTAGAATGGACAACATTGATTATGCTAAAAGAAGGATAATAAGATTAAACTTTGCTTCCTCTAGTGCAGCCACCGTTGGAGGAGAGAAAAAGGAATTGGTGATTGGAGGAACCCTGTGGCCATAGCTTGGTAGAAGAATAAAGCCACAAAGAGAGAGAATGGTAGCCATGATTGGGAGAAGAACAATACTGTATCCAAGCCTGATGAAAAGTTCCATGGCACTCAAATGTAGACTTTTGGACAAGGCACCAATTCCTTATTCCCCAGATTACTGACAGAAGGACAGATCTGCAGGCATCTGGTGACAAGCAATAGATAGACTACAGGCCAGAATCCTCCTGGACTTGGAAGGAAGGTGATCCACCACCTCTCTTTTCTCTGCTATGTAGCTATAAGGGCTGCTGCATGTCAGCATTCTGAGCAACACATCACTGAAAGAAGCCACTAGCCTGCCTGTCTTTGCTACCTTTACTAACACTTTCAGCCATATGTGAGTCACTCCTGTGTAACTGGGGAAATGTTTATATGTCCCAAACAGGTAGATGGGCTCTGATGGCAGGGAACTGACTACATGGGCAGCATTCTCCAAGAGTAGGGTGTAGATTGGGGGGGGGGGGGAATTTTATCACCTACTACCACACCGATGGATCATTGAAAGATTTCCCCAGCCATATAAAAACCAATAAGCAGCTCCCATGTAATTGGAAGAATGTGAAAAGACCATCTCTTTTTCTGCCTTGCTGCTATTTGCCTCCCACATGCTTCCTGCTCTGTAATCTGATCTGTGCAGCCAGCTATATGTCTTCCATCTTCATGTTAGCTTCCAATCTGACATATAAACTCCACTTCTTCTTATAATTTTTTTAAAAAATTCAGAACAGTTACCTTTAGAACTTCTTTTTCCTTCAGCCTTTTTTTTTTTTTTTTGCATTGAAATCTACCTCTGGACCCACCTAAATCTTTTGAGCCCTGCCCCCAGACTTGAATTGCTACACTTCAGGCCCCACTAGATAGCAGAATTGTTATTTCAACAGTTAGCAATCATACTTCTACATCAAGTCAACAGCAGCCTTTCTGACTTCTAGGATACGTCTCTGCAAGGATTCAACCACTGAACACCTTAAAATGCCTCAGTGATCCCAAACTATTTAGGTGAGCAGCTTAAAGACAAGGTGGCATTGGACCCTGTCCTGCTTTGGGTTATTTTCTGACAGATTACGTTGAAAGAGGCAGGAAAAACTCATCACCCTGCATAGTGAGAACAAATGGTATGTTTTATTTTAAGTTTTTAAGTTTTATTAAAAATCAGATCCTCAAACAGAAAGAAGTAAAAAAAATTAAAATAATGACAAGGCTACAGATAAGCATCTATAAAAAGATTTCTAAATATCTAAAAATATGTCCATGTGCAATTGTCTCTACATGATATGTTAAAGTGTTAATAAGATCCTCAGTCCATTGGATTACTGGAGGTGGGCATTTATCTTTCCATTGCTGTAATATAAGTCTTTTAGCAACAGTAAGGGCATGGAGGGTCCATTTTCATTGAACATCAGATAGTCTGCAGCAGACAGGCAAACAGGTTAAAAGTACATAAGTATCCTCAAAAATCAATGAATATTCTAATACAAAATTGATGTGAGTAATTACTTCCTCCCAAAAAGTCCATATAACTTGAAAGATCAAAGTTTATGTTTAAGAGATGCATCATGTGAGTTGAAATACCAGCAATTTTATACTTTATTAGTCCTTTTCTAAAAAGATACCATGGTATCCAGGATATACTAAACATATTTTTTTTGCTGCGTAAGTCACAACATGAGGTCAACAGAAACAGCAGGTATAAGATGTAGGGCCATATCCCATTGCTTTGGCAAAATAGGGCACTCTAGCTCCTAATTCCAGTTGGCTGAGATCACCCATGGGACTGATACAGAAATGTAGTTGGGTTCATATGCCCTTAGTGATATGTCCACGCAATCAAATGCAAGTGGCCACAGAGTGCCATGGCATCACACTTTATGTTCTTTGATTGGCTGGGATCAGATTGCTCTAGGAAAGAGAAAAAAGCCCTAAGAAGAAAAACATTATACTCAAGGGTCCTTTGGGGCTGGAGCAAGGTGGAGCATAGCTCCGTCAGCTCAGGAGGGGCAGTAGGGCAGCCACGGGCCTCTGTTCTGATTCGGCCCGCCACTGAATTGCCGCCAAAATTTGACGGCAACTTTAAAAGTGGCTGTAGGGGAGGGGGTTTGAAGCAGAGGCTCCAAACTTGCAGGGTAGCTTCTGGGACCTCTCCCCCAAATGTCCACCAAGTTTCAAGAAGATTGGACCAGGGGGTCCAATTCTACGGGCCTCCACATAGGTTGCCCCCATTCCCTCCATTGTTCTCTATGGTGGGAAAAAGTAACATTTTTTCACACCATAGAGAACAATGGAGGGGATGGGGCAACCTGTTTGGGGGCCCATAAAATTGGACCCCGTGGTCCAATCTTCTTGAAACTTGGTGGGTATTCCAAGGAGAGGCCCCAGTAGCTATCCTGCAAGTTTGGAGCCTCTCCCTCAAACCTCCTTTCCTCCAGCCCCTCATATACCCTATGAGTTTTTGCCATTGATTTCAATGGCCCATAGGGTATAAGGGGGCTGAAACTGACATTCCCTTTCTGACACACTTCTGGTGATGTCAGGGGACGTGGCATATGCTAATGAGTTATGCTAATGAGCTCCTGCACCTCTTTTTCTACAAAGGGACCCCTGTTTATACTACTGCAGCAGCAGTGAAGCAAAGCAATGACAGGGAACAGTAGCAAAGAGGTACAAACAAGATAAATGTTAGGGGCTTTTCAAGGGGGTGCCTGCATTTGGTCTCCAAACTGAGACAGTTCAAAATCAGAATCATCTGAATATTTACAATGGCCCTAAAAATCTTTGATGCCATTCCTCCCATTACATATAAATTTTAAGCGTCAGGCTTGGTTATTTTCATCAAAAAAAACAATCAATTGGATTGTTTTCTGATCTGAGGAGAGAGCAGAAATTGCCACTAGGGGGCTGGTTGTCCTGCTACTCCACTCCACGTATCCTGGGATCATTTGATTAAGGACATTTGGAGACGGAGAAAAGGCAGACAAGGCACCCTGTGCTCAGAGCTACATGACCCAACTGATGTAACATGGGTCTTGTGGCAAGGCCTTCCCAATTTGAAATGGCCCCAAATACCTGCTACTTTCCCCAGTGGAGAAACAGTACCTATATATTTCCCCAACAAAGAAAACAGTAATCTGTGGAGTCATTTTAGGTTATGAAAAAGCCCTCCTCCCCACATACCAGGTTAACAGTTTGAATCAGGTCCCTATGTATTTGATACTTAAAAAAAAACTCACTGCAAGTTCCATTCACAGAATCCCCAACATCATGTTTCATTTGGCACTTAGTGCCATCTCTTGACAAGCATATTTTGCTTGGTCTTTCACTTCTAGAGCAGAAACAAAAGTCAAGGTGTGAAATTAAAATCTGAATTTTGAAATCTGCAATTAGAATCAATAATTCCATTTTGAAATTGAGGGTGTTTTTTAGATTTTGTAGAAAGTCTAGGATTTGTACATCTAACGGAAAACAGTGATGTGTTTTAACAAATGCAATGTATACATTCATGTTCATGTACTGTGACTGAATCCATCTTACCAGCCTTTGTTACCATGGTTTGGGCCCTTAAAGTATAGCATAATGTTGGCGTTATGAGAGAGTTTTATGAACAGAACTCCATCTCTTTGTTTGTCTGGTAGAACTCTTCATTTCTGCCCCTCCTTTCAAAGGCACATTGTTTTTCTTTATCATTTCATGAAGTGACAGAAAAATTTAATTGTCCTAGTGCTTGCAAGGTCAATCTTCCTGGAGATTCAGCTGCCTGTTTCCATCATGAAGGCCAGAAGGTACTGAGCATTTCCCTCCAGGCAAGCTATATGGTCTGGCAGTTCACCATGTAAGTGATGCCGTATCGATTTCGGCCATAGCCTCCATAGCTGACTTGAGAATCAGAGCCTCTGACAATAGCTAACAAGTTTAAACCATTAGCCCCATTTGTAACTGCTTGCTGAAAGGGCTGTCAGTCACAACATCCAATAGACTGGAGCTTTTAGTGGATTTCTTATCCTGTTCTTTTTGCCACAATGACCCCCTGTAGTTAATGGGTGCTATTGAAAAATTATATTTTTCAAAGTTTTTCCCACTTCACCCCCCTTTCTCCAATTCACTCCTTTTGGGAACATAAAAGCCATTTAAGTTACAATGTTAGAAAGCAGAAATGCAGGCAATAATCTGTTAGCTCTCTGAGAGAATGCCTGTCTCTCTGTGTACAGTATGCTGTGTCTGAAACCCCAAACCCGCCATGTCAGTCATGTGCCAGCAAAGCAATGCTATGGGAACAGAGATACTTCCTATGAACAATGATTCCTTTTGAACAATTATGTTGCAATCTTCCCTGCTTTGAGACAGAAAATTTTTTATTAGGATGTTGTTGTTTTATTGGTAGCTTTCTTATACATGACATGTTCCAAACTGTAATCCATTTATCCTTATAGGTACCTGTTCTCATAATTTCAAGGGAGGACACACAAGAAACCTGTGGGGATATTCCTCTGTTTCATGTCCTTCTGCACCTTCCTCCTCCATTCTGCCAAGCAGTGGTGTGTTCCCTCCCACACTACTTCCCCCTGTTTTGCTGTTGTTTTTCTCCCTAAGTGAAAAGTGGATGCCATACTGACCAAAGCATAGTCCTCCCACCCTAAATTTAATATAAAAATCTGTAGGAGCAAGTGGGGGTAAATTCAGGCCTTTTACTTTGTTTGTTACAGAAAAGCAAAGGGGTGGGAGGGGATGTTCTTTTTCTTCATCTGCAGGGCAGATCTGGAGGATTGTCCTGGGGGAGAAACAGGTTAAATCAGAAAAGGTGCTTAGTATTTGTGTTAAATGCTGGGTTCTGGACACATTGCAGTGATCGGCTCTAGTTTATTTAGTGATTTCAGGAACACTACAAGGACTGAATCCAGGGCTGGCTGCCCTGTTTATAAAGCATGCAAAGACCACATCCTAACATACCCCACTCCCAACGATAGGCTATTTATATAATACTACATCCCTATTGGCCCACTCCTGAAGCTATTGTTCTGGGATAACAAGCTCAACCCTGCTAGCTCAGGGATGACTCATGCTCAGTTACACAACAATTTGGAAGTAAGTTGGAGGTAGGGTTGCCAGCTCTGGGTTGGGAAATACCTGAAAATTATAGGGGTGGAGCCTGGGGAGAGTGGGATTTGAGAAGGACTTCAATGGGGTACAATGCCATAAAGTCCACCTCTTAAAGTAGCCATTTTCTCCAGGTGAACTGATCTCTGTCACCAGGAGATGGGTTGTGATCCCAGAAGATCTCCAGGCACCACCTGGGGTTGGCAACCCTAGTGGAAGGGGAGCTGGAAATTTTTGTAGCCCAAAAGAGAGAGAAGTGCCAGCTGCTTTGTCTTGGAATATGAACTACCTCCCAGCAGGTCAGATCCCCTTGACTCCATAGTGAGGTGAAAGAAGAGGCCCCCTGGCCCAAAAAAACTGTACAATGGGTAGGGTAGGGTGGGGGAGACTCACTTTTAGGGGTCATTCTTCAGTTAGGTGCATCCATCTGTATGGAGAGTGGCTGATTTGTCTCCCTTGTTCTCCTGCTTCCAGTTTTTGCCTGCTTCCCCTCCCTACTGCCTCTTTTGATGCCAAAGCCACAGGGAAATGAAGAGGCCTGCTGGGGAAAGCAGATGTTGAGTGCCAAGTGCTGGTTGTGTTTGAGCTGGGAGGGACCTGACAGCCACCTGGTTGCCCATCCAGCCTAA
Source organism: Lepidodactylus listeri (assembly GCA_029233225.1). Taxonomy (NCBI): domain Eukaryota; kingdom Metazoa; phylum Chordata; class Lepidosauria; order Squamata; family Gekkonidae; genus Lepidodactylus; species Lepidodactylus listeri. Next base: position 93,524,766 of record JARCFY010000004.1, read on the forward strand.
GCACTCAGCTTCTGCTTTCCGCAACAGGCTTCCTCTTTTCCTGGGGGCAGTGGCTACTCATGGCAGTCACTCTCCACTCTGCTCCACCACTACCATGATAATGCATCTTGTGGTTATCTAGAAATATGCAGCAAAGATTTCCTTTGTTGTCATTTAAGTTTAGGAGATTTTAAATCCCACTCACCTTCTTTTTTAAAAGTTTTCAGATTTTTCTAGAGGTCTGGGGGTTTCTCCAGGTTTGTTTAAAAATCTTCTCCAGCTGTACCTGGCCACATTTATGGATTTTTTAATCCATACCTGGACCCACATATTCAGCATTAGATATATGACATGTGGAAACCGCAAGGACCTGCAGAGGACATTTCATTTTCCCCTTCCCACATTTCCTCTTTCCCTTCCCAGAAAGCCCCTTAGTCTCTCCCCTTTTCCTGCCTATTTCTCTCCTTTTCACCCACTAACCATCCTAGCTTTACCTGCCCCCTATCTTCAGCTTTCCCTTCTTCCCTACCCACGGCAGCCTCTTTCCTGGAAAACTATGACAGAGTTGTGCAGTGCTGGACACCAGACCAGCCCTCCTTGCACATTGCCAGCTGCTGGGCCCAGTAGTGTGATGAGGAACCCACAAGAACCCACTGAGGGCATTCATTTTTTAAAGCTACGGGCATTGCTGCTGTCATTTTAGAGGATTTTAACCCCTCAGTGTGGTTTTTGTTTGTTTTTTAGATTTAAGGTTTTTTTTCAACCTGGGGCTTTCCTCAATTCTGTAGAAAGATCTGTCTTGTTTGTCTATGGCCCCAATCTCCAGATTTAAAAATCCATGGATGGGACCATGTTTAGAATTAAATATACTGATGAGGATTCTATGATTACTTGAAGGATCACCTCCTCCCATATAATCCATCCCACCAGTTAAGTTCTGTGTCACAAGCCCAGCTATCTGTGCCTCAGAACTGAAGCAGATGGCAACCAGACACAGAACTTTTTCTGTAGTGGCACCTCACTTATGGAACACCCTTCCCCTTGAGGCTCACTTGACACTTACATTGCTTTAGTGTAGATTCCAAGCCAAAGCATTCCTGTTCATTCAAACTTTTAATTAATGGGTTGATCTTTTAACACTATTTTAGTATGGAAACTAATATTTTAAACCGTGAGTAGTCTGTTTTTAATGGTGTATGTTTTTAAGCTGTCCTGATTTAAATAATTTCATAAGGAGGAAGTTGTGCTATGAGCATTATGATCCTTAGTAGGCTGTTGAAAACAGGAGTTAAATGTCTGAAACTATGTCCCTTAAACACAGAAAGATACCTGTCAGATTTATCTTATGCATCCATTTTTTTCAAAAAAGAAGATATAGTTCAATTTTGTTGTATTGTCTCAACTATCTTCTATATTTCAGAAAAGTAAAACTGTTCTTTTTTGAAGTCGTTTGTATTACAGATACAATTTTTAATTGTATGTAGGTAAAAGACAAGAATGTTATTTGACTTGGTATTTTTTTAAAAGGAGGGGGATGATCAAAATGGATTGTTGAGTGACATCTTGTGGTAGAATGAAGGTATTGGTTGGTCAGAGAGGAAACAATGACTATATTTTATCCACTGGAAATCTTAATACGACCTCACATCTGGCTTCAGGTTGTGTTAACAGAGAACTGATGGAGAATTATCCCTCTACCCAATTCATAATATCTTTTTTAAAAAAATAATGAATGAGGATATCACTGCATACAATTATAATTAATCAAATTGCACATAAGGTAAAGGTATCCAAGCAAGTATATTTAATCTTTCAAGCAAGGGAAACCTTTATTTTTACCTTTACTATTCTGTTTTTGCATAGTACTTTAATAGCAGAGTACAAAGGAGATGTGAAGTCTGTCACCTTGCAGGCTTGCAGCTTGTCCAGCGTCTACAAATCTACAATGTGTGAGCATTTGAAATTATACAGCAATCAATAAATAATTCATTACGACCGTGGAGAAATTATATATGTATATATTAAAAGATGTATGCCTCACGTTTTAATTCACTGAATCACAAAAAGGTGGCTAATAGCTTTCTTTTAAAAGCCCCATGCCAACTTACAACAGAAATGGAATATTCATCAGCTGAAGTGCCCTGTACTGTGTGTTTCTGGACAAACTGTTCTTGTTATGACACTGCTCAAGGACCATGTGGCCATGAAACATTTTCGCACTAAGAGTAGTTATTTTAAGATAATGGGTATTTTAGAAGCCCCAAATGAGCCATATAACACTAGAAGCATCTGAAAAGAAAGTCCCTTCATGAAAGCTGTGTAAAGTTCAAGGGAGCATCTCCAGGTGTGCTTGTGGCTTTTTGAAAGCTACTTTACATTCTTCCTCTCTTTTTCCTTGCCTTATTTTTTTTGAACCAGTTCTTAGCATCACTCGAGATGCAGCAATGCTTCAGTATTTTAATGGGTATTGATGGTTTCTGTCCCTTAAAGAGAATGGCTTGTTGTGAATAATAAATCACAACTTGATTCAGGAAGAAAAAGTGCTAGAGCACTTAAGGCAATTCTGTTTCCACCTCATCTCCTCTCAAAATACTAATAAAAGCCACAATACTTCAGACCCTGATTTAAGCAGATTTGCAGCTGAAAGATGGGCCAAAGAGGTTATGAATAATACAAGTGTTTCCAAGGGCCGCTTCACACATTACAATTATTCTACACAGGGTAATCTGTCTTTTGTATTCCAGCTTCCTCTAGAAGGTTTCAGCAAGCATTCTTGTAACTTGCTATTCAAATATGGTAGTGCTAAGCTATTGGCAGAGAAGAACACCAAAATTAAAATAATTAGGATATGTCACTAGATTACAGAGTCATGGACCCCTTAAGTAATGGACTACATTCTCTTTAGAGCATGAACAACAGTCTTGTGCAAAAATCTAGTGATAATCATTTCACAAATCCAAACCGCTGATTCCTTCAGTTCCTGCCACAACAGAGACAGGAAGAGACCTGTCAGATTTGTCAGGAGGAGGAGGAGAAATTGTTTAATTTTGTTGTATTGTCTCAGCTATCTTCCATATTTGAGAAAAGTGTTCCTGTACAACAAACAAAGGGCCAGACTATATCAGATAGGGTTGCCAGCCTCCAGGTGGGGCCTGGGGATCTCCCGCTTTTACAACTGATCCCCAGCTGACAGAGATCAGCTCCCCTGAAGAAAATGGCTGCTTTGGAGGGTGGACTCTATGGCATCGTATCATGCTGAGGTCCCTCCCCTCACCAAACCCCACCTTCTCCTGGCTCCACCCCCAAAGTCCCCAGGTATTTTCCAATCCAGACTTGGCAACCCTAATATCAGATATTGGAGATCCATGATAGCAACTCCAAATCTGTAATTTGCCCCTCCCCAAAAAAGCAAACAGGGACATGGATCCGAGCTGCAGCACTGGGACAGAGAGCTGTTTGTTGTCCCACCCACAGATACTATTTCCCTGCTTGAAAATGCCCCTCGCCAGTTTTCTCTGAGGCCTAGGGGAGGACTTATAAATTTATTTACAAAATTTATACTTCACCTTTCCACCCCCACAAGGGCCAACAAGGCAACTAACCAATTAAAATATACATAGTGAAATAATAATTAAAATAGTTTAAACAGAATTAAAATATGTACAACTGCATAAAAACAGCACTTAATACATCTGGTGAGGAACAGGGGGATTATTGAAGGAAGGTCCTTTGGCTCCGCGTATTAATTATTAATAATTATAAGTATGAAACAAAAAAATACTTCAACCACCAGTGGAAAATGCAACAGAAGGGGACAGATGAATCTCTCTGGGGAGAGAGTTCAGAAGTTTTGGTGCCACGGCTGAGAAGACCCTCTCCTGAATTGCCCCCAGCCTAATCTGAGAGGGCAGGGGCACCCAAAGCAGGACCTCCAAGAATGACCGTAATGGTTGGATAGGTTTATTAGGGAGTAGGCAGTCCTGCAGGTATGTTGGTCCCAGACTATATAGAGCTTTAAAAGTCAACATCAGCCATTTAAATTGTGCCAGAAACAAAATGGGAGTCCGTGTAAATAGGCAAGACTGGTCTCTGTTATGGTCCCTGTAACCCACTTCAGTCCACATCCTGGTTGCAGCATTCTGCACCAATTGAAGTTTCCAGACACTTCTCAGGGGCAAGATAGGTACAACATACCTGACTTTTTTGCATACTGTGGCTTAAAGCAATCCAAAGTGCTTATTTTTGATCAAGGAAACTGCAGAGAGAGTTAAACCCCTCCTTTCCTACCACAGCAAAACTGATCCATATTGCCCCCCACACACACACACACATACTCCTGAAGTAGGGCTGCCAACCTCCAGCTCATGTCTGGCAATCTCCCAGAATTACAAATGCATAAATCAGTATGCCTGGATAAAATGGCCACTTTGGAGGGGAGGGGAGAAGCCACTGATGGAACAGAGGTCCATCAGTGGCTGTTAGCCACAAGATATAGATATAGATGAAACACTGAGCCTCCTTGCGGGTAGGGCAACATATAAATTAGATTGATTAATAAATAAATAAATAAATAAAACACTATGTCTGCGGCAGTGATGCTCTATATTCTTGGTGCTTGGGAGGCAACAGTGCCTTCTGGAGTTCTGGTCCCACTGATAGACCTCTTGATGGAACCTGGGGTTTGGTCACTGTGTGTCACAGAGTATTGGAATCCAACATGGCTTCTCTTTTGCATTATATCCAGGTTCTCTTATAGCTCTCTTATATATTATATATGGCTCTCTTATAGCATTATATCCAGGTTCCACCTCCAAATCTCCAGGAATTTCCCAATTCTGAGCTTGCAACCCTCCTTTGAAGGTGCTTTGGGGGCATTACATGGATTGGCTCTGGCCAGCTTTTTCACTCAGACCTTTACTGCACCTCAATGTTGCCACTGTTTCCTAGCAAGTTGAATCCCCCCCCCCCCCCCCAGCTGATGCTCTGGCTTTGTGGCACCCCTTCCGCAAAAGTGCATTTATTTCAGGGATTTTTTTCTTGAATTCGGATCCAACCCTCCCCATGCATTCTGCACTTCCTTTGAAAAGGGGTTGTGCAGCTGTGTCATCATATACTTTGTCAGTGACCGAACCTCCTTTTTTGTGCATATGCAGTATTGTTATAACAACATAACACTGTAAAAAAAAAAAAGGCTGGATGTATCGTGGGGAACAGTATGGTTGCTGCCATGGCCGGTGATCATCAAACTAGATACACCAATTCTTAACATGGTTATTAAATAATTATGAAGCACTCTAAATGTGTTGTCATGTACTTAGAATCATAGAGTTGCAAGGGATCTCCAGGGTCATCTAGTTCAACCCCCTGCACAATGCAGGAAATTCACAACTACCTCCCCCCATACCCCCGGTGACCCCTGCTCCATACACAGAAGATAGCAAAAAACAAATTAAAAAATCCTCCAGGATCCCTTGCCAAACTTCTATGGTGTAAGATGCTTTCTGACCCCAAAGTGGTGATCAGCATTTCCCTGGGCATGTAAGAAAAAGCCATGAGAACTAAGCACTGAAGCAATCCTGCCTGCCCTCCCTCTCATGATCTGCCTAAGTTCACACAATCATTATTGCTGTCAGCCATATAGCTTCTGCTTAAAAACTTCCAAAGAAAGAGAGGCCACCACCTCCCAGGGAAGCCTGTTCCACTGAGGAACTGTTCTGTCAAGGAGTTCCTCCTAATGTTTAGCTGAAAACTCTGTTGATTTAATTTCAGCCCATTGGTTCTGGTCCAACCTTCCAGGGCAACAGAAAACCACACCATCCTTTATATGACAGCTCTTCAAGTACCTCCTTTATATGACAGCTCTTCAAGCACCTCTCAGTTGTCTTGTCTGCAGGCTAAACATACCAAGCTCCTTCAACCTTTCCTCATGGGACTTGGTCTCCAGACCCGTCACCATCTTTGTTGCCCTCCTCTGGATATGTTTCAGCTTGTCTATATCTTTCTTAAATGGTGGTGCCCAAAACTGAACACAATACTCTAGGTGAGGTCTAACCAGAGCAAAGTGGTACCATCATTTTGAGTGATCTGGACATTATACTTCTGTTGATACAGCCCAAAACGGCATTTACCTTTTTAGCTACCACATCACGCTGCTCACTCATGTTCAGCGTACCGTCTACTAAGATCCCTAGATCCTTTTCACACATACAACTGACAAGAAAAGTTTCCTTCCCATTCTATAATTATGCATTTGATTTCTCCTACCTAAATGCAGAACTTTACATTTATCTCCATCAAAATTCATTTTGTTTTAGCCCAGTTTCCCAGGCTGTCAGGATCATCCTGTATCCTGACTCTGTTGTCTACCATATTTGCTACCCCTCCCAATTTAGTAGCATCTGCAAATTTAATAAGCATTCCCTCTATTCCTTCATCCAAATCATTTATAAAGATGTTGAATAAAACAGGTCCTAGGACAGATCCCTGAGGCATTCTACTTGTCACTCCTCTCCAAGAGGATGAGGAACCATTAACAAGCCCACTTTGGGTGCAATCTGTCAACCAGTTACAGATCCACCTAACAATAATAGGATCCAAACCACTAACTTGTCAACAAGAATATTTTGTGGGATCAAGATATACTCTGTCTACAGCATCCCCCTGATCCAGCAAGGCAGTAACTTTCTTTAAAAAAGAGAGATAAAGTTAGTTTGGCATGACTTGTTCTTGAGAAACCCATGCTGGCTCTTAGTAATCACAGCTATCCTTTCTAAATGCTCAAGGGCTGACTGTTTAATTATTTGTTCTAAAACTTTTCCAGGTATAGACGTGAAGCTGATGGGTCAGCTTCCTCAGCAATGGAACCTCCTTGTCTTTTTGTGCATGTGCAGTAATGTTATAACATTGTTCAAAAAAAGTCTGGATGTATTGTGGAGAACAACATGGTTGCCACCATTTCAAAGGTCCCCCGCTTCTTCTTAGTCACCAACTAAGAAAATGGCCGGTGAAGATTCCCACAAAATTCTAATGAAAATAGTATTCCATTCATGATTGTTGAACTGAGTACACAAATTCATAACAGTGTTATTCAATAATTATGAAGCATGCTAAATGGAAACACTGCACATGTTGAGTTTCCATGATTATCAGTTCAATTATATAATTCCATTATTTTCAGATGTTTAAAAGACTGAATTGTCATTAAAAAAAAAACACCAGGACCTATAGGGGAAGAGAAGCGGGGGAGAGAATGATGAAACAATACAAGTGTGAGGTGACTAAACCTACCAACAAAAAAAAAATGAAAGGAACTTCATGGACAAGTAATTGCATGGAGAAAGCTACATTAAACCTCACTGTTCATTTTGTCCCTGAGTTATAACACAGTGATATTATTAAGTTTTTAAAAATCAGCTTTGTAACACAATCAAAACTACACTTTAAAAAATCAGCCTGTTGTTCAGGGGACTCGGGGAGCAGGGCTGACACCACAAAAAGGCAGCAGAAAACAAAAAGTTTGGGAATTCCACACTTGAAAACTGAATTAAAACCCGAAGGGGGGTGGGGGGTCACAGGAAAAATGGATCCTGAAATATGAGTTAATAGGGCAGTAAATTCAGAGTTACTTTTGGAACAGCTAAAAATTGTGTGGATTATTTAAGAATGCTGATGCAGTGATTTGCACATGTGCAGAAATGGTCCAATCTCACCTGATTTCCCCATCCTACATGGCTTTTGTAAATGCAGGTTCCTGATTCTCAGCATAGCCTTTTTGCATAGTTAGAGGATGGCCCCTCCCTTCTTCAACAGCAGAAAAGTTGGTTGGATCTAACCTCATGTGTGGAGTTCCAGCCAGTTTGAATCAATGGGTTGGATCCAAGGCAAAACTTCCACTTATGATACAGCTCATATGCAAATGGAAACAAGAAAAAGACTCTGGTAGCCACTTGCACTAAGTCAAACTTATTTTATTCTCACTTGCATTTCCACTTGCACAAGATTTTGTGCAACCAATTTCTGGGCAGTATAATATATAGAGAGGAAAGCACTAGAGAGAGAGAGAGAGAGAGTAAAGCACTAGGTTCTGCACAAGATCTTGCACAAGTGGAACTGCATGAAGTTCCTTTATGTTTTCATTTAGTTTCTTAGGCATGCTTCCATGTAATTCCAGTTGTCATTGATCCAGGGCACAGATATTGAGTTCTCTTGGGCCAACCACCATCTTTTACCATATGGTTACCAGTAATATACAAGCCAAATATACAGTTATACAAATGGCTGGAAGTAATGCAGTGACAATTACAAGGATCTAGTTCTCCAAACACTTATATATTCTATCATGTAGGGGGGAGTGCAGATTAAAAAGTGCAAATCTCAGCATGAATTTTAAATCCTGTAGTTTTTATCATCAATTCTTGTTGCCTTATATGATTTTACATTAATTTAGATTGCCATCTTCTCAATTTGTAAATGCATTTTTTAAAAAAAAATTGAAGGCAGTGGATCTGTTCTTGGAGTTATCTACTAACCTATAAAAATAATGGATTTTAAATTTTGGTAGCTTGGATGCTTCTTCCTCGAGCAGCAGCTCTAAGTTTTTCTTTTTAATGTAATAGATAAATACAAAGAGTGTGGGGAAAGGGAGAAAGGGAAAGCTGTGAGATGCCTTCTGTTTACTTAAGTTAGAAACATAGTCACAGAGCACTATACTCAGTAATGAACAGCTGAGCCTCTCTGTGAAAGAGATTTCATGAGAAGAGAGCTAGGTCTTGTTTATTACAGCCATATTTTCTCCTTGGGAAAAGCAACATCCATTGAAATAAAACATTTAAAAGAAAAGAGGAGGGGGAGAAGCATCTGATGTATAACATGATTGTGAAACTGGAATCATAACCTATATCAGAGAGAAGGGAAATTTCCAGCAGTATTATAGGTCAGCATTAGTTTCAGCTCCCTTATTCCCTGTGTGATTCATGTGGATAAGCAACAGATAGGAACAAGGTCAAGGTCAAAGGGATGCTACAGCAATGATGAAAATTGGAATCAAACAAATATTCTTCATAATATCCTCAATGGCAGGCTGGGAGAGAGTTATCTAGAAATCCGACATAATGTACATTGGGGTGAGCTGAAAGCTAAAGAAAAGGCCACTTGGCTTCTGTGACATTTCTATACAACACATGGAAAAGCTTCATAATCTGAATCAAGCAGTATATAGATGCAGCCCATTCTGACCACCATAATCTTAGTAGCTAGAAAAAATGCCACCACAATCATGGAAATGATCCATGATGTTACTTCACATATTATACTATTAATCAATTAGATTACTCCGTATTATCCTGTTGGCTGGATACGGCAATCTACTTGTGCAAGGACTGCAGATCTTCCTCACTTCCCCCTCACCCGGAATTCCCTTCTGACCCTTGGAAAGTTGTTTCTTGGGGTTACAGGGCCCATGTAAAGAAATGGCCATGCAGGTCAGTGGGATTTAGTTAGGATGGAGAAGAGGGAGAAATCATTCCCTTCTGTCTCTTCTGTCAGTGCAGTACTGCTAATGGAAGAGGCAAAAAAAGGCAGTATTATTTTTCCCCATCTTCCCTGCCACAAGTGATCCTTGTGTCTACTGCTCCATGTGGGTTTCACAGTCCTGGGAAATAACTCTCCCAGGAGCAGATGTGAAATGAGGCTTACATGCAATACTCCCTCTAAGCTGTGGAGTCTTGTGAGCAAAAATTCTATTTTGTGAGCTACTGGTATTAAAGTTGTGAGGAAGCGATTTGGCTACTGCATAAATTAGTTGGCTCCGGAGCTATCCTTCCTGAGCTAACACAAAAATGTGTGAGCCAGAGGCTAAAAAACTGTGAACTAGCTCATACTAACCCAGCTTAGAGGGAACACTTGATAAGACCAGTGCAGGGTACTGATCTGCAACCATCAGCACCTTACACTTGCTGATTCCTGGAGGATTTAACCTTGTGTGTGGAAAAGATGGGAGAAAACAACTGGCCATCTTACATTTGTGTGAACCACTTCCAGGATATAAGAGATAGTGAATTCCTCTCATTTTATACACACATGGTCCTTTTATACACAACAGACACTGACTTTATGACAAATGTCATAAATCTTTTCATCACTTGGTCTCTAATAACTATTTGTCCACATGCTAGGGTAGCCAACTCTGGGTTGAGAAATTCCTGGAGATTCAGGAGTGGAGCCTGAGGGAGGAGGGACCCTCGTGGGTTACAGTGCCACAGAATACACCAGAGGTGTCAAACTCATTTGTTATGGGGGCCAGATCTGACATAAATGTCACTATTGGGCTGGGCCATGTGTGCCATAAAATGGAACACAACGTACTGGAGATATAAACTTTACAAAGATGGTTTCAGATGCCAAATGGCAATAGCAGGCATGATTGGATTAGATGTAATATGCGGACAGGTGGATACATCAGCATTGGTGTGATATTCAGAGGCATGGAGATACCAGCACTGGTAATGAGACAGGAAACCTAGGTCTCAATTTGGTACAGGACGATTCAGTCTAGGAAGATGCAAAGAATAAATGGAAATAAGTCTGAAGAAGTGAGCAGTGACTCACAAAAGCACATACCCTCCCATAATTTTGTTAGTCTTTAAAGATGCTACTGAACTATTAGGAACCACATCATTCAAAAACCAGTGGGGGAACATTTTAACCTTCCAGGGCATTCAGTTGCTGACCTAAGAGCAAGTGTGCAGCATTAAGAAATACTGCAGGGGAGGAAAGAACATCCACACAATCTGGAAACATTTTATTCAGTATGCAGAATCAATATTGTTAAGACAACAGGCTATTTTGTCTCCTTTATTGTACAGGGATCAAAAGGCAGCTTCTGTTAGTTATAGGTGATAAAGCCTGTCATGTCTATCAAACTAGTTAAATAACTGCTGAGTGCACTGTATTCATTTCTAAGAAAAGATTTCCAGTGTAATGTTAATTTGAAAATATCCCATTGTTCTTCGCTTTTCAGCTTTGCTCCTTGTCATACAAATCAGGGTCAGTGCAGAAGAACAAATTGTACTTTCATAGAAGCCAGTGGCAAATCCCCCACCGATTTCATTTGACCCAGAGTCTGGCTCCCAAAGTCAGGCGATTCATTAACTGAATTGAACCACAACTGTATGCAAGGGAGGCCTGAATCTATTTAATGCTCTGGGAGCAACTGCAAAACTTCAGGGAGCCTGGAAGTGATCAAGTAGAGCAGGTCACCACAGGAATATCTTCTGTTTTTTTCTACAGGAAGCACACAAATAAGTCAAAGCTGCCCTGGGAATAAAACTGGTGATGATGAAGAAACCTTCAGAATGGGAAGACATCACATTGTCACAATGTCTGGCATAAGATGAATTTGTAGGACCTTCGGATGTTCAATATAGCAGTGCTCACATATTTTAAAGGTCCAATTCATTATCCTAATGCTGAGGACAAATATTTTCCTAATGCTTTTTTTTAAAAAAACAAATGGATTGCAACAATTGTTTTTAAAAATTGTGTAAATTGGCACATAGATACATAATCCACTAGCATAGGGTACTTTGGGTTGGCATTAAATTCTTTATATTTGAACAAGTTGGCTCTTAAGATAATAGAGATGCTATAATTATTAGGGATGGACATGTATTTGCCAAGGTGAGCCCTATGCCAGAGGCTGGAGGCAGACAACGGACACAAGCTGGACATGTGGAAGATGTCTGAGCATTTAAGCACAGCGGCTCTGCTGTACCACTTCCAAGTGCCTGTTGGAGCACAATTCAATCAAAGCTGAACACTTTTATGTTCTGCTAATTACAACAGGAGAGATTTTAGCACATGTTTAATTCTCCTATTAAACCAGAAGATCTTAAAGGGGATTATTTTTAACTGGGTTGGGGCCATTAGCTTTTTCAAAGCACTGAAAGTAGCATGGCAGGGCCATAGCTGACCATTTCATTTTGCTTTCATCTCATCAAAAGAGTTTGGCAGGTTTTTGAGGAAGAAGAACAGAAAGATGGACTGTTTACCCTTCAAGAAGCAATGGCTTTATCAGGCCACTTTCAGTTATGGGGAGGGGGGAATCTTATCATCTGTGTCCAGTCAGTCACATCTAACTATTTAGATATAATGACACTTTTTGTATTCAGCATTTTTTAGAACTCCCTACCTGTGCCTTTCAGGAGCAAGTAAAAAGAGAAAACATTTGATGGAAACTTTTTTGGCTATTATCACTGAATTTAAAAGAAAATAGCTAAATGTGATGATGCAAAATTCTCAGATCAGTATTCAGGGCAACTTAAAACTGATCAGGCATAAAACTTATTCAGATCTGAATGATATAATCTGAGACAAAAATCAGAAGGCAAACTTAAAGTATAAATAAAGAATGGGTTTATGATCCCAGACTATTTAGTTGGTTTACAGTGCAATCCTAACCAGAGTTGCACCCTTCTAAATCTATTGAAATTAATGGTTTTAGAAGGGTATAACTGTGCTTAGGATGCCACTGAAGGGGTCTGGATGACACTCACTGACTCAGGTAGGTGTCTAAAGGACCTAGTACTATTAATGAAGAAGCAAATTAATGAAGCTGCAAAAGAAACAAACCTTAATTCCATCTTCATGTAGGTCAGAAGATAGATCTTTACCTTGACCCAGCCCAATCTGGTCTTGTGAATCCATGCCATAGTAACCTTGAGGATAGGTTATTGTAATGTGTTGTTTGGTGTAGTGGTTAAGTGCATGGACTCTAATCTGGGAGAACCGGGTTTGATTCCCCACTCCTCCACTTGCACCTGCTGGATGACCTTGGGCAAGCTGTAGTTCTGGCACAGCTGTTCTTGTGCTCTCTCAGCCCCATCAACCTCACAGGGTGTCTGCTGCAGGGAGGGGAAGAGAAAGGAGTTTGTAAGCCGCTCGGAGACTCCCTTGGATACTGTAAGGTGGGGTATTGATCCAATCTCCTCCTCCTCCTCTTCTTTTTCTTCTTCTTCTTCATAGGTCTGCCCTTAAATAGGTCATAGGTCAATCTGAAAACTCCAGTTTGTACAGAATGCCATTGTTAGGTTGCTATTGGGAACTAGGCAGAAAAGGCATATCACACCTTTTGTGTAGTCACTTCACTGGTTACTGATCAGTTACTGTGTTCAGTTCAAGATACTGGTCAGCACCTTCAAAGCCCTTCATGACCATGGACACACATACTTCCAGGACCTCCTGTCCTGCTATGTTCTGCCATGACAGCTTCACTCATTAGTTTCTAGGGGGTGCAACCTCGCAAATAGGTAAGACTGGCAACTTCCCATTCATGTTCATTCTCTGGGGTGGCTCCCACCTTGTGGAATTGTACTGGCTGGCAGGTTCCACAGTCTAGTGTCATTCAGTCCAAAGTCAGATGAGCAGAGAGTAAACTAGGCAAGGTCATTCAGTCCGAGGTCAGAGGATCAGAGTTCTACGAGTCAGGCAAGGCAGTGGCAGCAGATCAGCATCCAACATATGCATTGCATCCATGCCTAACAGCCTCTCTTGGCTGGTTTTATAGCCCCACACCTAAGGGCCATGCTTGCAGCCAGCTGCTCAGAAGTAACTACTCATCGTTATCAGCAAGCAGCTGGAGTCAGTCCAGAAGGCGTGCACTTTGTCTTCTTTCCTGTAATTCTGTTCTCAGCCTCTGTTTATGGCAATCTAAGGGTGTAGGAGATACTGGTGGGCTGGGAATGGCTGAGGTTCACCTGCTAAATCAGGGCTGGAGGGTGTCCATGACTCTGCACCTGCAGTTGGCTGTGATTCCTGACAAGCCTGTATCTCATTCTCTTGCCGGTCAACTTCTGTTAATTCAAGGCTGGCTACACAGGGCTCCTCTTCTACTGAGGAGTCCTCATTATTGCTGAGCACTGGCTGACCCACAACAGGAAAGCTTGCTTCTTGGTTACTGTTTACACAACCCACCCTGTGGAATGGCCTGCCAGAGGAAGTCATGAAGACTTCCAAACTTCTATCACTCTGTAGAATGTGCAACACAGAAATGTTCAGGAGGGCATTTTTATTGAGGGATTATATTTGCAATACAATGGAACAATCCAGGAGGGTGCTTTTATTAGGGAATAGGATTGTATTCTGTTGTAGAGTTTACAGTATGTATCATCTTGATTTCACTGCACTGCCTTCTACCTTTGTAATCCACTTTCTGCATTGTTTATCACAGGGCTTTTTTTCTGGGGAACATGCCAGAACCGAGTTCCTGAACCTCTCTGACACAATTATTTTTAAATGTTTAAAAGTTCATGAGTTTTCAGTATACATATTGAAAACTTCATTTCCATCTTGAGAGTTCCAGCATCTCTTTAAAAAAAAAAGTCCTGGTTTATTGTATGACATCCCTCAGATGGTTTTCGGTTTGCATTTCTTTTCTAATTTTGGAATCCTAGTCCTATTGCATTGTTTTTATATTTTGTAATCCACTTTAAATCTTAGTGAGAAAAGGGGGCTATAAATAAAATGCCATTGCTCCAATCTAAGCCTATTGGTTTCAATAGATTTAGACTGGTGTAGCTCTGCATAGGATGGTACTGCAAATATTTGAGGGTACGAGAGCGCCTGATGCGCAAAAACATTGACACTGAGTGAATTTCACACTACATACTTTCGGTTGGACTTACTTTTATTTAATGTCTATTTTCTTTGTATGTATTAGATCTGATTCAGGGTTGATTCACATGATACATACATCTGAGCAGATAGTGTTCACCTTCAATTTGTTATGTGGTAGTTTGCCACTTCATAAAATGGGAAACTGTAAAGAATCAAACTCTTGTGAGTTAGCAGTGAGCTGAAAGGTAGTCCAGTTCCACATGTGGTTTATGCCTCACATGACCTGCTACATGTTCCTACTGAAGACATCTTTTATGCCCCTAGTGATGGTTGTGTGGAAGAACTTCTTCATGGTTCCATCAGACTGACTTGATGAGAGATGAAGTTCTAGGACCACTTAACAACCTGAAAACTAATAAGTCACTAGATATAGATGGCATACATGTGAGGGTTTTCAGGAAACTCAACTTAAAATTGTTGATCTACATTTTATTGCTAAATTCAACCTCAGTACTGGATAACTGGAAAGTAACTATTATCACACCATTTTTAAAGGGGGGGGGGGGTTTTCCAGAGGAGATCTGGGGATTATAAACCAGTTAGCCTAACACCTGTTCCAGGAAAAATTAGTAGAAACTGTCATTATTGAGCACATCAAGGAACAAAGCCTGCTGAGGGAAATAAGTCCTGCCTCACCAAACTTGTGGAGATCTTTGAGCAGGTTTTCAAGTATGTGGATAAGGGCAATTCACTAGACATCATATACTTAGAATTCCAAAAAACTTTTGATAAACTTTTGATACCTTGCTGAAGACTTCTCAGTAAGACATTGGATAAGAAGATGGATCCTCTTATGGATTAAAAATTGGTTAAATAGCCAGAAGCAGACAGTGGAAATAAATGGGCAGTTCTCATAATGGAGGTAAGTGAGTAGTAAGATTCTACAAGAACTGGTATTGGGACTGATGCCATTTGTTCATAAATTATTTGGAATTGGGTATCAGCAGTGTACTACCCAAGTATGCAGACAATACTAAATTATTCAGGATGATGAAAATCAAGGATCGTGAAGAGATAAAGGAGGATCTCTCATAATTGAGTGAGTGGGTAACAACTTGGCAAATGAAGTTCAATGGTGTAAAGTGATGCACATTGGTGAGGGGATCCTGTCTTTAAATATATGTGGATGGGGTCTGAACTGGCTGAGACAAAAGTTAAAGGAGATTTGGGGTTGTAGTGGAAAGCTCAATGAAAATGTCAACGTGTGTGGCAGAAGAGAAAAAGAAGAAAACTCATGCTGGAGGTTATCAGAAATGGGTTTGAAAATATAACAACCATTATTGTAATTCCTGTGTATAGACCTTGAGTGCAGCCTCATTTGAAATATTTCATGTATTTCTGGTGGGTATATCTCAAAAAGGATATTGCAGCACTGGAAAGTACAGAAGGGAACAACCAAAATGATCAATTGGAGCACTTTTTGTATGAGGAAAGAGTGGACAGTATCAGACTTTTTACTTCAGGAAAAAAGATGATAAGGGGAACATGAAAGAGGTTTACAAATACATTAGGAATAAGGCCCGTTGTAGAAATAAATACAACAGCTCTAGAAAGAGGCTCTGGGAGAGTTCCTGTTGGAGAAATGAGTATGAAAGACAAGACCTGGGATTTCAGTCATTATAGGGTTAACCTATGCAACTTGTTGTGTTTCTTAGTTTAACCTGGAAGTGCCTGGCAGCTGGCCAATTAACTCTAAGCCCAGGAAACCTAAAGGTGTACTGTTTTGCTAATTGGTCAATGATATCAGGTGTTTCCTTTCAAGGGTCAAGAAGAAGGAGAGATCCTCCATTGTAATCTCACTCACTCTGTAGTAGGATGTCTTAGTGTGCAGACGCAGCACAATGCTGCTTAGTAAGCATGTTTTGTTTATTTGTAGCTAATCCCGTTTCCCTTTTTCCTTTAGTAATAAAGTTTCTTTTAAACTAAAAGAAGCAATCTCTTCTTTCCAGAAAAGCAAGATCCATTACTCTGAATTTTCTTGAATATTGGACAAAAGTCCTAACAGTTCCAAGGCCTTGGGCACTCAGCATCAATTTGCTATGGCAACCTCAGCAGGGTATAATGACACAGAGCAGTGTTCCCGCTAAGCTGACTTAGTGTGAGCTAGCTCACAGTTTTTTAGCCTCCAGCACACATTTTTTTGTCTTAGTTCAGGAAGGATGGCTCCAGAGCAAACTAATTTGTGCAGCAGCCAAATCGCTCACTCACAACTTTAATGCCAGTAGCTCACAAAGTAGAGTTTTTGTTCACAAGACTCCACAGCTTAGAGGGAGCATTGACACAGAGTCCACCATTTTCTCCAGGGGAACTGATCTCTGCTACCTGAAGAGCAGTTGTAATTCTGAGTGATCTCCAGCCCTCACCTGAAGATTGGCAACAGTGATTCCCCAGGAGGGAATGGCTGGTTTGGAGGGCAGAGTCTATGGCATTGTACCTGTCTGAGGTCCCACCCTTCCTCAAACCTCACACTCTCAAGGCTCTATCCCTCAAATCTCTAGGAATTTCCCAACTGGAGGTGGCAACCCTATCTCCTTCCCAGCGAAGCATCAACCTTCCTTTATTTCCTCCTCGCTCTTCAGCTTTCCATCTCCCCCCCCCCACCTGCAGCCTCTACCATGCTCTGAAGCCCTAACTGCCATGTCACATTGGCTGTCTTAGTGGGGCCATCTCAGCAGGGTATAAGGACACAGAGTCCTCCATTTTCTCCTGGGGAACTGATCCCTGCCATCTGGAGAGCAGTTGTAATTCTGAGTAATTTCCAGCCCTCACCTGGAGATTGGCAGCAATGGTTCCCAAGGAGGAAAACTAGTCTTTCTCTGCAATGGGGACCAAAGCAGCTGACATCATTCTCCTCTCTCCCTTTTTACTTGCACAACAACCCTGTGAGCTAGGTTCAGCTGAAAGTCTGTAACTGGCCCAAAATCACCCACTCAGCAAGAACCTGGGTCTAGCAGACCCTGCTCTGAAGCACTGACTGCTACACCTAGGGTAGCCAACCTCCACGTGGAGCCTGAAGATCGCCAGGTATCACGACTGAACTCCAGACAACAGATCTCTTCCACCTGGAGAAAATAAGTGCTTTGGAGGGTGGCCTCTATGGCATTCTGTTCAGCTGAGGCCTCTACCCTAGTCAGGACTGGCCCCAATGAGTTTTCTCCCAATGGCCAAAATAGGTGTGGAAAGGGCCTTTTACTGACAGAACCAAGCTTGGTTGCCTAGCAACAGGCACTGAGGAAAAAGTAGGGTTGCCACTTCTCAGTAGGGAAATACCTGGAGATTTGGGGGGCGGATCCTGTGGAGGGTAGCATTGGGGGGGCAGAAGGACTCAGCAGGGTATAATGCCATAGGGTCTACCCTCCAAAGCAACCATTTTCTCCAGGGGGACTGATTCCTGTCGTCTGGTATCACCTGGTATCACAAATGAACTCCAGACAACAGATTTCTTCCCCTCCCCCCCGGAGAAAATAACTGCTTCAGAGGGTAGCCTCTATAGCTTTCTATTTAGCTGAGGCCTCTCCCCTCCCCAAACTCTATCTTTCTTGGCAGGGGGTTTTCCATTCTGGGAAGTGCTGCATCAGAAAACCTGGCTTTGAGGCTAAACCTGGCTTCAGTGGGTTTTGTCCCCTGAGGGAATCAATCATCATCTGGCAAGGAGAGCAAAGACAGCAGCTGTGTTCATTGGAGTGAAGCAACTGTCTTCTGAGGAAAGTTTTGGCAGCCGCCACTTCTGTGGGCGGGAGTCAGGCAACGCAGCCGGTGGATAGGGACAGCTTCTGAGTGACACATCATGGAGCCAACTGATTTAGGAGCATGTGGAATGTTCAAAATGTGCCACCCCACTCCTGAATTATATATAAGGAAAGATACATGGTTGGGGAAAGTGGACAGAGATTTTCTCTCTTTTCCATAATGCTAGAGCTTGGGAGGCTCCCAGTGAAACTGATGGGCAATAAGGTTAGGATAGACAAAAGGAAATATACTCAGTAATTCAGCTGTGGAGTTCACTGGACATAGTGGTGGCGAGTGCAGATGACTTTAAAAGGGGGGTCAGACAGATTCATGGAGGTTAAGTTCTTAAGTGGCTACTAACCATGGTAAGTCAATAAAACCTCCATACACAGAGGTAGCAAACCTTTGAATACTGGTGCTTGGAGGGGACATCATGGAAGTTCTTGACCCCTGTTTGTTGGCCCTCCAGGACAAATGGTTTGCTGCCATGCAAAACAGTATGCTAGAATAGATGGACCACTGAGCTACACAAAGCCATTACACTTCCTAACATCTGAAATGCTGAACAGCTAAAAATGTCACTTTAATTCATTATTCTATTAATGTTACTGATAAAGATACTACAGTGGACAGCACTAAAAATAGTTTTCAGGTGCCTGATCTAGATATTAAAGAGGATGAGCGTCTTGGCCCCTCCTAAACGCTTCTTTGAATATCTTATGCGCTTAAGTTATCTTCTCAGAGTTGCTACAGACATCTGGCAAAGCCAACTGTTAGTGTTAATTAATTTTATATTTAGTGCTCGGCTGTTGTCACCATTTGTTCTGAGGCTTTTCTTTTTCTTTATTATCATAATATTTGTTTCCCTCAAAAACTAAAAACAAACAATAACATTTTGAGGTATGGGGTCATAAAATGAAGCTTCCAGCATGGGTGGGGGAGAAAAACAGACATAAAAGTCTCTTTAGGAAAGTATGTCCCTGCCAACCACATGCAGGGATGAATCTAAATGAGTGAATTTAGGTAATTAACACACAGCCAAGCCTAAGAAATATAGCTGGAAAAGCTGCCAAACACCAATTACCTGTAACGCTTAAAAAAAGAGACAATAAGGATTTCCCAAAAGCCTTTCTATCAAAGCCTTATTATCACAATCCTTGTGGACACTCTTTCTTCTCCAGGTAAGCAGAGCATTTTTTAAAAGACATGTAACAGTGGACAGCTTAGCTTCAATCAAATAAATATTATTCTCTTAAGTACAATCTTCCCCTGTTATAGCCTTCAAAAGGTTAGAAAGGTTTGTGGTAGCAAGTGGTCACCTGTAATAAGGGTGTGTATTTGGATAACTTGCAAAGTCAAATCACGTCCATCTTTAATACGGTTAATATTACTAATGGGACAACAGTCTTTTTCAACATTTGGAAATGATGAACAAATATTATATCTGAACATTGTTCTGGCATCCACTGTTTGGAATTAGTTCTTCTGGAAGCAAGAAGCGCAATGAGCGAAGAGAACTCCTCAAAGAATATGTGACCAACAGGGACAGAACTGTTAGCAGGAGTTAATGCTAAATAGGATCATACCATTTCCACAAATATTTGCCCCATCTCAAATATGAGAGGGTTTTTCATTTTATATAAGCCATTTGCCTGAATTATTTCACTATCTTGAGATGCACCTACTAGGAAGGGACAAAGCTTTGCTTGTACTAGTTGGGAGACAGGCAAGACTGAACAAACTGGGGATGGGCAGGGATAGAGACAGACATCTCATCCCCATTATAGGGAGCTTACTTGGTTTCCATACTTGGTGGAGTAGAGGCAGAGGTTCAGGCTTAGCTCCCCCATCCCTACAAAGGATGATAGAGGCATGTACTTTCTTCTTGCAGGCAGGCAGGCAGGCATCATGTTGTAAAGCGGGGGGGGGGGGGTAGATACCAGCAGAGACTAAAGATTTTCTCCAACAATAGACAGCTTTCCTTGTTTACAGAATAGAAGCACGTAGGTAGAGGCAAAGTCCTGGCCTTCCCCCCACACATACCAAACCAGATAAGAAGTGAGAGATGATGAAGGGTCAGAATTCCTTATGGGAGAGAAAAACACTGGCTGAGGGTATGAGATCTCTTCACATCTTCTACTTAATTTAAAAACACTTCAGCAGTGATACATGTTCCCTGATGAAACCCTACTGCTTCTCAACTATTATGGAGGCAACATCCCATTCATGGGTGAAAAAAAAGAGGGTTGGGGTCTATTTTTAAACAAATATTGAAAACACAGCTTTATTTTTCACCCAGCCCAGCTCCAATGGTGGAAGTCAATGAGGCTGAAAAAAAACAAATACTGACATTAGAAGATGTAAAGTAGGATTGCAGGGGTTTAGTTCCCCTTACCCTCATGCTCGGTTTCTCTGTTCACTAAGATTGCCACACACACACACCCCGACCACCAGTAGGGGATGGGGGGGGTAGGGTTGCCAGATCCAAGCTGGAAAACTCCTGGAGATTTGGGAATGGAGCCTGGGGAGGAAAGGGATCTCAGTGCGGTGCAATGCCTTAGGGTCCACCCTCTACCCATCTATTTTCTCCAGAAAAAGGGATCTCTATAGTCTAGAGAAGAGCTGTCATTCTGGGAGATCCCCAGGTCGCATATGGAGGCTGGCATCACTACTGTTCACATACCTAATCTATATCAACTTCGGGCATCACCAGGTGAAAATAGCCAGTTCTCGGAGAGTTGTAACATTTACAGACAAATGCAGCCCTAATTTTGATTGTGGCCCAGTGGGGAGGGAAGAGGGGATTTAAACCTTCTGCTTTTGCACCATTCCATCTGTCAGAATTGTCCTTAACAGACTCCTTTTAGCCTTTGAAGGGGAATAAAAGACAGGCACCCACCTTTTGGTTTCTTTTTTCCTTCCAAGTCTAATAACAGTGGCAAGGAGGATTATTTTGATAGGTGACAGGGTTGAGGAGGTTAAAGGGGTACCCCCTTCCCCCCACACACACACATGGCCCTGATCTGACTTAGCCCTAAAATGCTAGGAAGATCCAATCATGGCTCTTGCAGCATTTCATCTAGTTTAACCCTTTTAGTTAGGATAATTCAAGTTCAGTAAGGTGGAAG
The DNA here is from genome assembly GCA_029233225.1 of Lepidodactylus listeri. Taxonomy (NCBI): domain Eukaryota; kingdom Metazoa; phylum Chordata; class Lepidosauria; order Squamata; family Gekkonidae; genus Lepidodactylus; species Lepidodactylus listeri. Next base: position 93,546,272 of record JARCFY010000004.1, read on the forward strand.
TCTCTTCAGTTCTGCATGACTGTTCTGTCATACGGTGTTTACAAGAAATGAAATGCCAGCTTCACGCATGGGCTTAGGTGGCCCTCTAGTAGAAATATGTAGGCCCTGAAGCTGGATCCAGACACTGGCCTAAGTTGCCCAATAGTCATTGGCTATGAGTTTACAGAATTCTGGTGCCTGCGAAACAAACTTAACTTGTTTGTTAACTTTTAATATTCTGCCATGGAACTTGCCTCCAAGTAGTAGTAAATCAGGAAAACTGTTATTCTGATCTGATACTAGATCAGAGCTAATCCAGCCAGTAAAATCATATTTTGATTGCTTCATTTATCATGTCTGTAAATTAATGCTTATGGTCTTGTCAGTTGTTCAATAAATGATCTCAAAAACCCCAAGCATACAGCTAAATGCAGGGATCACATGAAAAAAAGAGAGGATTGCACCTAATGACCATCTATATATCTAATTCCCAAGTGGACGCCCCCATGCGGATATCTAAATCCATGCAGGGGGGCACTTGGGGGCAGGGGAAAGAGCGGGTCGAAGGAATAGCTGGTGGGGGGAGTGCTGGCGAGGCCCAGCTGGAAGCCGCTGGGCTTCGCCATCACTGGTTGGTGGGTGGAGGTGGGGGTGGGGGTGGGGGAAAGAGTTGGTGGTGGGGAGGAAAATCGGCGGGCCCCACACCTCTGAGGTGCGTGGGCCTCACCGGGACAACTGGGGTCGGGGGGGAGAAATTGGCAGGTAGACCTCGGGAGAACAGGTCTACCCAGCCCTTTCCACTCTATTGGTAGACCTGGCCTCTGGAGAACAGGTCTACCAATAGAATGGAAAGGGCTGGCTAGACCTGTTCTCCGGAGGCCAGGTCTACCAATAGAGTGGAAAGGGCTGGCTAGACCTATTCTCTAGAGGCCAGGTCTACCAATAGAGTGGAAAGGACTGGATAGACCTGTTCTCCGGGAGGAGGATCAGCGGGCCTTGCCGCTGCCGCCACTGGGGAAAGGGTGGGTGGGAGGAGAATTGGCGGGCCTTGCTGCTGCCGCCACTGCTGTCCCGGCCTAGGGGGTGGGAGGAGGATTGGTGAGCCTTGCTCCCACCACCACTGTCGCTGGGGAGGGGAGTGGGGAGGATTGGAATACTCCCTCCCCCCACAAGTATTGCAGGTCCCCCTTCTTGTCACTTCTAACTTTCACATGCTTATGGGCTCTCCTGTACAATGCTCCTTCTGTGTTATCTCAATCCTGCACCCTGCAAGGCATGAATATCTCAAATATAGCCTACATATTCATTAAAAGCCCCCCCATTGTGTTACAATGCAATTTTGACCATTACAATACAGCAATGTGCATTTTCTTTCTTTCTTTTTTATAATGCGTGCCCCAGCCGTGCCTTCCCACAGCAGCACCTCCGAGTCAACTGCCTCGTAGCAGCCAAGGGGCGAGAGCACCTGGCATGGCTCATGCAGCTGAGACTGCAGCTGGTGGGCGGCCAGCTCAAGCCTCATAGGAGAGGGAAAGGCAGACTCCATTCCCTTGGCCACGGAGGCCAGACTTTTGTGAAACATCAACACTCTAGTTGCACTGCTCTGCCTGCCTCTCACTGGTTCCTAATTTTAAAATGAACTCTCTAGGAAGCCTTCAATCTTGGTGTCTTGTTTACACAGGAAAGTTTATTCAGATAGCAATACTTTCCACAGTTATAAACTTCTTTTCCCCCTCCCAATGTTCTGTGGTGCTTTCATTCTCCCCCTCTGATAATGTTGCAATATTATAGGCTACATCACTGACATAGTGCATGATGGGAGGTGCCTTGGCCCCCTTTCTAAATAACTGCAGAATGCAAAGGGCTAGTTTGATCCTGAGAAAAAGCTCTACTGCAAAATGAGTGGAGCAAAGTTGAAGCATCAGATGTGGGGTTGCCAGCCTCCAAGTGGGCCTGGGGATCTTCTGCTTTTACAACTGATCCCCAGCTGACAGAGATCAGTTCCCCTGGAGAAAATGGCTGCTTTGAAGGGTGGACTCTATGGCATTGTACCATGCTGAGGCCCCTCCCCTCCTCAAACAATTGCCTCCCCCGGATCCATTCCCAAAATCTCCAGGTATTTTCCATCCCAGACCTGGCAACCCTAATCAAATGTGAGTTCCACTCACCACTAAAATGAGGTAAGTAGGTACTGTGGAAATGGTGCCAGTCTGCCTCTATAGGAGTCAATGGGATTTTGAACATCCAGACTTTTTTCTGTAATATCTCAAATTATCCAATTCCAATTAATACACAGAAATATTTGTAATATTCCTGATATAGCAATATTTGGCAAATTCCAAATATTCATGAATCTGAATTGCTATCCCTGCTTTTTAAAATACCTTTAAGATCTGAGTAAGGGAATGTAGTGCCAGCACCAATCTCCTCCTAAACTGACTAATTAAGTGGTTTAATTACTGTCACTAGGATTCAGTTACAGGCCTGGACATACTTCCAGTGTCAGCCTGCAAGAGGTGAGCCAACACAAAGTAGCCCATGCCTGAGTCCAATACCTTTCACTTGCCACTGAATAATCACAACCAACCTACCTCTACCTCAAACCAAGAATAAAAGCTTCCAAGCCATCCAGGCAGAATGGGGCCCTGACTCTCCCCTTTTGAGAAATCTGGATTTCCTGGACATACTTCCTTACTTACAGCAGTAGAATGGAGCAGAAGCTCTTGCCTGATTTTCATACTTGTTCCTGCAGTTCCCAGTCTTCCTTTAATCAATGAATCAATAGGCTGACAAACTATAAACACATGTGGTGGCCCGCTATCAATTTATCAGGTTGCTTCTGCAGCAAAACATTTTGTGATAAACCACAGAGTAGAAGTCCATGGGGGAATGTAATCCTGTCCCTTGCCTTTGAATCACTGGAATTGCTACCTCCGTCCCTAACAAGAAGAGACTCTCACATAGCAGAAAACAAATTAAAACTTCTGCACTGAAGAATTACTTGTATAAATTATTTCCCCAGCAGTTTTATATGTCCCATGATTGTATTAATTCATTGATATTATTCACTGTAATAACACTGAACACAATGAATTCATTTAGTATTAATGTGGCTCTGAGCTCTACTTCCCTGAGAGCTCCCCAGTAATTCAGAATTAGTTAAATGTACCATTAAAATAAAAAGGTAACACATACTATCTCTGTCCTCACACACCCCCACCATCCCATTTTTGTTGTTGCTTTCATGGTTTAGCAAAAACACTTCCTTTCCTACTACCATTATTTGGCCATATATCAGTTCTATAGTTTCCAAGTCAGAATGTAGAACATCTGTCAGTTAACCGTCATCCTCTTTGAATTTTCATCCTGAGGTAGGTGGATAAACCATTGCCCGGTGAATGAATGTTGCTTTGGTGACACAAAAGAGCCATCATTAAGGAATCCTCTCATGTGGCATGAATGAAAGGCAGGAAACCTTTTCTCCTCTCCCTCTCCTCTTTCCTAGGTTCAGGGACTGACTGCAGCAAATTGAGGCATTTTCTCCATATTTTTATTTATTTTTCTTTCTGTGATTCTTTTTTCTAAATGATTTTCTGCACACTTTCCTGGCTGTTGTGGGGGGGTTTTCCTTTCCTGAAAAGATACAGCGGTACACCTCACCAGAAGACAGGCTGTTTTTTATTGCATTAATGCAGTTCCACAAAAACATTTTATCAGTCAGAAATTGAATGCAGGGCTTGGAGACATGAAAATGAGAGTGCATGAAGGTTAAGTAACACACACCCTGATGTGAGAAACAATTCTAATTAATGAAGTGAAATATGAATAGGATGTAATTGTAAACCATTTATCAGCAGAAACTGGTTTTCTGGGGCAATGAGTCTAGGAAAGTTATCCCTCAATATACACAGAGAGTGTTGCTTAGATGCTACTTGATCCTTGGGGACTGATTCTCATGGCCTACGCAAAGTGGTGAACTTTTGCCAAGAACAGTAATGACTGAAGGTGCCTCTGATGAAGGACTAGCAAAGATCACACATACTGAAGCACCACACCTGACACCAGCACAGGTCAGTGTGAGGGGCATTGTCTCAATCAACACCATGTTGATCCTAGTTTTCTTGTGTAATTTTTCTCCCACTTCTGCTTTGAGAGCATAAGAATGGATTTATACAACTGTAGCCATCTTGTGGTGAGATCCTTCTGGTAAGGTAAAGTGTGCCATCAAGTCACAACCATGAGGCAACCTGATGGGGTGTTCAAGACATGAGATAAGCAGAGATAGTCTGCCTTTGCTTTCCTTTGTATAGCAGCCCCAGTCTTCCTTGGCAGTCTTCTACCCAAGTACTGTCCTTGTTTACCATCCAAGCGCTGATGAGATCATTATGAAGCCTCCCCCTCCCTGCTTCTGCTATGTGGGCCTGAACTGGGGAAAGCTCCTCCAGGCCTCAGAATAGGAGGAGGAAAAGATTGCAGCACCGTCACCTACTTCCCTTCCTTGGACAGATATCTCCCTTCCAGCAAGAAGTCCTGTCCACACCTTTCCTCCCCAGGCTGTCCCTAGAGCTTCCCTTCCGAAGAGTGCCTGTCCCAACCACCCCCTTTCCCAAGGCCCAATTCCAGCCCTGTTCCTCAGGCTCTTCACCTGTTCTGCTTGAACTGGAGCTGTGGGTGGGGCATTCAGTATCCCAGCTTGCTCTCTTGTGACCATCAGAATGATTATTCTATTAATGTTCTGATAGCCTAAAGCCTTGAGTGAATCTTTTTCTCTCCCAGATAGAACTTCGTGAAAGGGGGGGGGGGTATACCAGAGCTTAGAAAATTCCCTTAATAGTCTGTTTGTTTTTCTCTCACCACTGAGGGTTGATTGCCAGAGGTCTTCTGCCATAGTGGGAGACCTGGCAATCTGATACGGAGGAACTGCAACCAGGCCTCTCCAGACCTAACTTTGAAAAAATTAGAATGAGAGGCATTAAGACTGTCATAATCATAACAGTATATTATATATTAAAAGGTGCATTAAAAAGATATTACAGGGACAATAATAAATTATCATAAGAATGCCTTAATAAATTTATGTAGAGCATGAGGGTGTTTACAAGAGGAATAATATTTTTAAAATACTGTTCCAAGAACCTTCTCTGTATTATACAGAACTGAACTAACATGACATGGTTTGATGAGCTTTAAACTCATCTATCAGTATGGTGTGTGGATTTGAATTTAACTGATAAATCAATAGGCAAAGGGATGTCTCATGCAGTAGACTTGTGCCAAAGAGGTTTTTAAAAAGCACATGTACACCATAATAGAGAGCCGACATTGTACAGTGGTTAAAGTGTCAAACTAGGATATGGGAGACATCACTCCCACTGTGAAATCCCCACTATGCCATGAAGCACTCTGAGTAGTTGGGCCAGCCGTTCTCTCTGTTAGCTTAATCTAACAGAGAGCGGTGGCGCAGCAAGTTAATCCGCTGCTTAACAGCTGAACTAAGCAGACCTCTGCCTGTTCAAGCCCCGCGCTGGTTTGAGCAGCCAGCTTCGTCCCCAGCTCATCATCCACCCAGCGATTCGAAAGCTTCGGCAAGTAGATAAAATTGGGAACCACTGTTAAGAAAGTGGGCACACCTAATCCTCGGATAATTAGGTGTTAGTATCTGAGTTTCATCTGTCAGCGCTGGCTAATTAAGCTGGAAGATCTCGCACAGGAATTCATCCCGATCTCCTGCAATGAAGCAGCCGGCCAGGCGGTGGTGGTGTGAAGCTGAGAAGGAACGGAACGAACACTGAGCTCGGAACATGACTCATCAAAAGCCAACAGAAAAACTCAGTTATATGTGTTGTCTTCCCTTCCCCCACTGAATTGAATTGTTAGTCCCTTGTCTTCAAACAAAAATTGTAAATCGCTGCGAGCCCGCCTGCGTGTGGGAAGCAGCGATCAATAAATCGAATGTATAAATAAATAAATATATATATCTACCCCACAGGGTAGTTAAGAGGGTAAAATGGAGGATGGGGATTTATGTATACTGCCCTAAACTCCATGGAGAAAGGGAAAGATTAAAATGTACTCAATAAATAAATAAGACTTTTTAAAGGCCCCACTATGCTGATTCAGGGCATCCAATCTCTTCATACTAGTCAATAAATGAGGTCTGCATTCCAGAATTCCCAAGCCAAAAAACCCCCCACAAAAATATACACATCTCCCAGAGATGGCTGCTACTTGGCCTTGAGGGCCACTCGAGCACTGCTACAACCAGGCAGCTCTTAGATTCTCAGACTCTGCCACCACCATGGCTGGGCCCAGAGCAGCTCTTGGACACTGCAACCACAGCCAGGCCTGGAGTGGCTCCTGGGCACCACTTCTCCAGGAAATAGGTAAATCCATGTCTCTGTGTATGCCGACAACACTCTTTATTTTGTAGGGATTTAAAAACCCTGCCGCTGCCAATGTAATAATTTTAGGTTTTCATGTTTTTTCTGCAAACTTGGGGGGTCCCTCAAGTTTGCAGAACTATCCAGTTTATGTCCATAGGGGAATTTTAGGGATCCAGGCCTCTACCAGGGATCCCCAACCCCATTAGGGTTCTTTTCTGTGGGCAGGTGGAGTCTGGCTAGGGAACACAGTGAGAACAACTACCTTAAACTAAAAGTATTTATTAACTCTAAAACCATACACAAGTAAAACTTAATAGCATGTATTCAATATCAATACCCAATAGAATATAGAAAAATCCCAGTACCTGATATAGTGTACACTTCAGAAAGAACAAGGAGTTCCTGGACTGTGGACCAAGATCTCACTCAAGCCTAGGTGGGGTGTTGACCAAACAGTCCCAAACAAAGCCCAAAACCTTCTTTTTAAACTCTTTTCAGCCAATAGGAATCCAGGGGGAAGTCAATTAAAACATACCAAACTTGCCAAATACCAGCTCATCCTAAGGCTGTTTTTACATCTGACTTTCCCGCTGGAATCATTCTAGTTCCAAAAAAACCTGCCCACACTTCTGTGCGGTGTGAAACCGTGCTGCTACTGAAATGTCCACATCTACTAATTGCCCTCCTGTGGTCAAGCTAGTATTCAACCAGCTTGATTCTGCTTTAAACAATTGCTGTTGATTAGGGCACTTAGACCCCCTGGAGTGAAATTTCACACCACTGTGAATTCAGTACAGGAAAAGACAGCAGTCAAACTACTTTAGAGGGGAGGTGTAAAATGACCCTAAATTGATAAGATGAACTTTTGCGAGTATGAACTTTAGCCCAGATATATTTTATTAACTGCGATGTCAAAAAGACCTGGACCTAGGTAGATACTTTTAGGCATTGGAGCCTGGCACTTGGAAGGCCATGGAATGTGAATTCAGGCAAAGGCTTTAGTTTTTATGCCTAAACTGCAGCAAAAGAGCAAAGGCTTATGGGACTTCTGAACCAAGAAACCAAAGTCAGTTATAGAAAAATCTATGTCGCATAGAGAAACAGAAAAGCCCAGGCTCATTGAACCCCAAATTCTGCAACAATGTCAATGTAGCTCCAATCCACAGATTTAAGTACCCACAGATTAGGCCACAGTTGACTATTAGAATATAAGATATTTTTGATCCCATAGCCCAGGGATTATCATCTTTGTTGTGTGAACTCATAATCACCTAATCAATGGTAGCATGTGAGTAAGATGGTATCTTTGTCATGTTAAAAGGCAAGTGTGAAAGGACCTTTGAAATATACTAGGTTCACACACATAGTGTGATCAGCTCATAGTTTATTGTGATTACAGCTCAGCTCAAAAGATAAACTAAGCAGGGCCGAAACCCTGCTTAAATGCATGCAATAAACCACACCCAACACACACCTGCTCCCCGTGATTGGCTATTTACATTATGCTGCTATACTAAAGGTTCCCTTCAGGATCCTATCGGTCTATGGTTTCCAGACTCCAAGGTAGGTCTAGTTACTAGTACATTTTCTGCTCAGTACATAACACCCCTGCAGTAAAATTGCAGGAGATGGGTATGAATCTTTTGAGGAGTACTGAATGAATTTGTATGTAACCTGTCCCATGGATAATTTATCTGTCTCAGTATATATGTACTCTGTACTCTGTATATATGTACTCTGTATATATGTACTCAGTCAGTCTTGTTAGCCTCTAATCTGTGTGTGCAGCCCCATAGCCAGGATTTTTCCCATGGGAGGTACTGGGGTGCCAGGGGTGCTAATTAAATTAAGTTTCTCCATGGTTTCTCTCTGGGCTCCCGGGAACTTGCCTGCAGCTTTCTCATTGCCCTGTCTCCCCTGATAAGCCGCAAGGAGCCTCGGCACTTCCCCATGCTGCCATTTTGCACCCTCAGCTCTCACCAGGACATCCCCTCCAGGCTGGGCTGGAGGGCAGGTGCACTCTTTCTCTCTTCCTGCCCTCTGTCATTGGTTGCCAAAATCCAGGCATGGTGTGAAGAATGAGGAGGTGGCTCCAGGGTGGGACATTCATACATACTCACATATGCACAAAGACTGTGCTCAGAAGATTATGTCAGGAGGGCTGGAAATTCCTGGAACTTCAAGACTGGCTTACAGAAAAGCTACTGGAAAGCATTAACTTCCATCTTGATGGGAGCTACATGGCTGCACTTTACAGGCTGCACCAGCCAATCAAAGAAGGAAGGAAGCCAAGAACGACGCATACCGATTAGTTCACACACACTTCCGGCCAGTGCAGCACTGTTGAATTAAAGTAATATACAGTAAATTATATTTTCCCGAATTAAAGGGGGGGAGATTGTGGTAGGGGGTTTTGAAGATCTGATAAGGGGCTCTGCCCCTAAAGCCCCACCACTGGCTATGGGCCTGTGTGTGTCAGGACAACTGTGCAGCAAAGGAAAGTAAAAGATTCACACTATCCCTCTGGCACTTTTGGGTCTGGACAACCTTTCAGGGCTCTTTTAGAAGGTGCTAAATGCTTCCTCCAACTGGAGCCTATAAGTCATGGACCCTGGTAACAAAGGCACAGGGCCAGGCAGAGCTGTGTCTGGTTGGCTGCCTCTCCTACCCTTCCTCCTTTGTGGGAGTGGGGCCCTTCTTTCCTCTGCAAGGAGGATGGATGGGAGCACTTTGTTTGGGGGCCTGTAGAATTGGAGCCATTGGTCCAATTTGCTTGAAACTTGGGCAATCTTTAGATTGGAGTAGGACTATGTTATGTGCAAATTTGGTGCTGTTATCTTTTTAAAACAGCTGCCCCAGAATTTGTTCCCCATTGAAATTAGTGGTCCCAAAAATCTGGAACCCAAAACCCCCCACAAGAATTTGAAATCTAAACCAGTAAGGTCCTACCCACAAACCAGCAATCATGGTAAAGGTTTCCTCCCTGAATCTTGGATCTGAAATTATAGTGATTTTTTTTTCTTGGTGCACAGCCCTAGTTAATAACAATGTGCCCCCTCCAACATTCATCCAAATTGGTTCTCATGGACTTCATTTTTAAGAGGAATGCTCTAGTTTTCTCTCTGTGGCTAAGTTTTATTTGCAAGCTGGCATCTTTGTCTGTGCTTTACATGGGGAATATTTTAAAAAAACATGGTGCACACACACACAGAGCCTGCATGGTATGAAGTTTACAGTCTACTCTTCCTTCTCTGGATTTTCATTCTAGTGCATGGGATGCATAGAGAAATCTGAGAAAGTTATGATGGTTATGTGACTTCATCTTTGTTTGATTCATTGAACAGAAATGATGTAGGTTGGAGACACATTCAGAAGCATACAAACTCATGCTTCAGTTCCTATTCTTAATTAAGGACACCATTCTATGTTAATTTCAATTTGTCTTTATTTTTATACAAATGAATGCCTATCACATCATATTATATGATCATTTTCATGAAAGCAAAAACAAAATAAAGCAGTAGTAATAATTGCACTAGGGATATAAATCACCTATATAATCAACACTTGGGGTATTTTTCCAACAACTGTTCCATAAAACCCCAGAACATTACATATAGACTGGCAAGGCTAAGCAGAACAGAAATGCTTGTTTATTTGTTGGTGTTTTAATGCTGTTTTCCTTGTATAGTTTTAACACAAAACAAATTTTTCAGAGTGACTAATATCTTAGAGGTGGCAAAATTGTTAGCAAGTAGAAAGGCACTTTTCTCATACATCTATGAGATCTGCAAACTATGTAGTATGTTACTCAGACCATAAACAACCATATAGCTCTACACTACATACAATATTTTCAAATTCTATAATGGTTCAAAAATACATATATGGGCATACACCCTCCTCACATTTATTATTCTAAAACATAATAAAAAATGTCCAGTGCTTCAAGAATTTGTCCTCATACAGATTCTCACCTCCAAAGATACTTTTATAATATGTTAGTTTAGTAAAATAAGCGATCTTCCAAATTCTATAAAGCAATTCAGTTATTGTAGGGACACTTCTAGCAGCTGGCAATACACATTCTAGCAACAATTATAACACTGGTCACCAATTCCAAATCTGTATCTTTGATCACCTCTTTAAAATAGCATAACAGAATGACTTTAGGGTCAAAGGGGATTTCATAATCAATAATCTCATGAGTTATTTTCAGTACTGAGAACCAAAACCTCTGTATTCCGGTACATTTCCAAAAGATGTGGAATTGGTCAGTACATCTTTGTGATGGCAGAAAGTGTCATCAAGTTGCAACCAATTTATGGTGACCCCCATACAGTTTTCAAAGCAAGCAATGAACAGAGGTGGTTTGACATTGCCTGCCATTGCATAGCAACGCTAGACTTCCATGGTGGACTCCCATCCAAGCACTAATCAGGGCAAACCCTGCTTAACTTCTGAGATCTGACAAGATCAGGCTAGCCTAGGCCATCCAGGTCAATGCTTCTTTTCTTAGGCTGGGACCCATACAAGATGGTACTGAACAAATATGCAAGAAAGAAACCAGTTTCAATCATTCTACTCCCTTTTAACAGACTCTCAGCTTCTTAGATTCACAGGCTACATCTGACCATCCTGGCCCATAGATATTTGTAAATCTAAGCCTCCTAATTTGACAGGATTCTTTCTTTTACATGAAATATAAACCTCTACCACAGGAGTCAGAAGACAAGCACTTTTAGTTAGGCATTAAAAGAGCAGAAGAAAGGAACTGGGGAGCAGGAGCAGTAATGTTACCAGCAGGGAGAATTTATTGAAGAAAAATTCATTTTTCAAAAATTATGGGCCTTTCTTTTATTGCTCAGAATGCAGAGAAGATTAAAGTGAAGTCTATATATCACAAATAGGAGGGCCAAATGATTTAAAACATTCGCTATAATGACCTGCTTTGGCGCGAAGAATCAATTTTTTTTACAGCAAGAATCTGTTAATACAAGAGAAAGGGGAACACAAGGAAGAGAATACTGGAGAGTGCTGGCTCTGTAGCATCTTAAACTCTGCATTTTGATATAACTAATGGCATAGGCTGTGGTTATTGTCTCTGCACCATGTGCTTAAAAGAAGCAATGATGAAAGGGAATGGGAAAATGTCTAAAATTTAGGAAGGGTTATTACTGAGGATTCCCGCAGCACTGTATTTTAATTTTTTTTTACAAACAAATGTAAGCACTGCACTGCATTGCTTTCAAAAGTTCATAGTTCTCCTGATGAAATATAGCACTCACCACTCATACTAAACTACAGTACACTAGATGGTAAAATAGCTTTTTCAGGTTTGAAATGGGATCCCCCCCCCAAAAAAAAAAGTGGGTGCCTGAAGACTAGGATTAAAATCTATTTTTACAGATTTTAATATAGGTAGCCTACATTTTCTAATAATGTTGGAGGGGGCCCAAGCCTAAAACCAATCAAGTAATTAATACATATATACATGACAACAATTCGTGAATTCACAATTTACACACAGTTTCTTAAATGTTTATTTATATGTTAACTCAATGTTAATTCAACATCATGCAAGATTTATTAATTTATTTTTACAAAACTTGTATGCTGCCTTTCTGCCTAATAAAGACCATGAAAGCAGCTAACAATCAAATAAAACATTATAGTAATGTATAATTAAAATAATTCATAAAATAATTAAACTAAAATACATATTAAAACACATAAAACAGTAATTAAAACATAGGGCAGGAAAGAGAGATCATTGAGGGAATACCAGACAAAACAAAAAAGCTTCACACACTGGCAGAAGACAATGACAGAAGGAGCCAGATGAATATCACTAGGAGATTCTATAGTTTTGGTGCCATGGTCAAAAAGGCCCTCTCTTGTGTTGCCACTGCCAGCCCTGCCTCAGCAAATCACAGGAATTTTGAGGGTGGTGCTGGAGAAATTTGGAGCAGTGAGATCATTTCCAGGAGACACTGGAAATTTCCTTAATCTCAATGGTAAAGATCACAGAAGTATGTAAAAATTCCTAGAGTGTCACTGTGGGTTCCATTTTCTGCCCATTTTTTTCTCTCAGGGAAGGGGACTGGGGATGAAGGCAGGGGTTTACCAGTTGCAGATGGAAAAAAGGCAAACCTAGGACCTGCATGTAGAAAAGTCATGCCTATAAGGAGAAGAATTGAGCAAGATGAAGTGAAAAGCTGGCTGGATCCAACCCAGCACTCTGATGTTGCTGCATTGTTCTAATGCATGTTAAATTTATCACTGTGATCCAGATTTTTTATGAAAGGTCAGAATTTAAAAAAAATTGTAAGGAAATAATTAAGGTTATATGTATGATAAGCCAAATTACATGATTGTACATCCATACCAATCAACAACTCATCCCCATGCCACATCTGTTCCTTAAGCTTCTTCTTTGTGCAAATTCCATTGATTAAATGAAGTTTTAAACAATCAGAATATTTCAAAGACTGTTTTTAAAAAAAAAAACACAGCAACCCTTAATGTTATTCAGGTTTTTACCTGCCAACATTTGTTAGCTGAAAATAGGAAATTTCCCTTGGAGAATGACAAGGCAGATAAACCAGCCTCTGCCAGTAGCTATGAAACGGTTATCAGTGGTAGTGCTGGATAAAGACAGGCAGAAGAGTACCAGCACGGAGGTTGGTCCCCTTGATGCTATGTGAATTTGTTTCCCTACTTGTATCCCATGCAGGTCTTTAATCAGTTGTTTTGAAACCCCACATGGCTAATAATGCCAGTTTCTTGACCATCCTTTGGAATGTTCTTTTTGTGTGAAAGGGCTGGGTTGCCTTTATGGTGCCAATAAAGGCAACTGAATTGAGGGTGTATTGGCATTTACTTTACTGGGGGAAATCCTGGTGGGCTGCTGCCCTGAGCTCTACCCTATATTCTCAACCATATCAGAAATATCAGAAAAGAGAAGCAGGAGAAGAGCAGAACCTGGCTTTGCCATGTGCTGACTCAGGACCAGTGTGGCCAGCATGGAAGGTCACAAGCACAGTGGTCCCCAGCTTCACCCTCTGCCACCAAAAAGGAGCACAGTGGCACTTTCTTTCCAGGCAGCTCATTGACCCTCCAACAGTGTGAGAAGACTGATGGTGGGAGGGAGAATAATTCAGTCCATCTCTGCATATTTAGAGTGTACAAGTGCATACTACCTAGGGTGGTATGACCTAGGGGTCTTAGAAGACCATATACTGAACAAGAGTCAGCAGTGTGATGCTGTAGCAATTCTGGGCTGTATCAACAGAAGTATAGTGTCCAGATCTCACAAAGTGATAGTATTGCTTTACTCTGGTTAGACCTCACCTAGAGTGTTGTGTTCAGGTTTGGGCACCACTATTTTAAAAGGATATAGACACGCTGCAGTGTGTCCAGAGGAGGGCAATGAAGATGGTGTGGGGTCTAGAGACCAAGTCCTATGAGGAAAGGTCGAAGGTGCTGGGTAGGTTTAGCCTGGAGAGGAGACAACTGAGAGGTGATACCATAACCATCTTCAAGTACTTGAAGGGCTGTCATATAGAGGATGGTGTGAAGTTGTTTTCTGTTGCCCCAGAAGGTCAGACCAGAACCAACGGGTTGAAATTAAATCAAAAGAATTTTCAGCTAAACATTAGGAAGAACTTTCTGAAAATTAGAATCATTCCTCAGTGAAACAGGCTTTCTTGGGAGGTGGAGGGGTCTCCTTATTTGGAGGTTTTCAAACAGAGGCTAGATAGCCATCTGACAGCAATGCTGATTCTATGAACTTAGGCAGATAGTGAGAGGGAGGGTGGGAAGGGTTGTATCAGTGCTTAGTTCTCATGACTGTTTCTTACACGCCCAGGGAAATGCTGATTGCCACTTTGGAATCAGAAAGCAATTTGTCTCCAGGCCAGTTTTGGCCAGGGATCCTGGAAGGGGGGGGGGGGGGGTTGCCATCTTCTGGGCATGGAACAGGGGTCACTTGGGGTGGGGGAGGTAATTGTGAATGAGGCATCATTCCGGGGGCTGTTCCTGTTGGCACCGGAGGATAGGACTCGCAATAATGGGTTTAAATTAAGGGTGGGAAGGTACTGGCTGGACCTTAGGAAAAACTTTTCTACAGTGAGAGTTGTGCAACAGTGGAATCAGCTGCCTAGGGAGATGGTGAGCTCCCCCTCACTGGCTGTCCTTAAGCAGCATCAGGGCAAACACTTGTCAGGGATACTCTAGGCTGATCCTCCATTGACTAGATGGCCTGTATGGCTCCTTCCATCTCTGATTCTGTGTGCATCTGAAAAAAAAATAGTATTTTTTCAAATTTGGATTTTGGGAAGGGCATAAATAGCAATATTCAATGGTATTCAGTTCCCAGTACTATTATGGGATTCAAGTTCAGCTTTTCCCAAGATTCCAGAATTATTCTGGGTCTATTATTCCGGGGGGGGGGCCTTTTCAGAGGGGCTTAAGTAACTGGCTTGCATTAGCTGGGACCACCTTCCCTCTGCTGGGGAGACTCACAGGAGCCAGGAGCCACCTTGCCCAGGACAAGCAATATTTATTCGATTGGATCTTAGTGGAGGGGAAAAAACCACTGCCGGCAAAATCGGGAAAATCAAAGAAAAACAAGACATTTGCTGCTGATTATGCTAAGTGCCTGAACACAAAAAACTACATAGGGAGGTATTTTTTGTAATGCCTAAGAATTCCAGATTTGTGTTAACTATTCCAGAAAATCATGGTAATGACCTGAAATAGCAATTTTCATGTATATTTTTGGCTCAGGAATTCCAGAATACACACCCCTAGAAAATAACTTAAGAAAGAGTTAACCCTTAATTAGAAAGAGTTGAACAACCCCCAACACACAAACCCCAAACTGTGGCTGCAAAATATCAATACAATTTGTGTTGGATATCTTATCCTGTGGATATTCTAGCATCTCATCTAGTTTGACTTCCTCCCGGTACAGATCAAGCTTGTTTAGTTGTAGTTGGATGGTTAATTTCAGCTATTCCACTCTTCCTTACAACATAATACAACACCAATGCGTTTTTATCTACCTCCGGCACCTAAATAGTCTGGTGCGCTGTAGCACTGCAGAAGATAAAGCCTTTAAAAAAAAAAAACCCTCTTGAACTTTAAAAGTGAAATAGAAAATTGAATTTGGGGCAGAGATAACTGCAGCAATGGGAAAGGAAGAAGCACAAAGAATGATATTTAGTGTAATACTCTGCAGTTTGTTGTATGATTTATCTTGTAAAAATTCCCAGGAGTGTGAAAATTCCTGTACAAGGATGGTACTTTTTAAACTTATGGAGGGCTAGGAAGCAAAAACAGTACATTGGCTGAGACACAGCACTTTTCAAAAATTGCAGATCTTGGCTACTAACTGGGCATTTTTGTAACCCAACCAAAGGAATAAATAACACCCTCCTTTCAAAAAAATTTTTTATTTAGGTACCTGCCATTGGCTTTTAAATGCTCTCTTTAAAATAAAAATATTTTCATGCTCCTTTCCACCTGCATGTTTAACAGTTTCCCCCCTCTTAAATTTCACTAAAGATCTGCAAATCAAGTTGCATCTTGCTGATGTAATGCTGCCTTTACACAGCCCAACAGAAGGCAATGTGTTAGCATTGTTCTCACTGGGAGGAGAGTTTATTAGCCAAGCCTCTCCTCCTTTCCTGACAAGGAGACGTGATTAGAAGGACCGCCAAGGCAGCTGTCGGCAGGTGGCTGGAGTGAAATGCAAGGTGCCACTTGGCTTTCTCTGTCCGTGACCTTCATTCCCGCAACAGCAACAAACAAAAACCACATCCTTTGACACGGTGCAATTAGGATCTGAGCATTTTACCGAATTGAAGGAAGGAGACAAAAGAAGAATACTTGTTTTGCAGCCTCAGTAATTAGTCCTGGAGGATTTCTCCAACTGCTACTGTTGGCAAGGAGAACTCAGAAAGAGAGCCACCACACTTGCTGTATACACTGACTGTGGCGCCGGCTTCCTGCTTGAAATTCAAATGAGCGCCGCTCTGACCTTTACTGTCACATTTTTATTTCGTAGACAGTTTACAAGGCCTCTCCACCATGCAGGTCATGTTTTAGTTTAAACAGAAATACCCTCGTAGGTGTTAGATGCTAGTTAATGATTACACTGAAATCATTCTAATTAGGCTCAGTTGTTACATGCTGCCCTTTGGGGGCTGCCCCTGTTGTCATTATAGAGTATTTGGTAGAAAAATAATTGGTCTGAGATCTTCGTTTCTCTTTTTTCACCTTCTTTTTTAACATTATTGATCTGCATGCAGTTGATCTTCAGGAATGTGGCCGGCCATTTGGGTGACAGTCTCTCCCCAGTTCTAGAACACTAAGGGGGGGTGTCTCAGAGGGGAAGCAGAAATGGCTGAAGAACCGCATGAAGTATGTGAGATTTATTAACTGTGATGGAGAAGCGATTATTTCACTGCGTCTTTTATCCACTCTCAGCATTGTAGTTTGGTGACTGAGTGTATTTGGAGACTAGCAGGTAAAGGATCATAATATGCTCTTCTGCAAAGACGGGGTTTTGTTTGGGGGGTAGAATGGTATTTGCATCATGGAGCACCTAGATGCACTGCTGTTATGTGGATGCAGGCCAGAATATTGTCACAGGAGGATCTTCCCCTGTATAACATTACTCCAGACCTTGAACTGAAATTTTTCTTACTGTCCCTCCTTTGCCCAGCCATTCAGTACAATCCTATAAATTACTCCAGTCTAAGCCCATCAATGGACTTAGACTGCAGTAATTCTGCCTATGGTGACACCATTACACAATCTTATGGATTCAATTCAAAACAACAAACACTGTCCATTGGGTTTTATATAGAAGGACATTTATTCATTTAGATTTTTACATGGACTCACTCCCAGAAGCTTTAAAGAGATAACAATTCATTTGAAACACATAAAACACCCAAGTGAAATTTTAGCATACACAGTAAAGGATACTCAGCACTACTGATCCATTCATCCCCAGTGGCATTAACTTTCATTTCTTGATGGGAATTAGAATACATGTATCATTTGGCTGGACAGTTCACAGTTTTTCCCATGAACTACTAGTTGTGTCCCATGCACTGTAGCATGCTACTTTCTCTCATTTGGGGCTACTAAAGCTATTCTAACTGGCTCACACAGTAGGCTGTTCAAAATGTTATCTTTCATGCCATAATATTTGGACCATGGAGGCATCAGTTTTGGTAAATCCAGGCAAATGTAGAGAAAATCTAAAATGTCAACAGAGTTACTTCCAACTTGCATGACTGTACAAGACAGAGAATAAATGTAGCCAATCAGCTACAGCTATGATTTCAAGTATCACCATAGCCATACAGCTGTGATAGTACTTTGCTAACACCTTTATCGCTGCCCAAACAAAGCATCAATAATTAAATTCCCATTTATAAAAGACAGGAAATTATTCATGCCATCAGCACTCGCCATCAATAACAGAAGTAAACCTAACTATCTCATTATCCAATTGCAATGTGTGCAGATAGAACTGCCCGTTGTTGACAATAAATATTTGATAAGCAAGGAAATAGGAAGGATAAAGTGAGGGTGTCTAGAAGGCGCTGCCACAGAAATAGACCCAGATGATTATGGTTTACCCTCCTTATACCTCAACTTATTTTCTTTTTCATTTTAATGGAAAAGTGATCCCAGCTGGGAAGGATGTAAAACCAAGAATGGCAGTTATCTTTTATCCTCTCTTTCTTTCTTTATGGAAGAATTGCCAATCCTTGTACAGATCTACCTTTTTTTATTGCATAGAAAACTTTTTTTCAAAAGGAGGAAGAATATACCTTGAAAGATATAAAACACTCAACAATCTAGATTTTTTTCTGAACTAGGACCCACATATTTAAAATAACTCTTTTCTTTTTAAATAGGCCCTGGTTTCTTTAAAAAAAAACACAAGGTGCTGAAGTATTAATAAATTAAGTACTGACTGCATTGCTTTGAGGATCAGAACCCAGTTCTTCATTATGCCAGCACATAATTACCCTGCAGTTCCCTAAGACATGTGTTCAGTGAAAAGTGACAATTCTTTAGATCTCAGTTATAGAATAATTGTTTGTTAGCTCAAGCCATGAAAACCTGAGAAGATAAATTATGGGATGAATTATCTGATGGAATGTTTCACATCTAAATTTTGCAAGAAAGAAATTGGATTGGATCCCATAGTAGTGCAAGCAGCAACAGCTTGCAAAGGCAGATCTTCCCTGCCCTCACTTTCCCACAGAAGCTCCATGAGTGCCCCCAAAATTATCTGTAATGAACCTGCTCAAACAAAATGTATCACAAATGGGGGGATACATTGAGAAGAGGAGACTTGGCAAAATCATCTCCTACTCCCTCTTTCACTAATGCAGTAAGTACAATAGTTAAAACTTTCCATTTGCACATGACAATTTCAGCCAGTTCTCCTTCTTACCACAATTTCTTGCCAAGGTGTATTTTATTTACAAGGGTCACCTGGCCTTTACCAGAGGTTTTTAAAAAATGTTATTTTTATGTGACTCTGTCTGAAGCCTTTGGCTTTCAAAGTAGTTGAGTCAATACAGCTGATCCAAGGAAGGCTGTAGAAACCCTGAACTGGTACCTGGATGCAGTTTTGGATAGGGTTGCCAAGACCCCCCGAGGGGTGGGGAAAACCCCGCTCGAACGGCCTGTTCCCCGCCAACCTGGATTGGGCCACTGGGGGGAAGCCCACCCCCAAATCGCCGAGCTGCAGAGACGTGCCCGGCATGATGACGTCAGCCAGAGGTGACATCATCATGTCAGGCATGTTTTGGGGGGTTTTCCCTCGAATCACAGAGGTCTTGCCCCCAACATGCCCAATGCGATGATGTCACTTCTGGGTGACATCATCACTGCACGTGCACTTTGCGTGCACACCAGAACACTCCCGGACCCAGCAAGGACTCCCCCCGCCAAATCGCAAGTATGACTTGGCAACCCTAGTTTTGGAGTAAATCAACTGTAGTAATCAACTACAGTAATCAGCTGAAACTTAATTTTGGCAAGACAGAAGTGCTATGAGTGGGCAGAAGGTACCACCTATTCTGGATGGGGTTGCACCCCCCCCCCCCCCCGAGAAGGAACAGGTCCCTAGTCTGGGAGTGCTCGTGGACTCAGGCCTACTGCTGGATAAGCAGGTGGCAGCTCTGGCCAGGAGTGCCTTTTACCAGCTTTAAATGGCTAGTGACCTGCAGTCTTTCCTGGGCAAAAGCTTGGGCCACTGTGGTGCAAGACTTGGTTTCATCTAGATTAGATTACTGCAGTGGGTTCTACATGGGACTGCCCTTGAGAAGTGTTCGGAAACTTCAGTTGGTACAGAATGCTGCAGCTAAGAGGTTGACTGGAGTGGGTCATAGGGACCATATCACTCCAGTCTTAGCCCAGCTACACTGGCTCTCAGTTTGTTTCACAATTCAAGGTGCTGGTCTTGATCTTCAAAGCTCTATACAGTTTGGAACCAACATACCTGAAGGACTGCCTACTCTGTCAAGATACTGGCCTTGTTTATTGGCTTTCAACGTTTGGTTCAGGCTTTGAGGACTAGTTAAGTTACTGAAGGCTCCCCTTTGAGAAGTTAACATCACACTGACTTGCAGTTTTCCGAGTGACATAAGGGATGAGACGGAGCCAAACACAGGTGCAAGTGAAAGCATGGGCCTGGGAGCTTCAAGGACAAAGAGGGATTTTCACACTCACATTTCATCTCATTAGCATAAGCAACCCTAGTCATGGGAAAGTTACTTGATTGTGAATATGTGCAGAAGTATGCCGTCACATATACTAGCAACATACCTGATTGGCCTATCAGGCCAATTGTGGGCAGTCTGGCATAAATTAAGACCATCCATTCTAGGTTGTCCCTTCTAGCCATCCTCTTGACTGTAGGTTGGGCCATGTGCAGCTGGAATATCTGCTTCTTGGATCTTGGACTCTGGAATTCTATCTTGATTTTGCATCTTCAGTCTGGCTATCTAACATTTGAATCAGAAGACTAGGGGTGTAAAAAAAAAAATCAGTACTTTTCAGTTAGGGTCTATTGGACTCAGGGGGGAAATCAGTATTTCCAAAAAATCCCAGATCCCAATACCGGTAAAATATTCAGATCTGGGATGTTTTTTGGAAATCTTGGATTTTTGGGGGCCCAATGGTTAAGACGCTGAACTGCAGACTGAAAGGTCAGTAGTTCAGCAGTTTGAGACCCGAGTGCTGCATGACTGAGTGAGCTCCCTTCTCTGGTCCCAGCTCCTGCCAACCTAGCAGTTCGAAAGCAAGAAATTGCAAGTCAATAAATAGGTACCACTTCGGGGCGGGGGGGAAGGTAACAGTGTTCCATGTGCCTCGGCATCTAGTCATGCCAGCCACATGACCATGGAGAAGTCTTCAGACAGCGCTGGCTCTTCGGCCTGGAAATGGAGATGAGCACCACATCCCTAGAGTCATATTCGACTGGCTTTCGAGCAAGCGAAACCTATACCTAGACCTGAGAAGAAAAATACCGATATCTTCTCCTGCAGCAGTTTGAACCATGCTGCAGGAGAAGCTGGCCCAAGGAACTGTATGCAGCTGGGAGGTCTCTGTCTCTCTGGCGCACACAGACCCAGCTGGGAGTCTTCTCCTGCCCCATAGTTTAAACCACAGGCCAGGAGAAGCTGGCCCTAGGGTCAGCCTGTGGCGGGGAGGTCACTCTCTCCCTGCTGCACTCAGACCTGGCTGGGATAAGATCGGGGGGGGGGGGCAGTCTGAGAGCTCTGCACTACCTTGGCTGGTTGGGTATAGCTGAATATACTCGAATTAAAGCTGAATTTTATTTCAGCTGTACCAATAGCCAAATCAGATATTTTGATCTCTGTTCAGCTTAATTAATACCTGGAAAGACTGATAAGGTATTTTTCAGGTATTTTCCGGCTTGGTTTATGCCAAATGCACACCCCTATAGAAGACTAAAGGCTGAATAGGTATTCTAGGTTAACAGTTTAGTTTTATTATTTTTCCCTGTTATGCACTGCTTCTATATTTCTAGACTTTTGCACATTTCTTTTAATAAACCTTATTAATTATACTCCTATGGTGTTATTTGGATTTTGGGGCTTCAATCTAAAACAAGTACTTTAGACCATTTTGGTTACAACTACCAAAGTAATGGTTTTTGAAACTCAGCTTGCAAGTGTCCT
The DNA here is from genome assembly GCA_029233225.1 of Lepidodactylus listeri. NCBI lineage: Eukaryota > Metazoa > Chordata > Lepidosauria > Squamata > Gekkonidae > Lepidodactylus > Lepidodactylus listeri. The sequence continues at coordinate 93,567,879 of JARCFY010000004.1, forward strand.
ACCTCACAGGGCTGACTTCTTGATTAACACCCATGCAGACCTGGTCTCCCAACTGAGGGTTAGTTTAGAGGGGTTGGGGTTGGTTCCTTACCCTGGGCAGTGAGAATTCATTCCCCAGTTTTGTGTGTTTTGCTCTTGACCTTCACCCAAAGCCTTCTTGTGGAACAAGGCAGCTTTGACACTCCCTTATGAGACTGCCCAATCTCTATGGCCATCTGGAGGCCTTGTTTTGGGTGTCTCTGACTAGTGGTCATGGCCATAAGCTCGTAACTCTCTCTGCAGGGAGATGCATCTGTCCCCTTCTGTTGCCATCTTCCACCAGCAGGTGAAGACCTTTTTGTTTCATTTTCCATTCTCTCAGTGATCCCTCCATTCTAACCAGTGTTTTAATTGCTGTTTTTATGCCTTCTATGTATTTTAACTCTGTTTTAGTTGCTTTAATAATGAGGGTGATTTTAATCATTTTAATACGTGATTTTGTCATGTATGTTTTAAATTATTAGCCACTTTGGTAGCCCTTGTAAAAAAATAAGTAAAATAAATTTTGTTAACCTTCTGTATCCCTCTTTCTTTCTCCTCTCTCTCTCTCAAGGTGTGGGAGTGTTCTTGCCTGTGGTCTGGATGGAGATTCTGTGCTAATACAATTGTTTGCTGAAAGGGCAAAACAAACCTTTTTAAAAATGTAAACTGCACCAATTTATAAAATATTCATTGGACTAAGAAGTACATTGTAATACAGTAAATAAAACAAGTCATTAAAGGCAAATAAATGACTTTTTTTTAGCATACATACTTGTGCACATTGTGAGCTCCTTTTTAAAAATAAGCATCCAGAGAAAGGGTGTGAAGGGAGAGTCTTCTCAGAAATTTCTCATTCAGTTCAGTTCATACAACTGCTTTCTCCAGGTGAAACTGGGCTGAGCTCATTTTTTGTGGGTTTTGAGTTTTGCACTGAAAGTTGTTTCATTTACTGAAATCAGTAAGCAACCTATGCAAACAATGTTTTTGATGCTGGGGAAGGAAAGCAGGTGATATCCAGATATACTGAGAGAAGTGTCACATCCTTCACTGAAACAGCTGTGCAATCCAGTTTGAATTGGAGTTCAGATAGCTTTTGTTCTCAAGACTACCCAAAAACTCATCTACTGTGGGAAAAGCCCAGGACAGCCTGCTGCTAATCCCATAAGACCAGCTGTGAAGGTCAGATCAGTGTACTGCTGCACATAATGACCAACCACATCATTCAGAAGGACTACTAGCAGGGCATGGAGATGAAGCCCCCACTGTTGCTGCCTGACATTCAGAGGGTTAATGTCTCTGAACGTGGATGCTTATTTGGTCATTATGGCTGATGGCTACTGCCAGACCTCTCTCTCATGAATTTGTATAATTTAGTGGTCATCAGGGCTCATTTCGTAGCAGGTGCTTCTTTGCATATTAGGCCACACACCCCTAATGTAGCCAATCCTCAAAGAGCTTACAGAGCTCTTCTTACAGGGACTACTGTAAGCTCTTGGAGGATTGGCTACATCAGGGGTGTGTGGCCTAATATGCAAAGGAGCTCCTGCTACGAAGTGAGCCCTGGTAGTCATCACCACATCCCATTCCAAATTCCACAAGCTAATAGCACTTCTAGTGTCTGTCCTGAATCAACTGTCCATCAAATTAACTGAGAGCCCCTGAGCTATAGTATTATGGGATTGCAAGAAATCCATTCTGTCTCTTCCATCCATTATTTTATTAACTTCTATCACGTACCATGTCTTTTCTCTAAATTAAAAAGCACCAAACTCTTTGGAGGAAAGAGGTAGTCCAAGATCATTTGAACCAACATTTTCTGCACATTTTCTAGCGCTACAAAAACCATTTGGAGATCTATGACCAGTAATACAAATGTGGCCACACCATAAATCTATACAAATGCATTACAATATTAGCCATCTTGTCTGCAATCCTTTCCTAATAATCCTGTCTGGCTCTTCATCTTTTGGACTGGGGTCTGGGGCCACCATTATTCATTTTATTTATTTTGTTCAATTTCTAGCTCGTCCTCCATTACACAGCAGGCTCAGGGTGGATTACAACATTAAAACATACAAAAATTTAAAATACAGTACAGTTCATAAACTCTATCTGTTCCAGAACAGTACTAATACATAAAAACCCTTAAGTGGTGCCAACTGAGCAATTTAATGAATCGGATGAGGTTCTAATTATAAGTAGCTGCATACTGGAGCAGAACAAGGCAGGTGAATGGGTGAGGGGAGCAGCTATGATGACCCACAGAATGCTGCTAAAGCAAGCAGAGAGCAAAGCAGGGCAGGGCAAGGGAGGCTACTGTAAATGGATTTCACCACCTTAACCGTAGGCCTGGTGGAACATCTCTGTTTTACAGGCCCTGCAGTACTGCATTAAATCCCACAGGGCCCAGATCTCACTAGGGACAGTGTTCCACCAGGCCAGCACAAGAGCAAAGAAGGCTCTGGCTCTGATCGAGGCTAGATGTACATCTTTGGGGCCAGTAAGTGTTGGTCAGAAGAGCACAAGACCCTTCAGAGGCTATGTTGGGAGAGATGGTCCTGCAGATATGTTGGTTGAAGTTTGCATAGGGCTTTGAATGTAAGAACCAAGACCTTGAACTTGATCCGGAATTCAACTGGGAGCCATAGCACCGGATGTATGTGTGCTCTAAATGGTGTCCTTGGGACTTCTGGTTTTGGCTAACTGAATGACGGACACATCCCTTCAGTGCTTCAGTGCTCCGAGGGACGTGCTCCGTGACCCTGCAGCAGAGAGGGGGCTTGGATGATTCCAGTCCCCCCGGAGTCCTTGCAGGGGGCTCCAAGCCATGGAGCTTGAGGGATGTCTCTCCCAAGGCTGATCGCCAAGGGATTGAGGCTCCTCTTTGCTCCGAAGGTCCCACTGCCGGAGAAACAGCAATGGCACAAGGGACGCACACCGGGACAAGCGAGCAGCCGGTCAAGTGGTTTCCCTTACCTGAGTGGAATATCTTTGATGAAGCGTGAGTTGTGATGAATCAGAAATGCAGATAAGTGGCGGACTTCCGGCAAGACTTGCGACCATGGTGGACGCGCTCCTCCGCATCTGCGGGGAGCGCGATCCATACCCAGCGGGAAGAAGGGGCTTCGGACTGGTGCCGAGCCCCCAGAGACCCTAGTGAAGGGGCTCTGCCTGGGGTGGCACAAAGGGGATCTCTCCCTACGGTGGCGACCGAGGGATCGAGGTCCCTTTTCATCACCCCCATAGGTTCCCCTGTCCGTGGGAGCCGTATGGCTAAAAGCGCAAATCCGTGAAGCAGCAGAGAGTGCAAAGCCTTGAAGCTGGAACTTATAGTTACGCACGGAGAAAACGTGAGTCTGAAGTAAAAACAAACAGAATACAGCGGGAAAGGCGGGTGGAGTGAACCCCCCCCCCCTCTCGAGACTGGCGTACTTACGAGACTCTTTACGTGGCGTTACTGCATGAAAAAAAGTACGTTCGGCTTGCTAGATGGTGGCATCGCGCTTTAGAGGATATGAACTTTAAAAAGTTATAAGCGCAGTCGTAGAATTTGCTTCTTTCGTCCATCTTATCTAACTATCAACAAAAAAAGCGCAGCCTCAACAATGGCGGGGAAACCGAAACCTTCCCCCAAACTAGGAAGTACAGCTCCGAGTTCAAAGGTTGATACCACAGAGATGAGCACTGTGTTCTCCTCGTTACTGTGACCTCTAGTGGACCAAATGACAGCTCTCAACGTCAAGATGGATAAAATGCAGCTGGATCTGAAGGAGTCGAATAAAACTACAGAGAAGCTGCAGCGAGAACTTCTGGAAGTTAAGACTTCAGTAAAAAATCATGATTCAAGGCTACAAAAAGCGGAGAAAGAAAAGGCCTTCCATTCTGATCAGCTCTTGAAACTACAGATGGAAAGATCGAATTTTTTCCTAAGACTTCAGAATGTGCCAGAGGATAAAGGAGAAGACCTTAAAAATCTGCTAAGTGAAGCACTTGAACCAGTGACAGGCTTAAAAGCAGCAGAAATAAAAAGCAACATGGATATGGTTTACAAAACCTATCCAGATTATACCAAAAAGAAAAGCCTGCCTGGTGAGATTCAGATAAGGTTCTCCAAGAAGTCAACAAGAGATGTGGTGCTTAGGACCACAAATAAAGCGGTTCTGAAGATCAAAGGAAAAGAAGTTAAAGTGATGAAAGATATCCCATTTGAAATAAGGAAAAGAAGGAAAGCCTATGGAAAACTGACATCTTGGCTACAGTCTGAATCTATTATCTACAGGTGGAATGTTCCGGAAGGACTGAGCTTCAGCATCAAAGACAAAAAATACAAGATTGACTCTGTTCAACAGGCAAAAAGTTTTTTGGGAAAAAGCAAAGAAAAGAAAAAAAAGAGAGACTCAGATGGTTCGCTGGCATCGCAAGAAAGTATGTATGGATTTGATAGCTCAAAGAGTGAAGAAGAAATTTCTGACTCGGAAAAAGGAGCAGCAGCTCCAAAGGCACAAGAAGAGACTGTTAAGACAAGAAGAGGACGAAAGAAGAAATAAGGGCTAAATTGTTTTTACTGAAATTGCACTTATATATTTTATATAATTTGTACAATTAAGCATTCCTTCAAAAGAGCATGTCTGTCAAACAGCTTTTTTATTTTTCATATATCATCAGTAACAATGTTAATTGAAAATTAACCAAGGTTTAAAATGCTTCATATGTATTAGTGGTAAGGTAATATTAAGCAAATGCTAAAGCACACTCTGTATAAGGTAAATGTAGCTTAGAAAAGTAGTGATGTAGAAGTAGTAATAGATAAAATCAATAAAAATCTTTTTAAAAAAAGAAAGAAATGCAGATAAGTGGCCAGGCGAACTGCCCCTTAAACGAAAGCGAAGGGGAGGAGCCCACCCCATGAAAAGCAAAAAGAGAAAATCTCTTTAAAACTAGCTGTTAATTAAGGGGACTGAAAGCAAAGTGCCTTTTGATCCAAGTAGAGTGGAAGGAAGAGAAAATTACCCAGCTTTGCAGGCCATAGAACTTTTTGAAACTTTTCCTAAAAAGTAAACAAATACACAGATGACTGGGAGAAAAATGGCCCCAAAAATGAAACCTCCTTCAGAAAATGTCAGCCCAGCTGCTTCAATCATGAGGCCAGAAGCAGCTACAGACTTTCCCAATATGCTGGCAGCGGCATTGTGCCCTCTGCTGGACCAGATGACTTCACTGAATAACAACTTCAAATTGCTACAAAAAGAGCAAAAGAAACAAAGAGCTGAACAGAGCAAACATCAGAATTGCTTAAGAAGGCTGATGCCAAGACAACTAAACTTAAAAAACAACTGGAGAATGGGGAAAAACAGAGAACCTCAGATGAATATCAACTATTGCAGCTACAAATGGAAAAATCAACTTATGTACCAGAGTGTCAGGAGTGCCTCTGAGGACCTGCCTCCTGCGGACCTGGTGCCCATCAACGGATGAATGGTGGCTTTTCATCTTTGCCATGCTGGACTCTGGGGTGGCCAACTGCTTCATCAATGCTGCATTTGTGAAGCAGCATCAGATCCCGGTGCGGCCTAAAGAAATGCCGACGCTCGTGGAGGCCATTGACGGACGCCTTCTATGCTCTGGTCCGATAACCGAGGAAACCTGCGACCTGTTCCTCTGTATTCACCAACACCAGGAGCAGGTGCACTTTGACATTGTCCGGATGCCCCGGTTCCCGATTATCCTGGGTCTCTCCTGGTTACAGACACACAACCCCAGGGTAGATTGGGTCAGGCAAGAACTCAAATTTCCCACTCCCTGCCCACATCTGTGCCCAGTCACCACACTGTCCGCTGCCACATCAACCACCACCCTGCGCTTCCCACAACCGTACGCCAAGTTTTCAGATGTGTTTGAGGAAAAGGGAGCTGACAACCTTCCTCCGCATCAGCCCTATGATTGTGCTATTAACTTGGAACCTGGAGCCACGCTGCCTGCTGGGCATCTGTACCCCATGTCAGAACCAGAACTGGTGGCTCTCCGGGATTTCTTGGACAAGATCCTCGCCTGGGGGTTCATTCATCCCTCTACCTCTCCACTTTCTGCTCTGGTGCTCTGCGTCAAGAAGAAGAGTGGAGAGCTGAGGCTGTGCAACAACTTCCAAGCACTGAACAAGATCACCATCTGTGACCGGTATCCCTTGCCACTGATCCCAGAACTGTTGGACCGGCTCAAGGGGGCTCGGATGTATACCAAACTCAATCTCTGAGGAACCTATAACTGGTATGGATTCGAGCAGGCGATGAGTGGGAAACAGCATTTGGGACCTGCTACGGACAATACGAGTACCTAGTGATGCCCTTCGGCTCTACCAATGCCCCCGCCGTCTTCCAACACTTCATGAATGACGTGTTCTGAGAACTGCTAGATCACATCGTAATAATTTATCTGGATGATCTGTTGATCTACTCGGACAACGAGGTGCAACATATTGAGCATGTGCGCCAAGTCCTACAGTGCTTTCACTCCCATGGCCTCTATGCCAAGCTTGAAAAATGTGCCTTCCACCTGTCCTCTGTGGAGTTCCTCGGGCACATCGTGTCCCCAAAGGGGATTCTCATGGACCCCAAGAAGATAGAGGCCATTCTGACATGGCAGACCGCACAGAACTGCAAAGACATTCAACACCTCCTTGGCTTCGCGAATTACTACCGCGAATTCATCTCGGGATACGCTGAGTTAACCATGCTGCTCATTAAGCTCCTCTGACCCAAGGAACTGTTTCGCTGGACCCCAGAGGCCGCTCAAACTTTTGCCACACTGAAGACCTGTTTTGCTACCAGCCCGCTTCTCCGGTACCTGGACCCCAAGCTGCCCTTCACAGTGAAAGACAACACCTCCGGTGTGGCCCTTGGAGCTGTCTTGTCCCAGTGCAATGACCCATCCCAGCCTCTCCAGCCCTGCACCTACTACCCCCGCGAACTAACTGCAGCTGAGAGAAACTACACCATCTGGGAGAGGGAGTTACTCACCATCAAAATGGCCTTTGAGGTATGGAGACATCACCTAGAAGGAGCGTGCCACCCAGTACAAGTCCACACTGACCACCAAAACCTGGAGCACCTTCAGACAACCCGAAATCTGAACCAGAGACAAATACGCTGGTCCTTGTTTTTCTCCCAGTTCAACTTCAAAATCACTTATGTCGCCCACGTTGTTGACTTGGTATCTACGGCAATCAGGCTGGTCCCCCAAGCTGGATGCCCGATTCATCAGACCCTACCCCATTGAAGCCCAGATCAACCCTGTCACTTTCCAGCTCCAGTTACTGCTGCACCTGCAGATCCACCCCATATTTCACCGCTCCCTGCTGGTCCCCACTGCACCTCCAGACCCCCTGTGTCCTCTGCCTCCTGCACCACCACCACTTGTACTCGTGGATAGCCAGGAGGAGTATGAGGTGTGCCAGATACTGGACTCGCGACTCCATCACAGCACCCTCCAGTATTTGGTAGATTGGAAGGGCTATGGGCCCAAGGATCGGTCCTGGAAACCAGTGTGCCATCTCCATTTCCTGGACCTCATCTGCCAGTTCCACACGGACTACCTGACCAAACCCGAGCCTTTGGACAGGGGGGTTCTGGGGGGGATAGTGTCAAGAGTGCCTCTGAGGACCTGCCTCCTGTTGACCTAAGTGCGGTGGAGGATCAGTCCCCAACTCCAAAGGAGCCTCCACCTGAAGCTGACGAGGCTCAAGCAAGCACCTCTCAGGGCATTACCCCAGCACCACCAGCAGCTGAGCCACAGCCAAGGTCAAGCCCACCTGATTCAGCTCCTCGGGTGGAACGGCTAAGGTCACAATCCAGGCAAGACTTAGCTGCTAGAAGAAAAGAGGCACGCATGCGTGGTTGCAGATCACTCAGCCCTGAGTTTTAGAGGGAGCCGGGACCTTGCTGCCAGCTGCTAACGAGCACAGGAAGTGGCTGGGTATTTAGGCACAGCACAGAAACTACCAACTCATGCTAACAACAAGTCATTCTGGCTAAGCTCTGCACCCGCTCGGCTCGCATCAGCTAAACCTGATTCTGGACCTTCTGGCTCGTGACTCCGGCTCTGTCTGACTTTGGCTCGATTCTGGACCCTCTGGCTCGTGACTTCGGCTCTGTCTGTCTTCAGCTTTTGGTTGACTCCTTGGACTGGTTTGCTCATGAGTTTCCCTCTCTGACCTTGGCTTGGACTGACTCTGCGTTCGGCTTGTGTTTTGGACTTGGTAATTCGTTCCTGATTTGGCTTGACCTAGGACTGGCTCGATCTTCAGCTTGGCTTCTGATCTACTGGCACCCAGCCCATGACACCAGAGCATGATGGAGAAAATCTTTTAAAAACTTTGAGCGATGCCTTGGGGCCAGTTGCAGATTTAAAAGTGGATTTTCTATAAAGCAAAATGAATATGGTCTATAGAACCTATCCAGAATATATTAAGAAAACAATCTGGCTGGCGAAGTCTTTGTGAAATTCTCCAAAAGATACATCAGAGACCAGATACTTAAAGCAACTAATGGGACTACCCTAAGAATCAAGGACAAGGAAATAAACATTTTAAAGGACATTCCATTTGAGATTAGAAAGAGGAGGAGACAATACAGAAGCCTGGTTGTATTTTTACAAAAAAACCTCCACATTCTGCAGATGGCTTATACCAGAAGGCCTCACCTTCAAATATAAAGATAAGAAAACTAGAATAGACTCTGTTGCAAAAGCTAAAGCATTTTTGGAGCAACTACAGGGACAGAAGACAGAAGGCCCAGCATAGGATGACAGTGCAACAGACCATAGCAACATGGGAAGCAAAGAAGCTTCATCCTCTGAATCCAATGGAGAAAAATCAGAATCTGCACTTGGGGCGGCTGCCCAAAAAACTCCCAAGACCAGATGAGAATAATCTCAGAAATAAGAAATACTAATTTTAAGCTAGTTATTTCTATGGCTTGATCTTTAGTAAATGAAACTGAACTCTTGGACACTTTCTTTGGTTAAAAGATCTGCTTTACTACAATACTAATACAATATAAGGTTTGCTTCCTTGTATTTAGGCTAATGTAATTCAAACAATATTTTAAGCAAATGTTTATGTACATGACCACTGCTATTTGGGGTTTTAGTGGTTTTCTTTTCTTTCTCCCTCCCTTTTTTATTTCTGTAGTTTTTAGAATAAAAGCAATTTTAAAAATTACAAAATAAATAAATAAATGGTGTCCCTGTGAGGCAGTGGTTCTCAACCTTCCTAATGCCGCGACCCTTTAATACAGTTCCTCATGTTGTGGTGACCCCCAACCATAAAATTATTTTCGTTGCTACTTCATAACTGTAATTTTGCTACTGTTATGAATCGTAATGTAAATATCTGATATGCAGGATGTATTTTCATTGTTACAAACTGAACAGTTCAAACTATCCCAGTTCAAAATATCCTTCATGCTCTCCCAGGCTAACTGCTCCAATTACCAGGCCTTTCAGCAATGGGGTGACCTGCTCTTTCATTTCAACAACAACCCCTCTGGTCCACAACTGGTTTAAGCTTACAAGGCAAGAGTGCACATACAGGATTTTCCCAACAACTCCCACTTCTGTTGCAGCTACTTCAGTGCCCTGTCACGTTCCACCAGCCCCTCCATGGCCCAAAAGGGGTCACGACCCATAGGTTGAGAACTGCTGCTGTAAGGGCATGTGTCACTGCATTCTGGACCAGCTGTAATTTCCAGATCAGCCTCAAGGGTAGCCCTGCATAAAGCAAATTACAGTAGTCCCACCTGGAGGTGACCATTGCATGGATCACTGTAGCTAGGTCGCGGAGGGAGAGGTGGGGACCAGTTCCTTGAACTGCCCTCCAGGACCCCTTTCTACAGTAGGCCTCATCTCCCTCAACAGTGTGGGAGAGGCTGGGCTTATTCTCCCTGACCCCACCTTCGCCCTCTCACTAAAGGACTTCCTGGGGGTAGGGTTATCTCAGCCTTTCCCAATGCCCTTAAAGCTGGGGCAGGATTCTGTTAGGCTGTCAGGGCTTCCCAAATGGCTGCTGTTCCTGTGCCCTCTAACCCTTAGTCCCACCTCCAACCAACTTCTCCAAGGCCAGTTCTTCTGGCCTCCCTTGCCCCAAAGAGGGTGAGGCTCTGTGGACTGTCATGTGGTTTGTTCCAGCCACTCCCTGGCTGGGCGAGGTCAAGCTGCTAAGGCACAGCAAGGCAAGGCTGCTCAGGCATGGTGCTGCTGAAGTGGCTGTTTTACTTAGAGCCTGCTCAGAGCCATAGCACAGCTGGTAAAAGAAACTTCCAGCCTCTGTAGGGAGAGTGGAGACCACTACACAGCTCCAACCCCCATGAGACCCAGTATAGGGCTGCCTGTCTTCCCTGCAAGCCACAGTGAGCATGGGGGCAGGCTGCTGCCCCCAGACACATCCTTAGCATAAAATTTGCATTTTCCACTACTGCCACACATTGTCAACATTTTCATCAAGCTAGCCACCATGACCCAAAGCTATTTTTCCTCATCAGTCACTGCCAGTCAGAATATATTTCAGCTACTACCATATAAGAATATATTTCAACCTAGGATTTTTCATCCCTATGTGCATCACTCTTCCCTTATTCACACTGAATCTTATTTATCATGTTGTCACTCACATGGCTTGGAGAGCTTTAGGACCTTTTCACAATCTGCTTGGGTTCTTATAATCCTCAGAAATTTTGCGCCATCCATAGACAGGACCACTACACTGCTAATCCCTGATTTCAAGTCATATATGAACAAATTCAATAGTACTGATCCCAACACTGATCCTTGTGGCACTTGACTCTTTTCTTATGTCAAGTGTGAAAGCTCTTCATTTACTCCTGCTCTGATTCATGTCATTTAACCAGTTTCTAATCTATGAGAGGGTCCATACTCTAATTCTAAGGCTACTCAAGAACCTATAGTGAAGGATTTTGGCAAGAGGGTTTTAACAGGATATGATGTCATATAAGATGGCAGCAGTCTGAAGCAGGTCTACTCAGGAGTAAGTACTGAATTATTCAGTGTGGTTTAGTCCCAGGAAAGTGTTCCTAGGACTGCAGCAAATATTTTCTAGAATAGTGATGAACTCATTTGTTACGAGGGCCGAATTAGAAATAAATGTCACTTTGGTGGGCAGGGCCATGTGTGCCATAATATGTAATGCCAGGTACCAGAGAAATAAACTTTATATAGGACATAGGCAAACACAATTAACTATTATTTTTTACTCAAAATACAAACATGCTTAAAATATTAACACTCTTTGACACCTTTGACACCTCTTGCTCTGAATTATTGCATCAGAATCTGGAGTCAACATCTGTGCTGTAGCAATCTTGAGTATGCTGTTTAGCTGAAAATGTACTTTTGATTTATTGACATTTATTACAGAAAAGAGCTGTTCATAGACATACGTTGTCCCAAAGATAGAATTTTAGAAGCAAAAGCCTTAAACTGGAGATAATTCAGACCAAAAAACTGGTAAAATTTGCTAATGCCAACTTCAGAAAGCTTATGCTTCAATATAGCATCACTCTGCTTCCCCACCTACCTGAGATTTTTGGATTCCTTTCACTGGTAGGTGGGGAGCAGTGTGAATGTCCCATTTTGTCAACTGCACTGATTCACTATGTGTAATCTGCCTTGAGTACATATCCCACATTTCCTGTCCATCCCCTCCCACACATACACATACACACCACTGGCACAAGTAATCTCAGGGGTCCTCTTCCATCTATGAAAACACACCTCCCCACTCACTACTCTAGATCAGCAACTTTTTTCTCTGCAGCCTTGGAAGCATTTTTGTGTGTGAAGCAGGGTTTCTTTCCCACTTAGAGAGATCCACTCAACAACATACACATTTAATATAAATTCTCCAAGGAACTGGAGCTACTGCCTTCAACACGTGCTCAATCCAACACAAAAGTCATGAACCCTCCACAGATTCACCAGCCACCTGTCAATGACCAGAACTCCTAAATCAGCCCTTTTCTCCCACCACTTCTGTGTGATTCATCCACACCATCCACTCTCCTCCAAATCTCAAGTCTGCTCCCACTTTCCTTGCACTTCAGTCCCACTCAGAGACCTGACCTTACACAAAGACACACATGCACAGGGGTCATTTTGGGCTGAAGCTAGGAGGAGCGGAGCTCTGCCAGCCCAGGAGTGGGCACTAGGGCAGCCACAGGCCGAATCAGATTCTCTCATCTGATTCGGCTCGCCGCCAAATTGCTGCCAAAATCCAGTGGCAGCTTAAAAAACAGCTGGATGGGAGGGGGTTTGAGGGAGAGGCTCCACATTTTCAGGGTAGCTGCTGGAGCCTCTCCCCGAAATACCCACCAAGTTTCAAGAAGGTTGGACCAGGGGGTCCAATTCTATGGGCCCCCAAACAGGTTGCCCCCATTCCCTCCATTGTTCTCTATGGTGGGGAAAAAGTAACATTTGTTTCCAACTACACCCTGGTTCTTGCATGCCACCCCCTCCACACAAAACATTCAGCACCTTCCCTCATTTTGACAGCCATATTTCTCCTCCCTTCTCATGGCTTTCCAAGAGCAGTTCCCACCACAAACCCCACTGCACATATTTCAACCCTTCTATGCCCCTCCTTCAAGTCCCTTATACCCCTTCCCCCAGATACACTCTGGCACTCCCATTCCTACACTTCCCCTAATGCCTGTTCCATCAGCAGCTCCCCACCACCACCACCTTCACACATAATACATTTCTCCCTCCCTTCTTCTTTCTCCCCTCCTCCCTCAGGATCACTTCTGCTGCATCGCAATGGAGAAAGAGTGAGAGAGGTGGGCAGAGGAGAAGAAGAAGGTGGTGGTGACAGTGGCTAAGGAGGCGGCTTCTGCTGCTGAAGCAATGGGGGAAGCCCAGCATTCATGCACACTGACAGGGAGGTGGCATCACCCCACCTCTGATAGGAGCAGGACAGAAGGTGACAGCCACATGTGCACAGCCTGGCCCAACTGAATGAGAGAGAAAGGGGTGGACCAGCCAGCCAGCCAACCTGAGGCAGGTCTTTTCGCTTCTCTTACTGCCACCACCACCATCCTCTTCTTCATTGCTCACAGGATGGGCTGGTTCTGGCCCCTAGGCACCAATCATCCATGTACACCTGCTTGTTGACCCACTCAAGCAAACTTGGTGGGACAGGACATTTACAGAGGCCATGCCAGTTTTCTTTCAATAGGGTTCATTCCTCTGTGCTTAATTTACCCAGAATAGATGCTGGGCAATCTAACCTGTAATTTCCTGGATTCCCTCTAGATCCTTAGAAAGTTGTCGCTATATTTATACCTTCCATTCCTCTGAAGCAGTGGTCAGTTTACCAAGATTGAATATTTTTGGTCAATAATTTTACATTTTACATTTGGGTTCCTTGAGAACCCTTGGGTACATGCTATCTGATCCTGGTGATCATGTTAGTTTTTAATTTTAATTAGTTACTTACAACAAAATAGCAGAATTTAGTTGGATTTTGAGTTGCTATAACAACCCAAAATGGTGTGCAAAAATTGGTGATGGTCAGAATTATAGCAGAATTTAGTTGGATTTTGAGTTGCTATAACAACCCAGAATGGTGTGCGAACATTGGTGATGGTCAGGCAGCAGCCAGGAAAAGGAGGGAGAAGAAGAGGCAGTCAAAAGAGAAAAAAAACAGAGGCGAGTCACACACCTCAGAGCTGGTACCAGGGGAGAAGCAAGCCATAGACTATGGTAGCAGGAGGGACACGAGCTAGGACCAGCAGCACAAAGAGCCAGACCCAAAAACAACGGGAAAGGGAAGAAAAGAGCGACCCCCCTCCTCTTGTGTTCTCTTCTTGCTTAAGTCTGAACTACAATATGTGTAGCAGTATTTCACCAAAAGGCAAGCTACTGTGCAAAGCTTTGCACACTGTCCCTACCTCTCTGTCCTTTGGATTCAGCTAGACTTGCTGATCTTAGTACATTGTTTAGATGTAAGTCAAGGTTGCCAACTGTACCAAGTCTATACATCTGGCAGACCAAGGACCATATGTCATGAAGACCCCTTCTTGTGCTACCAGAAGGGTCTCATTCTATCTGTAATAACACTGATATGCTTTCTTTTTTTCCCTGCATTAGAGAAGCTACTGGTACCTGTTGTTGTGTTCCAGGTGGCAAGGAGTATATACCCTGCTAAGCAACAAGATCAACTTCAGAAAGCTGCAGCATACCTAGATGACAAAGATACAACAAAAATACTTTTTTCATGTTATGTAAACACTGTGTTTTTTAAATCTCAGTGTAAACTCTTCAGCTATACTGTTAACATTTAGATCGACGCTTTAGAGGCATCCATGTGTAAGGAAATTGGTATTCAGAAGATAATTCCAGACACAAACATTCTTGCTACTGAACAGCCAAAGATATTCTATTTACCTTTTTTCCTTTGCTTTGCACTGCAGGTTCACTCAGATAATTTCTCTGTGCAACACATCTACAACACTGTGTACCCATGCATGAGCTAATATGGCACTAGAATTAAATGTTTTTAAAGCAGGTATGAAGAGCGTTCATAATAAATTACAATTTTGCAAAATCACTGTAATCTAATGGTTTCACACAATTTGTTATTTTCTTTTAGTTTTCACAAAAGTAAGCAAATAAATACCCAGCGCTCAAACCCCAGCAACAATTTAAAAGAATGGGTTTAGCATGCCTAACTTTGTACTGGATTTTGTAGCCAGGATGTTTAGACCTTTTACCAAGGAGGCGGCCACATTTGTCCAAGCCAAGAGATTGGGTTTTATTGGACCAGGAAAGCCAAAAGTCAAATCAGAGATCCACCACAGGTCTTAAATTTGGGGCCAAACAAGATGAGATTAAATATAAATTGCTTGAGCTGGGTTTAGAAAAGGAAAAGGCACTAGAGATCATATTGCAAATTTGCATTTTTTTATTGGAGTTTATGAGAGAATTTCAGAAGAAAATCAGCTTATGTTTTATAAAATACAGCAAAGCTTTTAACTGTGTGGCCCATGAAAAGTTATGGTTGGTTTTAAAAGAAATGGGTGGGCCAGAACATCTGATTGTTTTGATGCGCAACCTGTACTCTGAACAAGAGACTACTGTTAGGACAGAATATGGAGAAACAGAATGGCTTCCAATTGGCAAAGGTCTCAAACAAGGATGTATTTTATTTCCATATCTCTTCAATATATATGCAGAGCATATCATAAGGAAAGGTGGATTAGATTTAGAAGAAGGTAGAGTGATAATTGGTGGAAAGAACATTAACAATTTGATATGTGCAGATGACACCACATTACTGGCAGAAAACAGTGAAGGCTTGAAATGACTCCTGATGTAGGTTAGAACAGAAAACACCAAAGCAGAATTACAGCTGAACAGGGCTCATTTCATAGCAGGAGCTCCTTTGCATATTAGGCCACACACCCCTGATGTAGCCAGTCCTCGAAGAGCTTACAGTAACCCCTGTAAGAAGAGCTCTGTAAGCTTTTGGAGGATTGGCTACATTAAGAGTGTGTGGCCTAATATGCAAAGGAGCTCCTGCTACGAAATGAGCCCTGCAGCTGAACATCAAGAAGTCAAGAGCAATGGTTACTGGGAAATTACACAACTTTAAGGTTGACAGTGAAGAAACTGAAATTGATGATTTTCTATTAGTTTATCTCCATCAACGACCAAAACGGAGAGTGCAACCAAGAAATTAGAAGGAGGCACAACATATAGAAAGGGCAGCCATGAAGCAGCTAGAAAAGATTCTCAAGCATAAGGATGTCACTGGCAACCAAGACCAATTTAATTCATGCCATAGTATTCTCCATTACTATGTATGGGTGTGAAAGCTGAACAAGGAAGAAAGTTACAGAAAGAAAGTAGATTCCTTTGAAATGTGGTGTTAGAGAAGAGTCTTACAAATACCGTGGACCACCAAAAAGACAAATAAGTGGGTTCTAGATCAAATCAAGCCTGAATTCTCCCTAGAAGGTGAAATGACTAAACTGAGGCTATCATACTTTGGTCACATTATGAAAAGACAAGACTCAATGTAAAAGACAGTAATGCTCAGAACAGTTGAAGGCAGCAGGAAAAGAGGAAGACCCAACATGAGACAGATTGATTCAATAAAGGAAACCAGAGCCCTCAGTTTGCAAAACCAGAGCAAAGCTGCTAATGATAGGATGTTTTGGAGATCTTTAATTCATAGGGTCTCCCTAAGTTGGAAGCAATTTGATGGCACTTAATACACACAAGATGAGATTGTGTAGATATATAATTGAATCCCCTGTCTTGTTAAACTTCCCTAAATAGAAGTCATTTTGTTTTAGATTTAGATGGTTTTGTTTAGATTTTGTTTTGAGGTTATTGGGGGATATTATTGTTCAGTGCCCCTCCCTTTCTGCTAGATAGCCAGCAGTACTCAGTGTGGTGTGGAGCCATGGATTTATTAGCCTGTTCCAGCTTGGGATATTGCATACCAGTCACCGGCAGCATATTTGAATGGCTCTGGCTAAGCCCTTCTATGAAACAGTTGTCTGTAGCAGAGGTAACACTGCAAGCCCTCCTCTCTTCTGCTACCATTCCTGGTCATGGCTTCCCAGAACACTGGCACCCGAATTATAAACTAGAAACTCCTCAAACATTTGTGTGCAAAAATATTTGGAGGGAGTAGCAAACTGAATGGTCACAGGCTAGTGGGCAAAAGTGACAAAAGAGGAGCAAACGGTGTATGACACTTTCCTGTTCCCACCTCTGAACATGGTTTCAGCTAAGTAACTTCAACAATAGTTTTGCTAACCAGGCTCAAAACCCCTACCCACATTTGAACTTGCCTCACAAGCATTACAAGTTCAAAAACTATATGGTTTTACTATATGCTTGGACCTGAGCATAATTTTTCCTTCTTATTGCCAACTCTGTCTTCTTCAGCAGCTACCCATACAGGCTCAGTACATTATACTGCGCTTTCTGTTCTCCTTGCCTTAGATTCTAGGATTCAATAAAGGACAAGCACATTAGCCATTTTTCATTTCCTTTCTTTTTGTTGATTCTCACTGTAAGCATTTCAAGCTTGTTGTCACATGAACACATGAAGCTGCCTTATACTGAATCAGACCATGGTTCACCAAAGTCAGTACTGTCTGCTCAGACTGACAGCAGCTCTCCCATAAGCTGAGGTCTTTCACATCTCCTGACTGCCTAGTCCTTTTAACTGGAGATGTTGGGGACTGAACTTCTGATTGCCAAACAGATACTCTACCACTGAACCACGGGATCCCTTTTGCTAATTTCCAATTTCATTCATTTCCTCCCTGGCATTTTGATAGCATTTTTCCTACACAACATTTTTTTTACTTCATTCAAAACTGTATATGACATCTTACTCCATTCATAAACAGAAGTTTTAATTTGAATGGCAATTTTATTACTGAATGTTATTAATTCACATAACAAAAATGGCCACAATTTCAATCCAAGTGGAGATTTGAAACAGGAAATGACATTATGACAATCTAGGAATTTCAAATCTCTGTGGTAGAACCATATAGCTTTTGACATTCCTAGAGCATAGTGACTTCCTCATACTGTTTCCCCCCTCTTCTCCCACACCCAGCTGCTTGATTGAGTGAGACAGGGGCATCACTGGGAGATTCCCCAACACTACAAAGTATCAACTCTACAACCTACACACAATTTTACTTCCCCCTCCTGATCATAGCCTGGTTGCTTGTTTGGAAGGGGGGGCAATTACTACCCATCTCCAATCTTAGAAGAAGAGATTGGATTTATACCCCGCCATTCACTCACTTGGAGTCTCAGAGTGGCTTACAATCTCCTTTCCCTTCCCCTCCCCACAACAGACACCCTGTGAGGTAGGTGGGGCTGAGAGAGCTCTTTCCCAAGCTGTCCTTGAGAGAACAGCTGGTACAGAGCTATGGCTTGCCCAAGGTCATCCAGCCAGGTACAAGTGGAGGAGTGGGAAACCAAACCCGGTTCTCCCAGATTAGAGTCCATGCACTTAACCACTACACCAAACTGGCTCTTACCTTGTAATATTGTAGAGCAGAACCATCCCTTTTGCTTAGCAAATCCCCACCTTCCCACAAAACACATCTAGCCTATGTTGTTTTTGTTGATGATATTCCAGTTCAAATCCTCATTCAGCCACCATGTTCACAATGTAGATCCTCATGTGATCAGGCTAACTTGCCTTTCACAAAGTACCTGTAAGTACTGGAGGGAGACACCATGTGCGCAATGTTTTTAATGTAAATACTGATACAGGGTGCATTTGATCCATTTGGACTCTAGGGGAGCTGTAATGAATAATATCTAGTGTTCACCTTATGAAATGCTTCACTTCCCCCCACCCCCCAGCCTTTTGTTGAGCTTTACCTCTGCCTGTAAGTTCTTGTATCCTAAAGATTTTTCTGCTGTCAGGATGCCTACACTTAGTTAATGCTTTTTGCAAATCCTATTGTTGCAACAAACTTTATACAATGCAATTCTGAATGTGTGGGAATGGATTATTTCTCAGCTCTGCTAAAGAAGGGTAGCTAATTTTCCTGATGGCTAGGGTTGCCAACAGCCTAGACGAAAAAAGTCATATCCCTTTAATAGAGGCATATGATGTGGAAATGGGCAGGCGAAGTTTTTCATGAGGTGGTAAGTAAAATCACTTGGTAAATAAGATCCCTTTAAGCCTCATTAAAGGGACAGGATGCTTTTTCTCCAGGCTGTTAGCAACTCTACTAATGGCACTCCTGTGGAGATAAATAAGATACAAATCGTTATGTGTTTTATACACAGAAGAAGGTTATTAAATTGTTTGGAACGTGGAAAGGTCCAAGGTATGATTTTCAGCTTATCATAGGAAGACTCTTATTACATGGTGACAAATATTGTGATAAATTTGCATGTTCTGGGCATCCCATAATCCCATTAACTAGAACTGTAACTTTCTATGAGTATAATCCCTCTAGGATCAAGTTCCTTGAAGATATCACTTCGGACATGGTAATCCTGCCATGGATCAAAGACAGGGTATTCCCATGTATATCTATCCTTAGTAGTAAACTGTGTTCTGGATGAAGAGCATTTCTGGAGCTGAAGTTTTCTCCTTATCCATTGCTCCTATCTGATGACAATGTCAAGGAGGGCTGCCGTGAAGCATGAGAATGTCCCTTGGTGGAAAAAAAGTTGATGCCCAATTAGGTTTAGAAAGAGTGACAAAGAGTTGATGCCCAATTAGGTTTAGATAAAGCTCTTCTCTGTAAACCTCAATTACCTGTGATGCCTTATGACATTCAGCATTTACAAAGTATAATTACACAATAGTGTCTGACATTTAACGTCTATGGATAATTTCAAAGACTTCTACTTCAAAAGGGCTGCTCATGAGCAACAGTAATCATTTCAATTAGCTTGGCACCATTACAATGTAACAAGACCATTTGACTGCCTATTAGAACCAGCCAAGCTCTTCAAGTGTGTTAATTTAGCAGTCATTGCTAATTTCTGGGCTTTGCTAAATTTGCATAGGAAAACATGGCCCTTTTTGCCAGAAAAGGAGTTTCACTCCTATGACAACTTTCTAGTATAAGCAGGAATTTTTGATGTTGTCATTTGCAGCCAGATGTATATTTCAAACAATGTTCTTTTGTAAACAAAACAATTGGGATCCCGCGCTCCCGGCAAAGCCGTTGAGCGCGGGAGACTTTTGCCGCCCAGGAGGAGGGCGGGACAGGCGGCTTGCTGGGACGCTCTGCGTCGCAGCGGCGGGGGCGGGGCCAGCCTTATAGGCTTGGCCCCGCTCCCTCCTCTCTCAGTTCGCACGTGTGCTCAGAGGTCTAGCCTCGAGAACGATCAGCCGAGTCAGTGGGCCTACCTGGGCCTTGGGACTCGGCGTGCGGACGAGAGCTTCGGCGGCGGCGAGAGCTCCGGCGGCAGCGGGAGCTTCAGCGGCAGCGAGTGCATCGGCGGTGGCGTGCTTTTGGGGCAGCAGGGTCTTCGGCGGCGGCAAGAGCTGCAGCGGCGTGCCCTTGGCGGCGGCGTGCCTGTGGCGGCGGCGAGAGCTTCGGCGGCGGCTGAGCTTCGGCGGCGGCAGATTGCGCGTCTGCTAGAGGGGCCCGGGGGGTTTTACAGCGGAGACCAGCTTTGCTTGCTCTGCTGCTCCGGCGGCGGGCCAAGTAGCGGCTTGTGGTGCCTTCCCCCACATTTTGGCTTTGGGGAGGGAGCGACACCTCTCAGCGACGGCCCGTTGGGGCCAGTAGTGGGGGCGGCTCACTGAGTTTTCCTCCCCTCCTCGATGGTGGTGTTTTGGGTGTGGGGGTGACGCCTTCGGGCGGCTCCTGGCACGAGGCTGTTTCTGAGGGCTTGCCTCGAAGGGCTGCTGTGGTTTTCAAGGGGCTGCAGCATATTATTTGGGGCGGAGGGTGCTTTGGCCCAGTCTTTGAGCAGGCTACCCCCCCCCCTCTCCTTTTTGTCTTGGGTGCCTGGGGGTGGTCAGGGCCGGTTTTCTTAGGTGTGGGATTGGCCCCCACCCCTCCCATTTCCAAGTGGTTTCGGTTCAGTTTCACTTTTGTTTTTGGGTAGTTGTTCGGTTGTCCCCTCCCACCTACCCACCCCCCTTTTTCCTTTGGGTGGTGGAATTGTCTTTCTTGGGGAGTTTTTGTTTTATAGCGGCTACTATGGCACCGAAGAAGGGCCGTGGGGCGGGAAAAGGCAAGGGGCCTGCGCCCAAACGGCCTGCTCCCCTGCAGCCCCCAGTTCTGCCAATTGACCCGGGATCATCCGGTGAGGAAGGTGATCCCGTTAATGCGGCCATTTTGGCTCGCTTGGCCGCCCTCGAGCAGCAGCGGCAGAAACCAGCAGAGGCTGTGCTGGTTCCTGAAGGGGCAAAAGCTCATAAGCCTAACCGGGTTTCCTCTTTCCAGGCGAAGGTGTTGGCGCAATTGGCAATGCTGGAGGATGCACAGGACCCCGCAGGCTCTTCATCACAGCAAGGGGTTGAACGACAAGGCGAGGATGCTGCTGGCCGGCACTTGGACCGGCCTAAGGGACCGGTGTCGGGTGATGGTAAGTTTAGTTCTCATTATGAGGGAGTGGGGGCTTGGCCATAGGGTCCTGGCCATCCTGGCCAGTGTGGGAGGCAGCCTGGTATGGGTTCCTCTCTGGCTGGCGACAGTGGCCATGGGTTTTGCCCATCAGGATGGGCGCATGGTGACTTGCCTGCACCTTATCCATACTCACACACTGGTTGGCCCGGTTGGTCAGCCCCCGGGCCGACTGGACACACATTTGAGCAGGTCCCAGCCAGGGCATTGCCCAGCGGGGATGTGGTTTTGCCCCTTGGGGATCACCTGTCCAATGCCATCAGGGAAAAAATCCTCCGGGGTGATTTTGTGGACGTTTTCACCCTTTTGTTCTGGGAGTTGGAAAAACGGGATAAAGAGGATCTTGATGATAGGGAGAAGGAACGTATTAAAAAACGGAGGGCAGATCGATGTTGGTCAAATTGGTTCCCGGGGTTTTTGATTTATATTGGCATTATAGTTCGTTCTCAGCCTTGGAGGGCCTCCTCCTTACTTCAGTACCTGGATACCATATATAAAGCATATACTGGGTTTGCGGGGTTTGCCTGGTTGGAGTACGATGAAGGATTCCGCATGAGGGCAGCCATGAACCCTGCACTGCGATGGGATCAGGTCCATCCGCATTTATGGCTCCA
The DNA here is from genome assembly GCA_029233225.1 of Lepidodactylus listeri. Classification (NCBI taxonomy): domain Eukaryota; kingdom Metazoa; phylum Chordata; class Lepidosauria; order Squamata; family Gekkonidae; genus Lepidodactylus; species Lepidodactylus listeri. Next base: position 93,589,666 of record JARCFY010000004.1, read on the forward strand.
GCATGTGGCTCCTGCGCGGCCGGTGCCAGGTGATCATTCAGATAGTGGCCATGTTGTTCATAGGCTTCCTGGGTCACCCCCCAGTAAGGGACAGGCGAGTCCATCCTTTCAGAAGCGTCCTCTTTGCTGGGAATACACATCCCAGGGTATGTGTAGCAGGAAGGTGTGTTCCTTTCGGCACGAATGCCCATTGTGTTCTGGGCCCCACCCCCTGTCTGGCTGCCCCAAGCCTAGGGCCAGGTCGGGCCCTCGGGGTGGTAAGCGCCCACAGGGGGGAGGTGGACAACAGGGTTCAGCTGACAAAGGGACCTAGCCCCATTAACGTGACGGTTTTAGAGCACATGCTAAAAGCTTACCCCAACAGGAGCGCTGGGCTTTATTTACTGGAGGGTTTTAAGTTGGGTTTTAGAATTCCTTATCAAGGTGATAGGAAGCCTTATATGGCTAGCAACCTCCGGTCAGTAGTTGGGATCGAGCAGGTGGTGCGTAGAAAGATACGCAAAGAATGTGAGGAAGGTCGAGTTTTAGGCCCCTTTTTGACCCCGCCTGTTCCCAATTTGCGGGTGTCTCCCCTTGGTGTTGTGCCTAAAAAGGCTGATGGGGAGTATCGGCTTATCCACCATTTGTCTTATCCCCATGGTGCTTCGGTGAATGATGCAATACCGGTGGAGCTCTGTTCCGTTCGGTATACGTCATTTGACCAGGCCATGCGCGTTGTGCGGGGTTGTGGTAGGGGAGCCGAATTGGCAAAGTGCGACATTAAGTCGGCCTTTTGGCTCCTTCCAGTTCACCCGGGTGATTTTGAGTTGTTAGGTTTTGCTTTTGACGGGGCATTTTATATGGACCGGGCTCTCCCAATGGGGTGCTCTGTGTCGTGTGCTGCGTTTGAGAAGTTTAGTTCCTTTTTGGAATGGGCCCTGCGTTTTCGAACTGGGCAGTGTAGTACTGCGCACTATTTGGATGATTTTCTGTTTGTTGGGCGTGCGGATACTGGCATTTGTCGGTTTCTCCTAGAGTCTTTTATGCAGTTAACGGCGGACTTAGGGGTTCCCTTGGCTCATGAGAAGACGGAAGGACCTAGTTCAGTTTTCGTTTTTTTAGGGATAGAGATTGATACAGAGCACCAGTTGTGCAGGTTGCCATTGGAGAAGCTCCGGGAGTTGCGGCGCTTAATAGCTTCACTTCTGCCCCTCCGGAAGATTTCTTTAGTCGAACTTCAGCGCCTGGTGGGCCACCTGACTTTTGCATGCAAGGTTGTTGCCCCGGGCCAGGCATTTGTGCGTCACCTTTGCGATGCTATGGCTGGCCTGCGCCGACCTCAGCATAGGACCAGGGTTACCAGGGGTATACGTGCCGATCTATTGGTGTGGCAGGAATTTTTGGAGTCATATAACGGAGTTTCTTTCTGGCACGAAGACCTTTTGATTGAGGCTGAGCTGCAGGTCGTTTCGGATGCTGCTGGTTCTTCGGGGTTTGGTGTCTATTTCCGGGGACACTGGTGCGCTGAGGATTGGCCGGTGGGTTGGTTCCACTCAGGTTGGGTCAAAGACCTCACCTTTTTGGAATTTTTCCCAATAGTTGTTGCAGTGAGACTGTGGACAGCTGATTTTGCGGGTCACACGGTCCATTTTTGGTGCGATAATCTTGCCACAGTTCAAGTTATTAATTCCCTGACTTCCCGGTCTGTACGGGTCATGGCTTTAGTTAGAGCATTTACATTGCTTTGCTTGAAGCATAATATTTTGTTTAAAGCGCGGCATGTCCCGGGTGCAAGTAATGGGGTTGCGGACGCTCTCTCCCGTGAACAGATAGAGCGGTTCCATCTGTTGGCCCCAGACGCAGATCCTGCCCCAGTGAGGATGCCAGTGAGTTTTTGGGAGATTGGCGAGCTGAAGCCAACCGGGCTATTGGGCTAGCCCTTGCACCATCCACCCGTAGGGCTTATATGCGAGCAGGTCAGGACTTTGTTTTATTTAGACGTTTAGCAGGTTTAGCTCAAATCTGGCCCATCCCAGTTTCCCACCTGGTTCAGTTTTGTGTTTTTTCAAAACGGAAAGGATTGTCAGTTAGTTCCATACGGGGAAAATTGGCCTCATTGGCTTATGCCAGCAAGGCAGCTGGACATGAGGATCACACTGGAGTTTTTAGCATCCGGAAGATGCTTGAGGGTTGGTCCAGGGAGGGTCCCGCTAGGAGGGATGATAGGGAGCCTTTGACTCCGGCAGTGTTGAAAGGCTTGCGGGCATTGTGGCCTAGCCTTTGTGCAGATCCTTATGAAGCAGCCCTTTTTCATGCAGCTGCTCTGGTCACATTTTTTGGGGCGTTGCGGGTTAGTGAGTTGGTGGCCGCATCTAAGCGGGATAAATCCGGGCGTGCTCTCCAATTACGGGATCTCCAATTTTTGGGGCAGAGGGTCCGGGTGATGATTCGACAGTCCAAGACAGACCAGAAGGGTAGGGGCATGGTGGTGGACCTGGGACAGTCTGAGGACGAAGAGCTTTGTCCTATTTTGGCGCTACAATGCTATTTGTCCTGGCGTGAGTCCTCTGATGGGGCCTTGTTTTGCCACCAGGATGGTTCCCCCCTTACAAAGTACCAATTTTGGACTTTGACTCAGAAGGCTTTAAAGGAATTGGGTCTCGGGGCCTTTCGTTTCGGAACCCATTCCTTTCGTATTGGGGCAGCGTCCACGGCTGCCGCCATGGGATATACTGCAAATGCGATTCGGGATATTGGCCGTTGGCGTTCCCACTGTTATAAGGGGTATGTTCGGAAATGTAAGTTTTGAATGGTTTTATTTACGCAGTTTTCGTTTCAGGTTTGGATGGCCGACTGGCGAGACGGAGAGTACTGGTCTGCGGACACAGTATGATCTTTTGGGCAGCTCATCGAGCCAAAAGGACCCCAGTGGGTTCTCAGTTGGGCCTCAGTGCATGGGCTGAAGTTGAGTGGCTGGGTAGGAGGGGCCTGCGATGGCCTGGACTCCTCACGCTGCTGTTTGGGGTGAGGCATGTCCCCCCACCTCATGTTCTTCTTCTCCACCTTGGTGGGAACGATTTGGGTTTGTTGAAGGGCATCGCCTTGGTGCTTCAAGTTAAGGCAGATTTGGCCCACATTAAGGCACGGTGGCCAGATACACTGTTGGTGTGGTCTGCGGTGCTGCCGCGCCAGGTATGGCGTGGTTTGGGAGACCCACGGGGCTTGGATAGGGCCCGACGCAAGGTCAATCGCCAGATCAAGAAGGCCATGGAAGGGGGTTTGGGTAGCTACTTGCCTCATCCCAGCATACGGGTAGAGTTAAATGACCTGTACAGGGAGGATGGTGTACATCTGTCAAACAAGGGCAACGATTTGTTTTTAGAAGATTTGCGGCAAGGGATTAAGGCAGCCTTGGGCTGTTAGATGGCCGCATCGGCCAAAGCAGAGGCTTGGCCTCGCATGTGGCAGAGTTATAGGGTAGGGAGAGCAGAACCGGTAAGCACTTTCAGCCAATCCCCTTTGGGATTGGGGGTCATCAGGAATGGCCCTCGGATTTTAGGGCCTGGGGCTGGGAATGTGATCCCCTCTGGGAACCTCTCGGGTAAGCGCCTCCCCATTGGTTGTAGGGCCTCGGGGGTAGGCGCCCCTGAGGGGGGACCTATGTGCTGGGTTGCCGGTGGTGGGCCAGAGTAATGGCCACAGACCGGGGCTGGTGACTTGCCCGTAATTAAGGTCCAGGAGGTTTGCCGACTTGACACCTGCCTGGCCTGTTCTGCTCCCAGCTAGTTCCCTTGCCGTGGTTTGCTAGTTAAATAGTTAATAAAGTGGCCCTTGTTTGATACCAAAACAGTTGTCTGTCTCGTTATTCCGGCTGGGGGGGCAATTGGGATCCCACACTCCCGGCAAAGCCGTTGAGCGCGGGAGACTTTTGCCGCCCAAGAGGAGGGCGGGACAGGCGGCTTGCTGGGATGCTCTGCGTCGCAGCGGCGGGGGCGGGGCCAGCCTTATAGGCTTGGCCCCGCTCCCTCCTCTCTCAGTTCGCACGTGTGCTCAGCCCATTCACCCGCCCTATTGTTTCACTGTAGGTTTATGCTGGTCGCTTCGGGGCCAGGTAGGAATTTTTTCACCCTCTTCCGGTTTGGCTTGTGGAAAGGGGGTGTTTTTCGCCTACCTTGCAGTGACCACAGGGATGACTTTCGGGCAGTTTGTGGGCTGTTAATTAGGTTGGTCACTTGGCAGAGTTATAGGGTAGGGAGAGCAGAACCGGTAAGCACTTTCAGCCAATCCCCTTTGGGATTGGGGGTCATCAGGAACGGCCCTCGGATTTTAGGGCCTGGGGCTGGGAATGTGATCCCCTCTGGGAACCTCTCGGGTAAGCGCCTCCCCGTTGGTTGTAGGGCCTCGGGGGTAGGCGCCCCTGAGGGGGGACCTATGTGCTGGGTTGCCGGTGGTGGGCCAGAGTAATGGCCACGGACCGGGGCTGGTGACTTGCCCGTAATTAAGGTCCAGGAGGTTTGCCGACTTGACACCTGCCTGGCCTGTTCTGCTCCCAGCTAGTTCCCTTGCCGTGGTTTGCTAGTTAAATAGTTAATAAAGTGGCCCTTGTTTGATACCAAAACAGTTGTCTGTCTCATTATTCCGGCTTGGGGGGCAATCTCATTTTATCAGGTCCCTGGATCTGCATCCAAGGTTATTGATAACAGCTAATGAACTCATTTGGCAGGAGCAAGATCGTATCTGGTTTATTCAAGTATCGTTACATTGAATTCAATGAAACCTCTTAAATGATTCCATTAATGTTGATAGGCCACTCTGCCTGTTAGCTAAGGCCACCATAACTGGAGTCAGTGAAGAAAGGATGAATGGATAGGATCTTGAACTTGGATTTGGAATACATGAGTTCATATCTCAGTAGAGACATGAATTTTCAGAGGAGTTTTGTAAAACTAGTTGGCTCCCAGTCCATAAAACTGTTGATGGGCCCCACTGCCTATTTAAAAAGGCCACCATACTAAAGTCAATGAAGAAAGGACAAGTGGATAAAGTCTTGAATTTGGATTTGAAATATATGAGTTCATATCACAATAGAGACATAAATTCTCTGAGTAGTTTTGTGAAAATCTTTGGTTCCCAGTCCGTAAAACTGTAATAATCCCCACATGGTCCTATTAGGTTTAATCAACAGATTTGTACACAGCAGAAACTACTACTGTTATTCAATAGATGGTAGCCTTGTTGGTCTGAAGCAATAGAACAAAGTTTGAGTCCAGTGGCACCTTTAAAATCAACAAAGTTTTATTCAAGGTATGAGCTTTTGTGTGCATGCACACTTCTTCAGATGGCATTTTTGTTCAGTTATTCAATGCATGAGTTTATGCATTAATGTGAAAAGCAGGTTCTTGAGAACTTTGAATTTTATTCGTTGTTGTAGATTTTCTGGGATGTATGGCTGTGGTCTTGGCATTGTAGTACCTAACGTTTCACCAGCAGCTGTGACTGGCATCCTCAGAGGTCTAACACAGAAAGATGGAGTACTCTCTGCATCAATGTGAGAAGAAAAATGGTAGGCAGGAAATTTATATCTGCTCAGTAAGGTGGGGTAAGGCTGAATCATTATCTTGCAGGAATTTCCCAGGCTGTGATATGCTAATGGAGGAGCTTTCCTGAGGAGGCTCTTTTGCATATGGATTGGCTGTTGAAATTCTAATCTTAAATTATCTTGTATAAGAAAGCTAACTAGATATCTAGGATTTCTTTAAGTCCACAATTATACCTGAATCAGACCTGACTAGAGTCATCCAGAAGAATCTTGTCACATAACAATGGCTAACCAGATGCCCCTAGAGGGCTAACAAACTAAGCACAGAGAACAAGACTTCTCTGTGATACTGGTATTCAGATACTGGTATTCCCAGTAGTCATCATTTCTAGGATCCATAAATGGACCATGAATCCCTTAATAAGTTATCTATAGTACTGTCCATCATTACAAATATTAGTAGCAGTTAATTCCACAAAAAAAAAAACTTCCTTTTGAATCCATTCTCATCAACTTCATTCAGAGCCTCTGAATTTTCTGTACCCTAAGCCTAATTTTTAAACCTCTACCATGTTCCCGCTTAGTTTATCCTCTAAACTTAAAAAATCCAGATTCTTTACCCTTTCCTTACAGGGAACATGTTCCAATACCTTAATCATCTTTGTTGTCATCTTCTACAGTTTTTCCAACTCTACAATAGCATTTTTGAGGTATAGTGATCACAACTGTACACAGTATTCAAAATGAGGCCACACAGTCTCAAAATCTCCAAAAGGTTGGGTTGGCAGGATTTCCCTTTTCCCCTCAGCCAGCTTTGTTCCTCTATGTGCTTTATCAGTTTCAGCTAATTTATCCAGAACACACATTAGACTAAATGACCTGTAACTTCCTGGATTTCCACTGGACCTTATTTAAAAAAAACTGGGGTAGTATTTGCTGTTTTCCAGTCCTCCACCACAAAAATTGATTTTAGCAACCAGTTACAGATACTAGTTAGAAGATCAACAGCTTCACCTTTGAGCATGCCATCTGGACCCAAAGACATTTTAAAAAAAATGTCAATTAGCCTAAAACAGGCTTTCCCAGTATGGTATTGTACCGGCCTCAGGCATGGTTCCCTGGGCACCTACCATGTGCTTCAAGAAAGCAGACAGGGCCATTGTAAAGGTAGAACTAGTGACTGGCTACTTTCATACAAATAAAGGAGCTTTTCACCCAGATTCTCCCCATTGCTCACTGGAGACAGCTTTAAGATCCCCCCTTTCCCCCACTGGTCTTCTTGTGTGTGTTATCTCCTTGTGGGCTTCTCCATATGTGTGTGTTTATATTCTCCATCCCACTTCCTCATTTGTGTGTATATGTGCTTGCTTCCACCTCCTGTGGCAGCCATTTTGTAATGGCACCCACCACCCTGCCTCAAAATTCCAAAAGTGCCTAAAGGCTCAAACAGGTAGCGGATACCTGGCTTAGAATTTCATTTTATCAGCTCAGTTTGACTCCAGTTAACAGATACCCTTTCTGAAACCAGTGGTTCTGGCCTAGTTATCCACCCACCCCCTTTCCATGGTGAAAACAGATGCAAAGACATTCATTTAGTTTCTCTGACATCTCTCTGTCTTCCTTGATTCCATGCTATAGTCCACTGCTTCCTATGAGCAGGCACTTTCTGTAGCCTCCCCTATTGTGTACCTCAGACTCCTGGAAGAGGTGAAGAGGTGGCTGATGTTGGTTTGAGGATGATTTTCAGGATGGAGTCATTACTATTATTTGAATTGTTTTGTTACCTGCCTTGGGTCCCAAATTGTTGAGATGAAAGCAGGCTTATAAACAGACATATAAACCTTCTAAATAAATTAATAAATACTTGTTTCAGTGTTATTTATTGGAATCAATACACTTACATAGAATCTAGTTCTAGCAGATGTGTGGACTGGGACATTCCCAAGAGATGGAGCCAGTTCAGGATCACTAATGACATTTTAGTTAAACTCCATCTTTTTTCTCCTATCATTCAGTAACAGTTCATGCTGAAGCACTATGCAGACACTTCCGCTAAGGGGTCAGGAGGGAAAGAGCCTCTTACCAGCAAAGTAACAGGGAAATCACAGTGCAAGTGTGTTGCTGTTGAATGATTTGTAGTCCCCAGCATGAGCTAATGATGTTATCCATCTATGTCCAAACTGGGCCCTGCTATACATTCCACCATCAAGCAGAATGGTTAGGGCTGCCAAGTCAGCCCGGGGGGGCGGGGGATCCCCCGCTAAAGGGGTTCCCAATCCGCTGGCCAGCATTGGCTGGCGGGGGGAACCCCACCCCCGACGTCGTCCAGCGAGGACGACGTAATGACGTCACCGGAAGTGATGCAGCACATTGGGGGCGTTGCCAGGGCAACGCTCTGGCAACGCCCCCAACGTGCTGACATCACTTCCGGTGAGGTTGCTGGACACACGCGCAAAGCGTGTGTGCCAGGAGAAACTCCTGGTGAGAGGAGGACTCCCCCCCCCCGCCGGTGAGTTTTGAAGACTTGGCAACCCTAGGAATGGTGCTGCCTCATTTCTCCAAGAAAGGTATGGGTTTACCGCATATCTTAATTCTCACTGTGTACACCCCAAACGCTTAAATTCTTAGTGCAGTTTAAAAGGCTCTGTATAGAAAATTCAATTCACCAATTCCCCCTTCCACTGCAGGCCTCCAGCTCATGAACTCATGAAGAACCTTTGGACTTAGTCAGCTCCTTGGTCTGTCAAGGTCACTACTGTCTACACTGGCTGGCAGTGGCTCTCCAGGGTCTCAGGCTCTTTCACATCACCATCTACATGATCATTTTGACTGGAGACATCGGGGATTGATCCAGGGCCTTCTATCTGCAAAGCAGATGCTCCACTACTGAACCATGGCCTTTCCCTAACTTACCCCTCACATTGTTCTTGAGTGCTCCCTGTCCCACAGGAGCAACATTTCAGGGAGCATTTGGGGCTGACAAATTCCTTGTGTTGGCAGAAACAACCTTTGGACCCAGTGCTACAGGCTAAGGAAGTTTAATTTAGATGAACCCTGTTGAACCCATCCCTCCGATTCATAGAAAACTGAAAAATATCAGCAAAGTCATATGGTCAATTAAACATAGTTTGTATATTGAAATAAAGCTAATTGTCTCCTTTTCATTTTAAAAATCATGAAAAAATTGAGACCAAACAAATAGGGAACAAAACCAGCACAGGATGTAATAAGAAGGGAAGCATCCACATAAAACGGGCTCATCAGCAAAAACTTTAAGGGGGAAATTGGTCAGTTGACATATTTGTTCATTGTTGGAAATCTACAGTAATTTAGCCTCTGTAACAATTCTTATAAACATGCATCTTTTATAAGAGACAAGTCCCATCAGCAGTGTATTACTACTTCCTCCATTGCCCTTCTGGTGTCTGTTTCCACTTATTGCCTTAAAATAAACTGACGGCTTCTATGATTGCTCTTTTCAGCACAATTTTCACAGTCATATGCTCATCTTGTGGTCAGGCTTATTCTGTTGTCCTTGGAAATGTGAAAGGTGGTTGTTGTTTTTTCAGTTCTGGGCTCACTATTAACATTCCTGGAAACTGACTTCATATATGGAAAGAAAGAGTATAACAGTACAAAGCAGAAACCTGTGAAAATTCATGGGGAGGTTTACCTACAGTATGTCCTTGGCAGATGATTTCTAAGCAACCACAGAATGAGGTTCTTTCTTGGTTAATGACTGACAGCTAGCTCTCACTAGGTACACTGAGACCTTGGCAAAAAATATGATTGACATTCAAAATTACCTTGTTTGAAAATACTTTAAAAAAATAACTAATCAAGCCTCCCTTTTGATCACCCAGTGATCTGCTCCCTATTCAAAATGAGCAGTATTGCTGGCAATTTTGAAGTTCTGCCACTGCACAGTAGCAGTATTCAATATAGTGGCTGACTAGGTAGCTGCTGATCAGGCCTACTCAATCAGTAAGGCTAGGTCATGAGATGATTCTTTTAAAAGATGCTAGATTGTATGTAGTGCTTTAGCACCCCTGCACCATTGTGACATTCCTCCAATTCCTCCACTTTCCTTGCTGTACACAGTATAGAAGTTCGCACTCTCTCTCTCTCTCTCTCTCTCTCTCTCTCTCTCAAGTTATTCAGTATTTCCCCAACATGTACACCTCTGTGGCTAAAAAAAGCCTGGATCAAGTTCATTTCAACTATCTAGGTTCCTCCAGAGCATATTTACTCGGTGTATTGTAGAGGAAATTGACCAAAGCTTTCACTCTCTGTGTTAAATCTGCATTTCCCTTTCAGCTTCTGCCTTTAATCTCTCAAATCTCTTTCATCCAGGTGTATCCCAATTTCCACACATCTTCTGAGTGCTTTGTTAACATTTAGAGCCTAAGAGCAGAGGGAAAAGAACCACCATAACACCTGGACGTATAATCCCAATTAAAGAATTTTTGTTCAGTTGCACAGTCGAGTCCAACTCTTTGTGATCTCATGGACCACATCACGCCAAGCCCTCCTGTCTTCCACCGTCCTCTGGAGTTTACTCAATTTCATGTTCATTGCATCAGTAACATTGTCTAACCATCTCATCCTTTGCCATCCCCTTCTTCTTTGACCTTCAATCATTCCCAGCATCAGGGTCTTCTCCAGCGAGTGCTCCCTTCTCATTTAGTGGCCAAAATATTTAAGCTTCAGCTTCAGTATTTGGCATCCAGGGAACAGTCAGGGCTGATTTCCTTAAGGATTCACTGATCTGATCTCCTTGCAGTCCAGGGGACTCTCAAGAGTCTTCTCCAGCACCATAATTCAGAAACATCTATTCTTTGGCTCTCGGCCTTCCTTATATTCCAACTCTTCACAGCCGTACATTACTACTGGGAATACCATCAGTTTGACCATACAGACTTTTGTTGGCAGGGTGATGTCTCTACTTATTATTATTATGCTGTCTGGGTTTGCTGTAGCTTTCCTCCCAAGGAGTAGGCATCTTTTAATTTCATGGCTGAAGTCACCGTCTGCAGTGATCTTGGATCCCAGGTACGTGAACTCTGTCACTGCTTCCATGACTTCCCCTTCTATTTGCAAAGGAGTGATGGGGCCAGATGCCATGATCTTAGCTTTTTTGATGTTGAGTTTCAAGCCAACTTTTGTGCTCTCCTCTTTTACCCTTAGCAAGAGGCTCTTTAGGTCATTTTCTGCCATTAGAGTGGTATCGTCTGCATATTGGAGGTTGTTGATGTTTTTCCCAGCAATCTTAATTCCAGCTTGTGATTCATCCAGGCCAGCATTCTGCATGATGTACTCTGCATATAAATTAAATAAGCAGGGTGACGATATACATCCTTGGCGTACTCCTTTTCTTACACTAAACCAATCAGTTGTTCCATAGCTGGTTCTAACTGTTGCTTCTTGACCTTATACAGGTTTCTCAGGAGACATGTGAGGTGGTCTGGTACTCCCATCTCTTTAAGGACTTGCCACAGTTTGTTGTGATCCACACAATCATAGGCTTTAGTGTAGTCAATAAAGTAGAAGTAGATGTTTTTCTGATACTCCGTTGCTTTTTCATAACCCAGCGAATTTTGGCAATTTGATCTTTACTTCCTCTACCTCTTCGAAACCCAGCTTGTACTGGGTAGTTCTCTGTCCACATACTGCTGAAGCCTAGCTTGTAGGATCTTGAGCATGACCTTGCTAGCATGTGAAATGAGTGCAATTGTGTGATAGTTTGAACATTCCTTGGCATTGCCCTTCTTTGGGATTGGAATGTAAACTGACATTTCCAATCCTGTGGCCACTATATTGTTTTCCAAATTTGCTGGCAAATTGAGTGCAGCATTTTAACAGCATCATCTTTTAGGAGTTTGAATAGCTCAGCTAGGATACTGTCATCTCTGCTAGCTTTGTTGTTAGTAATGCTTTCTAACATTGGAGTTCAAGGACTAGCCTTCCAGTGGCTTGCTTCCTTTCTCCAAGGTTGGGGACAAAGAGTGGCGCTAGGGGACCAACTATCCTGAAGGCACACACTTGAATGTGGTGTGCCCCAAGGGGCAGTATTGTCCCTGATGTTGTTTAACATCTGTATGCACCCTCTTGCCCAGAGGCATGGGCTGTGTTGTTACCAGTATGCGGATGACACCCACCTCTATCTGTTGGTGGGTGGTCAGTCCGACTCCAAACCAGAAGACCTGGATTGGGCACTGCTATCAGTTAACACTGCCATAGGCGTGGGTATGATCAATGTATTGTTGAGTTACATGTATCAATACTGGCTGTTTTACCTTCAGGTTATGATTTCATAACATTGCTTTGTGTTCCAAGGTGTCTTTCAACTCCTTTAAGTCCCCCCTGGGAGATAGCATTGGTATCCCGACTTCCACCTTTGGAATGCAAGTCTTGCTTGCTTGCTTCGCTTTGCTCATGCTCATTACTCATTTGCTTTCCTTCCCTTCTTATCTCTAGCTGGCTATTCCTTGGCTAACGACCTTGAACAGAAGAGCCTCCTATTATGTGTTACATGAATCACAGGTGTTATGTGTTTCTTTTGCTTCGTTTCCTCTGGGAACATTTTCTCCAAAAATCCTCAACAACATTTTTCCCTGAGAACCTATTTTGCCACGCTTTCCTTGGGAACACTGGGCCAGTGTATTTGGGTGCCAATAATTCTCTCTATTGATTGGTAGGTAGTAGGCAGGCCATATTTCATATCAAGTATAATTGTAATGGCATTACTAGGCTTGGGCATTACTAACAGGGAAAGTGTTTGACCAACATGATCTTTTCTGCAAATAAAGGACTTTCTACTTAAGGAGACCTGTTGTGGACTATATCTTTTGGCCCATTCTCACAACTGCAGGCTATGACTGGTTGGCTTAGGCTGAGCTGGTTGAAATTGAATCCGATGAAGACGGAGGTCCTGTGCCTGAGTCGGAGCAGTCCGGGGGTAGGGATCCCACTCCCAACCTTTGATGGGGCACCGTTGGTGCCACCACCAAGGGTTAGGAGTTTGGGAGTGCTCCTGGATGTCTCCTAAATGATGGACACCCAGGTAGCAGCCACTGCCAAGTTGGCCTTTTATCATCTTAGGCTGATTAGGCAGTTAGTTCCCTTCCTTGAATTTAACAACTTGGCAACAGTGATCCATGTGATGCTCATCTCGAGACTGGATTACTGTAATGCCCTCTACATGGGCATTACAGCTGCCCTTGTCCCAAATCCGGAAGCTGCAGCTAGTGCAGAATGCAGCGGCGAGGCTGTTGTTGTGTCTTCCTGTGCAAGAACACATCCAGCTGCACTGGCTGCCTATAGCATACCAGATTCGGTTCAAGGTGCTGGTTCTTACCTTTAAAGCTCTTTATGGCCAGGGACCTGCATACCTGAGGGACCGCCTTTCCCCATATGTCCCCCAGAGAGCACTGAGATCTGGGATCCAAAACCGCCTAGTCCTCCCAAATATCAGAGAGGCCAGGCTACTAATAACCAGGACCAGGGCTTTCTCGGTGGTGGCTCCACTCTGGTGGAATGAGCTCCTGGAGATCAGGGCTCTGTGGGACTTGTTACAGTTCCACAGGGCCTGTAAAACAGAGCTCTTCTGCCAGGCCTTCGGAGCCACCACCATTACCACCACCACCACCACTGTCATCTGACAGTACGGAGAGTGAGCCCATCCTTTCTGGGTCCCCCAATTATAGCCTGACCTGTGCACTGTGGACACCTAAGCTGGCTGTATGCTGAGGAATCAAATGCTAGCACTTTAATATGTGTGATATTTGTGGTTTTAAAGTGTGTATTTATGAATTTAATATTGTATTTGTATCATTGTTCTATTATTCCTATGTTGTTGTATTTTATACTGGTTATGTAAGCCGCCCTGAGCTGGCTTTGCTGGAAGGGCGGGGTAAAAGTCTAACAAATAAATAAATAAATAAAGTCCCATTTGACTTTGCACTCCAGGATGTCTAGCTAAGAAGCTGATTATTTTTTAAAAAAATGTTCTTACTCCCATTCTGCTAAAGCCTTCCAGAAGCAGGAGAAAAAGAGCGCTCTCCACTAGCTCGTGCCTAAAGGGGAGATGTGATCCACTGGAGCACAATCAGCATTGACAAGTCAGGAGTGCACACGTGTCAGAGCTTTTTTTAATCAGAACTTCCTCACACTGTCCGAGTGCTTTCTGAATGTCTGGAGGGTAAGCAAAGGGTGAGAGGGAAGAACCACCATAACATAATATATGGTACGGTAATCTCCCTCCTACTAGCTCAGGCAATGGCAGAACAAACATCCACCCTGGATGCATATATACATGGTCTTTCCACAGCAAAAAAAAAAAAAAAAAGCATATTATACTGAAACACTATGGGCCATAATGTGTGGGAGCGGAGCTAGCCGAGAAGGGGGCAAAGGAAGAAAGTAAAGCAGCTGATAAAATATACATGAAGGGGAACCCATTTAATTTAATCACCATAAGTAAGTTGTAAAATCACTTCATCACTTCATGTCAGCTGAAATATTCAATGGCTTTGCCAACCCTCTCCTGTTCTTTCAGCTGAGGAGACATAGAGTATCTTTGTCAGCAGAGGCAGCTGCTCAAGGGGCTGCAACGAGACCTGCCATCTGTCTAGATTTGATCAGCTCAGCTCTGACTGGGGCAAGAATCTTCCATGTGCACAAGAAGAAACAGAGATGGGGAGGGGAGTAACTCCACACCAAAAATAACCCAGGGCTACTTTTTAAGCTTTCGCTCTTTCTTTCTTTCTTTCTCTCTCTCTCTCTCATAAAAAAAAGAAGAAAATGGATTTAACACAACAGGAACATTTTGAGCCTTGCTGTAATAAATTGAGAGATGCATTCTTGGACACTTCTCATTCATTTTCACAGAAGAAGATCCTTGTGGACTGCAACCCCAAAATAAAGTATTAGAAACAGTCAGAAGGAGGCAAATTGGAAAATGTTTCACTTGCCCAGGAAAAGGGAATAGTTAGAAAATTAAAAGGATCAAATGTAAGACCAGAGAGGAATATCATAGCAGGAAAAAACACACACACCAAAAGACCACCAGAATCTACTCAGAGTAAGGGTTTCTCAGAGCTGTGACTGAAGCACTGAGTCTACACAAGTGGGAGGTTATGTGGTAAAACTGTTTCTGGAGTCCCAGACTGTCCAACCTGTAGACTAGATGGTTGAATACTTCTCCATTTTTTAAAATCAAACTGCCGTTAGATCGCAAGCTAAAAATCATGGAGAACAGCTTCAGTATCATCTTTTCTGTAACTTACTTCAAGGAATTTTCTTTCTTTATTGAAATATTCATACATGCAACCCACCCAATTTTACTTACAATCTGAAGTTGTTCAGTCCAGGAAGAATTTTACAGTGTGGTTTGCTGTTTCTGTAGAGTGGCCCTCAGTCCAATTCCATAGACCACATTAGAACATCTGATCCAGGTTTTACATCAAGGAAACCAGGTATGGCAACATCACATGATCATACAAAAAGTGGCCTTGGGAAAATCACTGGTAGACATAATGCAGAAACTTTCAGTAGTAGCAACTTTCCACATAGGGCTGATTACACCCTGAATATAAGAAATGAAGAACCCTTAAAATTCAGACTAAGCTATATTGTAGCCCCACCATTACACTGTGATCAGGACATTATTGGAACTCTGCTGTAAATGGAAGCTTGTAGGGCACTCCATTTAGAAGTATAACATAGCCTTACCATTCAGATTGTGTTTCTTTTGGAGCAGCAGCCATTCTGTTCCCTTGTGCTACTACAACACCAGCAGAAAACTGGAAGTGATAATAGCAGTGACTCAGATGATAACTGCAGTCACTCTCAGTCTATACTTGGGAGAGCAGGGGAGAAACTGTTGCCATCGCCTGCCTCCTATGCGCAGACATGCCATTATCCAGCCCTTGGAGAGTTGATACATATGAAACTTCGAAAACTCTGACCTGAAGTCTGAAGGAGAATTAGCCTCCAAATTACTAGATACTCAGAGCGACACGCTTTCATTTCCTTTGAGAATTATAGCCACTTTATGAAGTCTGCCTGCCTATTCCTTTGGCATAACATCTATAATAGCTCATCTTCTGTTATTTCTTCTCTCTCCTGTTTTGTGGAACTCTATTCAATGTGCCTAACAGTTTTTCACTTTTAATTTTTTGGAGGTGATTTTTCCCTAGTTTCAGCTCCATCATTAAACCAAAGTCTTTCCTGTCGAACTAAGGTAACCAGCTGGCAAAGGGGGGTGGGGATGTCCCATCCTTTTAATAGAGCTTTAGCATGCAGAAAACTGCAACCAACAGTTTTCATGGCAGAGAGCTAGATAATATTAACTGATAATTACTAACAATCAAAATAATATCAATGGGATAACTGGAAGGACCAGTTTAAAAGGTAGAAATCCTAAGAGAACATGTTTTCTGGGTTAAAAACTATATTTTCCCATTCACTCTTCTCAAATTATGGGAGCTGGAAAGTTTTTTTTTAATAGATGATGTTGCAGAATTAGGGCTGGTTTGAGCTTCAGTCCTCTGCTAAACCTCTGGTATACCTAAGATACTTTAATTTCTATAGGAATTAGCCTCTATAGTTGAATCTGTAGTTCTGTTTCCCAGGAGGCTTCAGGACTCTGCTAGGTGCTGTGACCTTCAAGATAATGCTGTATATGTGTTCTGTCTTACATGAGTTTTGCCTTTTGGAATGTTTATACATTATCAAATTCTAATAATAGTTAGCTTCCTGGGACTCTCTTACTCAGCCTTGACTCTCTGAGTCAACCTAGCTTAACCTAGCTTTTCTTGACCTCCCTGACCCCAGAGATAGAAAGAATGGGCTGAGCTTTGCTGTGTACATCAAAGATGTATGTCAAATGCTCATCACAGACTTGACTGACAGTTATATTAGCCCTACAGTTGGAAAGGGGTACTTAATGTCTGGATTTAGTTTTGTTCCTGGTTGTACTGGCCAACCATCCTTCATTATGGGTCTTGGCAAAGCAACCAAGGATATCCTCTATAGAACTTTAAGTGCACTGTTTATGTATTGGGGTCATGTTGAAATATTCTGTGTTAAATATTGAAATGCTACAAAAGTGTATTCTGACTTAAGAGTGTGTAATAGAATAAACTGAGTGTTGGTTTAGAACAACTGTCCCTCTCTCTCTCTCGATGCAATTAGGAAGCCAGCTTCTCTCCCCTCCACCCTAAAATGAACACAGTGGGAATGGGAGTGCATAAAAAGGTTCCTGCACCCCTCATTTCCCCAACAGATGTAGATTTTAATCAAGAAAATATAGAGGAACAATTGCACAATTGCTTTCAGACCACAGTATTTTGTGAATATCATGTGTTCAACAGTGGCAGGTGCTACACTGAAAGACAAGGAAATAAAATCTCATCTCATCTACTCTAACTTCCACTGATGGAAGAGGTAGGAGGGGTGAGTTTGCCTGCTTCCTCATCTCCACAAGGCTCCCCACCCTCAGTATTACAAGGCTCACAGGCAGCTACTGGGAGAAGGGAGAGGCAGGAAAACCCCACATCTGCCAGCCTCTTGCACTGGCCCTGCATAGAATTCAATCCAATGTGTCCTATCAGAGCTTTAAGAATGCAACCTTCTTTTGAAACTCAAGTGAATTCAATATGTGTATTGAGAAAACTATCACACTAGGATGGATTTTTCAGTTTTTAAAACCTCTTTCCTCAGAAAGATTTGTGCTGTGACACTACAGTTTGAATTATCTGTTGGTATAGCCCACTGTTATAACATCCTAATGGATATCAGTTTTGATGAAACCAATTAAAGGAACTGGTATGTGAGGAGGGGAATCACAACAGCAGTATTTGCCAGTTGTGCATTTATGATATTTGCTGCTTTATTTTATTATGTTTAAACCTAGGAGGTTTTTAACCATGTAATTATGGTATTTCAAGTAGTTTACTTGTGGTTTCATTTCTTTTTCTTTTTAAAATGAGGGCCTATCCAGACTTTGTGAATTTATCTGCCTAAAATGGATGGTTAGCTTTCACTTTCCTGTGAGAAATTATTCATATACAAGCAGCAGCCCCTCCTCATATCTTATGGTGAAAACTTTTCATCTCATAGAAATTGCTTTCTGGCATCAAAGATGCTAGATTTGCTCAGGTCAATACACTTAAATGTTCCTTAATGGCACCTGGAGATTAGATTCAGTTGCTTCCTGGGAAAAAAAACAAGAATGTATAGGCAAAGTATTCATCTTTTTAGTCATCATCAATGCTGCTAGAAAAAAACTAACACACATAAGAACACAGAACTATCGTTGAGAAGTCCCAGGTGACAAAAGGCTAGTGTAACGCTTGGAGCCATGGGTTCAGATACCAAGTCCTTTGGTAGTTTGCCATCCATGTTGTGGTTATCTGCAGTTTGCAAAAATCCAAATTCTTAAGAACATAAGAAAAGCCCTGATGGATCAGACCAGTGGTCCATCTAGTTCAGCATTCTGTCTCACACAGGGGCCAGCCAGTTCCACTGGAGGTCCACAGAGGCCAAGGCCTTCCCCTCATATTGACTCCTGGCACTGGTACTCAGAGGTTTACTGCCTCTGAATGTGGCAACACCATGGCTGGTAGTCACCATAGCTAGTAGCCACTGATACACTTATCCTCCATGAATCTGTTTAATCCCCTTTAAAAGTTGTCTATCCCCATAGCCATCACTATATCCTCTGGCACTGAATTCCACATTTTAAACACTCATTGTGTAAAGAAGTATTTCCTATTGTCCATCCTGAATCTACTGCCCATCACCTTCATTGGATGCCCTTGAGTTGTAGACTTTTGGGAGAGGGAGAAATTTCCTTTTTGTCAACTCTTTGCACCCTGTGCATAATTTTATAGACCTCTATCATGCCCCCTCCTTGGTTGTCCCTTTCTCAATTGAAAAGTCCCAGACACTTTGGTCTTTCCTCATAGGGAAGGTACTCCAACCCCCTAATCATCTTGGTTGCCCTCTTCTGTACTTTTTCCAGCTCTGTGATGTCTTTTTTGAGATAATGTACACACAATATTCCAAATGAGGCCATACCATAGGTCTATACAGGGGCATTATAACATCAGCTATCTTACTTTCAGTTCCTTTGCTAATAAGTTTGCCTTTCTTACCACTGCAGTTTACTGGGTTGACACTTCCATTAAGGTATCTACTATAGCCCCAAGATCTTTTTCCTTGTCAATCTGCAAGTTCAGATCCCATTCACCTATATGTGAATCAATGCTCCCTCTAAGCTGTTTAGTCTTGTGAGTAAAAATTCTACTTTGTGAGCTACTGGCATTGAACTTGTGAGCAAGCGATTTGGCTACTGCATAAATTAGTTTGCTCTGGAGCCATTGTTCCTGAGCTAGGACAAAAATGTGTGAACTGGAGGCTAAAAAACTGTAAGCTAGCTCACACTAACTCAGCTTAGAGGAAGCACTGGTGAAGATATGTTTTTTGTCCCAATATGCATCACTTTACACTTAGCAACATGGAACTTAATCTGCCACACTGTTGCCCGATCACTCAATTTGTGGAGATCCTCCTAGAGCTCTTCACAGTCAGTCTTGGTTTTCACCATCCTAGATAATTTGTGTCATCTGCAAACCTGTCCCCTGCACTACTCACCCCTATTCCAGATCATTCATGAATAAATTAAATAGTACCAGCCCCAATACTGATCCTTGTGGGACCCTACTGCTTACTTCCCTCCATTGTGAGAACTGTCCATTTATTCCTAATTGTTGCATCCTGTCATTTAACCAATTTTTAATTCATATGAGAGCCCGTCCTCTTATCCCACAATGGCTAAATTTACTCAGGAGTCTTTGATGAAGTACCTTGTCAAAAGCCTTTTGAAAGTCCACGGATACAATTCTACTGGGTCACCATTATCTTCATGCTTGTTCATTTTCTCAAGGACCTCCAAAAGGTTGGTGAGGCAGGACTTCCCTTTGCAGATGCTAAAAACCCTTACGTTATCAAGCAACAAAGCTTGGGTTGCCCCTTTAATCACAGTTCTTTTCCTTATTCCCTTCTGCCAGGCTCGTTCCTGAAGAAACCTATAGGGTTACAGCAAACTATAAAGCTGTAAAGTGAGGTACACTTTACAGAGGTAAAAAGACAGAGGCTTGAAATGGCAAAATGCCTCTCCCCCAACAGGTTTAAATTTCACCAAAAGGCAGGGAGGGGGACAAAAGTCTTTGCTTTCCTGCATTATGGCCACACTCCTGCCTTATACTCGTTTGTTAAAAAAAATGTTGCTTGCCATTCTCATCTCATCTTTACTGCATGCCACTGCTGCCACCTGTAGAGGGACAAGTACTAGTAGCAGCTATATACTACCCTCTGTCTCTGCTGTGCATCATACTCACACTCCTTCCATCTTCCCATTCTCTAAAATGAATAAAATGTAAGGACTGGGGAGGGATTGGCCCTGCTCTTCACATTTAGAAGCTTGTGCAGTAGTTTGACATTCTTCTGGTAGTACTTTATTGTGGGGCATAAACCCAAAGTAAGGCTGCATTGTGCAGTAAAGAATGGAGAAAATGGAGTCCAAATTTGGACACTATAATTACTGTTAAAAATCTTGACACTGTGTGAGTGCATGATCATAACTATATTCTTTCATTCACTGCACATTATAATTATTGACACAAAATAAGCCAGGCAACAGAAACATGTTAATGGCATTTGTATGGAAAGATTTCAAGAACTAGTGAAATGCAGAACAAAGTTTGAGTCCAGTGGCACCTTTAAGACCAACAAAGAATAATTATGAGTATAAGTTTTTGTGTGGATGCACACTTCTTCAGATAGTGAAATACAGATTAAAGTTGAGAATGGCCCAACACCTACTTGATCAAGGTCAACAATGCAAAATGAAATCTACAGGTTCAGTTATGTTGTGTGCAAGTACTGAAGTCCCAAAGCTGCTGTGGCTTTAAAAACAAACCATATCAAAGAGAACTGTAGAGAGGCAATTAGTGGGATGACACAAACCACAGAGGAACAGACTGGTGAGGAAACAGTAATAAGAAGGCAGTAAGGACACAGAACTGACCTGGATGGCCCTGACTAACCTGATCTCATCAGATCTTAGAAGATATGCAGGGCTGTTCCTGGGTGGTATTTGGATGGGAGACCACCCAGGACCCCCTGGGTTGCTATGCAGATGCAGGCCATGGCAAACCACCTCTGAATATCTCTTGCCTTAAAAACCCCATGAGCTGTGAATTGCTAGCTCTTTTCACCAACAAGGACACATAAACTATACCCATAGGATGGGTGAACTGATGCTGGATCTCAAAATTCTAATCCACTCAAAAATTGTCCAGCCTAACCTTGGTTTCTGAGCCTTCAGACGAATGTCCTCTAGCCCATTCTGTCTCTATTAGCAGCCTACCAAATGCGAGAAGAGACTCTCAATCCAAGTGTCATCATAATAGCCACCACCTGTTGTTTATCTCTAGCATGTAGAACTCTGAGTTACAACAACCTCTGAACAAGGGCATCCATATAGCTACCATGGCCACCAATAGACCTACCCACCTTAAATATGTCTAACGTATTGAGAAACCAAACCAAACCAAAGTAGTGGCCTCCTCATTTTTTTAATAATAAACTCCATACCTAAAGTACTGAATAAATATGTACTTCCTTCTGTCTGTTCTGAATTGACTAGTAGTCAGCTTCAGTAAGTAAACCAGAGTTTTAGCACTGGGAAATTCCTCTCTATCCATTATTTCTCCTTCATTTATAATTGTATAAAAAGTTGTACCTATAAAATTAATAACATCCTTACTTTATAGAATTAAATCTTGTGGAACCAGACTGATCCTGTGTATGTTTACCCAGAAGTAAGCAGGAACTTAATTTGTGCAAAGATGCATTAGGGCATAATTTCAGCATCTCTTTTTAGTGCTAAGATTGAACCCCAGCAATACTAAGTAAGAATAAATTCAAATGCTTCTGAGCATATGTAGAGTTCGTTGTCCTTACCATTACATACCTACAGAGAGTGTGTGCAACATCAGATTGGGGGCATCTAGTTCAGTGAGTGCCATTTTGAGATAACTTTCATCCCCAACATCTTTTTGTATGTTTTGTGACGTTGGATTTTTTTTTTAAAAAAAATTATTTAAATCGTGTTTTATTTGCTAAAAATTTTTCATCTTATTGCAGGTTTTTTGTAAGCCAATTTGAGTCCCATCATAAAGGAAAGTGGGGTACAAAATTGTCTACATATTTCTTGAGAAATTAAGCGTTGGATGTAAGTCCTATGACTATCAAATAGACTTGCTCCCAGGTAAATGCATATAGAATTACAACCTCAGAGACAAGTTTCAATGCTAATGACACTGTAGATAAGTGGATTGCCGCAGCAACAGGTAAAAGCTTTATACATGATCCTATCCATGAGAAATATACATTTGCCTTTCACCTAATCTCTCAAGGCAAAAGTTGTCTTTCCCAAATGGTGGGACTCAGAACAACCTGCCCCACCAAACAGACAATTAACATGCACACTTGCCAAGCTGCTCTCTGTGAAAAAACCTGCAGCCTGTCAACTTGCATTCTTGAACATGGGAGAAAGCAGCTGGGGCAGCTGCTCGTACACGCTGTATGACAGCACCCTCTCCAGAGGCCTGGTATTATTACATCCTGCACCTCTCTTCATGTTGAATTAACTTGTTCTGACTGTGTGACAGTTCTGACGACTACACAGTCTGATGCAAGCAGTCCCGGTCACATGCTGTTGCATGCATGGACTGTCACTAACTGTGGCACTAAAACCAGACAAAACCTTGTCAAGGGAGATATACTTCTCCAGAGACAGAGGTAAGTGACTCAACTCACAGCTCAGCTTGCAAGGTTTTCTTCAGTTCAAGGACAGTATCCACTGACAGGAGAATTGGATGTAGGCAGGAAAACTACCCATACACAACAGACAGGAAAATACACAGAGAGTGAGAGACTCACATGCCACAGCAAAGCTGCCTACCAGGGACTTGCTGTCAACATCTTCACAACAAAACATCCAAGAAAATCGACATCCCAGTTTCCAGCATCCATCCATTCCCTCAGCAAAGCCCTGATAAGACTTATGCCATACAAAATGCAGCAGGACGTTCAGCTCTCTAATTCTCCACAGAAATTAAGGATGCCTTATTAAGCTAACATGAATTTATACACAGAAATTTCCCTCATAGGTATTCCAATCTGCTAAGGTCAACCATTTCCTATTTCAGCCACCTCCATCATTCATGGCACTGGCTGGGCTCCTGTCAGAACCCACGTCGGGAAACTGCTGAACATGTCCTTTTCTTTTAATTATTTATCATACATCTAGTCACAGGTTTTGATTGAAATCTTTTCTTCCAATTGTTGAGGGCACAGGCTGACAGCCGTGATGTGCTGACAAACATGCTCCCAAGTCATTCAAATCACTCCAGTATTAGGAACAACTAGCAATCAACTTTTGACTGTATGTTCAGTTCCTCTGTGAAATGGATTAGTGGTCCCCAGCAGCCCATCATAACAACATTAGTACTAATTGAAGACATTATGCCAGTGAAACACCAAAGGGAACGCAGTGTATAAACTTCAGCCCTAGAGGTAATTCCTTGAAGTCAGTGATGGCAAGAATAAAAAGAGAAATTTATATAGATGCTCTGCATGCTGAACTTCTTATATCATCCTAGAATACCTGTTTCAAGAAACAATTCTACCTAAAAACTATATTCTCATTTTTTAAAAAAGAAGGGTATTAAAAAACCACCACTGACCAAGTCCTCAAAAATTAGCACAGCCAGCAGCATATTATCATCAAATACTTAGTGTAGATTAGCCAAAACATCCTTGGTTCCATACTTATAACCATTAATATATGGATTAGGTTTGTTATATCTTTCACTCGTAACAGAGCATTTACAATTCCAGCAACTGGATTAGGGAGCACTTGGTTCCTGATAAGGCTCTGTAGGTGGACTGAGACATCTGGTCCTGGACATAACACACTTCCACAATTTCAGGGTGGAGAGATGAAGTGACCTGATAAAAAAGATGGATGGCATCTGTGATGGAATTAAAGATTTGTGTACTGCAGCAGGTAAACAGAAGAGCTGCAGAGTCACATGATTGAGAGGGGTGGGGCCAGAGTGCTCAAAATTCACAGTGAGAGATAGATAACTATGAACAGCGGACAGTTTAGAGCTGACAGTTGGGAGAGTCAGTTGGAAGAAAGTGTACAGAAAGTTAACTGGAGAGCTCTGAGGAGAACAAAAGCCTCTGGGCTCAGTGGAACCAGCAGATAGAAGTTTGTGTGGAAAACTGTGGTTGAATAATCCTCTGAACTGGTACCCTCTAAGTATAAAGAGGAGAGTGACCAGAAAGGGGAAAGTAGAAGACCTCAGTGGTCACAAACATCAGATTCACTGCTCCAAAGGAACTTAAAAATGTGGCAAAGGAAGGGCTAAGGGTCTAGAGGAATCTGGAAAGCTGAGGTTGTCTCATCAGTAGACTCAAGAGACCAGACAAATAAAGCCCAAGGCTAACCACCAAATAGTTATTGGAGAGTGGAGTCAGAGAAGGGTTTTGTGAACTAAGAACTTCTGTGTTAGACTGAGAGTGATAAGCCTACAGCCTATGTGAATGCAAAGTAAAGTGTTCAATCAACAAAGAAACAAAATATCCTGTGTAAACACATCCCATCCCCCTGTTGAGTTTTCTGTATAATAAAGAACTGTGATGTTTGACTTTTACAAGCACTGGTGCCTGACTTTGTGGTAAAGAATTATACTGGGCAGTTGTCCTCACTATATCTATAAGTTATATCAAAACCCCAAAGAGACTATTTTTATAGAAAACTGGTCAGCCTTCAGAAAACAGAATTGATCAGTCACCTCATAGAAAAATAAACTGAATCAGTACAAATATAGAAATATAGACAGTGACACCACAGCTCGGTCGCAGCAATGGCCGGGGAGAGGTCATTGTGTTATAGCATCTATAGCTACAGATATAGAAATAAATAGTGTAGCTACCCCAAAAGAAGAGGTCACCTTGAGATAAAATTAAGAAGCAGCCAGGTTTCACTGTTCTGCATTAGGGAAAGTAGCAGGCAACATATGTACTGATGTAATGGTGCAGGAATACCATGAAGAAAGGGAAATGAATGAGAGTCAGGAAAACAGAAGGAGGGAAGATCACACTAACCTAATCAATCCCCCTCAAAATTTTGTAATTAGGTTAAAAAATTGGGTGAAGTAAGAAAGGAAATAAACACCACAGGAAACAGAACAAAACGGTGGATTTTTCCACATTCTCATTTTACTCCCTGTTAAATTCCTGTTTCTTCAGGGATTTTTTTCCTGTTCTGCCCATGTTTTTTTCCTCTTCTGTACCTCTTCTGCTCCCTCTAGTAGTCGATTTGATATCAAACAGCTCTATTTCCAGCTTATCTCTGCAGATTTAAATTGTAGGGTGATAAACTAGAAATAAAGCTGTGTGAGACTGCAGTAACCACTAGAGGGAGCAAAACTGGTGCAAAAGAGGGGGGAAACAAGGGCAGAACAGGAACAAATCCCTGAAGAAACAGGAACTTGAAAGCAAGTAAAATGAGAATGCAGAAAAGCCTGATGACAGATATAGTACACAGCCCCAGTTTCTCATGCTAAAACTGTCTTGTCTGAACAGTACCTATGAATGACAGCTCACAATAATCAGAACTGCTTCTAAATTGCAGCAGCTTGCAAACCCTTTTGTATAGAAGCACCCTTAGGCTGTCCTCAGTATAATTGTAAACTGTACTCTCAGCTGAAATCTATTCCACATCATTGAAAACATCACTGTTTAGCTAGATTAAACTTCTTTGCATATCCAAAAACATTTTCACACACTTTTATGCAGCTTACTCTCAGCTATCACATGAGGGGTTGGAGTCTGGCTGCTATGATAATAGCAGATGCAAGCAACAAAGTCTTCAGGCTGCCTAGCAAATTCCTTCATGTTAACATTTATCAGACTGTGATCATCTGGAGGAAAGGATAATGCTTGGCAGAAGAGGACATGTGGGGCAAATCTATTTAGGAATTATAATATAAAATGGCAGCTAATTTTGCAAGTTGCATAACTATCCATCTTCTCTGAGGTAATAATTTTCTGTCATTACAAAACAACCTTGCTAAAATATATATATATATATAAATTTGCCCCGTGAATTTGTATCACATTGCAAACTGGTCAGTTCTCCAGAAAGGTACCAATACTCAGTTTTAAAACGATGCATGAATCAAGTGTTTAGCTCTGCCCTATAAATAGCAAATATGAAAATAAATCCTAGCTCATCTCAACAAACAGTCCCTCCTGCTGCTTAAAGTGAGGCAATTTCCAACTTAACAAAGTCAAATACTACCACACCCACCATATTTTCAAGTCTTCTTTAAATTAGTTTTTTTCTTTCTTTGAAATGTAAGTTTCAGAGAAAATCAGCAACACCTGGTGTAACCTTCAAACATCACTTCAATAATGTGTTTTCAAACATCTGCATTTGCTAAAGCAATGGTTGCTGCAATTTGCACCATCTGTTCCAGAACCTGATATTATTACACGTTGACTCTCTGTTGTAATTTTCTAGAGGGAAAGACAAAGTGATAGGCACTCCTCCATCTCCACCCTAGTTCTACTCCTGATCTTCCACCAAAAAAGCTTTTCTTTAAATCACTGTCAGCTACTGCTATCTGAATTTGCTGGTATTTGCTTTATTTATTTATACGTTACCTTTCTTATTGGCCCAAGGCAACTTCTAGAAAGGACCAAAGGCTGTATAACAGAGCTAACAGCAACTAAATATATCTAAACTCAAAGCTATCCATAGAAAACATATTACATTGATTGCTGCAGGACCGCCTAGAGTTTTTCTGCATTCTCATTTTACTCGTTGCTAAGTTCCTGTTTCTTCTGAGGGGGGGGGGCGCTGTTCCATGTGTGTGTTTTGCGCTCTCTAGTGGTCTATATAACATAAAACAGGTTTATTTCAAGCTTATGTCCCTGCCTTTGAAATCTGCATGGAAACTCCCTGAAAATAAACATATTTTATATCAGAACAACCACTAGAGGGAGCAAAACAGGGGACAAAAAAACAAATAAGCAAGAATTTAATTATGAGTAAAATGAGAGTGTGGAAAAGCTCCTAGGGAAGTGAGACTAGGGGTACAAAATTCCTCAAGCTATTCTGGGGCCTAATTAGTCCCATTTTGTTCTCACCCAGTGTGATGCCTGTAATCTTGGACTTCAGCAACAATTAGAAGGCTCTCTAGGAAGCCATACCCATAATCCCTCATATTAACTCTTTTGTTTCACTTGAAATCATGTCCTCTCTTGCTGCAGGAGAACACTTGCCTATGATTTCAAATCAAGCAAAAGGTTACAATGAGGGATTATGATTTTCTAGTGAGTCTTTCCTTACTCTGATCTATTGAGAACTATGAGTTTCTTCCCCTGTGTGTGTTTCTGACTTCTTTGGAAAAGAAGAAACCTTCTTCCAAGGGCCCATGGTGGCTTTTGCTAATCCTGATAATCTCCCAACAAGAAATATCATACTAAAATAGGTTCATCTCCTCTAAGAGATCATCTCCTCTAAGAGAAGACTTGCTCAAAAAGTACAGATTTACCAGCCTTACAAAATGCCAGCCATGTTGGTGCTTTCTGACCACATTCAGTAATCCATTCCACAACACAGAGACAACAGATGATAATGCCCTGATGCTGACAAGAGTGTACTAGAAATGGTAGTGGTGCTACAAGGAGGAGTTGCTGCAAAGAACTCATCTCATACAGGGATTAATATAGGAAAAGGGATTCTATCTGGTCTATCTGTCTATCGTCATCCAGTTCTTTAAAGGATAAGTCTGATTACTGAGCCTTGAACAGAATTTGAAAGCAAACCAGAAGCCCTGAGTGACTGCATCAAAACTGCAGTAGATGAAGCTTCTTATTGTGTACTGGGTTCAATGCCTGGAAAGTCTATGATGTAGTGATCAGCATTGGTTTATTGAGTACACAACAACAAACTACAACCGGCCAAGATGGCCAACTATATACAACTCCTAGGACACACCCAAAAGCCCTATTGGCGGGTTTGAATTTCCCACCAGGGTTCTTATTGGAGGACTAGTGGTAGTTTAGGATCCTAGGCTCCTATTGTTCCAAGAAGCCTAGCTCGGACTGTATGCCACTGGTGCCCAGTGGTGGTCAGTGGACATAACACCCCTCCTCTCATAGTTCAAGCCACCTATGTGACATAGTCCTGTAAGTAGGCCAGGGGTCAGTGCTCCCTCTGGGAATGTCTTGGCATGGGCACCGTGGTGGCATCTGGGGCCCTGTCCGGAGGACTTGCCCGTACACATGGCTGCAGGGTTGGGGGCCTCTCATCTGGCACTAGGCTGGAGACTGGTGCTCCTTCGGTCAGTTCAGCCTCAGGAATGGGGGCTAAGTCCAGAGCCATCACATCCAGAAATTCGGGTCCAGGGTTGCCAGCCCCCGGAGCAGGAATGTTGGCTGAGGCTGAGAGCAGTTGTCTCCTTAGTTGGTCAATGTGCTTCTGCAGGACCTGGCCATCATCTGTTGAAACCTCATATGACACGGGTCCTGTGTGGCCACAAACCACAGAGAGCCTTTGCTGAAGTTGCAGGCGTAGTCGGGGTCCCCGGGAAAGAACCCTCTAGGCACCTCCTTTTGCTTGGACATGCTACGTGACTACACCCTGTCTGGATGTAGCCTATCCAGTAAGATGGTGGACTGCCATCTTATTAGGAGTTCAGCTGGGCAGTGCCCGCTTACTGGGTTCGGAGTGGTCCGTTGTGCCAATAAGAAGCAGGTGGTACGGAATTCGCAGTTGCCTTCTGTAAGACGACTGAGTGCTTCTTTGGCGGTCCGCACCATCCGCTCGGCTTGACCATTGGTTGCAAGGTGGAATGGGGCGGACCTCACGTGCTGGATCAGGTTGCTGTTGAGGAACTCCCAGAATTCCTCTGAGGTAAATGCTGTCCCATTGTCGGAGACAATGGTGTCAGGCAACCTGTGGGTCACAAAGATCTGGCGTAGCGCCTGGATGGTGGCTTTGGAGGACATGGCTGAGGCTGAGCTTATCTCCAGCCATTTTGAGTGGGAGTCCACCATGAACGAAAGAGCAGTCCGTGAAACAGGCCCACAAAGTCTATGTGCAGTCTGGACCATGGTGTGCGGGTGGAGTCCCAAGCTTAGGTGGGTGCACTAGGCGGATTCGGTCGGACCTCCTAGCCCGTTTGGCAGTGCTTGACCCAAGCTTCAACCTCTGCATCAATCCCTGGCCACCACACATAGCTCCAGGCCAGGGCCTTCATATGGACAATCCCTGGGTGAGCCTCGTGTAAGTCCTGGAGGACATGCTGATGGAGGGTGCTGGGGTCCACTACCCTGTCTCTTCACAGTAAACACCCCTTGTGGTTGGACAGCTCATCCCTGCAGGCTGTGAATGCTGCAAACTCCGGGCCTGCTGCAGCCGCAGGCCACCCCCTCACCACCCAGCCCAGAACTTGAGAGAGGATGGGGTCCCGGGCTGAGCGGTGAGCAACACTGGTCACCTGGAGGGGGCATTGGGAAGGTCCTCCACCTGGAGCACATGGTGTGCTGGAGCAGAGAGGAAAATCGACCAGTGGAGGACCCACAGAGAGAACACCTGTGGCATTTGCCAGTCCGCCGCAAAAAGGCCGAGAAGGGGGCAATGGTACATGACAATGGTGAAGGGCCAGCCATAGACAACATCATGGAATTTTTTTATGCCAGCGATGATCACCAGACCCTCCTGGTCTTCAAAGTGCAGCCTCATGTAGTGTGAGTTACAATTCTCCAGTCTGAAACCCAATATATGTAAAACCCAATATACACAAGAGCATTTATAAAATGTATCCTTTCCTTTGTTTGAAACCTTTGTAGTGAACTTAATGAAGCCTAAGGTTATTTGTCCTTTCAGAATCTTAGTAGACCTGTCTACCTTCCACACCTAGAGTCTACCTTCCACACCTCAAGTTAAGCTGATTCCTATCAGCAGGAAATGCATAGCCAGTGTAAGGGAGAGTAGTAAGCCGCTGTTCCCCATCTGTAAAACACAAATCTTGAATTTATTCAGCTTATCACATTTTTGTAAGACACATGTAAAGCACTTAATACATTTAAAAGCACATAGAAATTAGGTATCATTCAAGAACAATTTTCCTCAATATTTCTTCCAAGATACCCACATTAACCTGTACAACATGAAATGAATACAGAAATGGTTTCATGGACAGTCCTCTAAAATGCCTTTATGATGGTTGCTCTGCCTGTCACGAGCTGGATGCCAATAGGACAGAAGTCAAGCAGAAGTCCGGGACAGTCTGAGGTTAAGCCAAATCAGGAACGAGTTGTCAAGTCCAAAACACTAAGCCAAAAGCAGAGTCAGTCCAAACCAGGGTCAAAGAGGGAAACTCACAACTAGACTAGTCCAGGGAATCAACAGAGCCGAAGTCAAACAAAGCAGGAATCACAAGCCAGAGGGTCCAGAATCAAGTTAGCTATCACGAGCTGAACGGGTACAGAGCTTAGCCAAGAAGACTTGTTGCTAGCACAAGTTGGTAGTCTCTGTGCTGTGCCTAAATACCCAGCCACTTCCTGTGCTTGTTAGCAGCTGGCAGAGAGGTCCCGGCTCCTTCTAGAACTCAGGACTTAGTGATCTGTGATTATGCATGTGTGCCTCTTTCCTTCTGGCAGCTAAGTCTTGCCTGTATTGGGACCTTAGATGTTCCACCTGAGGAGGTGAATCAGTTGGGCTTGAGCTTAGCTGTGGCTCAGCTGCTGCTGGTGCTGGGGGAGGTGTTTGCTTGAGCCTCATCTGGCTCAGGTGGAGGCTCTTCTGAAGCTGGGAGCTGATCCTCCACCTCACTTAGGTCCGCAGGAGGCAGATCCTCAGAGGTACTCATGACACTGCCAACTAAATAAATTTAAGCAATGGTGACTCTAATTCAAAGTGCATTTTCTAATTGTACTTATTCAGGGAGTGGTCTGAGAATCAGATGCTATAAAGCAATTGGCTACACAGTGAAGCTAATAAATCTGGCATGTTTATTAGTGGCTAAACACTCTGTGTGACAGTACTGTTTCATGAGCCTTTGCTAACACTGAAATATTCCAAGTTTTCCCTTGCCTGATCCAGTGATTAGGGAATTACTCAGGGAAAGAGAGTAGCTGAAAATGTGCTCTACCAATATTCCAAGGAGGAACATCCAGTCTACAAGCAATGGTCCTCCACATGTGCAGCACTGAATTAATGGTAGACTTGGGCCTGGTCTATATATGCATGAGGATGCACGTAAAAGAAAGTAGCGCTACTGGGGAAATGGCTCCCATGTAGCTCACTCCCTGCTGTGTTAGCTTTCCACTTACAGCAATTAAGGGGAGTATGCAAAGTGCATTTCAAGATGTACTCCCCTGCCCCTGCAGTCTGAAGTGAAGTAGAATGTAGAATTCCTACTTTAAGAATCTACCACCCCATTTTGTTGTGCCCTTGAACATTTTTAAAGGTCTCTTTGGGGAATGGGAAACTTGGCAGATGTCAGGTGGCCTTCTCACTGCCTACCCATTTTCCTAGTGGGAAAGGCTACTGACAGTATGCGTGTCAATGGAGCCATGAACAGAGCCTAGGGCAGGGTTAGGGCTGATAGGAACAGCCTGACAACCTGCAGCAGGACATGTCAGGGGCAGGGACATGGGGGGCAGCTGTCAGCAACAGCATGATGTCATTTCTGGGGAAAACTCAGGAGTGATGTCACACCTCTCCAGGAATCACTAGAAATTCTATGGTAAAACCATAACATTTCCAGTGATTCCAAGAGAGGGTTTTTCTTGGAAGTGACTGTTGGCAGAGTTTAAACATGCAGAGGAATGGAGCCCCAACTGTTTAAAGAAAATAACTCAGTTTATTAAAGAAGAAATAAAGTCTGATAGATCAGAGGAGAGGGACAGAGACTTTAACTGGCTAAGTGCTAGAACAAATTTAGAGTCCGGTGGCACCTTTAAGATCAACAAAGGTTTATTCAAGGTATGCGTTTTTGTGTGCAAGGCACATTTTTTCAAATGCATTGGAATGGCTAAGTGCTATGAGAGACAAGAACAGTTCATACGGCATGCTCTTGGCACCTTTTGGGGCATCCCCTTTCACAGCCTAAGCGCCAAAGGGACCTGAAACTAGGGCACCTGGGTTCTGCCATGACATTGGAAATTCCCAGGGACAAGAGAGGAAAGGGTGTCCAGGCATCACAAACCCCCCCAGCTCAGGGTTCTCAATCAATCAACTGTGTTGCAGGCTCCTCTCCAGACCTCAAGCCCAGGATTCCAGGTTGTATGTTCATTCCCTAAAATTTCCCAATTGCCTCCCTTGCTTGGGGGGGGGGGGGTGATTACTTACAGGACTAGTTCTCAGGTGCTTTGTGTAAGTTTTTTACATATTTTTCCCTTTTATTTTATTTTGTATACTATTTGTTGTTGTTTCCAATCACTTTCTCACTTTCTTCCTAATTTTATTTTGAGGTATCCCTACGAAGACCCACCCTGGTATACACAGACCTACAAGGTCCTGCACTATTCCTTTCTGGAACCCTTTTAAAGCTAATTTCTCCTTCTCTGGGTCCAGTTTGGGTAACAAAGATAAGGCAGCATGAGCATGCAGCCTTCTGCTATTACTTCCCAGGATTGGAACAAAAAATGCTTAAACTTCATCAAATTTAATTATGCTTCATAATGATATTCTGCACACATTTAGTCACTTGCAGATTGATAATGAATGTTTGACTATCATAGTTTCAGTAGCAAAAATAAATCTGGGTCATGATCTCCAATTTGAAAATTTTATAGGTTCCAGTAAATTAGGTAGCAAAGAATCATGTAGATCTTTTTTTAAAAAAATGGATTCTTAAATGTTAGCAAAAAGAAAATGAGTAGAAATTAAATATGGGCAGTTAAAAAGGGTGATTCCTGAATATGCAATTTTTAGTACAGATAGCTAATTCTAAACAATGGGGATAATTTCAGTGGAGTAAAATGTTGGCATGAAAACCTTATATTGCCATTTTTATTTGCTTAGTTTCTTAGAAACCAAACCCTTTACGAACTCTTACAAAGCAAGGCAACAAAATAAAACAAACACCATCCAGAACAAATGTGAGGGTGGGAAGCCTATAAATGAAAATCCAATTAGGGTTGCCTACTCTGTGTTGGGAATTTTCTGGATATCCAGGGGTAGAACCTGTGGGGCTGGGGTTTGGAGAGGGACATCAACAGGGTGTAGTGCCATAGACTCCACCCTACTAAGCAGCTGTTTCCTCCATGGAGACTAATCTCTGTAGTCTGGGGGTCAGTTGTAATTCCAGGAAATCTCCAGGCTCCCCCTGGAGATTAGAAACATGAAGTTGGAAGGGACCCCACTGGTCATCTAGTCCAATCCCCTGCAGAACACAGAGTTAAATCCCCTCCAGAGCAGAGTTAAATGATACCATCACTTTGCATGATCTGGACACTATTCTGTTGATGCAGCCCAAAATCCCATTTGCCTTTTTAGCTACTGTATCTCACTACTGACTCATGCCAGTGTATGGTCTGCTAAGACCCATAGATCCTTTTCGCAAGTACTAATGCCAAGACAAGTCTCCCCCATCCTATAATTATGCATTTGATTTTTCCCACCTAAATGCAGAATTTTACATTTATCTCTATTGAAATTCATTTTGTTAGTTTTAGCCCAATTTTCAGCCTATCAGGATCATCCTATACCTTGATTTTGTCTTCAACTATAATTACTAGCCCTCCCAATTTAGTATCATCTGCAAATTTAATTAGCATCCCCGCTATTCTTTCATTCAAATCATTTATTAAGATGTTGGACAACACAGGGTTCAGGACAGTTCCCTAATGCACTCCACCTGTCACTCCTCTCCAAAAGGATAAGAAACCATCAACAAGCACTCTTTGGGTGTGATCTGTCAACCAGTTACAAACCCACCTAACAGTAATAGGTCAGTAATATGGCAACCGTAAGGGGTTTTTTAAGCATGCAGCAGGATCCCAGTTTGGATCAGGACCATGACGCAGGGGAGATGATTTAACTGGCATAATGCCAGTTTCCCAGTATGAAACAGTGCTATAGAACTGCTCTCTGCCCCATGTTTGCAAACATACAGTCTCTTAAACAGCTCCAGGTCGAGACTTCTGTGTTACCCCAGAAATGCAAATAACAGATCTGTTGGGCCATCTCAGCTGGGGAAAGGGTGAGAGAAAGTTTCAACCACCCTACCCTGTACCCCAATCCCAATCTGAATGGAGAAAAGCACCTGGGAACTCATTCACAAAACACCCGACATAACATTTAATTTGGTTGGGCAAAGTCCCCCTTCCCTCCCTTCTCCAGACCCAAACAACTGCACATATTTCTCATCTCCTTAGTCGTG
Source organism: Lepidodactylus listeri (assembly GCA_029233225.1). Classification (NCBI taxonomy): domain Eukaryota; kingdom Metazoa; phylum Chordata; class Lepidosauria; order Squamata; family Gekkonidae; genus Lepidodactylus; species Lepidodactylus listeri. Next base: position 93,623,731 of record JARCFY010000004.1, read on the forward strand.
GGATATTTAATTTTCTGCCTCTTAGAGGAATGGGAAAAGGGGAAGCCTTGCTAACAAATGCACATGAAGAAGACGGGAAAGTGTCAAGAGTTCTGCTGTTTTTCATAGTAATGGATCACATATTTTCAGAATGTTACATTGCCTTTGCTATTTAGTGGCAATATATCACCACAGGAACCAGATAAAGTCGACATCCTCCTGGGTTTTCACCCACACACATAAAGCATTGCATAAAGTAGACACATTTGTCTCCAGCCATTTGTTTGCTTCATGGCAGAAAACAAACTGAGAAGTTAATACTCATAGAGCTCCATTTAAGCCATATCTCACCCCCTTGGCCACCATTTAAAATAGACTAATATCCCAACCAATTTCTATCCCCTGTAGCATGCAATGCAAAGGCAAGGGCATGTACCAGTCAACACCATGGGGGAAAATCTGGGGGAAAGGACAAGTTTACTGAACTAAAGGGACCCTGAAGAAAGCTTTTCTATTACTTCTATGGTATAGTGATTAAAGTGTCATAGTTGGACTTGAGAGATTGGCACTCAACCCCATACTTGGCCATAAAGCCTACTGGCCAACCACTCTCTTGCAGCCTAACTCACTTCACAGAAAATAAAGGTCATTGTGCCCTAAGATTCTTGAAGAAAGGATGATAAAGAAATATGAGATTCCCCCCCTTCTGTGGATGGGCAGTAGTGAAGAAGGTGGCACAAACCATACTCTTGCAACTTATACATTTTGGACTCAAATCACTCCCCTCTGCCATGAACATAGGAAAGTGCTGTCAAGTTGTAGCCACTTATGATGACCCCCAACAAGGTGTTTTCATGGCCAATGAGAAGTAGAGGTGGTTTGCCATTGCCTTCCTCTGCAGAGCTTTCCCATCCAAGTACTGACCCTGCTTATAAAACATGTATGGCTTGCATTATTCTCCTATTTTAGCAGTTTGGAGACCATTCTCTGTTTCCTGATTAACATGTGATGAAGTTATGGGAGGACAATATTTGCAATTAAATGTGCTAAAACAGAAGAACTAAGCAGGGTGTTCCATAGGTAATCAAGCCAGATGAGACTAAATTGCCTTAAATTTAAGAACTGTGAAGGAGAGAACAAGGTGGAATGATTGCAACATGGTTTCTTGGCAGACCTGGGATAATAATTATTAAAAGGTCTGCTGTTGTGAATGTTTCATCGGGCTACCAGCTTTTTGTTGGACCTGTTCCTGTGGTGTTTATCAACAGTCGGATGGCAGATGAAGTTACTCTTCCCCCATGTGGTAGGAAAGGTTTCACTTTTTACATCACTGTATGTCAAGTGTCTCCAACATGGTCACCATTGACACTTTTCCTGGTGCCCACCAAGTGTTTTTGGGAAGTGGGTGGGACTTTTGCCCAGCAGAGCTTCTGACTGGCTGTACAATTTTTTTAAAAAATTTAATTTTAATTTTTTTAAAAAATTTAAAAACAATTTTTTAAAAATTGTTAAGGCAGCAGCTGCCATCACAGAATAATCACAGAATAATAATCTTCATTGTACATCTAAAGGTAAGCTGTACATATGCAAGAACATATTTTTAAACAGTATGTTCGTTTTAAAAGACATCCTGTTGAAGAGTTACTATTAGAGTTATGCATGACCTCACTCTAACATTTTTTTGATTGGCTTCACTTCTTGTGGCTGCCATTTTGTGGTCCATTCCAACTCCTATGGCAGTCATTTTGTGGTGCACCCACCAACCAGTAACAGTATTCCAAAGGTGCCCACAAACTGAAAAAGTTTGGGGACCTCTGCTATGTGTCATGCTGCTATCAACAACTAAGAAGCAGAGACCAAAAAAAAAAGTCATAGCAATGCATATTGACAGTTAACCTATCCAGCCTTCATCTCACCAACCCTACAGAAGAATCTTTTCAGCTCTACATCAAATTTAAATATAGAGCCATGGTCCCCATTTTCAGTGGTGTGATCTTCAGATCTCAAGGAGTGGGACTTCTCCACTTCCCCATTTGGCTGCAGCCCACAAACCCTACTGAAATTTTGTTCCTGATCAGCCTCAGGAAGAGTTTAGGGAGTAAAACAGACAATCCACTGGCAACTCTGCCCCTCTTACATGTTCAGGAATGTGTGGTTGCATAAAGGTTGGTATTCCTAGCTTCAGGAATCCAGGCAGAGGCTGTAGGTGGCATCCCTTATATCATTTTATATTCTTCATATATTCCTCAGTGATTCTCAGCTGAACCTGTGAACAACTTATATGACAAAGCACCATGTTTGATGTGGGAGGAGGTAGTTCATGAACTCTGAAAGATGTGCCTGTGGAGTTTGTTTCACACATGACAATCTTCCCTTGATATTAGAGCCACTAAATCATGAATTTGTACATGTGAATTCATTTATGAGGCCATTCAACAGCAGCTCATCTTCAAATGTTGGAGCAGGAAGCAATTGACATGCCTGCTAAGAAGACTTACTTGTTGAGAAGAGGGGGAAAGCCTTCCAAAAATCTACACTTATATTTGCTGTCAAAAATGATCATTGTAATCATTTATCTTAGTGGAATGTAACTATGATGGAATGTGGCTACCAGTGAAAACTTATGCCTGCTTATTTGGAAGTAATTCTCACTACGGGCAGCAGGACTTACTCTAAGTATGTGGTGCAGGACTGAGCCTTAATGTTAACAAATACACAGGATAACAGGGTGTTTGGGGAAATTTGGACAATCCAAATAAGAAGAGTTTAGGGGCATTTAGATTTGGTTGGTAAGAAAAACCCCTACCGTTTACATCAGCATGTAGCCAATTATCTTTCTCCCTCCTCCCTTGCCTCACGCTTATCTGATAATGTAACCATTTCCTGTAGTAAACTGGCTGAAAAAGCTTTCTGCAGTCCCCAAATGCAAATCAATACAAGTCATCGTGATTCATAAAAATAAGACTGTCATCATTAGTATTCAATTATTGCTGTGTTAGAGGAAAGACTCTTCAGGTACTGAAGTTTTCGCTACTAATATTTATAATCAACATTGAATGATGTTAATGAATGAGTGGGTGTGCATTAGGCTGAGATGCAACGCTGTTTGATTTATCGTGAGCCCAAGTCTGATTGCTAATGTTAAATCCATTAAAGTATCTCTTAGATCTGTTTTAATGTACTGCCCTGTACACAATAGTGCTTAACATACTCGTTTACTTAGCTTCCAATTATTAGTTAGATATTTGCCTTTATTACATCACTCATATATTTGTCTCAGACTTCTTCTAAGAACAGGGCTTCAAAAGAGCGTGCAGTCTATAAAACCCCAGAAATTTCAAAATCCAGCTGCATTTTCACAAATGCAATAACAACTAAAATGAAAATAATAAGGGAAGGGTGGCAGTTCAATCTGTTTGACTCTGGATCATGAAACCAAGATGCTTGTAGAAAGCAGTCATTTTTCATCTTGAGGTAAACAAACAGCTTTACATACACAAGATTGAAAGATACCATATCTACCTAAACTGTCACCTTTCAAGTGCTTTCAAGGAGAACTGTTTTTTCTGCACTAGAAAATGTTCCCCTATCTCAAAGAATCATAAAGAGGAAGATCAAGATGCTAAAGTGAGTTAGAGAAAAGAGTGTAGAGTTGTGTAAGGTCACACATTTCACAAGAATTCTTCAGAAGATACTGACTTCACGTACGAGTTGAAACTGCCCTTTTTAATCCATGTGGATATTCCATTCAAATGCACATGTAAAACCCAGCCCAGGGCTCCAACTTAAAATGATGAGCATAAGCCCTACTGATTTCACTGTGAGATAATTCAGCACATGACTGTTACATACCTTTATTTAATCTACATTACTATGTTTGATCATCCCATTTGTATCACTGGCTTGGATTGCCCAGTAAATTTCCACTAATGGAAAAAGTGTGATTTTTGCCAGTTCTCACCTCAAACTGTTCTGGCGGGTCTCCTGTCCCCCAGAACCAACATTTGGAGGCTACAGCAGGAAGGCAGGGACAAGGAAGTCCTGATCTAGTGACAGAAATCTCTTTCGTCAGTAGGAATTTATCATTGCATCCATTTCTATGTGTCTATGTGATTATTTTAAGTGGATCATCCTCAATGTACTATAAATAATGAATAAATCAAAGTCTGTAGGATAAATTAATCCAATTTTGGGTTCTAGAGATAACTCTTTCAGATTACGGAGCACAATAATTTTCTGTGGCTAGAAAAGAAGTTGACCAGCTTTGAGACTGGGGAATATGAAACAGTCTCAGTACAGAAACAGTCTGATAGAAAATGAATGAGATGGATACGTCAGCAGATGAAGAGCTGTTTCAGTGGCAAAACTCAAAGCGAGACTCATTCAAACAAATAGTTGAAGTACACATTCCAGTCAGCCACATTCCAGAACAATTGTGTTTACATAATTTAAAATGCTTCATCCCTGATATATATGAACCCCTGTATACAACGATGCTCTTACAATTATCATGTGAGATGAATTATCATACAGTTGAATATGCCTTAAAAAATAAAAAATCAGTGTGCACTAGACAATGTTACCACAAAGTGACATAATCTGGTAGATAAATTAAAAGAAGAAGAAATGCTGCTTTAAAAAAGCAACTGGAATTGAAATATTCCAACAGAAAATGTGAGAATAAAACACAATGGGACATTTATGGGTTGTACCACCTTCCTCCTTCTCCCCAAGCCCATGGCTCTCCTGAAAAGTGGCCACCCAGGTTCAAAGGGCTCTCCAGAAGGGCATGTCAGGCGGCACAGGGAGTAGCAGGAAAAAGAAGAGATTGACTAAAATGGCTCCTCTCACTCTTGCACAAGAGGAGCTTGTGTTTCCACAGGTAGGTGATTTCTGCCTGTTTCCCTGTCTTGCTGCAGCCTCCCTCCCCCCATGACATAGAAGTCTAGAAGGTCCCACAACCCTTTCCAGCTAACTTTCAGGGAATTGAGGCTTGAAGACTGTTTGCAAGCAGATAGCAAGCTGGAATATTGCTTCCACAAACATTCTGTGTTTGGATCCAGCCCACTGTCTTATCAAAATAGTGGGAGTAGTTATTAGAAGTACAATGCTCAAACAGCTATCAAATCAGAAAAATTTTGTGATGCATTTTTCAGGTACATAGAAACATAGAACCATAGAGTTGGAAGGGACCTCCAGAGACATCTAGTCCAACCCCCTGCACAATGCAGGAAATTCACAAATACCTCCCTCACACAAACCTCCAGTGACTGTTGTTCCATGCCCAGAAGATGACAAAAATTACACATTCAGTATTACCCAGGGTGCTCACTACTTTCACCTTGTCAACCAGTTCTTCCCTGTTGGTAAGAATCAAGTCCAAGATAGCAGATCCCTTTGTTTCTGTCAGCCTCCCCCAGCACTTGAGGGGATCTCGACCAGGCTGATTTGCGGCTAAGCCCCCAAGGGGGAAGCAAAGGCCTCAGAATGGGAGGGCCTGGGGTTTCTTCATTGCCAGTGCCTCTCCCTACAAAGGTGGTGACCTCTCACTCTCTCTCTCTCTCTGGGCTTCTGGCCTCTCCGCTCTCTGTCTCATCCTCCCTGGCCCCTTGCAGCTTCCCCCTTTTTATATGCTCCCTCCCACCACCTGGTGCAAACATCCCTCTGCCCCCTCCCCTTGTGTGGTTCCCCAGGCTGTCTATCACCCACACTGGGGCCCCATTGGTTGTTCTCCTCTTCCTGGGCTGGGCTTCAGACCTCCCCCTTGCAGACCCCACCTCCCTAGATAGCTCTTGGCATGGGTGGGGGCTCTTTGTGCAGCATCAGAGGCAGTCAACATAAGAAAGTGTATGTAGCCATACACAGATATTTAAAAGTTAATATATAGATATTAGATAGATAGTTAATAGGTAGATTACTAGATAGTGAATATTTAGTTCAGATAGATATAGATAGTTTAGATAATAATGTTAAATTAGAAAACAGTGTTAAGTTAGTTCATAGAGAGTTTATAGATGTCTAGATACTCAAAGGTAGATAAAACAACTTAGATTGATAAGGGTAGGAAGACAGGATAAGATAATGTTCTGAGGCACAAGTGGCACAACTGGATCTAGGAAAGCATCTCTTACCTCCCCAGGATAGCCAAGCCAATTATGCTCATTGAAAGCCCCTACAATGAGTTTAGTTCAAATGACCTTGAAAGACCTGAAAATACTGATTAAAGAAAGTGTGGCACAAGCCGTAAAGGAAACAATAGAAACAACACTGCCAGCATTAGTTAAACATGAAACAGAACCAATCTAAACTAAAATAGATGCTTTAACACATCAAATAATTTCTGAAACAGAAGAAATTAAAAAACAAATTACAGAGAACAAACTAGAAATATTAAAAATTACCACCACTAACAGCAAGATGGAGGAGAAGGTGCAAGAGTTGGACTATGATTTGCAAGATCTAAAATCTAGAAATGACAAACTGGAAGACTCTCTGATAAGCTTAGAGATGGATAAAGCTGCTCTGGTTTTGAGACTCCAAAACATACCAGAAAACCTTGACAAAAATCTGAAAGAGGAGATAGTACAAATATTGACAGAACAATTGAAAATTGGAACTCTGGAGGAGATAACTGAGGAGATCGAAGCCACCTAAAGGAGGAATTCGGTGTATGCAAGATGAAAAAAGACTCCTAGAGAGGTGCATATAAAATTCTATAGAAGATCCATCCGTGATAAGATTTTGAAAGTGGCAAGTGAAACAACTTTGGTAATCCAAGAGGGAGAAATTAAGGTTCTGAAAGAAGTCCCATGGTGAGTAAGGGAAAGGAGACAAAATTATTCTATTTTGGCAAAATTATTAAGAACCAATAGGATAACATATAAATGGTTGATGCTAGAAGGGATGCTTTTTACATATGATGGTAAGAGGCAAAAAATTGATTCAATATTTAAAGCAGAAAAATCTTTGGTAAGAAAAGGTAAAGATCTTGGATTGAAAGAAGACGACTATGGAGAGATGGAAGAGAGGACCAAGAAGATGAATTAGAAGACGCTAAAAAGAAACTAGAAAGAAAAGGGAGAAAAAGAACAGGAATTACAGCTTTACGAATGATGATGAGATTCCAACAAAGAAATAAGGCAAGAGAAAACATCAACAAAGAAGATGGCAAGCAAAAGAATTAAAATTCTTTCAATAAATGTAAATGGTTTAAACGGACCTCAAAAGAGAAGAATCTTCCACCAAATTTACAAGCTACAGACAGACATAACATGTTTACAGGAGACTCATATTAGAAAAGATGACCTTAAATATCTGTCATGTAAAAAGTTAGGGAAATTATATGTGGCAGCCGATATTAAGGAGAAAAGAGGCATGGCCATATATGTGAAGGAATACCTTCATCCTGAACTAGTATACAAATCAGAAGATGGTAGAATATTGGCTATTACAATTCCAAAGCAATCTAAAAAGATGCTAATAGTTAATATATATGTGTCAAATCAAAACCAGGAGATTTTTTTACTTCTTTGTATGAGATGATTGCAAAGCAAGCTTTTGATGAAATGTGTATCACAGGAGATTACAATGCATTTTTCAATTTAACACTAGAAAGGAATAGTCAATCGAACAAACAGAAAGCAGGAAATATTCTCCCCAGAGTTTTCTTTCAATTAGCCGAGGAATTTAATTTAATTGACTCCTGGAGAACTAGAAATATAGATACAAAGGATTTTACATATTTTTTTATATTTATTTTTATTGGTTTTTCAAAAAGAAACAGATATACAAAGTCAGATTTACAAAGTGTTGCACAATGTAAATAACAAATCAATGATAAAGATATAACATTAACTCAGTTTAGCAACTCTTATTAATGATCACTGACAAACAGTGTTAACAATAAGTGCTTGAGTCAGAGCTAGAAGGTGGTTGTGAATTTCATTGAATTAGGCTTGTGTTATCCTGAGGTTGTTGTTTGTGTGTTCTGGTGGTTGTTCAAGAATTCAGTCAAGTAATTTCAGATATACTGGATTATATGTTTGAGTGTCAGTTGCAAATAGGTATTCCATGAGTGGGACCACTTTCCTACAAAATTAGAGGGTTTTGGATAGAGGTCTGATTGTTTGAGGCAATCCGTGATTTTTTCCAAAATTAGGTAGTCCCAGACTTTGTTGAGCCAATCAATAATAGTAGGGGCCTTATCTGCTTTCCATTTAGTTGCTATAGCTGTCTTGGCTGCTACCAGTAGACTTGTGATTAGTTCATGCTTGAGTGGTTGAATGCCTTTAATGTTCCATATATCTAGAAATATTAGTGTGGGGTCAAGTGGGATATCTAATCCTGTGATATGTTTGATTTGAACCAATACCTCTAACCAGAAGTTCTTAATATGGTCACACTTCCACCAGCAGTGGGCAAAGGATCCTATTCCACCACATTTTTTCCAACATGATGGAGAGTGTGAGGATGTTGTTTTAGAAGGTATTTCCAGAGTAAGGTACCAGCAGGAGATGATCTTGTATGTTTGTAGTTTAGTTGTAATTACCAGAGATGACATCAGTTTAGAGGTCCAAATTTTCCACCATTGCTGGGATGTGATATCATTTTCGCAGTCTCGCATCCATTGTTGTTGATATCGCAGCGGTTTGTCACCCAAGTGTCGGATCAGAGAGTCATAAGTGGTCGTGATTGATTTTCCGGTTTAATGGCGCTTCGCAGCGGGCTCTGGTCTCGGACGTTCCGAGACAGAGACCCGGACTGCTGAGGGAAGGAGGGAACTCCAAGCTGGCTTGGACCCCCCAGGGACCCCCAGAAAGGGGGCCCTGCTTGGGGCGCACAAGGCTGCCTCTCCCAAGATGGCGATCCAGGGATTGAGGCTGCTTTATGCCCTGTAAAGTCCTCCCTCGGCTAGAACCCTCTGGGGACTTAAAAACGACTGCCGGACGGCATGCAGGAATCTGGACTTAAAAAGAATCAGTAATCTTACCTGAGATGCATGGCAACAAACATGAGTCATCTTTAACAAGATTCTCTGATGTGACTGTGGGAGTTTAAAAAAACCCCTCCTTGGCTTGCCACTTCGGTGAAGAGGGAAAAACAAAGCTTTGTTATGTAAAATCGGAGAGTCACGGCTTGAGCTTTCTTTCGAGATCTCGGTGTGTGAAGTCTTGGCTGCATTTTGAGGAACTTTAGAGAGGCTAATTGATGTCTTTGAACTTTCTTATCTTCTGATAAAAAAGCTATGATGGCAGGGAAGGGAGAAAAAATAGCACCGAAGATTAAACCTTCTCCCAAAACAAGCTCCACATTACCTAATATACCTAATGTACTTCCTAGTTCAAAAGGCGATACTACAGAGCTTAACCTGGCAATAACAGCTGCTTTGCACCCCCTGATGGAACAGCTGTCTGCAGTTAACCAGAAGCTAGATACAATGCAAAAGGATTTATCAGAGGCAAACAGGTCTGAGAGAATGGAAAAAGACTTGTTGGATGTTAAGACCAAAACAGAGAAGCAGGAGTCAAGATTGTCCAAAGTGGAAAAGAGTCAATCCTCTGATAAAAATGCTTTATTGTCTATGCAATTGGAACGTTCTAATTAATGTTTGAGACTTCAGAGTGTTCCTGAACAGCAAGGAGAGAATCTCAAGAAGCTACTCAGTGAATCACTGGCCCCAGTGACAGGGATAAAAGCAGAAGAAATACAAAGCAATATGGATATGATCTACAGAACATATCCAGATTTTGTAAAGAAAAAAACCTGCCTGGGGAAGTTATGGTGTGATTCTCCAAAAGATCTACCAGAGATGTGGTTCTCAAAATCACTAACAAAGCAACTCTGAAAATCCAAGACCAGGAAATTAAAGTGTTAAAAGACATTCCATACAAAATCAGGAAAAGGAGAAAGGCGTATAAAAAACTGACTGTTTGGCTACAATCTGCTAATATTTCATATCGCTGGATTAATCCAGAGGGCTTAACATTCAACTTTGAAGAAAAGAAGAAGAAAATAGACACTGTTGCCAAGGCAGATGCTTTTTTGGCTCACTGCAAGAAGAAAGAAGGGAAAAAAGAAAAAGAATCTTCATCAGAGGACTCATTGGATCAACAAGAAAGTATTTATGGACTAGAAAGTTCATCTTCAGAAAGTTTGGGACTTGATGAAGGTGATTCGGAATCGGAACTGGGCGCAGCAAGATCCCGGAAAAAGGGTAGAAAAAGAGGCAGAAGAAGGAAAAATCAAGGAAGAAATAATTGTTATAAGCTGTAATCTCTATAAAGTTTGATTGTCTTATTTAGTCACACACTGAATCTCAAAAATATTTGTATAACTTGCTTAGAACCTAGAAAAAGAATATGATATAGCCTGAATTATGTAACCATTCTTTTTAAGAAAGTTGTGTAAGGCATAGACTAACTATTATCTGGATTCCTGTTACCTTAAAGGTAGTTTAGTTTTTTCTTTTTTTAGTTAATGTAGTTTTGTTTTGTAAGTGGTAGTATAGGGGGGGGAAATCAATAAAAAAAATTTAAAAAATAAGTGGTCGTGATTAAACCTCTTGATTTGCAATTTTTAGGGTTAATGAGTTTCTCAAAGGGGGTAAGTTGTTCATTAAGAATTTTTGCCACATCATTAAAGTGGATCATATGATTTAGCTGCAACTAAAAAAAAACAGGGGATAGGTTTTTTCAATTTCTGCTCTAGCACGTATTTTGATGTCAATCCTTCTTTTGTTAAGATATCAGAAAAGTTTGTTATTTTAGCTATTCTCCATGCATCAGTCATTTTTTGGTCTTTTCCTGGAGGAAACCAGGGTTGGTTTAGGAAGGTTGAGAATCTAGAATATTTAGAGAGCAAGATTGGTCTACATGTGTCCCAGTTTTTTAGGATGGCTATCAGGAACCTGTTTTCTTCATATTGATGCGATCTAGAGTTTGCGGGGTTCCAGATAACTTCCTGGACTGTTAGAGGTGATGTCAGCGGGATAAGGGATTTGACCCAATCTAGTTGATCTCCTTGTCATAAGATTTTGATGATAGGGACCATTAGAGCCGATTTATAATAGAGTGACAGATCTGGGTAGTTTAGCCTGCCCTGTGATGTGTGTCTCCTTAATGTAGAAAAGCTTGTCCTTGATCGTTTGCTTTGTCATAGGAAGGTGCTCAATATTGTTTGCCATTGGTGTAGCCTGTCTCTTGTTAGTGTGATTGGGATCGTGCGGAACAGAAATAGTATTTTGGGGAGTATGAAGGCTCTGATAAGATGCAACCTTTCAAGGTAAAAGAGCTGTTGTTTCTCCTATTTGCAGAGTTCAGTTTTTATTTCTAGGATCTTAATGTTATAATTTTTTGACAATAGTTCTTCTGTTTTATTGGTTAGACAGATTCCAAGGTATGGGAGTTCAGTGGAGGCCCACTGATATTCAAATTTATTTTTAGAGCACTTTCAAGGTCCTTAGTTTGAGAGGCATTATATATGATTTTGAGAGGCTGACATTTAAACCAGAGACCAAGCCAAAGTTTTTCATTACTAATTGAAGATGGAATAACAACATCTTTCGGTTTGAGATATATACCAGCATATTGTCTGCAAATAGGCTGAGTTTGAACATATGCTCTCCAATCTTGATCCCGGTGATATTTTGATCTTGTCTGATCTCTGCCAAGGGTTCAAGTGCTATGGCAAAGAGAATTGGGGACAGCGGGCATCCTTGTCTGGTTCCTCTGTTGAGTAATATTTGTTGGGAAGTCATTCCATTGGTTTTGATGCTTGCAGCTGAGTTTGTGTAGATTGCGTTAATGGCTCGAAGAAACATAGGGCCAAAACCCATGTGTTGAAGAAGAGCGGTCAGATATGAAGTTTCCAATGAATCAAATGCTTTTTTCTAAGTCTACTGATAGTAAGACAGAGTTCGCCTGGGATCTTTCACATGCGGAGATGATATTTAGTGTTTTAAAGGTATTGTCTGTTAGTTCTCTTCCTGGGATGAACCCCACTTGGTCTTGGTGGATGTAGTTAGAGATGAAAGAGTTCAGTCACCTAGTTAGTATCATAGTGAAAATTTTGTAGTCCTGATTCAAAAGGGATATCGGACAATATGAAGCTGGATTTGTGATATCTTTTCCCAGTTTGTACCATGCTGAGGCCCCTCCCCTCCCCAACCCCATCCTCTCCTGGATCCACCCCCAAAGTCTCCAGGGATTTTCCAACCCAGACCTGGCAACCCTACGATGGAAATATCTGAAGTTTGGGGGGGTGGATCCTGTGGAGGGCAGCATTTGGGGGGGTGATGGAAGGACACAGCAGGGTATAAAGCCATAAGGTCTCCCCTCCAAAGCAGCCATTTTCTCTGTCATCTGGAGATCAGTTGTAACAACAGGAGATCTCCAGGTCCCACCTGGAGATTGGCAACCCTAGGGGGAAGTCAGCCACACTGCAGAGGGTTGAAGGGAATGGTTTGATGTTCACTGGCCCACCTCATTAGCCAGCCAGCCATGGTGGAGCTAAGCAGGAGAGAGAGCCTGAGGAATTTCACACAGCCAATATATTCCGTTTCAGGAACTTTTCAGTAACGGTTTCTGTCAGGCATTTCACACAGAACCATATTAGTACTGGTTCCGTAATGGAACATATTGGCCCTTTCACACAGAAACATGCCTCTCCCATTGGGGAAGCGTTCCTGAGCCGGTTTGCCTTGAAACTTCCTCCCAAGTGTTCTTCAGTGCTTGTAGCAGTCCTGAAGCGCTACGGGATGCTGTGTGAAATGGCTCCCTGTTTCATAGTTTATTCTCACAGTTTATTCTGGGCACGCTGGCAGTGTGCGGGGGAGGGGGTTATGCTGAAAGTCTAATGTCTTTTCACTGACAGAAGCAGGCCACTCAGGGGACAGTTAGACCCACCTGGCAGTGGGCAGAGGAGAAGAGTGGACCCAGCACCCAGTCGATCCTTACCCTTCGCTGTCTTCCTCCAGACTGAGGCTGAGACGCTGGCCAGTCGCTGTGTGGGCGGGACTGAAGCAAAGCAGGAAGAGAATGCAGCCAGTGGCCAGGGACCCCCTTTTGAGTGGCAGTCCGTCCAGCCAACTGATTTTGGCGCCCCATGGAATCTTGCCACTTGAAAACAGCTTTATATAATAAGGAAAGATATCGCGTATCATGTACCATTTTTGGAACTAATTTTGATCCTGTCTTTTATTATTTGTATTAAATGTAAAATTATGTTTTTATAGATTCCCTCTGACAAAGTCTGCATGTGTAGGGACTTTGTACTATAATAAATCAGACAACTATCACCTGGCATTTTTTCCTTTTGTTTTCCCTTCTGTTTTGCATCTTAGTTTCACCATGTGAGGGAGCGTTTTAAAACAGCTCATGTGCACTCATCCTTGAAGTTAATTCTTACATTGTCTCTGGTGCATGACTAACTGCTGTTCATGTTGACTTCTAACCACCCAGTAATACCTGCAGCAGTGGTTGTGTTGTACCCCTGGTGCACATAGAAATCACTCAACTTTGATATTTTTTTTTAGCATACTGTTGTCAGCTTTCATAGAAAGCATGCTAAAAGATGGCACATGCAGATTTTTGCATGAGGTATCATTTCATCACCCACAATCACAATATTGGGTGGCTTAAAGGCAATGTATAAGCAGAAAGCATTCTAGATGTGTTCTGGGGAATTATCCTTGAATGGGAAATGAGTAATTCATTCTCATATTACTTTTAAAAGGGATAGACATTAAGTTGAGGTTTAATGTATACTAAAATATTGCTGTTCAAGCTATCAAAACTGAATGTCATCACTAGCTAAGACTGGTATACCATCACAGGCATATCAGATAGGTTAAGCAATTGTTTGTGCAAAGCATTCAGCCTTGATGCCTCTCTTGAAGAGAAGACTTCTCAGATTTAGAAACTACATCCTGAAGTTTGCCCTATATATGTCTTCCCTTTAAAAGAGACAGTATGTATTGCCTTTCTGGCATAAATTTCTTACACATCTTGAGATATAGATGTGACTTCCAAGGACATGTATTTTTTAAGACCAGCAGAGGCAGCCCTCAGAGAAAATAGCCAAGTTATTCATGCTTCGCTGATGGTCTCGACACTGCAATTGAAGCCACTGCAAGATAGTGATGGGAGAAGTTTGACCTGTCAGACCTTTCCATGCCATGCCAGGAGCAGCAGCAATCTTTGAAAAAGAAAGGAATATTTCGGCTTGCCTGTCCTTCTGCTTGCAAGGAACCTGGCTTCGGTTTGCTAAGTCAACAAAATCACCATTTCAAGTCTCTTCTTATCATTCATGTAGCATCCCATGAGAGAGCCAGTTTGGTGTAGTGGTTAAGTGTGCGGACTCTAATCTGGGAGAACTGGGTTTGATTCCCCACTCCTCCACCTGCACCTGGCTGGATGACCTTGGGCAAGCCATAGTTCTGTACCAGCTGTTCCCTCAAGGACAGCTTGGGAAAGAGCTCTCTCAGCCCCACTTACCTCACAGGTGTCTGTTGTGGGGAGGGGAAGGGAAAGGAGTTTGTAAGCCGCTCTGAGACTCTTAAGTGAGTGAAGGGTGGGATATAAATCCAATCCCATCTCATCATCATCATCATCCCAGAAGACACAGGATGGATCAGTCAGAGGATGCCATGGAGCCCATTGGCAGGCCTACGAGGTGTGGGAAAGATGTGTTCTTTCCCCTCAACCACTGCATTAGCTTAATGTTGTTCAGCTTAGTTGTCTAATGTGGTTCATTGTTAGCCTAACTGCTCTTTTATGTTTATTAATATTTGGGGAATATTAGTTGTTATCAATATGTAGCAGCCTTACGGGACCTTTCACCAATGTATACAGAGGATGCGCTAACCGATACTTCTGAGGAGCTGACACGGACTCGATTAAAGATGTAAAATAGTTAGTTTACTAAGGTATAATAAAAAGGTTATACAAGACAATGCTGTTCTGTCATTCATACAAACATACAGTACTAGGAACTTAGATAGAAGTTACAGGGACTTGTGCATGAGCAGGTAATTAATGGTTTCCGTCGAGGGTGATATTTACCTATATAGATGCGGAAGATTCCGGCTGGAAAAACGGGGATGAGGAGTCCTTAGGAAGACGATAAAGGATCGTGGCTCTGAACCGGCAGAAGACCATGTGGCGGATCCCAGTGGTGCACCCAGGAATCCATGAGAGAGGAAGGATTGGGGATGGGAGCAGGAACTAGAACTGGAACTCCAACTCGAACTCACTTGTAACCTTGGGGAGCATCTTTTATTGGGAGATGGTACCTGGGAGGATGGCATGATATGATGTCATCCCTAAAAAACCTATAGAGGGTCTGTTTGCTATCTCTAACCACTAAGGGGGTGTTAAAGGAGGGGTCAATATTCAGATCTATCTGATGGTCAGGGCAGGATGTCGCTGCCAGCGGGATCTGGCGCCGATCTTCTGGATCATAGGAATGCCGACCATGGGAACCGGTCCTCAGGAAGCATCCCAGTATCTTTGCGCCCAGGTGTGAGGCTCTTTGATGTATCATATGAAGATGAAGGCTGGCAGGAAGGGGCACTAGGAGGCATACATGAAAGGAGTGTGTGCCATATAGAGTTGCAGATGTAAGCTTCTAACCTCCTGTCTTTGTGTGAGAGAGAGTGTTCTTGGTTTCTGATATCAATCCTCCCACCTGGAGGTGGTAACCTCAGAAAATGGTATTCTGTTCCTATAATGTAGGCATCTGTTCCCATCTTCCCACTGGTCACCTAGTATACTCTCATGTCCCACATAACTAGTGGCATATAAAGTCCATAAAAGTGCTGTGCAGCCTTACATCGTGATTTGATAACACCTAAGTCCATAAGGTTCATTTGGCCCCTAAGTATGATGTTATGTGAGGTCCTTTGCTGATAACATCTTTCTTATCAATTCTGATTTGGAAGGGCCAGTGTGGTGCAGTGCTCAGAGTGTTGCATTAGGATCTGGGAGACTCAGAGTCAAATCCAGCCATGGAAGTTTGCTGGCTGACCTTCTGCCAGTCACATACTCTGAGCCTATCCTACCTCACAGTGTAATTGTGAGGATAAATGGAGGAGAAGAGAATAATGTAAGACACTAACAGTCAAGATGAGGGAAGATTTGGTACCTAAGGTATCAGAAGCATCTGCTTTTCCTTTGGCTATAGACAGAGTCAGATTGATGCTGACAGGGTCCTTCATCTTTGTCTGTTTTTGTCACTCCAAGAAAAAGTATTGGAGCTTTTAGTTAAAATTGTTAATATCTTACTGAGTGGATCTCTGAAGGAAGCACTTATTAGATATCTGCTTTAAAAAAAAAACCTTTGCTGGCTAAGGATGAGGTCTCCAATTAAGACTACTGTTCAATTTATCTTCCTTTAATGCATTTCAATCTGATTTTAGGCCAGGATTTGGAACTGGGAAGGCTTTGGTAGCCTTGTAGTACCGGGGGGGGGGGGCGGGGGGGGGGGAGTCAGTCATCCCTGCTGATACTGCTGGATCTATCAGTGGCCTATTCATCATAATATGCAGTTGATGTTAGAGAAGTAGATCTTTGGTAGTTTTGGCCTTTCTAGTCTCATTGGAGAGAGAGAGCTTCCACACAGAAGTAGAATCAGTGGGCTGGGATCTGTTGTGTAGAGTGCCTTGAGCTTCTGTTTGTTGCCTAAGCTCTCTGAGGCAGCTCTTCTGGAGCTCTGGGGCTGCAGTCACACACACTAAATAATCCACTTTCAACCCACTTTCAGTGCACTTTTCAACTGGATTTTACTGTGAGAACTGGCAAAATCCTGTTGGAAAGTGGATTGAAAGGGGATTGAAAGGGGATTATTTAGCATGTGTGACTGCAGCCTTGGTTTGGATGTCATCAAGAAGCAAGCAGATGGCACAGAGCTCTATATTTCATTATCAAAACCTCCAGATGTATCCCTCTCAGTTTTGAACCAATGTTTTAAGACCATGGTCAAGTGGCTAAGGGGAATAGACTGAAGCTGCATCCAGACACAATGAAGGTAATGCTTGTCTTATAAGGATTGTGCTTTGGAGCAACATGATCCATTTGTTTTGGATGTAGAGCATTTGCAAAGCAGGTTAAGAGTTTGGGAGTGCTCATGGACCCTGTCTTGCTTTTTGAGAACCAGGCTGAAAAAGTACCCAGGAGGGTGTTCAATCAACTGCATCTGATTTGTTGACTCTCCTCTTTGTAACTTCACCACTGGACTATGGTAACATGTTCTTTGTGGAGCTGCCCTTAAAGACAACCCAGAAATTGTAATTAGTTCTGAATGCAGCAGTCTGATTATTGTCGAGGGCTAACTGATAGAAACCTATCTAGCTTATTTTAAAACAACAATGTTGGCTGCCCTGTTTTTTTGAGTTCCATTCAGAATGTTGGTTATGGCCTTTAAAACCTTTCATGACCTAGGACCCACATATCTGAAGGACCGTCTTTCTACATATTTCATATGAGACAGTTACAGCCCTCTCCAGTTTTTGGTAGTGACTTTCACTTTGAGCTCCTTGAGGAGAAGAGGGAGGTGCTGTCTTTAGAATATTTCAGGTGGCACTGGAACTCCATTTTATTTGCTAGGGCTTTTACAAGGGTTTTATTTGCCAGTTTGGGGGAGGTAAATGGGATTTATTGTATTACGTATGACAAGTGGGGACCCGCAAGAAACTTGCGGGAGTAGCAATCACATTCCTCCCACCTTTACCCCCCTCTCCCCCTACTTCTCTCACACTCTTTTTCCCTCCCTTCAGCCCTTTTCTTACTCTCTCTCTCCTCCATGCCTGTCACTTCCTCTCTCTTTCTGCCCCGCATCTCATCACTCTCTCTTTCTGCCCCCATCTCTCCCCAGGCTGCCCACCTGGTCTCCCCCCCCCCCCCAACAGCAGTGGTGGCAGCACTCTCCAGGAATCACAATGGATATCCCAGATACAGAGATCAGTTTCCCTTAGGGTTGCCAGCCCAAGTTGGAAAATTCCTGGAGATTTGAGGGTGGAGCCTTGAAAGAGCTAGGTTTGGGGAGGGAAGTGACCTCAGCAGGGTATAACTGAGCTGGATGGGAAAAGGAGCACAAGAGAGAGCTGGTGGAATGTTTTTCTTTGCCTTTCCTAAACTGCTAAACTACTGGGGAGCATTAACTGAGGTTGCTTTGTGAGAAGACAGAGTTTGAGGGTGAGTGGGTGCTTGTAGCCTGCTGGAGAGTGGTGTTTTGTCTGGGTCTGTTGGGATCTTTTTGGTCTGTTGCTGATTAAACAAGGTCTGTTTGCCTGGGGCTGATTGCAGGTCCCACCCTCTGCTGCTGCTGCTGCTGCTGCTGCTGCTGCTGGAATGAAGAGGCTGTGGGCCTCTGAACATTAAGGTCAAATCTACATCTGACTTTCCCACTGGAATCTAGTTCTAGTTTCAAAAAAACCTGTCTATACCTGTTTCTAGTTTCAAACCATACTTGTTCTAGTTTAAAAATTATTGTTTACATTCATTAATTGCCCTCCTGTGGTCAAGCTAGCATTATACTGCTTTAAACAGATCCTATTGCTTTGTATTCTTCAGACCCAGGGAGTGAAATTTGAAACCAGCGTGAAATGAGCGTAGGAAAAGACAGCAGTCAAACTACTAAGTTTCCTCCTTGACAGAGGCATAAGCCTTTGGTGGGAGCTTAAGGGCTCTTGGCCTGTGACTGTTAGCCTGAGGATAGGGGCTTGGACCCTGCATCACTCTTTTTGCCTTTTAACAACTAACCAGTTACGAAGGTAAAAAGCCAGCAGGGGAGCAGGGGCTATCCAGTGTTTTACAGAGAATGCCACTGCATGGAGCTTGTGGCTCTCAGGGAGCAGTAGGGCTGCCAAGTCCCCCGGTAGGGCGGGGGAAACACCGATTTTTCATGCTTCCCCCCCGCTTTTTCAAAACTGGCCACCGGGGGGAGGCAATGGCTGCCAACAGGAGGGGAACGTCGGAGCCTGCCGGGCCCTCTCCCTTCCAGGCCTCTTAAAGGGAAATGTCTGAAGAGCCTGCAGTGAAAAGCCTCACCAGACATTTCCCCTTTAAGAGTTAGCAAGAGAGCCCCACCCAGAGATTAACGAGGGACTAAGCTCTTACTGAAGGGCCTGCTTTTGCATGCGGCTGGTGTAAGATTGAAAGGTTGCTGCTGCTGGGCCTGGGGTAAGTCCATCTGCCAGCTCTTTTCCTTCTCTCTCTCTCCCCCTCCCCCTTTCTTTCTTTTTTCTGTCTCTCTCTCTCTCTCTCTGTCCCCATCCAGCAGAGGTCTATCAGTGGCTATTATTAGTCACAAGGTCTAAATGGAAGTAAGTGCCTGTGCCAGCTCTTTTCCTTCTCTCTCTCTCCTTCTTTCTTTTTTCTGTCTGTCTGTCTGTCTCTCTCTCTCTCTCTGTCCCCATCCAGCAGAGGTCTGTCAGTGGCTATTATTAGCCACAAGGTCTAAATGGAACACTTTGTCTGGGGCAGTGATGCTCTGTATTCTTGGTGCTTGGGGGAGCAACTGTGGGAGGGCTTCTGGAGTTCTGGCCCCGCTGCTGGACCTCCTGAGGGCACCTGGTATTTTTGGCCACTGTTGTGACACAGAGTGTTGTACTGGATGGGCTGTACTGGATGGGCCGATCCACTGTGGCTTCTCTTCTGTTCTTATGATATGAAAATCATATTCTGCCGAGATGAGGAAGGATTCAGTAGGGCCGTTGCTCAGTGATAGAGCATCTGCTTGACATGCAGGAGGTATCAGCCTCTTCAGCTAAAAAAGGATCAGGTAATAGGTGATATTAAAGATCTCAGCCTGAGACCCTGGAGAGCCACTACCAGTCTGAGTAGTCAGTACTGACCTTGATGGACCAATGGCCTGATTCAGTATTAGGAAACTTCATGAGTTCATGTGGAAGCATGTGGAAGCAACATCACAGGATGTGACTTCACAAAATGATGTCACTTCCTTTCTCCTGGCTCCACCCCTGGATAGTGAGTCTTGAGATCAGAGAGAATCAGTCTGAAGAGGAGGGATGTGATCCCTTAGAAGGGACCTCTTCCTTAAGTGATGGACTGATAACCCTAGATAGGGTAATCAATAGTGCTGGGGAGGAACCAGCAGTCATGATACATGTTGGTCACAATGACATTGCCTGGAGCTGGCGTTTGCTGGGCAGGCGGGATACAAATTTAAAATAAATAAATAAATGTAGTTGTGTGGTCCTGGAGGAAAAATTCCTAGGCAGAAAGTTAAAGGCCAGGACCTCAAACGTAGCATTCTCAGAAGTGCTGCTAGTTCCACACACAGGACCAGCTAGATAGACACAGTTCGGGAGTCTCAGTGTGTAGATGAGAAAATGGTGTGGGGAGGAATGGCTTAGATTTGTTAGGCACTGGGGAACTTTCTGGGACAAGCCAAACCTGTACAAAAGAGACAAAGGGGAACTAATCCCATGGGGGAAGCTGACAGGAGCTGGGGAGCCTCTGGTTTGGGACAAGTAAGTCAAAAGGGATGCTTGCATAAACAGGGTGATATTGATAGAAGCATTTGATGGACCATCAAGGGTTAACGCCTAACAGAGTCTGAAAACCTTTGAGTGACAGGCCATTCAAACAGAATTCTGTGGAGAGAGTACAGTTTGGAACTGACAGTTAAAGAAAAGGCAGTTAAGAACTGACTGTGGACTGGGAAGGAAGCAAAAGGAGTATGAGGATCAGAGAGGATCCCCATTCAAGCCGAAAAGGGGGAATTTATTTATTTATTTATTTATTTATTTATTTTTCGGATTTATATCCCGTCCTCCCCACAAGCGGGCTCAGGGCGGCTTACATGGGCCCAAGGCCTAATCAGTACATGAAAACCTATAAAATCAATTAAAACACATGCACAATAAATACAGTTAATACATATTAAACGCTTCCACAAGTATAGCATCTGATGGCAACCCAAAAGCAGGTCCGAGGCCCCCCACCACCACCACCATTAGAGAACTAATCCTTGCCCAGTGAAAAGGGAGATAGCTCTTAAAAGAGGACTAATCCCTGGTCTGTGTATATAGAAGGGTTTTGGGAACTTAGCTGTATGTTCCTGCTTTCTAGAATTTAAGATTCCGTGAAACTAGAAACCTCTGCTTGAGTGTTTAAGCAGAAACTGAAATTAAAGCCTCAAAATTTAAAAAAAAACCTTTTTGAATAGCAGAAACACTTACTAGGTGGCAACAAATTATCTGGAGATAGTGTGATTACAAAGTTACCTCAGTTTTATTATCGTTTCACCTCATATAGCCTACCCTTGATTCCACCTGACTTTTTCTCTTCTGAGTTAAATAAAACATTTTTTTTATTTTGAACTTTCAAAAGCCGCTTGTGTGCCATTTCAGAAGCTGAATATAAAAGATGATTATGTCTCTTCCCTCAGTTCCCTGGGCTGGACGAGCTTCAAAATAAATAAATAAATAAATTAGCGAGCGACTGAGTGGGACAGCCGTAGACAAACAAGAAGAAAATAAATATAGGGTCTGCTTAACAAGAAAGGAGAAGGGGAAATGGGAAAATCCTGTGCTTGAGAGAGGGAAGAGAGCAAGATCACCATAGAACATAATAGAACTTGGGAGTGATGGTAGGATGGTAACTGAGGGCCATGTGTGGCAACTAAGGGGACAAGGGAGGTGAGGGTTACTGGAGAGGGAAACACATTATAGGTATCTATATGCCAACGCTAGAAGTCTCCAAGCTAAGATGGGGGAGCTGGAGTGCTTGGTGCTCAATGACAATATACTCTATAGATAAGACAGGGAGGGATGGGTTAGTGGAGGTATTGTGTTGTACATCAAAGAGGGCATAGAATTCAATAAGTTAGAAAACATTAGGGGAACTAACTCACCAACAGAAGTGATGTGGATGGAAATACTGGGTCCTAAGGGTTACTTAAAAGTTGGGGTGATGACCTGATCAAATCCTTGAGGCTGATCTTGAGATGAAGAAGGAAATGAGGGAGGTGACTAAAGCAAATAATATTATTGTACTGGGAGACTTCAACTACCTTACATTGACTGGGTAAACATATGCTCGAGTAATACTGTAGAAATGAGATTCCTAGACATCATAAATGACTGTGCATTGGAACAGTTGATCATAGAGCCAATCAGAGGGGCAGTGATCTTGGACTTGGCTCTGAGTGGGGCTCAAGACCTGGTGAGAGATGTAGAGGTTGTTACACCAATTGGGAATGGTGACCCAAGGCTCTCTTTCCTTTGGGTGCTGCATTCATGAAGAGCTGGAGCAAGGTTCCAGGTGATCAAAAGTTTTAGATCTGTAACACCCTAAGCAAAAGGAGCCTGTCCTATTTTAACAACTGATAGGGCATGAAGGGACAGAGGATTTGCATTTTCCCCATTTCTTTTGGTTTCCTTGCTCAATCTGCTGCTGTGCTAAAAGCATGCTTGTTAGCATTTTCTTTTTAATAAATATTTTATAACCCTTGATACTGGCCAAGGTTCTCTGTACCACATAGACCTCCACCATCTCAGACATGCTATGTTAAAAGGAGCACCTGAGGGAAGGCAGGCAGTTGGCAAGTGGCTATTCCTCAAGGGGTACGCAAGGCAGTAAACTGTCCCCATGGTGACCCGGCACTGGACAGTGGGAGACATAGAGGCAAGGCCTCAGATCTTGGAAGGAAAGCTGGGAGTCCTGACCCTCCCAATGGACAATTCCATACAAAGGTCAGGTGGTGGTGGTGGGCTACCCTGAGAGTGGAAGAAAAGCATCACCAGTTATGGAGAAACACCTAGGAGGGCAGGGTAAAGGCCAGAGCAGGTGCATTCTGCCACACCACCCGACAGCCAACCTACCTTTATCAGTCCCTATGTCTTCAGCTTTTTATATCCTTTCCCCCTGCAGCTTCTATTGAGGAAAATGATGGTCTTTCTTCACAGTGGAGACCAAAGCAGCTTATTCTCTCCTCCTTTTTATCTACAAAGCAACCCAGTGGGGTAGGTTAGTCTGAAAGTATGTGAGTGGTCCAAAATCACTTAGTGAGCTTCCACAGCAAGTTGGGGGTTCAAACTTTGGTTTCCGAGACCCTACTCTGAGGCTCTAACCACTACACCACAGTACTTTTCATAGGGTGGCTACTGTTGAACAGTAGCAAGCAGCCAGGCCTAGTTGAGTTTGCAGGTTAGATGGTATCAAGGCACCCAGAGGTTAATGCCCGGGGTAGGGTTGTCAACCTACAAGTTGGGCATGGAGATCTCCCAGAATTACAACTGCAGACAATGAAGGTCTGTCCCCCTGGAAAAAATGGCTTGTTTGGAAGGTGGATTCTATGGCATTATATCCAGCTGAGGCTTCTCGCCTTCCCAAATTCTACCTTCCTCAGACTCCACCACAGAATCTCCAGGAATTTCCCAAACTGGAGCTGGCCACCCTAGTCAAGCCTGTCTCTAATAAATCCTCCCTCAAAGGCCAAAATTGGCCTGGAAATGGCCCTGCCTCTTTCCCCTGCCTTTTACTCACAGAACGTGTGGTTGCCTAGTAACAGCCACTGAGGGAATTTGTTGCTTAAAGCTACAGGGGCTCCTTTTATCATTTCTGGATTTTTTAAAGCCTTCCAATGTCTCTTTTTTAGAGTTCACATTCTACTACAAACCTGGTGCCCTTTTCAGGTTTGTAGAAAGGTCTGTCTTACCTGTTCGCAGCTCCAGTCACTGCATTTAAGTATCCAAAGATTGGCCGACTTCACTATTAGAATATAAGTTTTTAAGTTAGAATTGTAAACCCCCTTGAGCCACAGGGGAAAGTCAGGATATAAATATTTTAATAAATAAAAGCTATGTGGCTGATGTATGTGTTCATAAAAACCAAATACACTACAGTACCACTTCAAAATGCAGGTAGGAATCATATGTACATGTGTTCCCCACATGTAAAAAAAATCCTTTAAAATTATCATGTTATAAAAATGGCTTGCCTACTTTATGAGATACTAATTTTCTATATCCAGGGAGCATTAAAATATGCAAATTGCCACTTGTGTTTTGAAGTGCCTCAGCACAATTAGGTCCAGATTCCTGATGTACTTTAATAATTGCACAAAAACAAAATCCACCACAATTTACACCTAATCAGGTAAAAGAATCCACAGAGAATGGACATTTCCATTTTGTAGAAGAAGAAGAAGAAAAGATTGGATTTATACCCCACCCTTTAGTACCTGAAGGAGTCTCAGAGCAGCTTACAATCCCTTTCCCTTCCCCTCCCCACAACAGATGCCCTGTGAGGTAGGTGGGGCTGAAAGAGCTTTTTCGAGAACTGCTCTTGAGAGAACAGCTCGGAGAGAGCCATGACTGACCCAAGGTCACACCAGCAGCTGCATGTGGAGGAGTGGGGAATCAAACCCAGTTCTCCCAGATTTGAGTCTGCACTCTTAACCACTTCACCAAACTGGCCTTTCAAGTTCTAGACCCACCAACTCTACCTATTAAAATTATTTAATCTATGATTCATTTATTTGTTTATTTCTGCCATGGTATTTAGGTCAGTCAGTCAAAACTTTTATTGGCATAGATTGAAAAAGAAAACAACAAAAACATTGGAACAGCAGATTTTAAATATACAAAGACAGTCATCCTGCCAGAGCTTTAACCTTATATTCTTGAACCCTCATAGCAATAATCTAAATACTATGACAGCAATAAACAGTGCTGTGTTGCCACCACCCCATGCACTTTGAGAGCATCATAGTCATCCCAACTCTGCCTACATGTCTATGCCAATAATGAAAGGCTGGTGACTGAAAAATCTTGCTTATTGTCATTCTTTCAAAAGTGATGCTATTAATTTTATATGGCCACCAAGTCAGTCAGAATGTCAGTTGAGTGGGGAAACTTTAAGGTGTTTCTATTGCTCTACTGTGTATAATAGATGTGAAAGTGTGAAAGACCATTTAGCCCTACAACTGTTAGCCCCCCCACAAACCAATGAAGTGTAAAATAAAGCTGTTCCCAAACATGCTTAAAATGATTTATCTCAGTGTTTCACTTTGAAACAAGGAGCAAAATGGAAACCCTCCTATTCCCCTATTGAAAGTAATCACAGTTTTACATCCCTCCGTGTTTACATAAAGAGAGCTGTTTATTCAGAATCCTTGGTGATAAGGTCACCACAAGCGCATAACTTATTATATATTCTCTTTTCATTTTTGTCTTTTTTTCCTAGGGAGGGGAAAGTGGGGGAAAGTGAGAATTATGTATATTTTATGATAACCCAAAATGACTTATACATAAAAAATACAGACTTTACAGATAAAAAGGATTAGTAGCAGGTAATGCATTTTCCATGAGTGGCTATAGGGCTCTCAGTTCCAGGACATACCCGCTGCATACCAATGAACTGATAAAAGTCTGAAGCTGCGGATGGGTAAGGAAGGCTCATGCTTTGCTGGAGATGATTCTTAAAGTTACAATAAATCAGACAGACAGTGTCGGCCTTTGAGGATAAACCTGTGATGGCTTGTTGTGCCTCTTTGAATCGCCTCAGAGGCCCAGGGACTAAAAAGTGCCTGGATGTCACATTAAATCTACCGGGAGGATGGAGCACTTCAAAGAGGAACGCAATCAGATCTGATGGAAAATACATTTTCTGAAAGCTACTGACAAAAAAGTAATCTTTTGATGTGGATGTTGAATAACAATTGATATTGTCTTTCCTGACATTTTTCATTATTGCCGTCTTATACGGCCTACTTCATGTATTAGAGCAATATTAACTGTTTGACAGGGACAAATCCTCAAACTATCACATAAGCAATTGTTTCTGAATTGTCTTAGCCCACTGCCTGTAAAACCTGTCCCAATAACTGCTTTTAAATACGATGGTAGGCTCTTTTCCTTGACAGTGTCTGAGCCCTGGAATAATACAGTGGAGTCCAGGGGATATTAAAAACGGTTAGGTGGTTATGGGATGCCATTTGATTATAAAGAAGAACGAACAGAGAGGGAGTTGGGGGGGGCTTGAAGGTGACTTTTAATGAGAGAGGTCTATAAGAAGTTTAGTCCTCATTATTCCCACCACACAATGCACCTTTAATCGAGTATATGTACTCTAAAGGCTTAGATCTGGTGCAATTCCTGTAGCTTAAAGGAAGAAATAGAGAATGTACAAGAGATCTGTTTTATTTATGCAATGAAATAAAGCAATCTCTGGTTGCACAAAATGCTATGAAATATACTGTAGTTAAATCCCCAGTTGTTACTGGAAAGGAATTCAACCAAATCTTGGAGCCACATGTCATTTTCAAAGAACTGAATTCCTCCTGGGGTTTGATGTCTTAACCTTCTACTGTAAAGACGTGCTGCTCCATCAGAGATATTTATAAATCCAAAATCCCCAATTTTCAGGTGACCTTGAGCTACTGAGTGAATCTGCCAGCCTTCCAATCAGTTCCAATATAAAGGGGTTAACTGCATTAGTGTGTTAAGAGTCACATGTTCAGAAAACTCAGAAAAAAGAAAAATACACAGTACTGAAATAACTGTGAGACTGGCCCAATAGATAAAGTCCACAACAGATCTCCTTAAACAGATAGTCTTTTATTTGTAGAAAAGATCATGTTGGTCAGACACTTCTTCTGTTAGTAATGCTTAAGTTTTGAATTGCAATCATAATTATACTGGATATGAAATATGGTCCAACTACCCTCTACCAATCAATACAGAGAATTCTTGGCGCCCAAATATACTGGCCCAGTGTTCCCAAGGAAAGCGCAGCAAAATGAGTTCTCAAGGAAAAATACTGTTGAACATTTTGGGAGAACAGTTCCCAGAGATTTTAAGAAAATAGAATACATAACACCTGTGGTTCTTGCAGGGCTTTTTTTGTAGAAAAAGCCCAGCAGGAACTCGTTAGCATAATAGGCCACACCCAACAGCAGATATTCATTAGCATGTTAGGCCACACCACTGACCGCACAGCTTATTAGCATATCAGGCCACAACCCCATGTTACCAGAAGAGTGGTCATCCAGCCACACCCACCTTTTGCTTCTTATTCTGTTTACCTTGTTTGTTGTCAAAACCCAGGGCTTTTTTGGTAGCAGTAATTAATTTGCATGTTAGGCCACATACCCCTAACATAGCCAATCCTAATGAGTTTCTACTGTTGGGTGTGGCCTATTATGCTAATGAGTTCCTGCTGGGTGTGGCCAACTCAGGAGCCAGCCAGAACTCCGTTCCTGTGCATTCCTGCCCCAAAATACCCGTGGGTTCTTGTAACACATAACAGGAGGCTCTTTCCTTCAAGGTCATTAGCTGAGGAGACTAAAGATAAAAGCAAATGAGTAATGACCATGCACGGAGCGAAGCAAAGCGAGCGTGGCATGCATTCCAAAGGGGGGGCAGTTCCCGATGCTATCTCCCGGTCGGGACCTTTGGGCAGGGAATAAAACATTCAAACCAAAACAAGCGAGGTAAACAGAATGGCTTACTGTATTTTTTGCTCCATAAGACTCACTTTTTCTCCCAAAAAAAGTGGGGGGGAAAGTGTGTGCGTCTTAAACCCCCCTCACCTTTCCCAAGCCACGGCACCGAGCAGAGCTAGGTGCGTCTTATGGTCAGGTGCGTCTTATGGAGTGAAAAATATGGTAATCAGATGTAACAGTGGAATATTGACACAGTCACTCCAGTCTATGGCAGTTCACTGACATTCTGCCCTCCCGATAAAACACCCCCCCTTTTCCAGGCTTTAAAGGGTAAGATTTATTAAAGGCCCAGATTTTAGCTGGGGCATGGATATGTGACTCTTCAACCCATTCATTTTCTTCAGGACCAAAATGTAACCATTTTATTAAGTAGTAAAGGCGACCTCTCTTAAGTTTAGAATCTAAAATGTGTTCAGTTTCATAATGAGGCTCATCATTCTTCATCAGAGGAGGAAGAGAGGATAAATAAGGTCTCCATACGTTTGGCCCAGGATCCTTCTTCACAAGGCTGTAATGGAAAACAGGGTGCACAAATTTTAACGATATAGGAAGTTTCAGATCAAAAGTCACTTTGTTAAGGCATCTGACTACAGGAAATGGGCCTACATATTTCCATCCTAGTTTTCAACTAGGTTGGAGACCTTTGATTTTTAAGTAGACACATAAACAGAGTCACCCGGGGGGAGATCCCAGCCTGGGGTCCTCCCTTTGTCAGCATGTTTTCTGTAATCTGCTTTAGCCTCCTCCAAAGTTTTACCAATCAATGGCCATGAGTCCCGCAAGGAGTTCCACCAGTTAGCAAAGTCACTCGATCCCTCTGCAGCTGGGCTTAGATTAGGAAGGGGGATTCCTTCATCCCCCCCCACCACCATAAAGGGAGACACTCCAGTCAAAGAATGTACAGCATTATTGTAGCTATATTCAGCAAAGGGTAAAAGATCAACCCAATCATCCTGTTGAAAATTAGTATAACATTTTAAGTACTGCTCCAAAATTTGATTAACTCTTTCGGTTTATCCATCCGTCTCTGGATGATAAGCACTGCTCAGTGCAGATTTGATTCCCAAGATCTGCAACAGCTCCCACCAAAAGTTGGCAACAAATTGTGCCCCGCGGTCGGAAATCACCTTCTTTGGTAAACTAAGAAGTTTAATTACGTGGTTGACAAAGGCTTTTGCTAAAGATTTGGCAGTGGGTAATTTCTTAAAAGGAACAAAATGAGCTTGCTTTGAAAATGTGTCCACCACTACTCAAACTACAGTCTTTCCTTTGCTGGGGGGTAAGTCAGTAATAAAACCCATAGAAATGACCTCCCAGGATTGTTTGGGTGTTTCTAGTGGCTGTAAAAGTCTGGGGAGTTTCCCACCCTGGAATTTTCCCATTAAACACGTTTGGCAAGATGAAACATAAGTCGAAACATCCCCCCTCATGCGCGGCCACCAAAACTGTCTCTGCAATAGGTTCAAAGTCTTAAGAAACCCAAAGTGTCCTGATAACTTTGATTCGTGGGCAGCATACATGATTTCTCTGTGGAGGGCAGAGGGAACTACCAGTTTCTGATCCTTAAATCAACAACCTTCTGGACTCTGTGTAAAAGAAGGCAAGGCTTTGAATTCACAAATGTCCTTCTCCGAGTAGGCTGTAGCAAACTTAATAATCCACTCTGCCACCTCTGGAGTGACCGGGGCTTTGGTCTGGCTTCTCGTTTACACAGCTCCCCCCAATTGCTCAGGGGTAAACATAGTTTCTATCACTTCAGTCTTTTGAAAGTCATGTTGGGATAGGTGAGAAGCGCATCAGCCAGCAAGTTCAACTTCTCAGGAAAATGACGCAGAGTAAAATTAAATTTTGAAAAGAAATCAGCCCATCTAAGTTGCTTAGCGTTAAGGGAGTGTTGAGTGCGCAAAGCCTCTAAGGTTTTGTGATCAGTCCAGATTTCAAATGGCTGGCACACTCCCTCCAGCCAATGTCTCCAGGAGGTTAGGGCCGGACGGATTGCGGCCGCTTCCTTATCCCACACAGCCCAGTTATGCTCTGTCTCCCCAAATTTCCGAGAAACATAAGCCAACAGATGTAACTTTCCATCAGCCCCCTCCTGAAGGATCGCCCCCCCCCCCCCCATGGCCACATCAGAAGCATCCACCTGCACCACAAATTTCTTATTTTCATCAGGGTGCACCAGTATGGGTTCGGAAGTGAAGAGGTGTTTCAGTGCCTCGAAGGCTTGTTGGCACGCCCATGTCCATGGCAACCGGGCACCTGGTTTGGCAGCCTCTGGTCCCTACCCCTTAGTTTTTAACAAGGCAGTGAGGGGAAGGCTATAATGGGCAAAATTATTGATGAAATTTCTGTAGAAATTGGCGAATCCTAGAAAGCTCTGAAGCTATCTTCGAGTGCGGGGGATTTCCCATTCCACTACTGCCGATACCTTGCCTGGGTCCATCTCCAAACCCCATGGTGATATTCAATACCCCAAAAAGTCTATCTCGGTTTTATGGAAATCACATTTGGAAAGTTTGGCAAAAAGTTTATTGTCTCTGAGTGTAGCAAACACTTTCCATACTAACTTCACATGCGACTCCAAATCTGGGGAGTAGAGTAAGATGTCATCAAGAAAGCAAAGGACCCCCTTGAATAAGTGCTTGTGTAACACCTTGTTTATTAAGTTCATAAAAATGCCTGGAGCCCCCTGAAGGCCGAAGGGCATTACTAAATATTCAAACTGCCCCAGGGAGGTATTAAAAACAGTCTTGTATTCATCCCCCTCCCGAATGCACACTTGAAAATAAGCATCTCTGAGGTTCAGTTTTGAAAAGATCTTTCCTTTACTGGCCTCATTGAGCAAGTCTTCGATCAGGCGGAGAGGGTTGGCATTTGAGGTAGAGACAGCATTTAACCCTCAGTCAGTACATAGCCGCAAGCCCCCATCTTTTTTCTTTCGGAAAAGAACAGGCGCGGCAAATGGGGAAGTGACTGGCCAGATAAAACCTTGCTACAGGTTTTTATCGATAAATTTGTGCAGTTCAACTTTTTCCTGGGGGGACATAATGTATAGTTTCCCTTTTGGTAATTTATGGCCAGGCAATAGTTCAATAGCACAGTCTGTGTTACGAGGGGGGGGGAAGCTCGTTAGCCTCTGCTTCCTCAAAGACCTCTGCTAAGTCTCGATAAGCAGCTGGAATAGATAACAGTTCCTCATGCGCCAAACAGGCGCTCTCGGAGCCAGGCTGCCTGCTCCACTCCACGCTCCAAAGATAATCTTTACAAGAGGGAGAAACCCAGGTAATCCATCCCTCACTCCAACAAATGTAGGGGTCGTGTGGGCTGCCCAGCACCACGGAGAATTGCACATGGGGGGCAATGATAAAAGCACATTGCTCCCAGTGCTCCCCTGTGCTGATTATGATAGGTTCAGTCTCAAAGGCACAGGGTTCTTTCATTTCAGAGCCATCCATCTGGGTAAAATGTAAAGGCTCCTCCAAAGTATGCACCCCCAACCCTAACCCATCCACTACTATTGGGCTGATTAAGTCTGGCACAACCCGAGTCAACTAGGGCTCTCACCCACATCTGCATGCCCTGATGTGGATTCACCACAGTCATGAGAATATAAAGGACGGGCCCTGGAGAGCTCACTGTTTGAGGTGCGATGGTTTGAGGGACCTGCTGCGTTGCACCATCCAAAGCAGGTCCTGGTTGTTTCCCTGCAGCTGTTCGGTCATCTCCCCTCCCAACTTCTCTGGGAATCTGGCTTCCATGATTTGGAGTGCCAAAGGGTTTGGAGCGGATGCTTTCTTTGGCTTGGGAAAGGCTGGTGGGGAGGCAGGTGCTCCGCCTTTTGGTGAGGCGGCGGGGCAGACTGAAGCGAAATGGCCCAGTTCTCCACACTGGGTGCATAATCCCTTTTTTATCTGGAATTCCCAAACATCTCGGCCAGTCGCCTTGACTTTCACTTTAAAAGGGGTGGCCGGGGGGGGCACTAGTTTTCAGGGAGCTAGTTGAGTGCCTCATGCGGATCAAGGTAAACCGCACTTCGGCTTCTTCAGCTGCTCTAATCCAACCATTCAAGGTGGTTGAATTAACATTTCTCAAAACAGTCTCGTATAACTCCCCCTGCAAGCCCCAGCGATATTGCCCTACGAAGACCTCTTCAGGCCAACCCCTAATTTTAGCTTCCAACCTTTTAAAAACTGTGGTATACTCATGAACCAACAATCTCCCTTGCGAGAGGTTGCGCACCTGGTTTCAAGCCTTCTCTTCACTCATTGGGTCTTCATACTGACGACGTAGGGCCCACATGATCCAATTCAGGGCCTGGGGGGTTGTGAAGGCTCACATACCAATCTGCAGCTTCCTCTCGCAGTCAGGAACCGATGTAGCCCACGCGATCCCCCTCATCCTGGAACAGGTGGCCCCAGTTCTGCATGCACTGCTCTGCTTCAATTATGAAGAATTGCAGCTTTGTGGGATTCTCATCAAAGGTGGCCCCCATCAGCTCATATGGCACAGGTCGCCTGTCCACCGATTGTGCAGGCCCCGGGACTGGTACAGCAGGAGGTCCCGGGGGGGCAGGAGGCTGGGCGGGAGGCTGCATGGGCGGCAGAGCCACTGCTGGCTGAACTCTGGCTCCAACACCAGCTCCCATTAACTGCTCCTAGACTGCCTTGGCCACCAAATTGAGGAGATCAGTCATCAGCACAGTCATCTCCCTCTGCAGTCATCTCTGGATTGTGTTGAACTGACGATCCATCTCGGCCATCACAGGGTCATCGTTGGCCCTTTTCTGAGTACCTCAGGCCATCGATTGCCTGGTTCCACCTTCCCAGCAGTGAGACCAAGCCTCTGTAGTCTTGGGCCTGAACTGAGCCTAGGATTGGGTCCCACCGCTCCACCTGGGCCGGACGGTCACCCCAGTGGTGCTGGCGGGGCATACCCATGCCTCTTCTGTGGTAACCGGTACTTCCGATTTGGTAATAGGGATTTCAGCTCCACCATCATCCATGGCAGGTACAGTAGGCAGGTCCCAATACAGGATTACTAACCGTCTTTGAGACTGTCCCAATAGATATAGTCCACAACAGATCTCCTTAAACAGATAGTCCTTTATCTGTAGAAAAGATCATGTTGGTCTGACACTTCTTCTGTTAGTAGTGTTTAAGCTTTGAATTGCAATCATAATTATACTGGATATGAAATATGATCCAACTACCCTCTACCAATCAATACAGAGAATTCTTGGTGCCCAAATATACTGGCCCAGTGTTCCCAAGGAAAGCACAGCAAAATGAGTTCTCAAGGAAAAAATACTGTTGAACATTTTGGGAGAACAGTTCCCAGAGATTTTAAGAAAATAGAATACATAACACCTGTGGTTCTTGTAACACATAACAGGAGGCCCTTTCCTTCGAGGTCGTTAGCTGAGGAGACTAAAGATAAAAGCGAATGAGTAAGACCATGCGCGGAGCAAAGCAAAGCAAAGTGAGCGAGGCATGCATTCCAAAGGGGGGGCAGTTCCCGATGCTATCTCCCGGTCGGGACCTTTGGGCATGGAATAAAACATTCAGACCAAAACAAGCAAGGTAAACAGAACGGCTTAATCAGATGTAACAGAGGAATATTGACGCAGTCACTCCAGTCTATGGCAGTTCACTGACAATAATAGACTAGTTTCAAACTTTTAGTGACTCATTATCATTTTCAGATTACTATGTAACACAATGAAAGTGTATGTGCCAGTGTGTCGTTATAGGCTTCTAATTCCATTCAAAGCTATTTCCTGATCTTTACATTTTTACATTCTCTTAATAATAATGAATTAATACAATAGATATATAAATATAATATATAATATAATAATATAATAAATACAATATTTATTTGAATAAATTCAGCCCAAACTTCTCCCCCAAAAAACAACCCAAGGTAGGTATAACTTGTTGTCCACATGTATAGTTTGTATATAGCCTGGATAAGTTTTCCATTCAGATTATTCTTATTCCTGTTCATGGCTGAAAGTATGCATCTTCTACAAGCCACTTACTTTAAAGTAGTTCCATTGACTTTACTGAGTACATAGAGAATGAGTATTTTAGAACCTGCAACAACAATAGGAACTTCAGAGAATTACAAATATATATGAAGTCAACCTAATACGATTTTCTTTTGTGAAAAAGGTGATCCTTACCTGCTTCAGCTGAAGTCCATAACCAACTTAGACAGGGTTTACACAGACTCATGTGGTAAAGATTTTCCTGGACTAGGATGATTAAGGATGCAGCTGGAAAGCTGCATGTTTAAGTGCTATCCCAGTTTTAGGAGAAAAAATCCCAGGCTATTAGAGAGACGGCTAGGCTTCCTTACATTGAGATTTTCCCCCATTCAGGTATGCAGTCCTCCACTTATAGCCTGATGCTGAAGTAACACTGGTAAAGCTTTCCCATTTGGTTTTGCTGATTATATGAAATGGATATTTAGACAAATTCTAGAGTAAATGGGGAATCAGATATAACTTCTCG
Source organism: Lepidodactylus listeri (assembly GCA_029233225.1). Classification (NCBI taxonomy): domain Eukaryota; kingdom Metazoa; phylum Chordata; class Lepidosauria; order Squamata; family Gekkonidae; genus Lepidodactylus; species Lepidodactylus listeri. The sequence goes on from JARCFY010000004.1 coordinate 93,657,693, forward strand.
GTATCTCACTCTCTATAGTTAATTTATAGTTTAGAATCATTCAATAATTTTAATATTGTCTGTAACCACATCCTGCCTCTCAAAAGGGATGTTCAGTGTCTTCCAGTGTCAGAGCTTAATAGGTGATATGATTTGAGCCCCAAAGTAATTCTATCAAAACTGGCAAAACGTTTCCCAATAATGTATGGTAGTGTGAGCATCCAGACTACTGCAATGTTTTCTATGTAGGCCTGTTGTTGAAGACTGTTTAAAAGGTTCTTTGATTTATACCCTGCTCTCCCCACGAAAGCAGGCTCATGTAGAATACACTGCAGTAATCTCACATGGCTGTGATCAGAGCATGGATAACTATGACCAAACTCTCCCTTTCAAAGAAGAGCCACAGATGCCATACCTACTGAGACTGGCCAAAGATGCTGAACATCATTATGGAGAAATATGCCTCAGTAAGTAGACAAAGATCTAACAACATTTTCAGGTTCCTAACTTGCTTTTTCAGGGGGAGTGCAATGTCATCTAGAATGGGTTGAAAATGCCATTTCTGGTTAGGCATATTGTTGACCAACAATACTTCAGTCTTGTCTAGACTGAGCTGCAATTTATTAGCCAGTCCATCTCAAGGCACTCAGTCTGGACAACCAGTGACTCACCTTCCTATCTTTAGTTTCCCATGAGGCTTCCTTCAAGCATCCTCAACATTATACCTTGTCTCCTGTCTCCCTAACACAAATTCCAAATTAGGGTCAATGCCATAAATGATACAAAGGAAAACCTCTGTTGGCATCCAACTCAACATATCCTCAACAAGGATATGCAACAAATCTTGGCTCCCTGATGAATGTTCATTTTTAGACATCCATTTAAAACAGGTGTGAAATGTAATGTGTGAAAAAATACAAATTTGCTTAAAGATCTGAGATTTTCAAATATATTTGGGGAGTAAATGCTAATGATATTTTAATCCAAATACTTAATAATAAATAATAAAAATAAAAAAATTGTATGGCTTCAGGAACACAAGCTGACAATAAATTCCAGTGTCATGTGCCCTCAACATCTCTTGTACACCACGGAAGCCACATTCCACCTTGGCTGAGAAGCCCTGTCCACAAAAGAGAGATTACAACAAGTGCTGCTTGGTAGCACATTCGCTGAAGGGGTTATTTCACTGTGCTTCACAACATATTGTAAGTACAGTACCAATAACAGCAGAAATACCAGAGAGCTGAGAGACTGTAACATCTCATTCCCCCAACCCTCTCCAGTGCCTCTCTTCGCCGTTCCACTGCTAACAAATGAGTCAGGAGCCAGACTCCAGCTAAAACCAGCTTGCATAGTTATAGAAGCCTTAAAGATCATTTGATACATCCTTAAAACAAATAAATTTCAAGTTCAACAAATACCACTCATTTTCTCAGCATTCTTTGAAGTATCCCTCTAAGGAAAGCTAGTAGTGTTAATCCCATGTTGCTGGGGCTGAGAGTCAAAATCCATGTTATAAATGGATCTCCCCACCTAATCTTTAATATTAAAAAGCAGCTGCAGGAGGGAGGGGGCTGGTTTTGATCAGAGCCACAGGGCTAATACAGTTTAACCCTCTCTCACTAACATGTTTCCCATGCAACTAGTTCTGGATGGGGAAAATACAGGTACAGTATGGATACCTTTTTTCTCTATCAAGCTAATAATAACTTGGGGTGGGGAAAACAATGTCTGCTGAGGAAATCAACAAGAGAATTGAAAACAGACTTCTGGTTTCAGCGACTCAAATGGCGGGCGTGCTCCTTCAGTGCTCAAATTGGGGCAGCCTGTAGCCCAACAAACAGGAGAGGTGTGGAACGATTCCGCCCCTTGGAGCCCTTGTAGGGGGCGTCTAGCCTGGGGCGCAAGGGGTGCCTCTCCTGAGGCAACAGCCAAGGGATTGAGGCTCCTTGTCACAGGCTGGGTGCCAGTAGGTCAGGAGCCAAGTCGAAGTCCGAGACAGTCCAAGGTCAAGCCAAATCAGGAACGAATTACCAAGTCCAAAACACAAGCTGAAAGCAGAGTCAGTCCAAGCTGAGGTCAGAATGGGAAACTCACGAGCAAACCAGTCCAAGGAGTCAACCAAAAGCCGAAGTCAAACAGAGCCGAAGTCACGAGCCAGAGGGTCCAGAATCAAGCTGAAGTCAGACAGAGCCGGAGTCATGAGCCAGAAGGTCCAGAATCAGGTTTAGCTGATGCAAGCCGAGTGGGTGCAGAGCTTAGCCAGAATGACTTGTTGCTAGCACAAGTTGTTGGTCTTTGTGCTGTGCCTAAATACCCAGCCACTTCCTGTGCTTGTTAGCAGCTGGCAGTGAGGTCCCAGCTCCCTCTAAAACTCAGGGCTGAGTGATCTGCAACTACGCATGCGTGCCTCTTTTCTTCTAGCAGCTAAGTCTTGCCTGGATTGTGACCTTAGCCGTTCCACCCAAGGAGGTGAATCAGGTGGGCTTGAGCTTGGCTGTGGCTCAGCTGCTGCTGGTGCTGAGGTAATGCCCTGAGAGGTGCTTGCTTGAGCCTCCTCTGGTTCGGGTGGAGGCTCCTCTGGAGCTGGGGACTGATCCTCCACCGCACTTAGGTCTGCAGGAGGCAGGTCTTCAAAGCCACTCCTGACACTCCTCTTTGCTTTGAAATGTCCCGGTGCCACAGCACTGCCATGGCACCAAGAGGCACACACCAGACTGGTGAGCAAAGGATCAAGCATATTAACAAAACAGCCCTTACCAGCAGTCCAGTAATCAACAAAGCGTGAGTCTAACAGTCCACTCAGTTGGGCAAGTGATAAAGCATACTGAAGTCCCCCCCCAAAAAAGTGGCGAGGGAATGGTTTGCCCCCCTCTCATTTTAAATGAACTGAGTTAAACTGGGGGACTTGACTTGCTGATGCAGCAGAGGAAAAACAAGCAAAGTGTGATTTTCTTCAAAACTGTGTTTTTAAACAAACTTTCTTAAACTTTATGAACTTTCCTGAAAAGTAAACAATGACTGGCAGAGGGGGGGAAATGGCAGTCAGAGCATAAACCTCTCCAAAAACTACATCTTCAACAGTTCCAGTTCCCAAACTAGAAGTTACCATAGACTTTCCTAGCATGTTATCCTCAGCACTGCCCCCCTGCTGGATCAGATGACAAATCTGAATCAAAACTTTGATGTGCTCCAGAAACAGATTAAAGAAACCAATATTAAGTGGAGGAAGCAGTTAAATCAGCTGAATTGGTTGAAACCAAGAGAAAAGTAATGGATCAAAGACTAAAAGTGGTAGAGAAAGCAGCCGATAAGGACTAACTTTTAAGACTACAAATGGAAAGCTCAGTGTATGCTCTACGATTTCAAGGTGTCCCCAAACAAAAGACTGAGAATCTCAAAGAAATCTTAAGTGAAGTATTAGCTCCAGTGACAGGTTTACAAGCAGATGTTCTACAAAGTGAGATGGATATGATCAACAGGACATTTTTTGAAGAAGAAAAACCTGCCTGGAGAGATTGTGCTGAGATTCTCTAAGAGGTCTACAAGGGATGTGGTGCTCAAGGCCACAAATGGGACAACCCTAAAAATCAAAGACATTGAAATCAGAGTCTTGAAAGACATTCCATTCAAAATAAGGGGGGAAAGGAAGCAGTATAAAAGCTTGACAAATTTTCTGCAGAAAAACTCTACCCCTTATAGATGGATTTTCCCTGAAGAACTGGTATTCAACTACAAAGAGAATAAACAAAAGATTACCTCTCCTAAAAGTGCAAAGACTTTTTTGGAATTGCAACAAAGATCAACAGAAAAAAAGATGACAGCAGAGGAAGAAGAACAAAAAGGCATTATACGTGACAGGGAAAGTTCCGAGACTACAACTAGTTATTCAGAGGACTCAATCTGAAAAAGGGGCGGCTGCCCTGAAGCATCTGGCAGTCAAATGAGACTTTGATAAATCAAAACAAAGAGGGAAGAAGGGGAACTAATACTGAGCCTAATTTGAAAGTTTGAGAAATTTAAACTAACACTTGTTGGGTTTTACTTATGCAATACCAGCTTAAATAAGAAAGCTTAATATCATGCTTCATTACATCTTTTTTTTAATAATAAGGGAACTTTGTTTAAACTCTGTTATAAAAGCAAATTTATGATCCTTGTTTAGCTTTTTAGGAGTAGCTTGTAGTGATTTTAGGTTTGTAGTATGTAGAAAAGCAATAAAAAAAATTTTAAAGAAGAGAATTGAAAACAAATCAGCCAGTATCATAATGCCCCTGTATAAAGTGATGGTGCGACCTCATTTGGAATACTGTGTGCAGTTCTGGTCACTACACCTCAGAAAAAATATTATAGCATTGGAAAAAGTGCAAAAAAAGGGCAACTAGAATGATCAAAGGGTTGGAACACTATGAAGAAAGGTTAAAGTGCTTGGGCTCTTTAGCTTGGAGAAACAGCGACTGAGGGGTGACATGATAGAGGTTTACAAGATTATGCATGGGATAGAGCAGGTAGAGAAAGAGGTGCTTTTCTCCCTTTCTCACAACACAAGAGCTCGTGGGCACTGCTGAGCAGTCAGGTTAGAATGGATAAAAGGAAGTACTTCTTCACCCAAAGAGTGATTAACACATGGAATTCACTGCCACAGGAGGTGGTGGTGGCTACAAGCATGGATGGCTTCGAGAGGGAATTAGATAAACATATGGAGCAGAGGTTCATCAGTAGCTATTAGCCACAGGGTATAGATAGGATCTCTCAGTCTGGGGGAATTGATGCTTGTGGGGGCAACAGTGGGAGGGTTTCTAGTGTCCTGACCCCACTGCTGGACCTCCTGATGGCACCTGCTATTTTTGGCCACTGTGTGACAAAGTGTTGGACTGGATGGGCCATTGGATGGGCCATTGGCCTCCAAACAGTGGGAGGGCTTCTAGTGTCCTGGCCCCACTGGTGGACCTCCTGAGGGCACCTGATGTTTTTGGCCACTGTGTGACAGAGTGTTGGACTGGATGGGCCATTGGCCTGATCCAACATTGGCTTCTCTTATGTTTTTATGTTCTCTTATGTTCTTAGAAGAGCTTTATCTTCTATCTCAGTGCCACAGCCTTGAACCTTGGGGCTTTCATTGTTGCTTTTTAAACATTTTTAAAAATCCAGTCATGGATCTCCCAATTAACATATAGTTTTATCCTAAGTATGGGAACCATAAGGCACAGTGGCTAGCAGCTGTGTGCTGAGATCATAGGTGAAGGGAGAGATATGATTCAGAGACTTTCTAGCTCACAGCTCAGACTCTTCACCTCTGTGTTTGACCAGCTCTAGAAGGTAACAGACCCATTATCACTTAGATGGTCTACCAAAGGAAGAAAAGAAGGAGAGGACAGGGGGAGAAGTAATGAAAGAAAGAAGATAAAGATCCCTTTCTAGACAGTAATTTGAAGTCCACATGCCCTGCTGTATCATTTCATCTCTTTGACAATTTTGATCCCAAGTCTACCAGCAGGGATTTCATTTCTTTCATGCATTGTTATGTTCTGTCCCTGATGACAAGTCATTCACTCCTAGATTTCCTAAAAACCTCTCTTCTTGCTTATTGAAATGAAGCCACCTGAACAGCTGAAATGTCTTTGAAGTCTGGGAACATTTCTGATGTCAAGTTGTGAGAATTTCTCTCTATTTCACCCTGCTGCTGGGAATTGTAAAAATTGATGAACTACCACTAAGCATTAAAATCTCATGCACAGCAAATTTCTGGCTACCCTTTTGCTATCCTACAAGTAAATTGGAAGATTGGGAAACCACAAAATTATCATAATGTGTCCTTTGTGAAAATATTAGAATGATTACTGTAGTTGGAGGAGAGGGAAATTAAGGTCTATTAGTGGGTAAAAGATGTGTGACAAGCATTCAGCTCTCTTTTCCAGTTTTGTTTTGTTTTTACCACTGAGGTTAAATAAATAAATGATTACCGATTTCCAACATTCCACACATGTTCCATGTTACATCCAGACAAATTTAGATGCTGATTGTGTTAGTGCCAACTATAAAGGGGTGAATTGAGCAGAATGAGCAATAGAAACTGAATCTCCACTAATGATGCAGTTGTTAAGTCCAATTTATGTCTACATAGCAAGAGAAAGGTCATTGAGGGAGTTTCATTAGCATGACAAAAATCCTGCTTATGTCTGCATGACCTTAGACACTTTGTTGTCCACCTCACCTTTGTGTTTTTGAAAGGTAGCAAGCAAGGTAATGAAAGCTTTCTCTAACACATATTTGAATCATGTTTGGATTTTTTTTAACAATCCCAATAACCAGGGAGGGGAGCTATACAACTTCCAAATGCCTTTTACACTCTTCTGTACAAAATGACTACTTCCCTGTTTGGGAAAGCCCATTTATTTATTTATTTATTTATTTATTTATTTATTTATTTATTTATTGTACTTATAGGTTGTTCTCCCCGTGAGCAGGCTCAGAGTGGCTAACGTAGCTTGACCCAATGTGCTAAGGTTCTATGAAACATTTAAAATCAATTAAAACAATCAACAAATCAAGTAAAGTGCTAACAGTAATTAACACAGTATTGCTATATTTTACTCAGCAGTCTCCAGTTCTCTAGATGGAATGGGTCAATCGTGACTATAGCCAGCCTCTACCACAGATATTAATAGTGGCCGTTGATGGTAGTGGGGGGGCTCCTAATTGAAGGCCTGGTGGAAGAGCTCCATCTTGCAGGCTCTGTGGAACTGCACAAGGTCCCGTGGGGCCCTGATCTCTTCTGGGAGCTCATTCCACAACCAAAAAGGCCCTAGCTCTGGTGGCAGCAAGCCTGGAATCAGCAGACAATGTTGTGTGACCATAGTGCCCTCTGCAGTATATATGGGGAAAGGTGGTCCCTCAGGTATGTCAGACCCTCGCCATTTAGGGTTTTAAAGGCAAGTACCAGCACCTTGAAGCAAATTCGGTATGCTATTGGCAGCCAGTGCAGTACCTTCAGCATCGGCCGAATGTGCTCCCGTCTAGAGAGGCACATCAATAGCCTAGCCGCAGCATTCTGCACCAGCTGCAGCCTCCAGATTTGCAACAAGGGCAGCCCCTTACAGAGAATGTTACAATAGTCTAACCTCGAGGTGACCATCATGTGGATCACTGTAGACAAGTCATCGTGATCAAGGAGGGGAGCCAACTGCTGAACCAGCTGAAGATGGTAAACGGCTAACTTAGCAGTGGCTGCTACCTGGGCTTCCATTGCTAAGGAGGAGTCCAAGAGCACCCCCAAACTCCTAACCACCAGTTCAGGCACTAATGGTGCCCCATCAAAGCTGGGAGCAGGAATCCCAACCCCGAACTGCCCCGAATCAGGCATAGGACCTCTGTCTTCACCGGATTTAGCTTCAGCCGACTTAGCCTGAGCCATCCAGCCACAGCGTGCAATGCCTGGTCCAGATCTTCCGGTCTGGAGCCCAACTGGCCACCCAACATCAGATAGAGCTGGGTGTCATCAGCATACTGGTGACATCCCAGCCCAAACTTCCAGGCAATCTTGGCAAGGGGGCGCATATAGATGTTAAAGAGTATCGGGAAAAGCACTGCCCCCTGAGGCACCCTGCACTCAAGCAGGTGCCTCTGGGACTGCTGTTCCCCAGCACCACCCTTTGTCCCCAACCTTGGAGAAAGGAAGCAAGCCATTGCAAGGCAAAGCCCGTTATCCCCACATTGGCGAGGTGGTGGGTCAGTAGCTGGTGGTCAACCATGTCAAACACGGCCGACAGATTTAACAACAACAGCGCCACCACACTGCCCCAATCCAGATGTCTCTGGAGGTCATCAGTAAGGGTGACCAGCACTGTCTCTGTTCTGTGTCCTGGCGAAAGCCAGACTGGAAGGGGTCTAGTATGGAAGCATCATCCAAAAAGCTCTGCAACTGTATTGCCACTGCCCTCTCAATTAATTTGCCCAAATAGGGCAAATTGGAAACCGGCCGATAGTTGGCCAATTTGGCCAGATCCAAGGATGGCTTTTTCAGGAGAGGGTGGACCATCGCTTCCTTGAGTGCCCTGGGAACCATCCCTCCACGAGGGACTTGTTGATAATCTCCCTTAGAGGACCTCAAAACCCGTCGTGGCCAGGAAGGGCACGAATCAAGGTTGCATGTCTTTGGGCTTACAGTCATGAGCAATCTGTCGACTTCCTCCAGGCCAAGCGGGCCAAAAAAATCCAAAGCTGGAATCAAAGACATGCAAGGGGCCTCAAGTTCACTCATTGTATCAACTGTGGCAGGGAGGTTACGGTGAAGTGCCAAGACTTTATCCACAAAATAGTTCACAAATGCCTCACGGCTAATGTACAATTCCCTAACGTTTGGCCTGCTCCGTGGCAGAGCTATTATAGCCAAATTATTCTAAATAACTGAGACGGGCATGAGCTTGCAGATGCAATCGTAGCCGCATAGAACTAATTCTTAGCAGCTTTGACATAGGATCTCATAAATGTCCTATAAGATGTTCTTGTTGCTTCGTCCAGAACCCGGCGCCACCATATCTCTAACCGTCTAAACTCCCACTTCATAAGTCGCAACTTCTGAGTAAACCAGGGAGCAAGCTTAGAGTGGGGACGTAGAGGGCGCCTGGGAGCAATCTCATTGATGGCTGCAGAGGGTCGCCTATGCCAGTCCTCCACAAGCTCATCCAACAAGCCGCCAGGGGGCCTTGGATCCTGCAGAACCATTTGAAGTCGCACTGGGTCCATTTGGCTCCATGGGCAAGCTAAAATACACTCACCTCCTAAACAGGGTCAGGGTGGAACGTTCAGATGGACCCTCAGAGCATGGTGGTCCAACCATGGTACTGCCGAAGCAGTAATCCAGTCCACTGTTACCCTTGCCATGAAGATCAAATCAAATGTGTGCCCAGCCCAGTGGGTGGGTGTCGTTACAAGTTGGGAGAATCCCAGTGCCACCATGGATGACACCAAGTCCGTGGCCTGAGTGGAAGCCTCATCATCGGCATGGACATTGAAATCACCCAAGACAATCAGCCTACGGTGTTCCAACACCCAGCCTGATACGACCTCCATTAGGGCCAGTAGGCTATCGGCCAGCACATTAGTCGGTCGGTACACCAGCCAAATTGCCACATTCTCCCCAGCCTCCAATACCAGACCGACACACTCCAGGCCCATGATCTCTAGTGATGGGAGTGCCCTGAAGGAGTAAGCCTCCCAAATGAGCATAGCCACTCCTCCCCCCTCCCCCTAGTCTGTGATTGGTGTAGGACCAAAAACCCAGGTGGGGCAAACTGGGAGAGAGCCACAGTCTCCCCGTCCCGCACCCTGGTTTCGGTCACGCAAGCCAGATCTGCCTGTTGTTCCGACAGAAAGCCCCAAAGGACCATAGTCTTGTTGTTTATGGATCTGGCATTGCACAGCACAAATGCCAGAGGGGGGGTTATCCATCCTAGCCCCGCTCCCGACAACCTTCGGGATGGGTCACAGGCTGGAAGGGTACCGAGCAGACCTATTTCTCTGCAGTCTTCCCTTTACTTCCTGCCTGGACCCACCGCTATACTTTCCCCTCCCCAGGAGCACCGGAATCTGTCGTCCAGGTATCGCTGCACCGCTGATCTCCGTGTGTGAGCCTCAGATTGCTGGTAAGACTGCAACAATGCCCCCGATATACTCGCTGATGGTGAACAGCAGTTCCTGATGCCAGTAGATTTTAAAAATCCACCTGTCCTACTAATTAAACTCTCCCATAAGGTTACCACTATCTTCAATTTAATACTAATCTATTAAATAGTTAATAATTAATTAATCACCTAGCAACCTTAGAAATCAGCTACACAATAATTATACACAATCTAGTAGACAGTTCAATAGCTGAAATGTCAACACCCCTCCCATTCAAAATCAACTACTATATCTAGGTAGCACGTAATCACTAAACTATCTCCTACAATAAGCAACCATTAATTTCTTGATATGATTAGAGCTATCTCCATCCAGCAACAGCTCATCCACCAACCAATGTTGTTGTTGTTCCCTAGATCTTCTCCAGGTTCTTCTCCACATCGCCCAGTCCTTCTCCTTCTCCCAGTGTCACAGATGTCACAGCCACAGTGAAAGGAGGAGAAGTATGTGTCCCCCTCCTTAGTCATGCATTGTGGACTAGCCACTAGGGGCACACTGACTCCCAGTCTCCAGCCAGTTCCAGTCCCCCCTCCTCGATTGTTGTCCCCAGCCATGGGTCGAGGAGGCAAGTAGTTGGCCTTACCACTGCCAGGATCCTGTCGACTTCCTCCTGGGAGAGTCAATTGAAGGGGTCCAGTATTGGACCAGAAGACAGACACGGGGCTTCCAGTTCTCTTACTGTCTCAGTTGTGGTCAGGAGGTCCTGGCAGAGTGTCATGATCTTATCTATGAAATAGCTCTCAAATGCCTTGCAGCCAATGGCCAATTTCCTACTAATTGGTCTGCCCTGTGGCAAAGTCATAATGGACCAAATAATTCTAAATAATTGGGCCAGGTGTGAGCTCACAGACGCAATGGAGGCCGTGAATAAATCCTTCTTTGCGACCTTCGCAGCCATCTTATAGGCTTTCATAAGCATCCTATAAGATGTTTGTGACATTTCATCACGAGCATGCCACCACCTCCGCTCTAGCCATCTTAGCTCCTGCTTCATCCTCCACAGCTCCAATGTATACCAAGGTGCTGCTTTGGTGTGACGACATAGAGGGCACTGGGGAGCAATTTCATTGATGGCCTCAGAGAGCCAGTGTTCCCAGTCCTCCACCAGCTCATCCAACAAGCCACCAGGGGGCACTGGATCCCGCAGAGCTTCCTGAAGCCGAATGGGGTCCGTTTGACACTGCGGGTGAGCATAAATGTGCTAGCTGCCTAAATAGGGAAAGCATGCAATGCTCAGCCAGACCTTCAAGGCAAAGTGGTCAGACCATGGGACTACATCTGTAGTCATCTGATCCACATGTATCCCCATCAAAAAATCAGATCCAGCATGTGGCCCACTTGATGCATGGGAGCCAATATAAGCTGGGAGAGTCCCAGTGCCTCCATGGACAACACTAGGTCCCTGCTTCCCACATGCTGAAAATCCTAGAGAGGTATTAACATTAAAAACCATGAATAATAGTTTAGCATACTACATTCTACAATGGCTGCCTACCTCATTCTTAAATAAACTTTCAGATTCATTTGGTTACAAGAACCCACCTGCCTTCAAGAAGCCTACAATAATATCCCATTTAAAAGTTATTTCAATGTGTTTCTCTAGGGAAACGTTCCTCACCTTCCCAAAATACCTACAGCTCCTTTGACAAAAGGTCAACTCAACTTTCTTTTTAACCCCACCATTCTCATTTGTCACTAGCCTCCAGACCAAACTACACAGTCTATCAGCAGATGCATATTATTAAATGTGGCTATGCTCTACATTGGTGTAAAGCAGGGTGCTAAAGGCAATGTAAGGAGCAAAAAGAGCACACTAGTGGGGAGCGTTGAACTGTCCAATGGTGGCAGTAAGCCTGGCTGGGAAAGAAGCATCCAGGTGGTGGGGGGGCTACAGAGGTAAAAGCTGTGGACAGGTTCAGCACCTCCCCCACTGTGCTCCTTTGGCCCTTTAAATGGCACCCTGGCACCCGTTTTATATAGAAATGGCATCTAGTCCTATGGTCCTTAGTTCTTAGGGCAATCTTCCTATCTAGCACTGGGCTGTGTTCTTTCCTTGCTCTTCTCACAGGCCAAGGGTACGGCCCTACCATTACCCCCAAACATCCATCAGCGGAAGGAGCATTTAAACAATCCTGTTCTAATTTTCCTTTTCAGTTTTATGCAAATGGTTTTGTTATCCTGTAATGAATCTACTACTAATTATACAATTACTCTCAATTTAGCAAACCAGTTCTAACAAATGAATTGGCGTCAGCCTGTTCTAATTTGCAAAATAAATCAAGAAGAATTCTTGTTTGATGTTTAAATCAAGCCAGTCATCTGTATGGTTTGTTTTTTACAGTTTCTGCTGTAAGAGATTGAGCTCTGCATGGCCAGTGGAACAGGGTGTTCTGCCCTTTTAATGACACGGAGTAGGGAGGAGGTGGTTCGGAATGCCACTGTCTATCTAGTCTCTCACTTCTCCTGGACTTCTGTCTAAGCTGTCCACTCTTAGCTGGCTCATTATGAAGATTTATACCATCATCTAGTGGAACTCCTGTAAAACTACAGCCCATTAATCCTCTTCTCTAGTAGGGGCTTTGTATCACAGCCTGAGATTGAAAGAACAAGCAGCGAGGTCCTTGCATTCAGGTTATTAAGATAAGGAGGATTTTTGCCATCTCTCAGGAAATTTTGCCATAAACTTGGGAATTAAAATCTTACCTTATATTAGCCTAAGTCAGGTAATTCCACGGCTTGATCTGGCAGCTTCCTGTAACCCTCATATTCAAATGTTGTCTTTAAAAAAACTAGAATCATGACAGTGGATGCTGGCCTGTATTATATACAGGGAGATTCTTCATTGGCAATGCAGAGGGAATTCAAGGGAACAGATATGCAATCAATGCCCTTTGTACCGTACAATAAGCTATTTTTCAATAAAGGGATGGCTGGCCTTATTTTTCATTTATCTGTAGACAGCAGGCCAAACTGCCTCATTTTACTTCTCCCTGTGCTTTCCAGAGGACTTTAAACAAAGACTGGAAGTAATATTGTGCTGTGGTGAAGTCATGCCAGTTTTAGGTTGTTACTTGTATTGATTCATTGTGCTGTCAAACTGAATCTAAGATTCCCCTTTTAATTATCACCAAGCTGCTTCTCTTTTCCAATGCATTTGCTCTTCCTAATACAAACAGGGCTAGAGATGTGACAGTGTGGGGGGACATTTAGATGAACTACAACGTATCAGGCAGGAAATCAGAAAAATCTCATCAACAGAACAAACACTGTGAACATGTTTAATAGTCAGATTATCTTGACTGACAGCCATGATCACCTGTGAGGCAAACAGCCATGCCTGTCCGTTGCTGTTCTCAAACAGATGTCACACAGCTTTGTACTTGCACAATAGCTGTGGTAGTGGAGTTCTGTTTTCTCACAATAGTGGAGTTTCATTTCTTGCCCTTACAAGAGCATTTGCATGTGGGCACTAAGTGAGACTGATTTTACCCAGGGTTATGAGTGGCTAAAACATTAAACAATATGAGGGGGGGACTATATCTCTCATAAGGCTGTGAAAAAAATGTGCATGAATGAAATAATATTGATAACACAGACTTTTACAAACACCAAATGGTAAAATTTTATTATATTTATTTATCTATAATCACTGGCTAACTGATTTGCTCACTGTTCATTCATATTGTTGCTGGTCAAGCAGCATGCAGCAGCAACAGGGAAGACAGAAGAGGAAAGTAGGGATGTCATTGGGCTGTGTGAGAATGCGTGAAACCAGGCTGATTATCTCTGTGTACTGTTCAGTACTGCTGTACTGCTTGAAAAGTATCACAGCAAACTGGTTCATATTGCTCATGAACAGCAAACTGATCAACAGAAATAATCTCCCTGTCCATGACCAGCCAACAAATGATGAGCCAGACTGGTGGGTGTTTAAGCATCCCTAAAACAAGCAGGGCTCTGATCATTATCATAATCAACTACAACATGAGAAAGAATTTAAACATATTATACATTCTTGTAAGTAACTTCACTAAGAGATGCTATCCTTTGCTTAGACTTTGCTCCTTGCATCCTGCCCTTTGTGTTGGCAGTCAGCTTTACATGTGAATAGATAGATCTCTGTTCTTCTCTGTTTATGTCCTACTTATGCACACAGGTTGTCTGAGTAATGTGTCAGAGAAACTATTTAGGGACTAGATCCCTTTGCTAGAGAGTCTTCCTAATTTTACTTATTCCTATGTTTGTTTTGTGCTGTACCCCATTGCAATGTGCATTGTGTACATCACAAATTAAGCAAAATATATTCTTTAATAATCCTGTCCCTTTTCCTTTAATGTTTCCTACCCACCTAATTAACAATTATTACTCTATTCACAGTAACAGAAACCCAACTGATTTCTTAATTATATTTGTTTTGGATCAGGGTCTTGGATGATGGTAGACAGAATTTTTGTCTGGCAGGGCCAAGGAGGTTCTCAACAGCCCTGCTGCTGTGTTTTAGATCACGTGATCATTCCACAAGCAATGGTTGCTGGTTCTATACTTTCAAATGATGTTTTTGTGTGATTTTTGTACAAAAAAAGTTTTCAGCATCCCTATAATAGGCTAACTATAGGGATGCTGAAAATTTTGGAGTGAACATGTTCAATAGAGAAACATACCATTTTCATTAGCCACAATCACTCACGAGCCCCACCTCAACTTGCTACTGTCCCTCTTGAGCAGTGTACCAAATAGCTTTGCAGAGGCATAATAGCTGAGATGGTAGAGTTTCATGTCCTTCTGCCTTATGGTGGCTTTTGCATCTGCACAACAGGTGACACTGATGCTTCTCGAGGACCATGGATGATTGGGGTCAGGTAATTTAATAACATTGGGGTAGAATCATGACTCCCATAAGGCTGTGGAAAAAAAATGTGCACATGTGAAATAACATCACTAGACTTAAAAATGCAATCCTAAACAGAGTTACGCTCTCCTAAATCCGTTGAAGTCAGGTTTCTAAGGTGTAACTTTGCATAGGATAGCACTGTTAGACAAACACCAAACAGTAAGACTTTTTTAAAAAGTTCTGATGACAGACTGGTGTGCTCTCTTTATTAGACAGTTGGCTGTGGAGTGGTGTGCAGCAATGACACATCTGGACTCTCATTGGGCTGTGTGAGAATGCAGATGTGTGAAATGCTGGCAATTGCACTGTACTATACTGTTTAGGCAGGTGAAAAGTAACCCACCAAACAGGCTCAGGCTGCTCACAAACAGCCAAATTCCCCTGCCAAATGTCCATCTGTATTATTGTTTTGCCATTAAGGCTACAGTCAGATGTGCAGTTTGATCCATTGCTGTTGCTGTTCCCTTACAAATTTGAAATGCACAATCAGACAGCAACATCTGTCTCTCATGCCCCAGTCATCTGTGTTCCATTCCTCCCCCCTTTACTGCATGTTTCTTTGATACCTGTGCAAGTCTGGTCCTTTGAGGCTGAACTGGTTTCAGAATGGATTTCCTGTTGTCTGATCACTCTGTTGGGCACCCAAGCTGTCAGGCAGGTCTGACTGGTCCCTTGTTTTCCAGTTGCCATTTTTTACTAGTTAGCGATGTGCGCATAACTGCATATTCACCTCTCTCTCTCTCTCTCTCTCTCAATCTCTCCCCCCCCCAATAGGAGCTTCTCAAAACTGTGTTTTCTTTATAAAAACTTTCAAGGAAAGACGTTTTTGTACTTCAGTTTTTTTTTCTGTACTTTGGGAGAGAGGTTAACTGAAAAGATTCAAGAGTGGGAAGATGGGAACAGATGCTTACAATAAGGGGTCAGAATACCATTTTCTGAGGTTGCCACCTCCAGCCTGGAGGTTGACACAGAGCACAAAGACACTCTCTCATACACAAAGCCATGAGGCTAGGGACATATACCAACAACTCCATGAAGGTACAAACTCCATGCACGCACACAGGCTTATACCCCCTCCTGCAAGTCCCCCTCACCATTTGGTGCATCAAAGGACTTCACACAAGGATGTGAAGACAGCAGGGTGCTTCCTGAGAACTGGTTCTGCTGCCCAGGACTCACTGTCATCCAGAAGACAGATGCCAGAAGCAGCTGACGTCAACATCCTGTCCTGACCATCAGGTAGATCTGAATATTGACCACTCCTATAGGACCCTCTTAGTGGCTAGAGATAGAGAACAGACCATCTATAGGCTCTCCAGGGATGGCCTCATATGTTGTCATCCTCCCGGGAACACCTCCCAATAAATATTGCTCCCCAAGGATCACAGTTTAATCTCAGACCTTCCTCTCTGTTCCTGCTTGTTCTTCCTCCCTCCCTCACGGATCCTTGGGTGCACCACTGGGATCTGCCATGTGGTTTTCTGCTAGTCCAGAGCCACAATCCTTTGTCCTATGCCCAAAGACTTTTTCCCTTCTTTTTCCAGACGGATTTCACTGATTCATATAGAGGTAAATATCACCCTCAACGGATACCACCAAATACCCTGCTCATGCAAATGTCTCTGTATCTCTACCTAATTTCCTAGATCTGTATAACTGTGTGTATGATTGTGTAACATTGTTCATAAACCTTTTATTACATTTTTAGTAAGCAAACTATCTTTTATACTCATAACTCAAGTCCTGTGTCAGTTTGTGAGAAGCCTCGGTTTAGCGCAGCCTCTATATACATAGGCAGGACCCACAAAGCCAGCTGCATATTGTTAAGAGCTAATATTGCCCAAATATTTATAACATAAAAGAGCAGTCAGGCTAGAAGTGTACCATGTTAGACCTAGAATGTCTGCAGGACTCTACAGAGCCAATCAAACAAACATGTATCATTGTTAAAGTGTGTCAAGTGCAAGCACTGCTATATGTAATACTTGAGAACCAGCAAGACATACTAATTAGAGCGTCAGACTAGGGCTGTGGTCACACATGCCATTTAGAGTGGAGGGGAAACGCCCCTATTTCCTCCGGAGAAATTTGACTCACAGTTTCAAGATCACACATCCCTTTGTGCTGTGGGCTCAGCCCATCACTATGTGATCAGATGCCACTGCATGCGAGTGGAGTTTTTTTGCCATTTGTTTCCTATGTGCATAAATGAGGAATCGCACCTCCACACTGATGGTTCCCCATGGAGTATGTGATTATGTGCATACTGCTAAGTGGGGGGAGGGGGACAGCACCAAGTCGAGATGGAAAGATCAGATCATCCTGACAGCTTGAAAGCGTGCTTGAGCAATCAGATGGGGAAATCTGCCCATGTCCCATTGGCAAGTCTTAGGACTGAACTTTTCCCAGAGTCTTTTAACTCCATTTCTGTGGCGGTGTCATGGGTACTGTCTCCACTGAGGCTGACTCCTCCTCAGATGAGGAAGAGAGAGGGAGCAACTCAGCCTCCTCAGGAGTCAGCCCAGAGGAAGAACCCTCCACAGTACCTGAGGAAGAAGAGTCCCCAGCAGCTACACAAGAGGTACAGCCACAAGGAGAGACTGAGCCTGGCCCAGCACCCCCAGTTGTAGACACCCCAAGACCAGATTCCCCACCCAGTTCTCCTGAATGCCCCAGATGTAGGGCACACCAAAGGCTGACTATGCAGGAGCAAAGAAAGAGTGCAAGACTGCAGCTCCTACAAAGGCAACAGGAGGAATTGTAAGCCTTAGCAGACTCCACTCCCTGGGAAGGGAGAACCTCCTGATAAGCACTTCACACACCTGCCTCAGTGTGGTAGCAACTCTGCATGTTCCAGACCTGCTTTGGCATGTGTAGCAACCACTCCTTGTTCCTGAACCCTGCAACCTTGGAAGGAATCCCCGGCTCTCTGACCTCTGGCTCTGTTTGTTGACTCTGATTCTGGACTACATCTACTGCTCCAGTGTGTAAGCTTCGTGGAAACAGCACAGGTGGAACAGCATGGGGTTTGATGACTGCGGGACCTTTCCCAGATGTTGCTGTTTGAGCGTGCCCTTTAGATTCGTCAGGCATTTGCAGCTATGTCGGATCTAAAGGTTCATGTGACCACAACTTAGGACTTGGGAGACTCGGGTTCAAATCCTCACTCTTCCAAGGAAGCTTGCTGGGTGACTGCCAGTTACGTCCTCTCAGCCTAACCTACTTTACAGGATTGTTGTTATTTTATTTATTTGTTTGTTTGTTTATTTATTTATTACATTTTTATCCCGCCTATCCAGCTAGCTGGCTCAAAACCAGCTATCCAGGAAGCTGTTTCCATTTATATTCCACCTTGCCAGATGAACTGGCTCAAGGTGGCGTAAAAACAATTAAATATAAAACATAATAAAACAATAAGTTTTTCCAATACAAAAATATAATATACAGCATGTATGCTGCTAAAAACAGTACAACAGAACAGTGCAAGCAATGGCAGCATTCAGTATATTTTCCAATAATGATAGGCAATATCCGGTTGATATGTCCCAGGGTATAAGATGTTCCTGTGACAGATTGTTGATTGTCACATTCATTGGTGGTGGCTCCCAATCGAAAGCCTGGTGGAAGAGCTCCGTTTTACAGGCCCTGTGGAACTGTACAGTTCCACAGGGCCTTGATATCCTCAGGGAGCTCATTCCACCAATATAGAGCCACCTCTGAAAAGGCCCTAGATCTCATAATAGCCAACCTGGTAACTTTTGGGCCAGGGAGAGTCAAGTGATGTTGTGACCCTGATCTCAGTGCTCTCTGGGGCACTTACGGGGAAAGGCAGTCCCTCAGGTAGGCAGGCCCCTGACCATATAGGGCTTTAAAGGTCAAAACCAGCATCTTGAACCGAATCCAGTATGCTATTGACAGCCAGGGCAGTGCCTTCAGTGCAGGTTGGATGTGGTCCTGTATAGAAAGGCCCATCAACTGCCTGGTTGCCACATTTTGCACTAGCTGCAGCTTCTGGATTTGGGACAAGGGCAGCCCCATGTAAAGAGGATAAAATAGAGAAGAGAATGACAAAAGCCACTTTGAGTCTCCATTGGGGTGAAAAGCAAGTTATAAATAAATATGTGAAGGGAGAAATGTATGTATAGAAAAGGCTTTTTGCCACAGTAGTGCAGTGGTTAGATTGTTGGATTAGAATCTGGGAGATGCCCGTTTAAATCCCCATTCTGCAATGAAAGCTTGCTGGGTAATCTTGGACCAGTCACACACCTTCTCTCAGCCTAACCTATCTTGCAGGATTGTTGTAAGGATAAAATGGAGGAGAGGAGAAGTATGTAAGCAACTTTGGGTCTCCACTGGGGATAAAGATGGGGTATACATGAAGTAAATAAATCATTTTGAAATATGCATGTTTCTTGCAGGCAACAAAGCCATTTTTTTACACATACATGTTTGAGCTATATCATAACACCGATCCTCCAGATTTTAAGGATGTAAGAATATATTAGCAATGGCTGACTTAGGTATGCTTTAGGAACTACTGCAGTCTTATGTTAAAAACAGTCAGTTAGTAGAGTACATTTAGTCAATGGTTGCTTTACATTATTGGAGAAAAGAAAAGAAAAACACCAAGCCTTATTTGTCCTGTGCTTCCAGAATACATGATGCGCTATTTCTTATAAATCACATACCAACTGGTAACTATTTTTAAAACCTTTTCTGTTTGTTTAATCAAATGTCAAGATGCTTTGGCCGGCTTTTACCATGTTACCCACAATTCCTCTAAACCTGTTTTCTCCTGCTGTGCAAATCATGGTATTATCCTGTGTGCCTTCAGCAGATTTCTAGAGGAATAATACTGCACTCACCGTGCGGCTTGCACTGGCAAGGAATTGTCTCTGCCACATTATACATGAACATCTTCTCTGGGCACAATCAGATGATGGGTCTGCTCATGCAAACATGTACTGTTCACCCTAAATCCACAAATTCCTCTCTAAATTCTCCAGATATGCAGATAGGAACTTAAAACGAATCCATCTAATGTATTCAGCAAGCAAGCAGGGCAGAAGCATTGCTGCACCATCTAATCAAGGGCTTGTGTGCAGTCCATATTAATAGTGAATTTTGCTTGCTTTTAAATGGTAGAAGCCTTAACAACAATGAAAAGGTGTGACCGTCTCTCCTAGCGAAGCCTAGTCACATTCCTCCCTCAAGTTCTCCATGTGACAGAGCAATGCTACAATTAAAGCACAATAATTTGCTTGTTATTCAAGTCAGGCATTAGTCCTAGTAATGGGGTGCTTGGTGGAGAGATGGATTTCCTTGTTAGGAGCTAAGCACAGGATTAGCTGAATTCTCCATGGAGAAATCTTGATTTGTTCAAGGTCTTTCATGTTTTCTACAGAGAAGGGATTATGTCTACTTAAAGAGGGGGCTCGCTTAAAAAGCTACAAAGTATAAGAAAAGGATTTAGGGCAGTCGGGCCTGCGGTTAAGTAGCTGAGGGGGTAGAGGGTTTTTTAGAGCAAAGGATTATTTAAATCCATAAAGTTTAAAAAAATTGGTTTAGCACTACTAGGTCAAGGCAGGGTAACATGCTGGAAAGGCAGTTAAACATACAGTAATATTCATTTTACTTTTGGCTAATTATTGCAAGAATTCAAAGTTAATGGGTGAAAGAAGAAAATGGTCAGCTTTTTCTTCTTCTGAGGCAGGATGGGGCAGGGGAGAAATGAGGTGGGCCTGAGTCTTCTTCCCTCGTTACTCTGCTTTTAAAAAACATACTCACTGTGGCATATATTACCAGCCACATATACACATTGGAAAGGAATTATTTAAATGAAACCCTGTGGCATTATTCATTTAATGAGGCCTTGGTGAAATATACCATTAAATGCCTCTTCCAATAGTTTAAAAAACTTGCACCCTCTGGAGCAAGAATCTTTCACACCCTCTTTCATCACCGTCATCTCCTTTTTGGAGGAAAAATTTGCTGGTGGTGTAATTATAATGATTCATCTCAATGCTAGACAATAAGATCATTAGTATCTTTGAGAGGTCTTTAAAAAGGGTCCCGTCCCGTCCCCCACCCCCCACCCCGTATAAACATGAGGGTGCTTCCATGATCAGATCCTGGAACAGTGGTGTAACTGCAAAAATATTTTTAAAAAATAAAATCAGAATTAGCCTTTCTAAAGAAATTGATCTTACTGGTCTAGAAGCCCCAATATGCCTCTATACCTGTGGCTAAATTAGGTATGCTAGATGGATTATTTATATTGCTATTGTTTTATTATTGATGGTATTTGTGTTATTAATTAGTTCAGGCATTATTCTTTTGTGGAGTTGACAGTTATCGTCTTGGTTATGGTTAAGCATCGGGAGGCAGGATATAAGACTAAAAATAGAGAGGGCAAGAAAGGGGTGAAAAGGACAGAAAAAGTAAAAGGGCCTGTTAGCCGAATTGCTTTAATTTATGTTTAGCAATCAGCAAAATACCGGGTTCTTGCCAACTATACCGGGGTCCCACCCCTCCCGGGAGTTCTACAGGAAACAGGCACGTGAGGCAGATGGCAAATTAAATGCTGTTTACTGAATTATGTTGTTCAAGCAACAAAAATAGATTCTCACACACATACACACAGGTCTAGGGAAATAAAGATAGAAAATAGCACTGTTGCAATTTGCAGGAGTTCGTTGGTGGGGAAGCAATACGTTACCTTCCGAAAGAGGAGTTATCCGACCGATGGAAGAATTGGATGGGGAGGGAAAATATAGAAAAATATGGGACATGAGGCTCGAACCTGCGAGACCATGTGGTTCTCTCTGTTCCAGGATACAGAGATTTTAAAGATGGAGGCAAGGGTATTGGTATAGCAAGCTGGGCATAAGGGGTAGTAAAGCAGATAGGGGACGATGGCTCAAGAGACCGAATGCCTCTGTGCAGGATCTTTTAGTAGGTGGTCTTGGGGGTGGGCTGCGCAGACCACATCCCCCTAACACACCTACTAGGCGTTCTGTCCCTTTCTGACCTTGTCATAGGTTAAAGGTGGACAAGAGGAGGAGGGCCGGGGAGTGGACAATATTGCAGAAACTGAAACTAAACAGGAGCACCTGGGTGAGGTCCGATGACTCACCGGAGCCACTTCTATTGTTAGTTAATGGCTCTGGCCGACTGGGTGATAGGCCCGACCATCAGTTGCTAGGTAACCACGTTAGCATAATTCATTTAGGTGTGTTGGAGGGGGCAGGGGTCGACCAGCGTGGTGTGACAGAAGAAAACCTCATGGCTTTGTCTCTGTCTTTGGTGAACTCTCTAGGGTGTCAGCCTCCTGGCATGGACTGGAGCTTTCCCCTGTAATGGAGAATGCACATGGCCCTTCCAATATTAGCAACCCAAGTTCAAACTTATGAATCTTAAAATCCATAAGAGCATTAAAAGTGCCTTGCTGGCCAACAGGCCAATAAAAGGAAGAGTAAAATAACTATTCTCCGAGTGTGGTAGGAAGTCTGTTGAGGTTTAGGGTTGCCAACTCTGGGCTGGGAAATACTTGGAGATTTGGGGGTAGAGCCTGGGGAGAATGGGGTTTAGGAAGGAGGGGGACCTCAGCAGGATATAATGCCATAGAGCCCATTCTCCAAAGCACTCATTTTTCTCCAGGGGATCTGATCTCTGTTGCCTGGATATCAGTTCTAATTCTGGGAGGACTCTAAATCCCACCTGGAGGCTGGTAATCCTACTGAGGTGAGTAACTGTTTACAAAAATAAAGGATATGGAACTGAGACAAAGGCCAACAATAAATGGAAATGAGGTGGTAGAATGACCTCTACCCCTTCAGACTCCAGGTCAAGGGTCAGATTTTGAAGATTCCCCTATGTTAAAAAACAGAGACCTAACATAGCCCCCCCCCCCAAAAAAAAAGTGTGGGGAAAGAAGCTGTCTCCCTCCTGCCTTACTTTTCTATTTGCACAGAAGGTGTTTTTATGCAAAGGAACATTCAGAGCTGGACTGCGATCTGTGATCCAAAGTGTCTTATCCCATTCTACCACCTCTGCCATCTCATTCCCAAGCATGTATAAACCAGGCTAAGGTTTCCAATGTAAAGAGAGTCCCAACCTTCTTGACTGCACCAGGTGCCTGGAAAGATAGCCTAAATGGAAGAATGCTGTCAGAAAGTTTCATTCAGTGCCATTGTGTGCACAGATATGGGCCAAGTTCAGACTGGCAGTTTAGCCCAATATAGGCCTGCTTTGCAAGTGGATTAAGAGAGCCCGTTCACAAAGCCACAGCTGCCTGGCATTGCCATGCTGTACTCACCCTGTCCTGAAGCACTTTCATCCCACTTTAAAAAGGTATCTGGTGAAACTGGTGTCAAGCTGTCTGGGTGCGGGTTCATCCCGCTTCCTGGCAGTGTGAACGCAAATAAGCTGCACATCAAGTGGTGCCAGTAATGTGAACCCGCTGATTCGGCTGCTGCGCCCATGCGCCTATGCACCCATGTGCCTACACGCAGGTCAGCAAAACAGACCAAAGCCATGCACCACCATGGCGGCACCACCAGGGGCTGTCCCATAGTGCAAACGCTCTGTTCCACCTCCTCCCCAGTATGGTCCCACATCAGTCCATGCAATGCAACTAGAAAGCCCCACAACAACTCTGCCCAGGTCTTTTTGCCCCGCTTCCCTTGTGCTTCATTTTGCCAGTCTGTCCTCAGCCATGGTCTGGTCTCTCTATAGAAATGAACGGAGAAGCAGTTGCAGAAGTGGATGCTCTCTGTTTGCATATAAGCTCTGGCATTCACAAGCAACTGCTGACTGTATCACTCAAGCTAGTTTTCTATTTTAAAGTACAATCCAGCCTGAGCCATAAAGATAAGGCAGGATATATACTCAAATAAATGTAGATGGGAGATATTTTCATTCATTCATTTTTTAAAAAGCCTTTTCCCCCTTGCTCCTGTCTGAGATCACAGTGTGCTAGCTGTATTTGGGGGGCATAAATGGCTTAACTGGAATGTTAAACACATATGGTAGAAAATGGTTTGAGCTGTGTGAACTGATTAAATATCAAGTAAGATGTAGTACAATTCAACATGTTTATAGAGAAATGGATAGATGTATGAATTTGTATTTATACTGAATGAAATTAGGTAAGCCATAGAAAGGACAGCAAAATGACAAACATTACAGAGCTTTGAAACACTGGATTTCTTTTAAAAGGCAGGCTATTACTCATTTTAGAATAACAGATATCTTGGAAGGGAGAATGTTCCACAATTCATTTGAGAAGAACACCCAGAAAAAGTAAAGCTCAAGATAATGCAGTAATGAAACTGGATGTATTAGATATGTATATGCATTTTAATATGACATTATAATAGAAAAACCAGTCTAGACCAAAATGTTCTATAAAAACCTTGGAGGTAATAGGGTATCCCAGTGCAGTTCAGAGGTCCCCACTCCTGGCAGCTCCCAATGAGATGCTGAAGAACTGGAGAGAGTTCAAAGAAGAGCAAAAATAATTAAGAGGACAGAAGCATTTTATGAGTCAAGATTAAAGCTGAATGCTGCATGAGCACTTTGGCTAAGTGACAATTAAGTGGGTAGTAGGGAGACATAATAAGAGACTGCAGAGACTTGAAGGTTGTACAAACAAAGGCGGGAGAAGAAATTATTTACAACAGTGTGCAGGGTATTACAAGAGGTTTGGGTGTAGAATTAAGAACAAATTGAGAAAGAACACAGAAACACTTTCCTGAACATGAAGTCTAAAGATTATTTCCCCAAGGCAGTTAAACTAGACCCTTCCAAGCATCAAGACCGTGCAATGACTGACAGAAAACAGAATTTCTGTAAACAAATGTTTATCAGGTGAAAGTCTTTGTTGGGAATATCTTCTCACTCTACTTGGTGGAAGATGCTCTCTTCAATTAGATTATTTGCTGATTCACTCTGTCCCCTTCAATTGCCCTCTTCTCATTCAACTGTGAAAGGAGGAGGAGGCTGAAGTTGGTTCCCAGTTCCTTATCTGTAGCTTATTCTTTAATTCAGACAAAAAACATTGAGGAGCGTTCAAAAGCTCTGAACCCAAAATAAAGTTTAAAGGTGAAGGTTTCCCTTGCTCGAAAGCTAGTCAAATTCAACTCTAGGGGCGGTGCTCATCTCTGTTTCCAAGATGAAGAGCCAGCGTTGTCCAAAGACTTCTCTGTGGTCATGTGGCCAGCTAAATGCCGAGGTGCACGGAATGCTGTTACCTTCCCACTGAAGCAGTACCTATTTATCTACTTGCAGTTTTTTGCTTTCAAACTGCTAGGTTGGCAGGAGCTGGGGCCTGAGATGGGAGCTCACTCCGTCATGCAGCACTCAGATCTCGAACTGCCAAACTACATATCTTGTGGTCAGCAGCTCAGCGTCTGGACCACCATAAATCATACACCCCCACATTCAGAGGGCTGGAACAACTGCATGTCCTCCGTACACTGAAATTAGGATTAGACCACCACATGTCATATACCCACACATTCAGGGGACTCTCCCCTTTGAGGGGACATATTATGTTGACTGACTCAAAGCTCTGTACTTGTGCCAGCTGCTTCAAAGTGGGGTGCCCCCAGGACAGTCACACAGCTGGACACTGGGGACAGGCTGCATCCCCAAACAACCTTTGGACCACCCCACATGATACATCCCAACACTCCAGAGACTGCCCCCTGCAAAAAAAACATGTATTGGTGCCTGGGTCAAACACTGTTTCTGGCACCACAAGCTTGGAATGCTATTTATTTTCAATTTTTTATGTTGCCTCAACAATGTGGCTAAAATTTCAAAGAAAAATGTATGAAACATATAAAGTCAATTAATCTAATACTGATGTTTGCTGTGGCGATAGATCAAGATGGGTAGGCAAGTTAGTCTGTTTGTAACAGTAGAAAAGAGTACAAAATGTGAGCAGTGACTCACGAAAGCTCATACCCTACCACAAATTTTGTTAGTCTTTAAGGTGCTACTGGACTCTTACTCTTTTCTGATGTTTGCTGTGATTTCTGTAGGTTTATTCCTTCTTCTTGGGCAGTGTCTGATCTGATGGCAGCTCCTAAGTAGCAGTAGCTTTCTGTTGTTGACACCAAGGTATGCCAAGGCCACCTCGGGTTGGACCATATCCTTGTTCTGCACACCTGGGGACTTCAGGGACTTTTTTTGGAAGTGAGCCTTGAAAGACTCAAGGAGCAGTGGTCTAGTGAGGAGAATGTGGAGAATGATCCAGGCCTAAACTATTGTGTTTTAGGGTCAAAAAAGGTCATTCTCCAGAGTGTGGAGATGTGTCATTTGGGGTGGTCCAAATATTGTTTTGGGGTGCAGCCAGGGCTCTTTTTCAGCAGGAACACACCGGAATGCCGTTCTGGCTGGCGTCCGAGCCTGCCCCGCCCCCTCCCTGCCGGGCCTGAGCTGTTTACACTTAAAGGGAAAGTTCCTGCAGAGAGTCGGCAGGAAAAAGCTCCACCCGGTGCTTTCCCTTTAAGTGCACACAGCCAGCAGGAGAAAGCCTCGCCCAGAGATTAAGCACAGGGGTTCGGCTCTCTGCATTTGGCTTGCCGACATCACGTGGCTTTCCCTGTTCCAGTATGTGCCTCCGCCATCTCTTTTCCTTCTCTCTCTCTCCCCCCCCCACCTTTCTTTCTGTCTTTCTCTCTCTCTCTCTCTCTCTGTCCCCACCTTTCTTTCTTCCTTTCTCTTTCTCTCTCTCTTTCCCTCCTTCCTTTCTCTCTCTCTCTTCTCCACCTTCCTTCCTTCCTTCCTCTGTCTGTCTACCTTCCTTCCTTCCTTCTTCCTTCCTTCCTTTTCCTTCCTTCCTTCCTTTCTCTCTCTCTCCCCCCACCTACCTCTTTCTTTCTTTCTTTCTTCCTTCCCTTTCCTTTCTTCCTTTCTTCCTTTCCATTTTTATAAAAAAAAATTATTGAAGGGGGGGGGGATGTGAAAAAGCAGAGAGCCCAGGAAATGCTGGTTTTGACAATATCTTACATTTTTGAGAATCTCTTTAGTTTTCTCATGGCATCTTCTGCTTAAGAAAAGTAAGTTTGAAGCCTGAGTTCATTGTTGTGTCTTGTTGGGAATGGCTTGCAAATATATGTGCGTCTAAAGTCTGTATTAAAGTGGTTTGGTGCTTACTGCCATGTAAGAGAAAACATCTGAAAAAGTAGCTTCATTGCTGTGTGTGTTGGCAGAACACTTGACTGTTGCATGGGGCACTTTGGGGGACATCTGCAGAGAAACAGAGTTGTAACTAAAAATGAGCATGGTCAGCTGCACTTTGGAGATTGCCTGTTTTGTGAAATTTAAAAAGTGGGCAGAGTTTCTGAAGAAGATGATTGTCCCTCTTCTCCTGCTACTGGACTGACATCTGCCTTTAATGGGCCAGCAAAGTTGATGTTCTTAAACCTCCTAATAAGAGAGATTTCCGCTTCTGAGGAGTTCCAAGGATTGGTGATCTTGTGATGGTAGTGATACTTTTATGTGGTAAAGACCACCTGTTCACAGGATAATTTTACCTGTGGGACAGACTCTGCATGGTAACCACTCCACTGGTACATAATTGCTTGTAAAAACTATTATAGTGTAATAATTCAGGTGGGTAGCCACGTTGGTCTGAAGCAGCAGAACAAAGCTGGAGTCCAAAGTTTCATCCAAGGTATAAGCTTTTGTGTGCATGCACACGTCTTCCATCTGAAGAAGTGTGGGTGGCACATGAAATCTTATACCTTGAATAAAATTTTGTTCCTTGAATAAAATAGTCCACTAACTACTCCCATCCAGTACATCCACAAACCTAGAAGAAGAGGAGATTGGATTTATACCCCGCCCTTCACTACCCAAGGGAGTCTCAGAGCATCTTACAAACTCCTTTCCATTCCCCTCCCCTCCCCACAACAGACACCCTGTGAGGTAGGTGGGGCTGAGAGAGCTCTGAGACAACAGCTGGTACAGAGCTATGGCTTGCCCAAGGTCATCCAGCAGGTGCAAGGGGGGAGTGGGGAATCAAACCCAGTTCTCCCACTGGCTCCTAGTGTTGTTCTGCCAGTGAACTAGGGTTGCCAACTCCAGGTTGAGGAAATCCCTGGAGATTTGGAAGTAGAGGGTGGGGTTTAGGGGAAGGAGAGACCTAAGCAAGGCATAATGCCATGGACTCTACTTTCCAAAGCAGCCATTGACCTGATCTCTGTAGTTTGGAGTTCAGTTGTAATTCCAGGAGATCTCCAGACCCCACCTGTAGGTTGGCAACCCTAAAAAATCATATTCAGCGTACTAGTTCTGCAGGAAGGCAAGCTGATTTCCATGGGAACCTAACCCTTAGGAATTGATTCCAATCCAGTGTGGGAATAATTGTTGGACATAAGATATTGGTTCAGGTAAGATTTTGTATAGATGGGACAGAAAATAATGTTTTTATTGGTTTTGTCAAAACTGTTTTGACAACAAGGTAAACAGAATAAGAAGCAAAAGGTGGATGTGGCTGGATGACCACACTTCTGGTAACATCGAGTGTGGCCTAATATGTTAATGAGCTGTGCTGTCAGGGGTGTGGCCTAATATGCTAATGAGTTCCTGC
Organism: Lepidodactylus listeri; assembly: GCA_029233225.1. Taxonomy (NCBI): domain Eukaryota; kingdom Metazoa; phylum Chordata; class Lepidosauria; order Squamata; family Gekkonidae; genus Lepidodactylus; species Lepidodactylus listeri. Next base: position 93,685,853 of record JARCFY010000004.1, read on the forward strand.
TGGGCTTTTTCTACAAAAAGAGCCCTGGGTGCAGCCATACCCCAGCATCTGTCTATGCAATTGTCTTGGGGGCACCCCACTTTGGAGCATCTGGCACAAGAACTGGGCTTTGGACTAGGAAAAACCACATGTCCCTGCAAAGGGGAAAGTCCCATGAACGTGGGAGTGTATAATGTGTGACAATCTAAACTTTATTTTCGGGTGCAGAGAGTACGCAGTTGTTCCAATTCCTTGTTCAAATCTTCTCTGAAATACTGGATTCTTGGTGGGACTCCAAACAGAAGCTTGTGGTGCCTGGTGTTCAGACCAGGCACCAATGTATGTATGTCCTCTTGCAGACAACAGTCTCCAGAGTGTGGGGATGTATCATTTGGGGTGGTCTAAAGATTGTTTTGGGATGCAGCCTGACTCCAGTATCCACCTGTGTGATTGTTTGGGGGCACCTCACCTTGGAGCAGCTGGCACAAGAACTACACTTTGGACCAGGACAAAGCACATGTCTTCTCAGAGAGGAGAATCTCTTGAACAGGTGGATATATGACATGTGGTGGTCCAACCCTAATTTTGGTGTATCAAGGACATACAGTTGTTCCAGTTCCTTAGTCAAATCTCCTTTGAAATGCAGGCCTCTTGGTAGCAGTCCAAATAAGGAATTGGAAACCAACTTCAGACTTCTGAAAGAGGAAGGGGTTTGACCATTAGCATTAAAAAAAAGGCAGAAAGCTACCGGGGGAATAAGACTGCACCTATTCCATCTTACTAATTGAAGTATATCATAATATCCCAGGGCAATCTTCATCTCACCCAATATCTGGCCATCAGATCTCTAATCAAGGACTTCATGGACTGGTGAGTATGCTATTTGGCCACAAACATGTTGTATTCACATTTCCCAAGGAAAGGAGCAAGACTGCCTTCAAATACATACTATTCCCTGGCTGAAAATTTACTTTTTTAAAAACTTACTGGGACTTTGGAATTTAGGGTTGCCAGGTCTGGGTTAGAAAATACCTGGAGAATTTGGGGGTGGATCCAAAATACCTGGAATTTGGGGGTGGAAAATACCTGGAGAATTTGGGGGTGGAGTTTGGGGAGGGGAGGGGAAGGGCCTCAGCATGGTACAACGCTATAGAGTCCACCCTTCAAAGCAGCCATTTTCTCCAGGGGAGCTGATCTCTGTCAGCTGGAGATCAGTTGTAAAAGCAGGAGATCCCCAGGCCCCACCTGGAGGCTGGCAGTCCTACTTTGGATCTCTCCCTCTGTCCAGTCAGGTTACACACCTGACAGAGTACCCCTATTTTGTACCCTTTCTCTTTTCAATCTAGGACAAAGAGTCACTTAAAAAACCTCTTCTGCCTATCATATCATTAGGCCAGAATTTGCTCCAAATAGTATGCTCTTACTGGCTTCGTATCTCACAAAGCTTATGTTGATGTATATCCTTACTTCTCTTCCCCTGCTTGAATTTGAGTTTAGACATAGTGTGCTTTATGCTTGGTGTGCTTTTGACTGATTCCAAACCACATGTTTTTGAGTGCTGTGAAGCTTACATCTGTCACAGTGAAGCATGGAGATCTCTCTCTCTCTCTCTCTCTCTCAGATCATTTGCTGCCTAGATACTTGGACCTGCTTTGGGAGATGGACCTCTTCTTGGACATGCACAGATTGACAATAACTGCCATGTTTCTTTTTTAAACCCTGGCCTGCTTCCACACCAGGGTGATTTTCTGTGATGGTCAAGTGCTAGCAAGATGGTATGTGAAACTGCCCATTGTCTCTCAGTTATTAACTGTGGTTTTCCTTTCATACCTGATCTGCATCAAAGCCCCCCCCCCTTCTTACTTGACCCTCAGGATTCTATGCCCACCCTATTTTTATTTTATTTTATTTTTTAATATTGAGGAGCAATCCCTTCCTCTTCCCACCCACACTCACCCCATCCAAAAGGTAGGCTGGGTGTCTGGAATTCTCTTCTGTTTTTTTAAAAAACCTGCATAAGCATGTCTAATCCCTCATAGAAATAATGCATCCCCCTTTTTAAAGACAGCAAATTCTCTTTTGTTATGCTAATTGTTGCAAGAGACTGGCCCCTTGAGTTCGTCAACAAATGAAAAAAGTGATTGACGATCCCACAATTATGCTGTTTCCTCTTCAGTCACAAGAAACTACTTGTGCTGATAGCATCCTGCCCAGGAAATGCCAGGTTTTTTACAGGTCTAAAATAAAGCAGATTTTGCTGTGGAAGGAATAGGCTGTTAATGGTCTGTACACAAACAGAGGACAACGTCATGGGGAAATGTGAAAAAGTTGCACCAATCTGGTGACTGAAACGTGGGAAATCCTTTGTGTGAAAGAAGCCCTGGATACCTCTATGGTGTCTTGTCTCCACTGTTAATTGGATTAACTTGCATACTGTTTGGGTCCCTAGTATGACTGGCTCTCTGAGTGAGCTTTCTGGTACAGGGTATCCCACAGCTCAGCTGTTTCAGGCGCAAAACAGCTGAGCCTGCTCCCACTGGTTGCCCAAGAAAGCCCCTTTAAAAAAGCTGAGCTGTGGGAGCAGGCAGTCCCTGCGGCTCAGCTGTTTGGGGCATTTTTAAATATTGAGCGGGAGGCGATGAATTCAAACAACAGGCTTTTATTCAGTGATACTGCTCAGCTCCAAAGACAGCTCTATGAGAGCGGCACCTTAATTTATACTGTTCCAACACATAACTTTCAACAGTGTAACTATATACAAGCAATACTATTGGACCCAAGCAGGGCTCAGTGATAGGGTATCCAGACTGGCTTCAGGACCAATGGGAGTCTTTATTCATCAGCCAATAAGAAATGGAGCTTTAGGATACCAGAGCCCTCTCAAGCTATTGCTGCTTCAATAATACAAAACACAAACACAACATTCCTCCCCCTTAAGTTCAAACAACAAAGTCTCTTAGGTGCGGGGGCAGCCGCCTGGTCCGTTGGGACCGGCGCGGCAAAGGTGGTCCTGATGGGGAACGCCCTCTTAAGTCCGGGGACCCCATACAGGCCAGCATGAGCTGTGGCGACGGACTCATGGGGGAGCGGTCTGTAAAGTCCGGGAGCTCCGAGAGTTCTGGGGCATGACCCAGCTCTGGCAGGGGGCCTACCTCATTCCGAGCTGCCAGTGGCTCAGCAGACTGTTCTCTTGGGATGTCCTGGGCTGGAGTTGGCAGGGGGCTGCCCTCTGTCAAGCAACTTCCCTGGGCACCGGCATCTTGCTGTGCCAGGAGGTCTCCCAGGCCGGCCTCAAGAACCAGGGTGTGTTGTCCTGTCACAGGAACTAGGGGGCGTGGCAAACATTGCTCCGATTCAGGAACTTGGGAGTGTTGCAAACATTGTTCCGGCTCAGGAACTGGAGAGCGTTGCAGCTGGCGTCTCAGCTGGGCCAGATGTCTGCGACAGACCTGCCCCGTGTTGTCCCTCACTTCATATGAGATAGGGCCTGTGGCACACACCACGACTGCTGGAACCCAGTGCGGACCTGCCCCATAGTTTCTGGAGCATACTGCATCTCCCAACGCAAAGGACCAAGAGGACCCTGTGGTGATAGGGTCACGGTAGATGTCTGGTGCCAGGTCTGGGTGGAGACAGCTCAGGTGGGTGGACAGCTGGCAGCCTATAAGCAACTCTGCTGGTGACTTCCCGGTGGTGATGTGCAGCGAGGAGTGCTGCTGCAGTAAGAACCCGGCGAGCTTGGCCGGGAAATTTCCGTCACCCATCCGGCGGAGTGAGTCCTTGGCCGTTTGCACCATTCGCTCGGCCTGACCGTTCGTTGCAGGGTGGAAAGGAGCCGAGGTGACATGCCGGATACCCCGCTTGTCCAGGAAGGACTGGAACTCTGCCGATGAAAATTGAGTTTCATTGTTGGACACGAGGAGGTCCGGCAGGCCGAAGGTGGTGAAGAGGCAGTCTAGGCAGCGGGCGACGACGGCTGATGTCATGGAGGTGACAGGGATGACCTCTACCCACTTGGAGTACGCATCCACGATGATCAAGAGTGTTCGGCCCTGGAAGGGCCCAGCAAAGTCCATGTGAATGTGGGACCACGGCCCCCTCGGCTTCTCCCATGGGGGAACAGGAACCTCTGGAGCCGCTGGTCTTGACTCCTGACACGACTGACACGTCTGGACCCACCACTCGATCTGCTGATCCATGCTGGGCCACCAAACATAGCTCCTTGCGATGGCCTTCATCTTAATGATGCCCGGGTGCCCTTCATGCAAGGCATCCAGCACCCATTGGCGAAGTGGGGGAGGGACGACGACTCTGTTTCCCCACAGCAGGCATCCCTTGTTCACCGACAGCTCAGATGACCTCGATAGGAATGGCTGGAATTCGGCGTTGAGTGTTCCTGATGGCCATCCCCTCCACACATGGTTGTAGACTCTGCTGATAAGAAATGGAGCTTTAGGATACCAGAGCCCTCTCAAGCTATTGGTGCTTCAATAATCCAAAACACAACAGGCATGAACCTGGCTCAGTTTGTGTGCAAGCCAACTGGGTTTGTGGGGTTCATGAACCACAAACCAAACCACATTCTTGTGGTTTGTGCCCATCCATTGCTGTGTATGGAATAACTGTTCTCCTTCCTCCAAGCATTAGAAGAAGAGATTGGATTTATACCCTGCCCTTCTCTCAGAATCTCAGAGCAGTTTACAATCTCCTTCATTTCCTCTCCCCACAACAGACACCCTGTGAGGTAATTGGGGCTGAGAGAGCTCTAAGAGAACTGGTCTTGAGAGAGCAAGGTCACCCAGTTTGGCTGCATGTGGAGGAGTGGGGAATCAAACCCAGTTCTACAGATTAGAGTCCACACAACAAAAGATAATAGAGGAAATAAAGATGCAAAAGAAATTCTATCTAAGTTACACTCATTACTGAATTACTTTGGCATTTATCTCCAAGCAATGGATGCAAGCCAGAAGGAATGTTAAACAAAAGATGATCTAGACATTTGTACAGACTTTATCTATGCTCCACCCCATTTCCCTAGACTTGGCATGCTTTCACTGAGGAAG